>JASKUP010000175.1:11200000-12400000 GCA_030448955.1 Trichopoda pennipes | reverse complement strand
GAAAAAACGTACCAACAAAACGCACTTTTTATCGTGTAGCAGAAAGAGGGTATGTAGGTGATAGGCCCAAGCATGGACCATAAGGTACTGCAAGGTTGGCTGAAAGCATTACTGCTGCTCAAAAAGGTGTTCAAAATAATTAATCAACCTCAATTTGACGCCGTGCTCAGGAGCTTGGTTTTCAAAGAACAACTTTGGCTACAATTTTGCACAAGGATTTGCATTTGTTTCCATATAAGGTTTAGTTGACACAAGAGCTTCTCTCACAAGACCATTTACGGCGCCGTACATATGCCAATAGGATGTAAAGCTCGCCTATGACAACCTCGATTTTCATGAAAAAATCATAATAAGTGACGAGGCACATTTTCATTTGAATGGATATGTGAATAAACAGAATAGTCGGTTCTGGGGAATGAGAAACCTTTGGATCTAGTCTGGTGTGGTATGCAATTTAGTCAGGAGGAATCATTGGGTCTTACTTCTTTGAAAATGAAAACGACATAACGGTAACTGTGCTTGAGGGCGATATCGTAATATGATTGAAAACGTAACGTTACAACTGCATACTTTGGGCTTGATTAACATGTGATATCAACAAGATAGGTGCCCCTGTAGGCTAGTAGGTAGTGTACTAGTTTGTAAATATGGGGGTTGTGGGTTCGATTTCCAACGAAGACCTTGGTTTTTTTTCACTACAAAAATAAAAATTGACTGTCGGTGGGGCTGCTCAGCGATGAAGGCATAGTCACTGGTCGCTGTGCTGTCTTATATACGGCAGTTAATCCTTCTACTTTCACCACCTGTTTCATCTATTCTCTATCCCTTTCCTAAAGAATGTTGCACGCTACTTGACTAAATAGGCATTGTTGCCTGAAGTGCTACTTCTCTTTATATAAAAAAAAAAAAGATGGTGCCACATCGCACAGTATCCACAGGTCTCTCAGTAATTCCACAAGTTATTTCAAGAAGTGGTAATGTGGATTGGCCTCCACGGTTGCCGGATGCGATTGAAAACTTTTTAACGTTACAACTGCATGACGGTGCCACATCGCATAAAGCCAGGATTACAATGGAATTACTGCGAGCTCTCTTTTCCTAATAAATTATTTCAAGAAATTATGATATTGATTGGCCTCCACGGTCGCTTGAATTGACTGCTCCGGACTTCTTTTGGTGAATATATCCGAAAAGCAAGGTTTATGCAAACAAACTAAAAACTCTGGAGCAACTTAAACAAAATATTCGTGATAAAATTAATGTGTGATAATGTAATGAAAAATGTGCTCAAAAGGGCTCGCATTTGTGACGCTAACAGAGGCGGACATTTATCTGATGTTGTATTCCATACATAGTTGCCGACATTAAAAAAACATTTATTAATATAGGATCCATTCTCTTTCATTTAATATAAAATTATAAACAAACACAGGGATATACCTTCTCAGCGGACATCCGTGCTTCTGATGCCAGCGTTTTTTAGTTTTGCGTTTTTTTAAGTTGCGGTTTTACGAAGTTTACGAAATTTTAAAGGGGGGAACTAACAAAATCTAGATTGGTGACATGCTGTTGTAGTTAAAAAAATTTTGTTGTATAGAAATATTTTAACAACCCTGCTTACGTAGTAGAAAATGAAGAGATTAAAATGACGCATAATCCCCTAGAGTATTAAAGACATTTAAATACATTTTAAAAAGTTGATAAGAGCAATTATGACTGGCAAATGACTTTATATTGCTCTTCGAGATACTGGCTATATAAATTACTTTCGCTAGAATATTATCACATAAAATTTAAAAAAATAATCGTACAGCAACTTTTAGAACCCAAGAATCGCTAACAAAATCAAGTGCATTTGTTTGGGTAAAGATCTGTCAAAATTCTACACAGATGAAGGTCTCTAATAAGAATAAAGTATTTACAAGTTCAATAAAAAATATGAAACAATCAAAGAATTTGAATCTTTAACAAATCAAGGCTATAACAGTAAAATGCAAATGAATGATAACCACAACATATAAAATGTATGTGCATATTGAAAAGGTATCGATCACTTTTATTTGTTCATTATCGATTTATTTTTCTTATACTTCAATAACGCAAACAAACTTTGAAACAATTAACAAAAAACATTAAATAATAATTGCTTTTTTATGTTCTAGTTGCTTTTATGCTCTAAACTTCTTGTTAGCTTGTTGGTTGCAAGACATCATGTGTTGTAGTATTTTAAAAAAAAAAATTTATTATCACAACATTTCAAATATGTTTTGCTTTCAGCTTAACCGACGATTTGGCATTGAAAAAAATACTTCCTGTTAGATTTTTCTTACGTAAGCTTCATGTGTATGTTTTATATTACATCTGTATTGATATTTACATATGCGTGTATCGGGTTTTTCAACAAGAAGTTTGTTTTTCAATTGTGGCACACCAACAGCATGATAATTTTGACATTTAGTTTTTTGACGTATTCGTAGTAGATGCAGTGGCAATTGTTATAATGAATTCAATTTCGCACGAAAATCGCATTAAAATAATTAAAATCCACTATGAAAATGGTGATTCTGTTAAAGTTACATTTCGTAAAATTCGTGATATTTTCCGACAACGTAATCGTCCTTCTGAGACCGCTATTAAAAATTTGGTCGTTAAGTTCGAGTCGACAGGCTCCATACAAAATGTGCGAACATCAACGCATGTTCGACCGGATCGTTCAACTTAAAACGTCGCAACCACAGTGTTGAAGCAGATCCAAATTTGTCAATTCCTCGACGTTCTCAACATTTGGGGTTTTTCAAAACGAATTTTGCGTAAGGATTTGATTTTGAAGTTTTACAAGGTTCTGCTGGTGCAGAAATTGAAGCCGACCATTCACATCGCCGTAGATTCGTTCAATTCATTCAGGAACAACAGGATGGTTTTTCTGAAAAGAATAATTTTTTCAAACGAAGCCCATTTTGACCTGTCACGGCATGTCAATAAGCGAAATTGCACCATTTCTGCTTCTGAAAAGCCTAGAGAAATTATTGAGAAGCCTTTGCATGCTCAACGTGTCACTGTATGCTGCGTTATATGGTGTGGAGGTGTGATTGGGCCGTTTTTTTTTTTCGAAGATGAGGATGGAAATACAGGAACGGTTAATGGATCATGCTGTCGCGATATACTAACAACTCAATTTTGGCCTATTACTGACGACGTGCATATCACTGACATAAGGTTTCAACAGGACGCAGCAGCCTGTCACACAGCTAATGAAACGATCAATTTATTGCAAACTAAATTTCCCGATCGCATAATATCACGACAGTTAAGTGGCCAGCCAAATCGTGTGATTTAACACTACTGGACTATTTTTGGTGAGGATATGTTAAGGACAGTGTCTATACGGAGCCAATCGAATCGATTTCAGCCTTTAAAGTCATAAACTGTGATGTGATTAACGAAATAGGACCGCCATTTTGCCAAAAAGTGATTAAAAACTTTGATGAAAAAATTGACAGCTCTCTAAATATTGGCGTTATCCACTTCAAAATATCCTATTTTCGCATATTATTTTATTGCAGGAATTGTTCTAAATATGTATTAAAACATTTAATAGAGCTGACAAAGGGCTGGATCGATTTGGATATTGTATGCGTTTGGGTGACGCCCTGGATGGTTTAGATATACAATTCGGTCCAATTAGACAAAGGGGGCGTGATACCTCCCATACAAAACACAAATTAAAAATATATTATTTCTGCTCCTGATAACGGTATTTGAACGAAATTTGGCATGTCGGTTTGGTGTGCATTTTTTAAGTGCTGCTGAAAATATGGGCGGGATTGTACAAAGGGCGTGGTACCACCGATACAAACCGCAAATTAAAAATCTATTATTTCTGCAGTCGGTATCTAGGTTACTCAACTACACTTCAACTACACGACTGGATCGACTTGAATGCAGTTTTGTGTATTCATTCATTCAATGCATTTAATTTTTTTTGTGCGCTGTGTTTTGATATTATATGGTATCGCATTTATGTAAATATTGAGCGTTGTTTACTTCAAAAATACACACACTATAAATTCATCGCTAACCGCCAATTGCCTTCAATGTGCATTGGCGAATGACGGTGAAAGGCACAAAGTAACATGGAGTCGATTACTGCCGCCGTTAAAACAGTCGCGGTGGGCATTGAGCTTATTTGTTAGCGTTTCTTCTTTGCGATCTCTCAAATTCGTTCTCAATGGATCAGCTAGTTTTTTATAAATGTTTAAATATTTTTAAAGAAACTTTGATCATTTATAGCAAAAAAGTATATTTTTAGTGGAAATTTTATTTTAACAGTGTACTTAGTAGTATGTGGAACGTATTTAAAATTTGTGTAGGACGTATTTAACTGCCAAATTTATCTTCACAATATTATTTTCTTTATTATTTTAAAATTATTCCTGATCACAACAAATTTGCTTTTATGTGTTCAGATATTTTAAAATTCAAACATGATTAATTTTGTATTCATTTGTTAAAGTTCTACCGGGATATAAACGTTTGATCGTTGGTATTTGTCTGTTCAACAGCTGCGTGACTAATTGCATCAGTTTTTTTTTGTTTTATTTTTATTAAAAGTTTTGAATTTCTAAAGCTGTGTCAGTCAGTGTGCGTGCTAATAGCGATTACATAAGACGGCTGCTTGTATATTGATATGTGATCGCTTACTCGAATGTGAGCTCTTAAGTTCGCTGTTTAAGGGATTGTTGCGTTTCATCGATTCGTGCTTTACTTTAAGAGCTTATTAAACCTTATAATATTAAGATTATTTTGAAAATTTGAAACAGTCTTACTGAAAACCAAGCAAATACAGGGTGTCCGACAGACTTTGTTTATAATTTTTGATTAAATGAAAGAGAATGGATCTTATGTTGATAAATTTTTTATTTAATGTCGGCAATTATGTATGAAATACAATATTAGCCTCACAAATGTGAGCCATTTTGAGCACATTTTTCATTACATTCTGGTTTGTTTGCATAAATCTTGTGTTTCAGATAGCCTCACAAAAAGAATCCCGGAGCAGTCAAATCAGGCTACCGTGGAGGCCAACTAACATCACCACTCCTTGAAATAACTAATTGTGGAAAGAACTCTCACAGTAATTCCATTGTAATCCTGACTGTATGCGATGTGACACCGTCACAAAGCATGCAGTTGTGGCCTTAAAAAGTTGTCAGTCATATCACGATATCGCTTCCCATTTACAGTTTCCCCTACGCTGTTTTCATTTTCAAAAAAGTAAGGCCCAATGATTCCTTCTGACCAAATTGCACACAAGACTATCACTTTTAATGGATGCAAAGGTAACTAAGGTGAATAATTTGAGGGTTTCCCATTTCCCAGAACCAAATCCTTGCAAATCCTTGTGCAAAATTGTGGCCAAAGTTGTTCTTTGAAAACCAAGCTCCTGAGCTAGGCGTCGAATTTAGGTTGATGGATTGTTTTGAACACTTTCTTCAGCAGCAGTAATGTTTTTATCCCATCTTGCATTACCTTATGGTCCATGCCTGGACATATCATCTACAGACAATCTTTCTTCAAAATCATTAACTACAAGGTAAATAGTGCGTTTTGTTGGCACGTTGTTTCTTCCTAAAATTTCACATAACTTTCTCATCGTCACAGTAATCGTTGGTTGATTTAGATAAAATGTTTTAACGATCAAAAAAACTCTTTAGTTTATCGAATATTTTTCCGCTTGTCTACTTCACGACTGCCAAATATGAACTGCCAAGACTAATGTTTACTAAAATGGCGGCAAAACAAAATACCTTCCCGGCGGACACCCTGTAAATAAGGAAGAATTAACAAAGTTAATAATTATCCTTTGTCTTTACAATTGCAATAATAAGAGACAATTGCTACAGAGTTACAGAGAGCGCCACACTAACTTTGACTTTAGCAAAATTCAATAAGAAGGCAGCAGTAGCATTATAGGCAATGTAGTCCGTTTGGTGTTTCAAGTTTATCAAGTTGAAGATTTTTTTAAAACATTCTCCATACGTCGTAAATTTCTTACTTAACTAAATGCTCTGAAATATTTAGCTTTATAACTTTTCGCTAAGCAATAACCAATAAGTGCTTATCTCCTCAATAGAATTTTATCTTTAGCAATGATTATATTGGGCAAGTTATGAAAATGGCGCTTTTGACAGTTTTTTGCTCTCATTATTTTACAGATAAAGAATTTTTTTTTATTATACGAAATTTGATATTTTAAACATAATTATTTTATGATATTCTAATAAAATATTATTATTAAAAACATGAAATGTATTACGGTGGGGAAAACAAATACATCTGAACATTTCAATGCTGCTTCTTTAGACTTTTTTAATTAAAATTTTGTAAAATTTTTAAAGTTTTTTAAACGATCTTTTTTATCTTTAATAAATATCTTTTTTCTTTTTTAAGATCTTTTTTTACATATTTTTTCTTTTCAATATTTCGCATTCCTTTGGAAAGCTTCTTCAGGAAAAAATTTTTTATATTTTTGAAAACAAAAAAAAAAAAAAAATAAATTATTAACAAATTGAAAAAATGTTTCAAAACATTTGACAAAAACATATAAAATATTTTTTCATACATACATACAAAAATTTTAAATTTTCAAATATTCAAACATACAAAAACAAGGAAACGGAAATAACAAATAAATAACAAATCCTCTCTTATGAAATGATTATAACAAATTATGTGTCTTTTTAATTAAGTACCTATAATTCTGAGCTAAATTGTCTGTGTCTGTCTTGAAATCTATTCTCCTTACATTTGGTACATTAACAATTTCTAACATTTCCAACATATAACGTCTCTTGTAGTTTTTTTCTATATCTAATATTGATGCTTCATCAAACTTTGGATAATGATTATATTTCTTACAATGTGAAGATAAGGATGTCTTCTGTGTTAAAATATTCCTATATTTTTGGTCACACCTGTGACCAGCTAATCTCGTTTTAAGTTTATTTTTTGATGTCCCAATATAAACTTTGTCACAGTTCACCTGGTCATTTCCTCCACATGGTATCCTCGATACTACATCAGATATTTCCATTTTTCCTATTTTATCCTTCATACTGCTAAATAATTTATTTAATGTGTTATGTGTTTTGTGTGCAATTATATATTTATCTGTGTCATATATTTTACACTTTCTTAATCTTTCTGATATTCCAGGAACATAAGTTAATGATTTATAATTTCTTGGCTCTGCCGTAGAATTTCCTAAATTATGCCTATAACTACCATATTGTCTAATTAATCTGTTAGTTAATTCTACTGGAAAATCATTGTCATTAAGTATATCTCTTATTGTATCCTAATTCTTCAAATGAAATTCTCTATCACTTATAGTCAATATTCTGTCTATCATATTTTTCGCTGTGTTTATTATCATTTTCCTTGCATGTTTTGAATAAAAATTAATAATTCTTCCAAAAGATGTTGGTTTCTTATACCAATCAAATACTAACTTATTTTTCTTCCTTATTATCAATATATCTAAATATGGAAGCCTAGATTCTAATTCTCTTTTAATCGTAAATTTAATATCCGGATGGAAACTATTTAATTCTGACAAAATATCATCCACTGCATCTTCTGAAGTTATACAAAATAAATCATCCACATATTTTGTGATTATCTTAGGTTTAATATGCATTTTACTAATACATGAATTTAGTAATTCCTCCATCACAATATCAGCTATAATTGGAGATGCTGGAGAGCCCATAGGGAGGCCCTCCTTCTGTTGATATATCCTATTATCAAATTGAAAAAACCTATTGTCGTCAATGCAAAACTTAAGAAGGAAAGCGAAATATTGAAAAGAAAAAATATATAAAAAAAGATCTTAAAAAAGAAAAAAGATATTTAGTAAAATTTTTAATTAAAATTTTGTATAGAAAACTCAAGAGTTTTGTATCTCAAGTCAAATTGATTAAATAGGAATTATATTCAATCAATGCAAAAAGCAAAAAATTAAAATAAATTTTATACAAAAAACAAATAACGTAGATTAACTTAAAAACTGATTCCAAAAAGTAAATTTTTTATTTAAAAAAAGTCCATAAAATTAAATCGACTACTTTACTGAGGTTTTTGGTTTTTCTTTGGACCTCACTTTTACCACGATGCCTAGTGGTTTGAAAACGCTTTATTTTGCAAAGGCAATGCCAATATATCTTAGCAGATTTACAAAGCTGATCCTTTCCCCATCTAGAAAAATGGTAAAATTGGAAAAATATCTGTTAAACGGATTGAAAATAATAGCCTTAGTTTTTGAACTGTTAACACGTAAGGAATTACGACACATCCACTGAGAAATTTTCTGAAGACAAGCATTAATATTCATTTGTATTACATCAATAGAAAAATAATCGCAATCAAACAACAATGCAACATCATCAAAGTATAAGTATGTCCTGCATTATTCAGAGCTCACAGATATGGACAAATCATTCATAAAAAGAATAAATAGGAGAGGCCCCAAAACCGAACCTTGGAGAACTCCAGCAGGTCAAAGGCAATAGGGGTGGTGAGGAAAGACCATTCAACGTAACAAAATGGAATCTATCGCACAAATAAGAGAAAATAAGTTTACAAGCAGATTTTGCAAATCCGTTTTCATTCAAAAAGTTTTTGTACCAATCGACAATTTTTTTTTCCATAAATTATTTATTGTATCTTCATATATATGAATTATCAACAATTTTTCAAATCTTAAATCTAAATGTATGGTCATTAGGCCGGACCAGTGTCAGACATAATTCTACTGACAGCAATAAAATAATATCTTAACAAATTCTCACAATCAAAAATAAATATAAAAAAATAAAAACTTTTTTCAAGAGATTCCATTAGGAGGGTTATTGACCAATGCCCCTGTGTCTCTCCTTCTTAATCGGATATGTTCCGCGCAAGGGGATTCGGATGGCACTCGAGCTTAGTTAAATATTTGCCTGCGTATTGAGCAATTTCAGCAGTCACGAGTGGAATATTCAAATCACGATGTATAATTAAATCAACCACAATTCCAGATGCGTAATATGTTCCTGAAGAACCTGAGATGCCATACGGGGGTCTTCGTGAGAACTAAGGCAGGACCCATTATACTCCCCTGCGGCACACCGGAAGCTATCGATGCGGGTTCACTGATGAAGTCTCCTTCGGCTCTCCACAATGTAACTTTCCAGAAACTTCACCATATTGATTGGGAGATATGTCATCAACTTATGTAATAGTCCCTTATGCCATACTTTGTCAAATGCTTGCAAAACATCTAGAAACAGGGCAGAATAATATTTCTTTTCCTCAAATGCCTTTCTCACTACTTGAACCAATCTATGAGTCTGCTCAATGGTGCCATGCTGGCTCCTGAAACCAAATTGATGGTCTGGAATGCACCTCGTAACACTTAAAATTGGTGACAGCTTAGTCATAAACAACTTTTCGAAAAGCTTTGATGAGGTTGATAATAAGCTTATGGGGCTATATGATTCGGCCCTGGTAAGATCCTTGCCCGGCTTCGGAATCATTCTAGCTTTGGCTATTTTCCAGACGCTTGGATAATAATTTAATCTTAAAATGGCATTAAATATAAATAGCAAAATTCGAATACAAATACGTGGCAACTCCATTAACATTCTGTTGCTGATACCATCTATGCCTGGGGTTTTCTTCGAATTGAGTCTATCAATTTGTCCTTGAACGTAAAGCCACTACATCTGGCAGTTCAGTCTCCCCTTCGGGGTAAAAACGGATTTCAGATGCTCAACATCTATCACCCTTTTCAGAATCACTTCGTGCCCAGTCTCCAGTTGAAGTACGCAGAGGTGGTTTAAATTCAACTGGTCTTTTAAGGTTAGCAGTTCGCCACAAAGAGTAATTAGAGGTTGGTAAAACATCCAAATATTTTTTAAAAGATGCGGTTTTCTCATAATTTAGTAAATCTTTTAGTCGTTTTGTGCATTCCTTGAGACGAAGTTTATGTTGAGGTGGTCTGTGCTGTTGCCAACCCCTTCTGGCCTTTCTTTTTTCCGCTACGAGATGTTCAATATCCACAGAATATATTGGCATATGTATGGGCCACATGTCCATTTAAATGAAAATGTGCCTCATCAATCATTATGATTTTTTCACGAAAAAATCAGGGTTGTCATAACATGTGGTATCAACAAAACGGTGCTACATCGCATACTGCCAGAATTACAATGGAATTACTGCGACATCTCTTTCCACAACAAGTTATTTCAAGAAATGTTGATTGATCTCCACCGTCGTCTGACTTGAATGCTCCTGACTTCTTTTATTTTGGAGTTTATGCAAACAAATTAAAAACGCTTGAGCAACTCAAACAAAACATTCGTGATGAAATTGATGTGTGAGAATCTAATGAAAAATGTGCTCAAAAGGGCTCACATTTGTGAGGTTAACAGAGGCGGACATATATCTGATATTGTATTCCATACACAGTTGTCGACATTAAATAAAACATTTGGCAATATAAGATCCATTCTCTTTTAGTATAATTAGTACACCTTCCCGGCGGACACCCTATATATAAATATAATTTGATTGATGTAAAATGAAAAATACTCAATTTTATGAAAAATTTGCCTTCTATGGCCGTATAAAGATTTGATAAGAATGTTAAGAAAAAATTATTCGTCGGCCGAACGTAATTAATAGCTTTCCGATAACATTATCTAACATATTGCACAAGTTTTTCAGGTGTGGTATTTTGTTAGCTTAATAACATTTTTAGGGTTTTCCAAACATAAGTCTATTAAACTTATACAGCTTAAATTTGTGTCCGCTAAAAATTTGTTAAGAATAATAAATAAAAATATTAAGGAGTGTTTCCATAGAGGAAGTGATTTTGGCTATTATAGTCTTATTTTTTAAACCATTAGAGCCAGATGTTTGAAATTTGCGTTCAGACATGATATCTGTTTTAATGACAAGTAATTAAAAATTAAATAAGGGTATCCCGAGAGTAACGTAATTTTCACAAATATTGCGTTATTGAAAGTTGTAACAATAGTTACGTTAATTTTCCCCAAATTACTTAGAACGTTGTAACGAGTTAAAAATTAAATTAAAAATCATAGACTGGCCCATGCATGTTAGGTGAGTGCTTCGCATCTAAGTCTATCCCGCCCTTATTTGTTGACATTTATTTTCACGTAGCCTAATCTGAAGGTCAAATTTTCGATGACTTTTTCGAACATTTGTACCGTATAACATGTCACAATTGTAGCACGCCAAGTGCTGTGTGACATGTTGCGTCATCTTGTTAAAACCACAGCTCCTGCACGTCATGGTTGTTCAATTGATGAACGAAAAAGTCTGTAGTCATGGCTCTAAAGCGGTCGCCACTGAATGTACGTTCAGACCATCATCGTTTTGTAGGAAGTACGGACCAATGATTTTAACAGCCTATAAAGCAAACTAAACAACAACAACAGCCCATAAAGCACACAGTCAATTTTTGTGCATCACTCCAAATTTGGCAGCCAAATAAAACAGGGTTTATTAATGTTGAAAAAAGTGTTGTCAATTTAAAGTTCTGATATTAGTATTTAATGGCTTCATCACCGGAGCATTGCATGTCGCTTCTTACTACTTATCACATTTTGTATAGTTAAAAAATGGATGTGTGAATCTTTCGTGGCTCCAAGAAACCTTCTATTATGATGTAGATAGAATATTGAAGCATGACGTTCCTCTCCAATTAGCCAGAAGTGCTGTCAATACAATATTTTTTGCTCATTACCAAGTCTCGCGCTATTTAATCGCCTTTTATTTTAGACTGGCAATTTCAGGAGCCTCATGGGCCTATTTCTTATGGCTAAAGATCCAATATGCTTCTGTCGTAATCATTAATTTTATACCTGTGTATGGGACTGTAAGGCTATAGGCTGCAGTCTTAAACTCTTCCAATCGTAACCTCAGGAATCGCACTATACGAGTTGTTGTAGATGGGATTTCATCAGACGAGTTCAAGATTAATTCAGGAGTACCACAAGGCTCCCTATTTCTTTATTTTCTAAATGACCTTCTTTATCGAAATTTCAACCCTATATACTCTTTCGTGGATGACATCACCATTTGTCATTCGTATTCATTTGGCAATAGACCAAATCAGTTGGAGGTGAATTCCAAAAAGCGGAACATGAATGATACGCTCAATCACGATCTCGCGACAATCTTGAAATGGGGTTGTGTAAATAGAGTCGATTTTAATACCCCTAAAGTGCCAACGTTGCATGCTTACTCTTAGATCTGTGTTCGGAATTGGTGCTGCATTTGTTACTATGGATGATATAGGTATTACGAATTCGGACGCTCTTGATGTTCTTGGCATGAAAATTTCAAGTTTCTAAAAAAAGCTTTCAAGTGCCTCGGTTTTCTAAAACGGTGTAAGAGATAGTTCACTCCATCCGATCTTCGTACTAATTATACCACCTATATTTGTCCAAAAATGGAATACAACTCTCATGTATGGGCCGGAGCCCCAAAGTCTATTTTGGAATTTCTCGACATACAGGAGAGGGCCAAGAGGCTCCTTTGGGGTCAGTAGGGTATCCAACTCTATTGATTCTCTAGAGCATCGACGCAATGTGGAATTTATTTCACTGTTTTATCGTTACTACAATGGTAAGTGCTCTAATGAAATTAGGGAACTTGTTCCCGTTAATCGCACGTTTTCGCGCTTAATTCGATTTTCGTTGAGGGCGCATTTATTTGTGGTTGATTTTCCAGTTAATCACACTACGCATTACAGGGAAAAATCGTTTTTTAGCAGAACAGAACGTATGTGGAATAAACTCCCTCCAGTGGTCTTTCCTGTTACTTTCAATATAGAAAAATTCAAATTGAATGTCCACAAACACTGCTCCCTATTTCCTCTTCCCCATAATCTAATTTCCGAGTTCTGGCATAATGAATTGCATATGCAGTAGTCGTGTTCTGTGTGCTGGTCCAAGAAAGAAAAAAAATGAAAAACCTAAGGACATCCCCTTAATCGATTTTGTTATTTGCCAAATGATTTTTAAGGTTGCCATATTTTGTATTTCAATAATAACTCAGCTCCAGATATTTAGATTTATATATAGTTTTTTCCTTTTTGTCTCCTGCCATCTGTGCTCAAAAGATATCTTTCCACTAAACTATTCAGTGTTCTGGTCCACAAAATGTTTTTGCAATATCGATATGTCTTTTTAAAATATCAATTTAACCTTATTCATAGAGGCTCACCCATTGACCTATACACACCCGTAGACCTATAGAAAATGTACAGAAAGTATTCCTGCGTTAATTCTGACTCTCCAGCAATTGATGCGGCACTATCTTATAAATGGGATTTTATGTTCAATAACGTTAAGAAGAAAAGTACAATCCTGTCAAATATAATCCGAATGCGACTGCTTCTCTAGCGATAAATCCCTAAAAATACAATTATCTTAGCCACGTCATAGTATCAAGGAACATTTAAGTTTCTGGACTCTACTTACGTTTATATTTCCGCCTTTGATTTTTTTATTTCAAATACCTTTTGTTAAGTGAAATTGTTAAAGAAATATGTGAATTGTTTTTATTAATTGGCACAACGATAACCCTTTCTGGAACATTTTGTTTTTGGCTATCAGTTGGCAACGATTTAAAATCTTAAATTTTAATTGAGCCCGTCAAAACTACAATTAAAACAATTTTTTTTTTATTAGAAAAGCAATAATCTTATTGTGCGTAACATGCCGCAAGGAAATTTCTTCCATATTAAAGGCGGGCGTTTCGTTATCTCTGAAATAAAATGAAATAATGTTATCATTTTTCGGTTAAGGTTAAACTAATAATTTAAAATTGAGTTATACGACTTGTTAATTGAATTCGGAACCTAAATTTGTAATTTTATTACTCGACGAAAAGTGTATTTCAAAATTCATTCAAGATTTTAATTTAACAAACACGGTGTTATAAAGCAAACCAAATGCATTATGGGTTGCTGTTCAAACCCGTTAGACTCAATGTTGCATGCTTACGTATAGATATGTGTTCGAGAATAGTGTTACATCTGTTACTAGATATTTCCGAGGCATTTGATAGAGTGTTGCATGATGCACTTCTGTCAAAACTTGCTGCTTTTGCTGTCGGTGATAATTTCTCCAGATTTATCTAAATTTTTTTAAGGAATCGCACTATACGAGTTGTTATAGATGGGACTTCATCAGATGAGTTTAAGATTAACTTAGGGGTACCGCAATACTCCATTCTTTTTCCTACCCTTTTTCTTATTTGCCATTCGCATTCATTTAATAATAGACCGAACCAGTTGGAGGTGAGTTCCAAAAGGCGAAACATGAATGACACGCTCAATTACGATCTTGCTGCGATCTTCGAATAGGGTCGTGCGATTTGTCTCGATTAGTCTTGATTTTAATGCCCGTAAGACGCAATGTTGCACGCTTACACAAAGATCTGTGTTCGGAAATGGTGCTGCACCTGTTACTATGGATGATATACGTATTACGGAATCGGACGTTCTTGATGTTCTTTTCATGAAAATTCAATGTGAAGTTAGATGGACTAAACACATTTTTCAAGTTTCTAAAGAAGCTTTCAAGTGTCTTGGTTTTCTATAACATTGTATGAGAAACTTCACTCCATCGGATCTTCGTACTATTTGTACCGCCTATATCCCTTCACAAATGGAATACAATGGGCAAAGAGACTCATTGGCGACAGTAGGATATCTAACTCTATTGATTCTCTAGAGCGTCGACGCAATGTGGGATGTATTTCACTGTTTTATCGTTACAACAATGGTAAGTGCTCTAACGAAATTAAAGAACTTGTTCCCGTTACTCGCACGTTTTTGCATTTGACTCGTCTTTCGTTGAGAACGATTGGCCAGTGTTTGAGTTTTTTAGTAAAACGGTTGGTATGTGGAATAAACTTCCTCCAGAGATTTTTCCTGTTACGTTCAATGTAGAAACATTTAAATCGAATGACCACTAACACTACTCCCTTTTTCCTCCTCCTCCTCCTCATAACCTAATTTCCTAGTTCTAGTACAATGCATTGCATGAGTAGGAGTCATCCTCTGAGAGCTGGTCCGAACGAAAAAACGAAATCGACTTTATTCACAAAACCCCTTTCGAAGATTTTTGCGAGATCGTGATTGAGCGTATTATTCATGTTCTACCTTTTGAAGTCCACATCCAACTGGTTTGGTCTATTACTAAATGAATACGAAAAGAAGAAAAAATAAGAAATAGAGAAAGAGAAAGAATGGAATTTATCTTGAACTCGTCGACACCAAAAGCAAGAAGTTTTGACAGAAGTGCATCATACGACACTCTATCAAATGCTTTGGAAATATCTACAGCCACCACCGTACTTTTCCTGAAATGATGTATGAAGTTGCGCTATTATTCCAACAGCAAAACCAGCAAGTCAACTGTAGAGCGCCCCCTACGCAAACCTTACTGTCGGTCGAAATTCCAAAACAAATTGCAATTGGGCGGTCATTTACAGGGTTGTTAGTCTCACCCTATTTGGGGATCGGCGTTACATTAGCACTTTGTCAGCTGTCAAGTGATTTGGTTTGGTATTTAAAAATGAATAGACTAACGCCTGAACAATGTTTCCCAAATGTACAAATTTATTTTGACTACTAAGATGGCAATATTGCCGATATACGGCAGAAAGAATAAATCTATCTTAGACTACATCCGTGGTGGGTATATTTAAATTATAATGCCCAGAAAATTATATTTCGAACAAATTCGATTTTATTTTATTCCATTTCAAAGCTCTATACCTCTAATATGTAAACGCTTTATAAATTACTTTTATTTGGGTACGGTTTTCCGTCGACCCTCGTCTCTTAAAATAACCTTTCGATGATAGAAACAAAAAAAAACAGTTTTTATTTAATTTGATGAGTGAAAAATAGTTTTTATTTCAGAGCAGTGTTGTTTGTTATTTGCCATTAATAATTTTTCGATTCAGCAAATCATTAATAAATTTTTCCATCACTACATTTAAAAATATTTAATAACTTCACACGACATTTGCTGATTGTAAGTTTTCTCTGATTAAATTTGACCTCTAAGATCTTGTGATTTAACAACATTTTATTTTTATGTGTTTTATTTCCTTTAGTTTTATTTTATAGTTTTTTTAAGTTTAAGCCAGCAAGCCTGCAATTAGCAGCGTATTGAAGGAACAAATTCATTGTCGCATCTAATTAATTCAGTTAATGTTATGCGATATGATGTTAACAAATTATTGAAATAGAGGACATAAGACAAGCTATTCCATAAAAAAAAAAACAAAATTCTATTTTGTGGATTTTATTATTTAATAAAAAAGATAACAAAAAAGTCTTGGGAAAAATATGAGGGTTTTTGTTGTGTTTTTGTTTTAACTTAAAACATCAGCTATTTTTAAAATAACCTTTATTAAAGTGTTTTATTAAAAAAAGCAAATATTTTCAAACTGTGATGTTTATTTGAACATATTTTTGTTGTTTTTTATAATATAAAATTAAAACTGCTTTAATTAGAATAAACATAAGAATTAAGATTTTCCATAAATTATTAAAATGCGCCTTAGCAGACTTGGTTAGTTGGTTGGTTGAATTGGTTATCTTATCAAGTGTTTTAGTAATTAATGTTATCTTTATATAATTTGCTTATTCCTATAATTGTAAATGTACTCGTATTTAAATAAGAGACGTGTATCTGTCATTCATTATCTCCACTTGTGCTATTTTTTTCAAATTTTTGTTTTGCTCTTGCAAAAAGAACATTGCCGGATCGCTAATGCGTGAAATATAAAGATTTTTTATTTCTGCTGTTTTTAGCTGATCAAAAAAAAATTGTTTACTTAAAAATATTAATGAACTTATTATGCATGTTAATGACTTACAAAACAGGTTTACATATTTGAACAAAAGATGAATTTTAATGAATGATCAAAATGCAATAACACAAACAAAATTAAATTGAAGGTTGTTTCTTATAGAGGTGTAGAACTTAGAATTTTTTTAATTGACCTAAAATTTCCTTTAATCGAATTGAAATTTATTTTTTGTTTTTGGCATAATAATTTGAATATGATCGGCACGGTTGGCTTGGATGTAGTATAACCTGGAACTTGAATTTTTAATGACTTTCCAACATTTATTGCCGTACATCGGCAATAACGTGTTGTATGTTGCCCAATCGATAGACTAGCGACTTTATGGATATGATTTTCCGTCATCCGGCGCCAAATTTGGTTTGTAAACAGACCGGTTTTTTATTTTCTCTATACTATTTTTTTATTGTTTCTGTCTTTATATAGTTCGTCTTGTTCGTGTCTTTCTTCGTGCTTGTGTTATTCTTGTTATTATTGTCTTCGTCTCTCTCTCTCTCTCTCTTTTCTGAAAATCAAAAAAATGAATATAAAAAGCAAATATATTTATAAACATTTTAACTTTATTTAAAAAATGGGTCAAAATTGGAAGGGTGCGGCTTAGTGGACTACAGGGAGCGAAATCCATGACATTGTAGATTTCAGAACTATACAGGTTATATCCAGAATTTGTATAGGTTTTTAGTAATAGAATTCAGAAAATTGCGAAAATCTGTATTCCCCATTTAAAAAATACCAAAAAATGGGTAAAAATTGGAAGGGTGCGGCTTAGTGGACTACAGGGAGCGAAATCCATGGCATTTTAGATTTCAGAACTATACAGGTTATATCCAGAATTTGTATAGGTTTTTGGTAATAGAATTCAGAAAATTGCGAAAATTGTATTTCCCATATGGGTATTTTAAAAAATGCCCAAAAATGGGTCAAAATTGGAAGGGTGCGTCTTAGTGGACTACAGAAAGCGAAATCCATGGCACTGTAGGTTTCTGAACAGTAGAGGTTATATTCGGAATTTGTATAGGTTTTTAGTAATAGAATTCAGAAAATTGCGAAAATCTGTATTTCCCATTTAAAAAATGCCCAAAAATGGATAAAAATTGGAAGGGTGCGGCTTAGCGGCCTACAGGAGGCGAAAGCCATAGCATTGTAGATTTCAGAAATATACAGGCTATTACGTGATAAGATTTACATGTGCGCCTGGCTATGGAGCCTTAATCAGATGGTGGTCATACCACTGGGAATGAAAAGCAAACGTCATTCACGCCCTAGGAAGCCGAAGACTAATTCTAGTAACAAGTCTTTCCTAGTTGCAACTTTAGTGATTCCAGAGCAGGGCTGCAAATCACCACTCCTTGCTGAAGAGCTGGAGACTTTCCAACTCCTGTCCAGAACACATGCTCACTGGACTGGTTCATTCACCTAGGGTATTATTAATGGAGAAATGATCCTGGCCGCCATATTAAACAACAAACCTGATATGGGGTCGCGAAACCACAAACCACCACGATACTTCCATATAGGGGCCAACCTCAATAACCAGCCAGAGAACAGCCAAATGTCTAAAGAGACAAATAGAGTAACTCTGCGAGCTCACTGATTCCCGTGGAAATAACGTGGAGTTCCCAGTTGACCCCTGCTGCCCTCAGGGGACTGGACTCCCATTTTCCCCCAGTTGCACAGGTCTATAGAGCGTTTAATAAAGACCATAAATGAGCCCCTAGGGGGATATACAGGTTATATCCAGAATTTGTATAGGTTTTTAGTAACAGAATTCAGAAATTTGCGAAAATCTGTATTTCCCCATATGGTCATTTCAAAATGCCCAAAAATGGGGCAAAATTGGAAAGGTTCGGCTTAGCGGACTACAAGAAATCCAGAATTTGCTTCTAGTGTACATATGATGTCGTCGATATATCTTGCATAGAATGTTACTCCGAAGTTGGTTTTTAGTTCCTTTATATATTCTTGTTCTAAATACTTCCATGAAGACTGCAGATGTTGGATTTTCCATTTCTAGTCATGTTGTTTGTCAATAGATATAAATTATTGTCAAATTTTAAGTAATTATGTTCTAGTGTCGCTTTTTACTTTACATATCCCAAAAGGACATAGTCTAGCGGCATTAAAACGAACGACCTTGGAAGCCGAAACGTCAAACTATACGGTTACAAAACGTTTTCTTCGGTAAATCAATTGTGGCATGAGTGGTTGACATGTCGTGTTGAAATCACAGCTCCTGCACATAATGGTTGTTCAAACGATGAATGAGAAAGAAATCATGACTCGTCTATAGCGATTTCCACTGACTGTAACGTTCTGACCAGCATCATTTTTAAGAAAGTGCGGACCAATGATTCTAGAAGCCCAAATAGGCAGTTTTTCTGAATGAAGCGGGGGCTAAAAATGCACTTAAGACTTATCATTAAATTTTGCAGTTTTGGTTTACTGACGTATCCATTCAAACAAAAGTGAGCTCCATAGCTAAACAAAATTAGCTTATTAAAATTGGAATCAATCTTATTTTGAAATACAACATACATACGTTGTGTCGATGCTCTAAAGAATAGAGTTGGAGCCCTGCCGCTCCTGTACACGGTCGAGCAACTCCCAAATAGACTTTGGGGCGTTGGCCTATACATGAGAGTTGTATTTTATCCTTGGACAAATATAGGTGGTATAAATAGTACGAAGATCGGATGGAATGAAGTATCTTTTACACCGTTTTGAAAGCTTCTTTAGAAACCTGCAAAATGTGTTCAGTCCATCGAACATCACACTGAAATTTTAAACCAAGAATATCAAGAGCTTCCGATTCCATAATACCCATATCACCCACAGTAACAGGTGGAGTACTATTTTCGAACATAGATCTATGCGTGTAAGCATGCAACTTTCAATGTTACGGGCATTAAAATCTACACTATTCGCACGGCCCCATTCGGAGATTGCTGCGAGAACGTGCTAGAGTGTATCTTCATGTTCCGCCTTTTAGAACTCACCTTCAACTGGTTCGGTCTATTACTAAATGAATACGAATGACAGATGGTGCTGTCATCTGCGAAAGAGTAAATAGGGTTGAAAGTTTGACAAAGAAGGTCATTTAGAGAAATAAGAAATAGGAGTGGAGAAGGAACGACGCCTAGCGGCACCCTTGCATTAATCTTGAACTCGTCGGAAGAAATCTCATCTATAACAACTCGTATGGTGAAATTCCTGAGAAAACTGGATATAAATCTGTAGAAATTATCACCGACACCAAAAGCAACTAGTTTTAGCAGAAGTGCATCATGCTACACTTTATCAATATCTAGAGCCACCACCTTACTTTCTTCAAAATTATGTATGGAGTTGTAGCACTTTTCCGATAGGAAAGCGAGGAATGTCATGTTAAAATGTCAACCCAAACTTAACATAAATCGTTTAACAACGTGTTTCTCTATATTCTCTCTATTCTATCTATGCTGTTGTTATTCCTTTCCATTTTTTCTGTCTGTTTGTTCGGTATGAACGGCGAGATGGGATGACATCATTCACAAGCCGTGTTCTCTTTTTTTTTTTGTTTTATTTAATTATTTTATTCTCTCAATATTTCGAACACCAAAAATAGTTTTATTTGAATAAAAAAAACAACAATTTATATACTGAAAAAGTCGAATAGAACAATCAATAAAATTTATACCTCTATAAAAAAAGTACCAAATACTTGTTAAAATAATACTGCAATCATTTTTATACTTTAAGGAAATGTATAGAATAAATTAACATAAAGTGATTCATTGTTGATTAATAAAATTAATAATTAATTCTCAGAGATGTGTTTACAATGTAAAAATAATAAAATAAAAAATAAATACAAATTATCTTACTTCAATTCAATGTGGGATTGTTTACATTTGTCATGGAATTTTTATGGTTAGCTAATTTGAAATTACAATAAATCAGTCAACTGCGAGCTAGACTCAAACACGAACTTTGCCATACCATATATGGGTCACCGTCTTATTTTATATTTATGTAATTATGTTGCTACGAAGATGATTTATTAAGTATTAAAAGAAAATAATAAACAGCAAAAGAAAAGTAAAGGACTCACTACGCATGTTACAAATTGAGTAGTTTTCTAGGAAATCTTGTACAAGACAACAACAACAACATGCTGCTATAAGCAATTCTACCAAATAAGTAAACAACAACAGAAAACAAAAGCAACTAACACAGAACAAAAACAAAACACACAGGCAATCAGGCGCCTTAACTGAATGATGACAACAACAACAACAATATGTGGTGATGTTAAAGTGAATATTCTTGTATGTGTTAGAACCGCTTAAAACAACTATATAAACATCACTCGCTGGACAAGACAACGAAGTTACCATCGTGCTTATTTTGTGTGTATTGAAAGTAAATAAATCGTTTAACTTAATTTAAACCTCTAAAGTGCTGTGTTATTATTTTGCATTAAAAGAATACAAAATAACAAAACGTTTATTAAAGGGAATACACGTAACCATGTGTTTAAATATTGTTATGTTTATACCTTTTATAAACGTTTTGTTGTGAGTTCTTTATTGCAAAGTAATAAACACCAGATTTTAGAGTTTTTAAATTAATTACAAGTTTATTTACTTTAACTAAACACAAAGTTGACACGGCATAACAATTTTCTTAAGATGCACGTCTTTACTTCACGAGGTTTATTTTTCAACTAACTGACTATCCACTCAGATGCTGCCTTTTTATATTTGTCCACTAGAAGTCTAGAAAAATTAAGAATCTTCTACTCCCTTTGTATCACATTTTGTTATTGTATGTTGTCCATTTAATGTGTATTTTTGTTTTTCTTTTTGTGCTGATAAATTTTCTTGCTGGAATTTCTTTTAAGATAGTGGTTGTTGTCTTGTGTGCATAAGTTTTCTTAGCAAGCCAAGCAGTTAGTAAACAGCATACCCATACTTTATTGCTTAATTATTTTCTTCTAGAACTTAAGCAAGACACATCCGTAACAAAATATATATATTTTCAGAACTTTAACGCCTTTGCCTATTGCGCTTCAAAATGTAGGAACTATATGTAAAATCCCATCACTAAGAGAATACCTTTTCGCTTTTAATTTAATTTTTGTTTTTACTTACCCTTGTAGCAGATATGGCCATAAATAGTGTTTTTTAGAGAGGTAAAGCACTTTGAAATGGAATAAATTAAAAATTTTTTTTTTAAAGAGAAGCAGCACTTTAGGCAACAATGCCTATTTAGTCAAGTACCGTGCTACATTCTTTAGGAAAGGGATAGAGAATAGATGAAACAGGTGGTGAAAGTAGAAGGATAGTCGGAAATTAACTGCCGTATATAAGACAGCACAGCGACCAGTGACTATGCCTTCATCGCCGAGCAGCCCCACCGACAGTCAATTTTTATTTTTTGTAGTAAAAAAAACCAAGGTCTTTGTTGGGAATCGAACCCACAACCCCCATATTTACAAGCTAGTACACTACCTACTAGCCTACAGGGGCACCTAAAAATGCCTTTTTTTGATTGATGTGAAACTTACTTTATTTTAAAGATAATCTTCCAACATTATTAAGATATGACTTCTGGAAAATTTGACTTCCACGACTGACTCAAATGTAGTTTAATCTAGAGGCCAAATTTTCAGACATTTTTAATCGAATATCGTCAGTTATATCGACAAATGTTGTCCTCCAAGTAGTTAGTCGAGTTCACATATCTCAGCAGAAAATAGCCAAGCGCCGTTAAAAAGAACGATCCCGGCGAATAATTCACGGGCCCGAATCGCGAAACTATGCAGTTACCAAAGGTTTCTTTAAATAAATCAATTGTGGCAAGAGTTATGTGAAATATTGAGCAGTGTTGTTGAAACCACAGCTCCTGCTCATCATGTTTGCGCAATTGATGAACGTCAAAGTCAGTAATCATGGCTCTATAGCGGTCACCATTGATTGTAACGTTTTTAAGGCAGTGCGGACCAATAATTCTACCATGTTGAGCAATATTGTTGAAACCACCGCTCCTGCTCATCATGTTTGTTCAAGTGATGAACGTCAAAGTCAGTAATCATGACTCTATAGCGATCACCATTGAAAGTAACGTTTTTCAAAAAGTGCGGACCAATAATTCTACCATGTTGAGTAGTGTTGTTGAAACCACAGATTCTGCTCCAATTGATGAACATCAAAGTCAGTAATCATGACTCTATAGCGATCACCATTGACTCTAATGGTTTTAAAGGACTACGGACCAATAATTCTACCAGTCTATAAATAGTCAGTTTTTCTGGATGTAACGGTATCTCAACAGACACGAGGCTTATCATCACTCCAAATATTGCCTTGGTCTATTTTTAGCTACAATACAGCACAGCGGTCTCTGAAAGAGTTTCAAAATCTGTTCGAATTTTGTAAAGTGATGCAATGAAATTTTCATTATTTTGTATATTTTTAAAATTAAAATTTTCTACCCAAGAGTTCAAGGTTCCATGACTAAAATGTCCCAACGTTCTACTACATAAATGTAAAAGAATGGCAACTCAATTTTTGACATTTAATTATTTGACAGACAATTCACTTCCTAACTTCAAATTTACCCACTCATTACAAGCGCCATCAAACAACTTATTACTCATGGTGACACAACTGTGTGATTAGATTTACATCCGCGCCTAGCCATGAAGCCTTAATCAGATGGTGGATCAAACCACTGCATAATCTGGAACGTCATGCTCGTCCTAGGAAGCCGAAGCCATAATTCTATGCAACAGAACTTTCTAGTTGCAACTTCGATGATTCCAGAGCAGGGCTGCAAATCATCACACCTTGCTTAAGAGTTGGAGACTTTCCAACTCCTGTCCAGAACACATGTCTAGCATGCTCACTGGACTGGATCATTCACTTAGGGTGTCATTAACAGTGAGATGATCCTGGCTACCATAATAACCATTATACTGTTATGGGGCCGCGAAACCACAACCACCACGATACTCCCATATAGGGGCCAACCTCAATAATCAGCCAGAGAACTATTAAATGTCTAAAGAGACAAATAATGAACTCCGCGGGCATTACTGATTCCCGTGGAAATAAAGTGGAGTTTCCAGTTGTACCCCTGCTCCCTTTTTCCCCCAGTTGCACTGTGTCTAGATAGTCGAAGTTCTATAAAGACCATATATATGTGCCCCCGGGGGGTACTCATGGTGACACACACGGTAATTGTCTTTTTTTTCTACCTGCCTTTTTTAAGCAACTGAATCAACAATTATTACATTTTTCTTTATACGCCTGATGCTGGTTATAGATGAGCGAAGTTGGCTTTTCTTTTTGTGTTTTATTTACACCGGCTACACTTTGTTTAGGCTGAAGAATTTCGTTATTCACCTCTGTTTTATCACACAAAAACATTTGATTTTGTTGTTACAGTTATGTAGAGTTGCCACATTTTATTTTCATAATATATTTTTATAATTAATTGTTGCTAATAAAACACTTAGTTTTTTAAAGATTATAAAAATAATTTGCTACTCACTCACCTTCGAGAGGCTACTTAAAGCTGTGAGAAAACAAATGCTTATCTTTTTAGTTCATTAAAAATTTTATTTATTAAAGTGTTATTTAGAAAAATGTATTTAATTATTTTTTATAACTTTTTATTGTAGCAAGTACAACATTGTAGCAAAAAACAACAGGCGTTTTGTTAGTCTAAAATGTTCTTTAGATGCCAGAAAAAAAACGGGAAAGGTGTTATAGTTGCACTTTTATTTTGGTACAATTCAAATCTGAAAACTACAATAGTACCAAAATTTCAAAACGTTTGTTTTATACGCTGGATAAATTTATGTCTTATTCCGACTTCATTGAAATGCCAATTTTTGGAAGAATACTTCAAATATCTTTTGCTATTTGTAAGAAAATATAAATGGCATAGAGATAATATCCATTCCAAGTTTATCAAGTTTTTACCTTTTAACTTTTCTTCCGCCATATTTATATATATATAAAAATGGTGTAAAAAATGTTATTCATAAAATGACAACGACTGGGCCGATTTCTGTAAAATTGTTTGTCAGTTGTTCGTATTTTACGGAAGACAATTTTGGAAAATCCCTCTGGAAAAATCGGAAAACTGTAAACATCGAATATCGAGTTTCTGTATGAAATTTTGTGTGAAATTATTCCATAGTGGCTTTCTAAATAAAAAAAATATAAAGTTCTTAGTGTAAATCATGGAAAATTGGGGAAAATGCAAAATGCAGAAAATTGGTAAATCTCTTCGCAAAAATTGGAAAATTACAAAAATCGCTCTCTACTGATTCCATTCAAATAACTTACATTGCAAATTTAAATATTTGTGTTGTATTATTACTCAAAAGTTTGCCTGAAAGTTCAAACTGGGGCGAGGCGAAGTTCGCCGGGTCCGCCAGTATAATACAATTTTTTAGTATAATTGCTTTCCTGAAAAATCAACATATTCAAAAATAATACCGACTCCTAAATCAAAGAAACCTTTTAATTAAAATTGAATAATAATATAAATTTAGTAAAAAGTAGTGACTAAAAAGTACCATTTAGTACAATTTTTGAATTTCTCTTATCATCCCTTGTTCGCAAAGAAAAATAACAAAATAGAGGCGCCTTAATCTGCGAGTATGTAAACGAATTTTGACACTTAAAGCACAATAATATACTGCTGCACTTGATGATGATGCTTTATTTTATGATTTTGCTTTATTTATTTTACTGTGGCCTTTTCAAAATTATTTTCTCATGAATACACTCATAAATTAGATTAATTTTTATTTATTTAAATTTCTATTTATTTATTTTATACTGAAATTGCAAAGCTAAAGCCAAAAAACTCCTTATTTTTCAAGGGAAAAGATTTCTCAAATCCCATTCTCCCATTCTCCATCTAAAGAGTGTTCTTTTTTATAGAGATATAAAGGGTCCGCCATCTAACGTTTTTTCTAGTTTTTAACTAGTGCTTATTTCGTGAATAATAACACTTATCTCATGTTTGATTTGACAGATAATTAGTTTTATCCTTCCGCTGAACGAATATCGTTGTGTATACGCTTGAACAACGCTTCGCTAAGTGGGTCTGCGATCGACTTACAGAAGATGCCGATTTTGCAAAAATAAAATCATCTTTTCAGATGAAGCTCATTTTTTTTTTAAAGAGAAGTAGCACTTCAGGCAACAATGCCTATTTAGTCAAGTACCGTGCTACATTCTTTAGGAAAGGGATAGAGAATAGATGAAACAGGTGGTGAAAGTAGAAGGATAGTCGGAAATAAACTGCCATATATAAGACAGCACAGCGGCCAGTGACTATGCCTTCATCGCTGAGCAGCCCCACCGACAGTCAATTTTTATTTTTGTAGTGAAAAAAAAACCAAGGTCTTCGTTGGGAATCGAACCCACAACCCCCATATTTACAAGCTAGTACACTACCTACTAGCCTACAGGGGCACCTTGGCGGGTATGTAAACAAACAAAATTGTCGCATTTGGTGCACAGAAAACCCGCACGCATACATTGAAAAGCCGGCGCACCCAAAACGAGTCACTGTTTGGTGCTGATTTTGGTCCAACAGCATAGTTGGGCCATTTTTCTTCGAAAATGAGCAAGAAGTGGCTGTTACAGTCAATGGCGATCGTTATCGGGCCATGTTGAACGAATTTTTGTTCACAAAACTTGAAGAGGAGGATATTGGCAACATTTGGTTTCAACAGGACGGCACTACGTGTGACACAGCCGAAGCTACACTCGATGTTTTGCGCCCTATTTTTGAATATTGCATTATCAGCCGCAGAGCTGATATCGTTTGGCCACCTCGAAGCTGTGATTTGACACCGTTGGACTATTATTTGTGGGGTGCCGTCA
The DNA here is from genome assembly GCA_030448955.1 of Trichopoda pennipes. Lineage (NCBI taxonomy): Eukaryota > Metazoa > Arthropoda > Insecta > Diptera > Tachinidae > Trichopoda > Trichopoda pennipes. Next base: position 12,373,142 of record JASKUP010000175.1, on the reverse strand, counting down.
AAGATAAGTGTTACGCCGACAATCCAGAGACAAATGACGCTTTGAAGGACAATATTCGTGAAGCCATTGGTGAAATACAGCTGCATACAATCGGTAATGTGCTTAAAAATTGGACCGATCGTGTAGGCTACTGCATGACCAGCCGAGGCAGCCATTTGAATGAAATTATTTTCCATTATTAACCGAAAGGATTGTACTTTCAAATAAAAAAAAAGAAATTTGAGAAAATATTCAGTAGTTTTCTTTATACCATTTAAAACAAAAAAAAAGTTATTTGGCGGACCCTTTAGAACTTTGAAATGGAATAAAACAAAGATGAATTTTTTAAATTGACATGAAATTTACTTTATTCGAAACTTCTGGGATATGACAGCCAATTCCCCCCGGTGGCACATGATAGTCTTTTTGGAACCTACTATTGCATTTAGCCTGGTGTCTTGCGGGGTAAAAGGGAGCCCAGGCCCCTTAAAGGCTAGTAGGAGTCACCTGGACAATCCACTATATTTCCACGGGAATCAGTGAGCTCGCAGAGTTCGCTATTTCTCTCTTTAGACATTTAGCTGTTCTCTGGCTGATTATTGAAGTTGGCCCCTATATGGGAGTATCGTGGTGGTTGTGGTTTCGGACCCTCGTGATAGTTTGTGGGTCGGATCATATGACAGGATCATAATGAACACAATGAATGATTTAGGTCCAGTGAGTATGAATGCCGTCGTGTTCTTAATTATATTAAGCTTCATGCGTTCTGGACCAGGAGTTGGAAAGTCTCCAACTCTTTAGTAAGGAGTGAAGGCTGCGGCCTACTTCGGGCTTTCGAAATTGCTACTAGGAGTGACCGAAGGATATACGTATACGATGGCCTCCTAGGGCGTAAATGACGTTTGCAAATCATTCAAGTGGTTTGACTACCATCTGATTATGACTACCTGGTCGGTGCAGTTGTAAATCAAATCACATCAATATGACAGCCAATGGTGGATCGAAAGTAGTCTAATATAGATGTAAAATGTTCGATGACCTTTTGCAACATTTGTGGCCGTATATAGGCAATTAAGTGAAGAATGTTGTCCTCCAAATGGTCGGACGGCGTCGACTGGCGTCTTTACATATCGATGCACGATGTTGAAAGCCAATTCACGGCTGCGAAACGTGGGATTAATGAAACCCGATGTTGCCTTAAAATTTAAGAGTCTTATATCTCTAACAAAATTGATTAAATGAGAGTTTTCATTAAACCAAAACAGCAAAATGACAATAAAACTCAAAAACACTTCTATACAAAAACACAGCGAGAGGATATAAAATTCAAAACAAAAAACGATACTTGCAGACTTTGGTGCTAAACGGTTAGGCATTGAGGAAGGGAGGCAACAAAATTCTTACACAAATGTTGCAATTTTGAGAGACTTTGTGATGAATATAAATGCTCGACAGGTAACAGTCGTTAGTCTAAAATTATTGTAGTCGAACTTCACCGAAAGTAAGATAATTGTAAATATCCAGTTATGCATCTGTAGCCTTTGAAGAACGAAATGACCTCGGCGTATTTGTTTTTTTTGTTTTTTTAATTTTTAATAAAGAGTTTTTCAAGAAGTATATTTTCTAAAACAAAATAAAACAAAAAATTTAGATAAAGATGAAAATAACAGAGTACGATAAAATATGTTCTTACGCTTATTCCTTTTAACACAAATTTTGCTATTTTGTGTTCTTTTATTGCAAAATAATAACACAGCACTTTAGAGGTTTAAATTAAATTAAACGATTTATTTACTTTCAAATACACACAAAATAAACACGATGGTAACTTTGTTGTCTTCACTCACTGATGACTCAACTTGAATTGATTCATTTGCCCAGCAATTGGTGCTTATATAATTGTTTTAAGCGGTTCTCGCACATACGAATTACCGCGGGGGAAAGCATATCTATATGGCCATTTCACTACTACTCATATAGCTCATCACCCCACATTTAATTTTTAATAATAAAAGGTTTTTAAACAAGAAGTTTGTTTTCTAAAACAAAAAATTTAGATTAAGATGATTAAAATTTTTATTGTATTACGAAGAGCAAAGTTCGGCAATTATGAATGAAAAATGATATCAGGCAAATATCCACCACGACCATGTTGACCGATATTGATTTTTGCATCAAAGTTTTTAATCACTTTTTGGCAAAAATGGCGGTCCTCTTTCGTTAATCACACCACGGATTTTGAGTTTTAAGGCTGAAATCGAATCGATTGACTCCATATAGACTCTCTCCTTAACATAGCTCCACCAAAAATAATGCAATGGTGTTAAATCATGCGATCTGGGTCGCATGTCATTACATTATGCGATCAGGAAATTTGGTTTGCAATAAATTGATCGTTTTATTGGCTGTGTGACATGTTGCACCGTCCTATTGAAACCACATGTAATACACCAAAATTGAGTTGTTAGCATCTCGCGATAGCGTGATCCATTGACCGTTACTTCACGCCTCCAGACCACATAGTGCACCATACAGTGACATGTTGAGCATGCAAAGGCTTTTCAATACCGATAGCGTGATCCATTGACCGTTACTTTACGCCTCCAGACCACATAGTGCACCATACAGTGACATGTTGAGCATGCAAAGGCTTTTCAATAGCGATAGCGTGATCCATTGACCGTTACTTCACGCCTCCAGACCACATAGTGCACCATACAGTGACATGTTGAGCATGCAAAGGCTTTTCAATAATCGCTTTAAGATGTTCAGAAGCCCAAATGCGGCAATTTTGCTTGTTAACATACCCTGACAAGTTAAAATGAATTTCGTCTGAAAAAATGTATATTTCAGACAAACCAGTTGATTGTTCCTGAATGAATTGAACCAATTTAGGGCGATGTGAATGGTTGGTCGGCTTCAATTCCTTTTGGATAACCGCACTTGTTGAGAATGTCGAGGTATTGTCAAATTTGGATCTGCTGCAACACTGTGGCTACCCCCCGGGGGCACATGATAGTCTTTTTGGAGCCTACTATTCCATCTAGACTGGTGTATTGCGGGGTAAAAGGCCCCTTAAAGGCTAGTAGGAGTCATCTGGACAATCCACTATATTTTCACGGGAATCAGTGAGCTCGCAGAGTTCGCTATTTCTCTCTTTAGACATTTAGCTGTTCTCTGGCTGATTATTGAGGTTGGCCCCTATATGGGAGTATCGTGGTGGCTGTGTGTTTCGAGGCCCTCGTGAGAGTTTTTGGGTCGGATCATTTACAATGAACACAATGATTGGTTCAGGTCCAGTGAGTATGAATGCCGTCGTGTTCTTAATTATATTAAGCTTCATGCGTTCTGGACCAGGAGTTGGAAAGTATCCAATTCTTAAGCAAGGAGTAAAGGCTGCGACCTACTTCGAGCTTTTGATATTGCTACTAGGAGTGACCGGAGAATATACTTATTCGATGGCCTTCCAGGGCGTGAATGGCGTTGCTTTTCATTCACAGTGGTAATGGCCACCATCTGATTATGGCTCACTGCCGGTGCAGATGTAAACCTTATCACATCAACACTGTGGCTTACGGTCTTACGGCTTATGGTCTTTATAGTACGTAACAGCTATCTAGATCTGTGTAACTGGGGGTATAAAGGGAGCCCAGTCCCCTGAAGACAGGCAGGGAGTCAACTGGAAGCTCCACTTTATTTCCACGGGGATCAGTGAGCTCCAGAGTTCATTATTTGTCTCTTTAGACATTAAATAGTTCTCTGGCTGATCATTGAGGTTGGCCCCCATATGGAAGTAACGTGGTGGTTGTGGTTTCGCGGCCCCATAACAGTATAATGGTTATTATGGTGGCCAGGATCATCTCACTGATAATGACATGCAAAGTGAATGATCCAGTCCAGTGAGCATGCTAGACATGTGTTCTGGACAGGAGGTTGAAAGTCTCCAACTCTTAAGCAGGGTGTAATGGTTTGCAGCCCTGCCCTGGAATCATTAAAGTTGCAACTAGGTGGTTCTGTTGCTTAGAATTATGTCTTCGGCTTCCTAGGACGCATTAATGAAGTTCCAAATTATACACCACCATCTGATTAAGGCTCATAGCCAGGTGCGGATGTAAAACGAATCACACTCTGTGGCTTACGACTGCAATGTTTTCAGTTGAACGACTGAAAAAATGATTTTTATAGAAAAACCAGCCGGTTACTGGTACAGGAATTGAGCCGATCGGCTTCAATTCCTGTACCACTTGAACCTTGTAAGACTCCAAAATCAAATTCTTACGCAAAATTTAGCATGGGGTGATTTTGGGTAACCTCAGTTGTTGATAACGTCGAGGAATTGACAAATTTGGATCTGCTTCAATATTGTAGGTCACGGCTGCGATGTTTTCAGTTGAACGACCACGCCGAACATGTGTTCACACATTTTGCAGTAAGGCTATCGACTCAAATTTAACGACCAAATTCTTAATAGCGGTCTCAGAAGGATGATTATGTTGTCCGAAAATATAACAAATTTTACTAAATGTAACTTTAACAGAACCAACATTTTCATTGTAACAGTTGCCAATGCATCTGCTACGAATATGTCAAAAATATCATGTTGCTGGTGTTGCCGCTATTTTTTTCATTCATCTGAAAAATATGCAAAGCGCATTTAACATTTAGCCGTTTTTGGGTTGGTAAAGGTTGTTGCTGTTGTATTTGTTTGTTGTTGTATTGCAAAGGGCATGCGCTTATTACGAGTAGATTTACTTTCTACAAAAAAGCACATTTCAAATGCCGGCAATTTGTAGCGAGAAAAAAAAATGTTAAGAGAAACAAAAGTTCTTTGGCCCAGCTAAGAAAAGAAATATATTTAAGTAAAATATTGCGAAAAATAATAAAAAATAAATTTAATTTTGTGATGGCGGCATGCATCGTGCTAAGCGCGTGCCAAAATTAAAATTAAATATAAATAATATTTTACAAATGTTAAAGGGGCGAAAAGAATTCGTACCACCACCAAACGTTATAACACAATTATAAAAGAATAATCGAGTATTTCAATGAATTAAATATTAAAAAATGTGCACAGATTTGTCAGACAGAGGGTTGTGACTGTTTAGTGAGTTTTTGTTTTCAAGATTGTTTATTTGAACACGTAACGTGCTGTAGGTAAAACAACAAGTTATTACTAAAATAGTGCCTTATTTTAGTACTTTTTTGTTTATTATAAATTTTATGTAATCGAACTTTTGTCACATAAACTAAATTAAACGTCATTTATTATTAAAAAAAAACGAAATTTATTTTAAAATTGTAATATGAAATTTCCCATGAACTGAATGAAATGAAGCCATCTAAAAACTCAATTTTTTATGAAAGGGTGTGGCAACTGTTTGGATCTCAAGTACGATAAAATAACATTTCGATAGTGTTTTATTGCTTTAATTTTTTTTTCTTTCATATTTCAGGCCACTCTCGATGAAATACGTCAAGCAGCATCACGCATATGTCGCGATTACTTGAATGGACGTTGGAAACTGGTGACAGCAGATCAATTGATTGTAAAAAGAATCAGGTACATACATACATACATACATATATACATATGAAAATGACATCATTATACGCGCCTTTAAGGCAAATTTACATTTCCTAACAATATGTTAACGTTTCTAACAACACAACAACAATAACAAAAACTTAAAAAAAAATAATTGATTTAATCTACATGCAGCGGTGGTCTATCGAATTTCTTGTATTATGTAAGTCTGCCAAAGCTAGACAACACCAATGAAGGTGCAGACTATCAGCCACTATCACAAATAATGGAAACATCTTTGGAATATGCTAATACAGCTGCCGCACTAACGTCTGAAGAGGATAAAAATAGAAATGAGCCCCATTACAATGACTTGCTGGCAGAAATGAATGATGATTTAAATGCAAACAAACGAAAAAGATATGACAGTGCATCTTCTTCCTTGTCAGCGGCACTGAGACAAAATCAACAACCTGAAGAGGTAAGACATTTACATATATATATACGGTTACTTTCTGTAGATGTAATGGTTTTTTCTTTGAGGGCTGTTTGAGGATTTTGTAGGCCCCTTATGCAACAATTTTTGTTTATTTACATCACCCTCTTATTGAAAGTTAACGAATTCACAAACATTTTCCGCTAATAATGGCCGGTCGGCTTTCATTCTTGAACGAGTTGAATTTTATAAACGTGAAGATGAAGATCTTTGTGCAAAATGTTGCACAAAGTGCCTCTAGAGACGCCCTATTGTTGCGAACTTCGACGAGTTGATGTTTCAGGCTAATTTTCAACAGTTTCCTTTACAGCGTCTATGTCTGCATCACCACGATCACTACGAGGATATTGTTTTGGTCTATTGTCAGCATCAATACCGTGAGTCTCAAATTGAGCGATTAAATAACGAACAGCAGTGGGTTCGATTCCCAGCGAAGACCTTGGTTTTTTTCACTACAAAAATAAAAATTGACTGTCAGTGGAGCTGCTCAGCGACGAAGGCATAGTCACTGTTCGCTGTATATACGGCTTATATACGACAGTTAATTTCCGACTATCCTTCTACTTTCACCACCTGTTTCATCTCTTCTCTATCCCTTTCCTAAAGAATGTAGCACGGTACTTAACTAAATAGGCATTGTTGCCTGAAGTGCTACTTCTCTTTAAAAAAAAAAAAAACAAAAAAAAGGACGGTTGATTTCCGTCAAAACATATCAATGTGCCCCCGGGGGAGTTTTAAGCAGTGATTTAATTTTTTAGTATTTAACTTTATTTATGTTTTACAATTCCTATTCAATCAATGTGGGTTGGGACTTCGGTATCTTTAGCTTTCGCACAAAACTTGGGTTAAAGTCATGGATGAGCTCAGTAAACTATAGCGAAATGATCTTATGTTTCTTTATAAGATTAAAACGTGTCTTGATCTTACTGCAAAAATCATCTAAGAACTGTTTTTTTTACCTAAATCTAGATGTGCTTTGTTAGTTTGTTTGAAAGGAAAGCTTCTGCACTTCATGGTTGTTCAAACAGTCAGTTTTTTTTTCAAGCAACAGTGTCTCAATATCACTTAAGGATTATCATCACTAACAATACGACAACTTTATTTAGTCGCTTATGAAAATTGCCAAACGGCAATCTTGTTTTGGGCCTAATTTCCGCAATTTGGAAGCGTTGTTTAGGCGTCAGTCTATTCATGCTGAAGTCAAATCAAACTTAACATAAATTAAGTGACATCTGACAGAAGTGCTGCCAACTTAAAGTTCTATATCTCTATAAAAATAGCCTTCATAATTACTAAGCGTATGTCTAGTCATTCAAAATGCAAAATGTTGTTGTTGTTTTAGCTTCTTTTAACAACGTCAACAACAAACAGGTTTTCTATTCTTTAAATTGGGAATAATGGATTAAGGTGCTAAAACAATGTTTCTTTATTATTAATCTTTTGTTAAGGTACTTTTACGTATTTATGGCCAATCACATGGCGAAGATGCTCTCGAGGCAATGATTACCGAATCCGTTGTATTCGCCCTATTAAGTGAGCGCAATTTTGGTCCTAAACTTCATGGCATTTTTCCTGGCGGCCGCATTGAACAATATATGCCAGCTAGAGCTTTGTCAACGTCAGAATTAGCCGATCCTAAGATTTCCATCAAAATTGCCGAAAAAATGGCAGAAATTCATGGCCTCAATATACCCATGTCAAAAAAGCCAGACTGGTGTTGGAACTGTATGAATCGTTGGCAGCGCAATTTATCTACAATTTTAGCCCGCGACGATTGGAACGAAAATCAAGCAAACGCCGAATTTATACGCAATATCGATTATGCCGAAGAGGCCAAATGGATTAGGTCTCTTGTTGATCAAGGACAATATCCAGTGTTATTTTGTCATAACGATTTGCAAGAGGGTAATATATTGTTACGTAGTTCTAGCACTGCAAAAAGGTAAACGATATTATTCAATTGCATTAAATTGATTTTTTAGACAAAAGAATTATTTGTTTCTTAATATTTTCTAGAGCCAATTTAGATGATTCTTTAATGGAAACGAATAATGATGATGGAGATATTCTCAATAAGTAAGTTAAACCTTTTTTCTTTAAGTGCAAAGTTTTTCCTTTTATTTAATCTTTTTAAACTAATCGGGAATTTCAAAATGAACCGTGTGTTGCTTGCGATAGATATTAAAAATCAAATTATTTTCAAAATTTTTGAAAATCTAATCTTCGGAATAATGAAGAAATTGCAAAATAATTTGATGTTGTTAAGAAATTGTTCAAATTCATAAGGGTTCACACATAAGCTGAACTTTAGAGTTTTCTAGTTAAGAAAGAGGAAAATTGTGTTATGAATTAGGAATTCCAGGGGACTTAATTTTTTTGGAAGCCTTTAAGTTCTTCCCAGGTAGGCTTATCTATCTAAATGGGTTTAAAAGCAAGAAATGCAAATGAAATTTTCGTAAGTAATAAATTCCTATGCAGAGTTGCCATTAGTCTAAAAATCTGAAGACCCTCAATATGGAAACTGCAGCCAAATAATTATTAATAAACGATATTTTCAAGCCTGATAGAACTTTCTTTCAAAAAGTTCGAAAAATCAATAAACACCACGACTCGTCTTGAAGAAGTGCATTCTTGGACGTTCAATTTTGACCCACATCTTCACACATGACATATGGCGATTTGCTTGAGAGCAGACGTTGGTGCCGCCGCCTCACTGGCGAAATTCTTGCTGACAATGCAACAACACATCAAATAGAAGAAACCCACGAATTCCTGCAGTTTAGGTTTAAGCCACAGCCACTACGTTATTTCCCAAAGACCCTTACCATTAACCAGAACAGGTTACCAGTTGGTGAGTTACTGGTCGGACTTAAAGATTCTTATCTCCCAGTGTCAGGCTGCTGCTAACCTAAGCGACTGGTACCACCTTTTACTTCCACAGAGTGCATACCTCTGGAGGGACTCTACAGGAAATAAAGAAGATACACACTATTTCTCGAAATGCATTATTTCCCAAAGCCTCTCACCAATAACAAGAGCAGGTTACCAATTGGTGAGTCACTGGTCGGACTTGAAGATTCTTATCTCCCAGTGTCAGGCTGCTGCTAGCCTAAAGGCCGTGTCAGATAAAACTTTTGCTTTGCGTTGCGTCAGAGTTTCGCTTTGACATTTGAGTTAAAATGTACGTAAATGTGTGAAAGTTGCCACATAAAGCACTTTTGACGCAGCGCAAAGCGAAAACTTAACCAACATTCAACTTTTTGCGCGCTTTGACAAACACCTGGCTTTTATTATTTGTGTTTGCGTATTTGTGTGTGGGCGTAAACAAAAAATTCATGAGTGTTTTAAAAGTTTATTGTGACAAACACCACTTGATTTACGCTTTTGCTTTAAAGTTTCAAATGTCACGCAAAGCAACAAAGTTTTATCTGACATCGCCTTAAGCGACTGGTATCACCTTTTACTTCCACAGAGTGCATACCTCCGGAGGGACTCTAGAGGAAATAAAGGAGATACACACTATTTCTCGAAATAAATTTATTGTACAATCTTCATTTCAATAACTCGTTGGTTTGTGTCGGCCACCATCCTCGCCTGGATCAAAATTATCCATCCACATTTTAAATCAAAAAAATAATTGGTTATGGTGTGGTAACGTTTCCCATTTTCGATCTGTCGTAACGCAAGAAATACAATCCGATTATATCACTAAAAACACACCAAACGGTTCTGTTATGAATTGTTGGTTTCATCACTCTCTAAAAGCGGCAATTTTATTTATTAAGAAACCCATTAAGACAAAAGTGAGCCTCATCGCGGAATACAATTTTACGGTAAAACAGTCTAGATAGATCTCTTCCCCATCTGGACATGGGCCTTCGGGGGTAAAAGGCAGTGCAAATCCCCAAGGCTAGCAGAAGCGACAAACTCGAAGAAACATAGAACTCTCGGAGTCAATCCAGTGACTTTGTACACAAACACTTCTACCACGGGAATCAGTTGTCCAAGGGTAACGGCCCTGTCCTGGTTATTGGTGAGGCCCCTCGGGGAATTAGGTGGTGGCTGTTGGTTTAAATGGAGTCACATCGCGAAATACAATTTTACGATAAAACAGACTAGATGGATTCCTTTCCCCATCTTGACATGTGCTTTCGGGGGTAAAAGGCAGCGCCAATCGCCTAGACAAGCAGAAGCCTCAAACTGGAAGAGACATAGGACTCTCGGACTTTGTACACAAACATTTGTACCACGGTAATTAGTTCCCCGATGGCTACGGCTCTGTCCTGGTTATTGGTGAGGCCCCTCGGAAACTTATGTGGTGGCTTTTGGTTTAGATTTGTTGATTTTAAAAAGCTTCCGAGGAGATGTTAATGTAGGCTTAACATCATTGCTTGTGTATGCAACAGGACAACGAATTGTATAGTCTTCAATTCTTCAGTAAAGAGTTGGGTCATGGTCCTGCTACCGTTGCTACTAGGTCGTGTATAAGTCTTAGTGCGGATGGACGTTCTTCCTATACCCAGTGGTAAGATCACCGTCAAATTAAGGCCAAACGGCCAGGCGCTGACGTTAAACTTATCACATAGATATCATTTGTGAAAACATAAGACTGTCAAGAACAGACAACTAAAAGCAGAGAAGGCTTTCTCAAATCAAAGACAATTTGAATCGAGTGTTGCATTCTAAAAATAGCATTTGCTTGTGTGTGCTTTAATTTATTCGAGACGAAAACAAGTATTTGTTTAATTATTTTTTCTTTTTAATTTTTTATTTCTTAAATAAATATGTATTAATCTTTTTAACGTTTTTTTTTAAATTTTCACAATATTTTTTCAATATATCAAAATAAATTTTTATAAAAACAAAAATTATTAACAATTGAAAAAATTTTTGAAAACAATGGACGAAAACATATAAAATAATTTTCTTCATACATACACACATACATTCATACAAAATTAAAATTTCAAAAATTTAAACGTACAAAAAACAAGGAAATGGAAATTATAACTTCCGAAGATGCAATGGATGATATTTTGTCAGAATTGAATAGTTTTTTTCATCCGAATATTAAATTTATGATTAAAAAAGAATTGGAATCTCAAGCTTCCATATTTAGATATATGTATTGATAATAAGAAAGAGGACTAAGTTAGTATTTATTTGGTATAAGAAACCAACATCTTCTGGAAGAATTAATAATTTTTATTCCAAACATCCGAGAAAAATGATAATAAACACGACGAAAAAAATTGATAGACAGAATATTGACTATCAGCCCAATCATGTATAAAAATTCCGCGTGAATTTTCTCCCTTTTCTCTTTTCTCCTATTACGAATATATATTTTCCCTTTTTTTGCAACTGTGCGAAGAGAAAAAAATTCGGCGGTGAAAAAAAGTAGGGATCATAAATGAAAAAAAGGGAGAAAGCATTGCTATTTCTCAAGTTTTTTCCCACCTGCTATATAGAAGGGAGTTTGCACAAAAATGTAAGTAATGTTTGGTTTTTGAGTTTTTTTTTAGTTTTATAATTTTTGTTTTTAGGTCAAAAAAAGACAAATAAACAGCAAATGCAGCATTTGCTTACAATAATGGAAGCAAACGCAGATATAGCGTGCGGGTTTTTTAAAGGCAACAAAAAGGCACTCCAAAAATTTTTGGAAAAAAGAGCATTTTTTATATTTTTCTTTTTATAGTTTAATTTATTTAATTAAATTAAAAATAAAATTCTCCGATAAACGTTTGTAAATAAATAAAAAATCTTAAGTTACAAACAAAAAAGGAAAAATACATGTAAATACACAAAACAGTTGGTTAAAAAACTCAGTGATGCCACTTTTAATGTTTTTTATTCCCGCGGAATTTATGATTGGAGGAATTTTTTCTCGAGAAAATTATTTTCCGTGAGAAAGAAATTCCTAGGGAATATTCGTGATTGGGCTGATAGCGTGCGGGTTTTTTAAAGGCAACAAAGAGGCACTCCAAAAATTTTTGGAAAGAAAAACATTTTTTTATATTTTTCTTTTTATAGTTTAATTTATTTAATTAAATGAAAAACAAAATTTTCCGATGAACGTTTGTAAGTAATTAAAAAATCTTAAGTTACAAACAAAAAGAGGAAAAATAAATGTAAATAAACAAAACAGTTGGTTATAAAACTCAATGATGCCACTTTTTAATGTTTTTTGTTCCCGCGGAATTTGTGATTGGAGGAATTTTTTCTCGAGTAAAATATTTTCCGTGAGAAAGAAATTCCTAGGGAATATTCGTGATTGGGCTGTATATTTTTCTTTTTATATTTTCCTTTATTTAATTAAACTAAAAATAAAATTCTACGATGAACGTTTGTAAATAAAAAAAAAATCTAAAGTTACAGAGTGTGATTCGTTTTACATCCGCACCTGGCTATGTAGCCTTAATCAGATGGTGGACAAACCACAATTGTATAATTTGGAACGTCATACAGTCATCCTAGGAAGACGAAGACATAATTCTAAGCAACAGAACCACCTAGTTGCAACTTTAATGATTCCAGGGCAGGGCTGCAAACCATCACACATTGCTAAAGAGTTGAAGACTTTCAACTTCTGTCCAGAACACATGTCTAGCATGCTCACTGGACTGGATCATTCACTTTGGGTGTCATTATCAGTGAGATGATCCTGGCCACCATAATAGCCATAATACTGTTATGGGGCCGCGAAACCACAACCACAACGTTACTCCCATATAGGGGCCAACCTCAATGTTTAGCCAGAGAACTATTAAATGTCAAAAGAGACAAATAATGCGAGCTCACTGATCCCCGTGGAAATAAAGTGGAGCTTCCAGTTGACTCCCTGCCTGTCTTCAGGGGACTGGGCTCCCTTTATACCCCCAGTTGCACAGATCTAGATAGCTGTTACGTACTATAAAGACCATAAATGTGCCCCCGGGGGGATCTAAAGTTACAAACAAAAAAAGGAAAAATAAATGTAAATAAACAAAACAGTTGATTATAAAACTCAATGATGCCACTTTTTAATTTTTTTGTTTCCGCGGAATTTGCGATTGAAAGAATTTTTTCTCGAGAAAATTATTTTCCGTTAGAAAGAAATTCCTAGGAAATATTCGTGATTAGGCTGCATAAGTGATAGAGAATTTCATTTGAATAATAAGGCCACAAAAAGAGATATACTTAATGACAATGATTTTCCAGTAGAATTAACTAACAGATTAATTAGACAATATGGTAATCATAGGTATAATTTAGGAAATACTACGGCAGAACCAAAAATATATAAATCATTAACTTATGTTCCTGTAATATCAGAAAGATAAAGAAAGTCTAAAATATATGACACAGATAGATATATAATTGCACACAAAACATATAACACATTAAATAAATTATTTAGCAGTATGAAGGATAAAATAGGAAAAATGGTCATATCTGATGTAGTATACAGGATACCATGTGGAGGAAATGACCGGATGAACTGTGACAAAATTTATATTGGGACAACAAAAAATAAAATTAAAACAAGATTAGCTGGTCACTGATGTGACCAAAAATATAGGAATATTTCAATACAGAAAACATCGTTATCTTCACATTGTAAGAAATATAATCATTATCCAAAGTTTGAGGAAGCATCAATATTAGATATAGAAAAAAACTATAAGAGACGTTATATGTTAGAAATGTTAGAAATTGTTAATGTGCTAAATGTCAGGAGAATATATTTCAAAACAGACACAGACAATTTAGCGCAGAATTATGGGTACTTATTTCAAAAGACACATAATTTGTTGAAATTATTTCATAAGAAAGAATTTGTTATTTAATTTCCATTTCCCTGTTTTTAGTATGTTTAAATTTTTGAAATTTTAATTTTGTATGAGCGGAATCTTGGCACAAACATTTGCTTTGAACCATACGATTTCAGCTGGTCTTGGGGACTCCGTCACTAAGTCATTGGTCGATAACACCGTTGAATCTTTCATATCACTGAATAACTACTCACGTGAAATAATTACTAGTACTTCTCAAGTCTCTGTTATCATCAATTCATTAAAGAATAAAAAAGCTCCTGGAAGGGATGGGATCAATAATAGGTGCCTGAGGGCGCTTCCTCGTAAAGGCATAAAATTTCTAACAATACTTATAAATTCTTGTCTAAAACTTTTGTATTTTCCTATAGAATTAAAAGAATCTCAAACCATTCCAATTAAAAAGCCTGGTAAAGATCCTATTATCTTCGATAAATAAAATCATTGAAAAGGTTATAAAATGTAAAATAACAGATTTCATTGCAAACAACGGTCTAATTCCTCCACAATAGTTCGGCTTCCGTAGAGAACACAACACAGCTCATCCACTGATTGGAATTAGAAACATTGTTAACGAAAACTTAAAACCCAAAAATCAACTGGAATGGTATTGCTTGACGTCAAAGCTGCCTTTGATTCAGTGTGGCATAAAGGACTAATTTTCAAATTGTTGAACCTTAACTGCCCTGTACATCTAATTAAAATGATCCACAGCTTTCTTTCCGCTAGAACGTTCGGAGTTTACATTGGTGGTACTTGCTCTGAACTATTTTCAATCATAGCAGGGTGCCCCTAACGCTCTTGCTTGTCGCCTATTTTATATAATTTGTACATAGCTGATTTCCCACATTGGACTACTGCACAATGCCTATTTTTGCTGATGACACGGAAATGCTGGCAGTTAACGTTATATCAAACCTTCATAGAGCATTAGATGAGTTGCAAAAATATTTTAACAAATGGCAAATCATGTTAAATTATGATAAAACACAAGCTATATATTTTTCAAGAAAACGTAAACCATGCTTTTTACCACAGAGCAATATTAACTTTGGTGACAATTCAATTGAATGGAAAAGGGAAGTTAAATACTTAGGAGTGGTTCTCGATCCTAAAATTAAATTCTCAAACCACATTTCATATACAACAAATAAAGTTAAAAAACTTATTATAAAGAAAAATTCTATGCTTAGTATTGAGAACAAGAAATTAATATTAAAAGCAATTTTCCATGCTGTTATATTTTATGCAGCTCCTGTATGGTCTACAAGTGCAAAATGTCACATACAAAAATTACAAGTTATTGAAAATGATTTACAATTTGCCATGGTTTTTATCAACAAAGCGTCTCCATGCACTTGCGGGAGCAGAATTAGTAAACGTCAGAATAGAAAGACTAAACATCTCCAGATGTTTATGTTCTGATATACCCATATTAATGAGCTTTCATCATCATAGTAGTTAGTAAGTTATTTAGTTTAAGTAGTTTTATTAAAAAAAAAAAAATCAAATAGGTTTTTGTAAGTTTTGCCTCCAAAAATTCTTTAATGTGTGTAATTGGAAGTTGTAACTATTTCTAATTATTAAGCAGAGAAGGGGAAAACCTTGAACTCTTTACATCATAAATTATGCTTAAAATCAAATGTAATAATGTAATAAAAATTAAAAAGTAAAGTAAAGTAAATTTGTATGAATGTATGTGTGTATGTAAGAAGAAAATTACTTTAATAAATATCTCTTATTCTTTTTTACGGTCTTTTTAAATTAAATTAACAATATATATTTTTTTTCTTCTTCCTTTTCGATATTTCGCTTTCCTATGGAAAGTTTCTTCAGGAAAAAAAAATTTATTTTTGAAAACAAAAATTATTAATTATTATTATTATTTTTTATTTAATAATTTTTGTTTTCAAAAATAAAAATTTTTTTTTCCTGAAAAAGCTTTCCATAGGAAAGCGAAATATTGAAAAGGAAGAAAAAAAATATATATTGTTAATTTAATTTAAAAATACCGTAAAAAAGAATAAGAGATATTTATTTCAGATAAAAAAGGTCGATTAAAAAACTACAGAAGAAAATTACTTTTATATGTTTTGGTCAATTGTTTTCAAAAATTTGTTCAAATTTTTTAATTTTTTGTTTTTATTATTACTTTTATTTTTATTCGACCTTTTTTAATTTTATTAAATATGCACTAATCTTTTAAACGGTCTTTTAAATATTTTAACGATTTGAATTTTTATATTATAAAAACATAATTTCCTGAAGAAGCTTTCCACAGGAAAGCGAAATATCGAAAAAAAAAATCGTTAAAATATTTAAAAGACCGTTTAAAAGATTAGTACATATTTAATTTTTTGTTTTTTGATAATTTTTGTAGTTTTTAATCGACATTTTTTTATCTTTAATAAATATCTCTTATTCTATTTTACGGTTTTTCCATAGGAAAGCGAAATATCGAAAAGAAAAAAATATATATTGTTAATTTAATTTAAAAAGACCGTAAAAAAGAATAAGAGATATTTATTTTTTCTTTTTATAAAAATTAATTTTCTGAAGAAGCTTTCCAGAGAAAAGCGAAATATTGAAAAAATATATTGTTAAAATTTAATTAAAAAGCCCGTTAAAAAGATTAATACATATTTATTTAAGAAATAAAAGGTCGAATAAAAATAATAATCAAATTTTTTAGTTTTATTTTTTTTTTTTTGCTTCAAGGCAACCCATATTATAAATGATGTTCAGTTTATGGTGATTCGTACAATAAAAACTGTCGATTAAATATTAAAACTAAATTAAAAACGATATTTTAGTTTTTAAAATCTGAAGTTTGTGTTTGTGCATATTTAAATTGGAAAAATCTGATAAAAATTATTAAAACGAAAGAAAACAAAACAAAAAAAAACAAAAAGAAATTTTAAAAATATCAGTGGTAAATCCATAAAAAAATTGGCATTCTGATAAAATTTTAAATAATTTATCATCATGATTTATATTTGAATATTTTCAGCAAACGTTTGAAAACATTAGATCTCGACTGTTCTGATGATTCTGGCCTTTGTTCAAACGATGTGGCCGAACCTGATCTAATGATTATTGATTTTGAGTATTGCGCCTATAATTATAGAAGTTTCGATTTGGCTAATCATTTTGTTGAATGGACACTTGATTATAGCAATCCTACATTCCCCTTTTTTTATCATCGCAAACAACAATATCCGAGTGTGGAACAAAGACGACAATTTATAAAATCCTATTTGAAAAAGTTAAACGAATGTGAGGATGATTGGGAGCCAAGGCAAAATGAAATTGATGCTGTTGACAATGAAGTGAGTTTATTTCAAATGTTCTCACATCTCTTTTGGAGTTTGTGGTCTGTGATAAATGTTACTTCCAATATTGAATTTGGTTATTGGGTAAGCAATATGTTTCTTAAGCAATTATATTTTCAAATACACTTAAATTTATTTTTATTTATTATTTTAGGACTATTCTGTTTGCCGCATTAAGGAATATTTGGAATTGAAACAAAAATTTATCACTGACAATGGCTGTCAAGTTTGAAAAACTAAACATTCACAGCAGCAAAGGAAGTGCAATTAATCAATTTAATAAATCGAATTTTCGATAAAAAAAATGATACTCAAGTATTCGATATGCATTTCTCATTAAGAACTTTAAACAAAATGTAGACTTTTTCTATTTATATTGTATACACACTCCTCACATAAACAATTTTGCAATGTGTGTGTATACTACCTACAAAAAACTAGTCTCCATCATATCAAATCTTAAAAATGTCATTTTGATAATGACATTTAATGAACATTTTTTTTGTACATAATGTACGTTTAAGCTTAAACACAAAAAAAACAACATTAGAAAATAATACTATTGTGAAATAGTGCTGTGATGGTTTTTCAAATTTCTAAAACACAACTCCTCTTCTTCTTAAAATGTTCTTTTATTTCTTTTCTTTTCAAATGCTTATTGTCAATTGTTTTTTAAATTAAATTGATTTCTTACTCCATTTGCGCAGATGCACTTAAACATTTAATATCTTTTTCTATTTAGCTTATTTTCTTATTTTTGTCTACTTAAATTTATTTACTTAATTTTATTTAGATAAATAGCAATAATTATAATAAAAGAAATAAAATTATTTTTACAACAAAAAAATAACATTTTTGATTTTTTTTTAAATGATAATAACCATGAAATTAAAAAAAAAATTAAACAACAACTTTGAAATTCTTTTATTTGTATGCAGCTGTTTTCGTTAAATAAATTATTTTTAATAAATATTAAAAATTCTGAAAAATTTCAGCCTTTAATTCTCCTATTAATTGTAAAAAGTTTTGTATTTTTTTGGTAAGTAGCCAAGAACTGCAACAGGGCGTAATTTACTTGTTATTTTAAGCATTACTCATTAATAAATACGGTTGTGGTGTGATCGCCACTGCAAGTATCGGGTTTTTCAACAAGAAGTTTGATTTTCAATTGTGTACGTTTAAGCTTAAACAATAAAAAAAAAACATTAGAAAATAATACTACAACTACAACATGATAGTTTTGAAATTTTGTTTTTTGACGTATTCGTAGTAGGTGTTTTTTTTTTTAAATCAATTTCGCATGAAAATCGCCTTAAAATAATTAAAATTCACTATAAAAATGGTGGTTCTGTTAAAATTACATTTTGTAAAATTCGTGATATTTTATATTAAGAATTTGGTCATTAAATTTAAGTTTAGAGGCTCGGTACAAAACCCGAGAACACCTATGAGTGATCGATCGAGTCGTTCAAGTGAAAATATCACAGCCGTGAGCCACATAGTTGTGTGTGATTAGATTTACATCTGCGCCTGGCCATGAAGCCTTAATCAGATGGTGGATAAAACCACTGCATAATTTGGAACGTCATGCTCGTCCTAGGAAGCCGAAGCTATAATTCTATGCAACACAACTTTCTAGTTGCAACTTCGATGATTCCAGAGCAGAGCTGAAAATCATCACTCCTTGCTGAAGAGTTGGAGACTTTCCAATTCCTGTCCAGAACACATGTCTAGTATGCTCACTGGACTGGATCATTCACCTAGCGTGTCATTATCAGTGAGATGATCCTGGCCACCATAAGAACCATCATACTGTTATGGGGCCGCGAAACCACAACCACCATATAGGGGCCAACCTCAATAATCAGCCAGAGAACTATTAAATGTCTAAAGAGACAAATAATGAGCTCTGCTGGCATTACTGATTCCCGTGAAAATAATGTGGAGTTTCCAGTTGTTCCCCTGCTGACTTCAGGGGACTGGGCTCCCTTTTTCCCCCAGTTGCACTGTGTCTAGATAGTCGAAGTTCTATGAAGACCATAAATATGTGCCCCCGGGGGGTAGCCACAGTGTTGTAGCAGATCAAAATTTGTCAATACCTCCACATTCTCAACAGCTGTTATCCAAAAGGAATTGAAGCCGACCGACCATTCACATCGCCGTAGATTCGCTCAATTTATTCAGGAACAATTAACTGGTTTGCCTGAAAAAGTCATTTTTTCAGACGAAGTCCATTTTTACTTGTCAGTGAATGTCAACAAACAAAATTGCCGCATTCGGGCTTCTGAAAATCTTAAAGCGATTATTGAGAAGCCTCATGCATGCTCAACATGTCACTGTATGGTGCGCTATGTGGTTTGGAGGTGAGCCTAGAAATGCGGTAATGGTCAGAGAGATGCTAACAACTCAATTTTGGCGTATTAAATGTGGTTTCAACAGGACGGTGCCACATGTCACACAGCCAATGAAGCGATTAATTTATTGCAAACCAAATTTCACGACAATCAGCAGTTAAATGGCCAGCCAGATTGTGTGATTTAAAACCACTGCATTATTTTTGGTGGGCCTATGTTAAGAACAGCGAGTATACGCAGTCAATCGATTCGATTTTAGCCATAAAACTCAAAATCTGTGGTGTGATTAACGAAATAGGACCGCCATTTTGATAAAAAGTGATTAAAAACTTTGATAAAAGAATCGACGTCTGTCATCGTGGACATTTGGCAGATATAATTTTCATAATTGCCGAACTTTTCTCTTCGTTTTGTTTTGTTTTATTTTTTTTTTGTTTTTTTTTTGTTTCAGAAAACAAATTTGTTGTTGAAAAACTTATTTGAAACATTTTTCTGATACTAAAACATGTTGCCACAACATTTTGTGAACAAATTATAACTGCATCAACATTATTTTGTTTTCATTTCAAACTTTACAGTATTTCGCTCGAAGTACGAAGTGCTTAATATATAAATTGTTTTTTTCGCCTTCTGGGCTTTAATTCGTTTTAATTCTTAAATTGTAAAATCCACTAATGAGCTTATGAGTAGTGAAATGGTTATATAGATATGCTTTCCCCCGCGGTAATTCGTATGTGCGAGAACCGCTTAAAACAATTGTATAAGCACCAATTGCTGGGCAAATGAATCAATTCAAGTTGAGTCATCAGTGAGTGAAGACAACAAAGTTACCATCGTGTTTATTTTGTGTGTATTTGAAAGTAAATAAATCGTTTAATTTAATTTAAACCTCTAAAGTGCTGTGTTATTATTTTGCAATAAAAGAACACAAAATAACAAATTTTTTATTAGAAGGAATAAACGTAACAATATGTTTTGACACGTTATACGCGTTAAAAACTTGTCTTGTCAAGTATTGTGTAAATTTATTTCCCAAAGTAAGTATGCAAAAGATTTTGAGTTTTAAGGCTGAAATCGATTCGATTGGTTCCGTATAGTAACATAGCCCCACAAAAAATCCGAATAATAGAAATTAGTTTTGCTATAAACTGATCGTTTCACTGGCTGAGTGTCATGTGCTACCGTCCTGTTGAAACCACATGCCAGTGATATCCACCTCGTCAATAATAGGCCAAAATTGAGTTGTTAGCATCTCGCGGTAGCGTGATCCATTGAGCGTTATCGCATTTCCAGCCTCTTCTCTTGAAAAAAACGGTGCAATCTCGCTTTCACACCTCATAGCGTATCATACAGTGACACGTTAACCATGCAAAGGTTTCTCAATAATCGCTCTAGTTCTAGGATTTTCAGAAGCCCAAAAGCGGCAATTTTACCTGTTAACATAGCCTGACAAGTGAAAATGAGCTTCGTCTCAAAAAATGATTTTTTCAGAAAAAAATGAATTGAGCCGGTCGGCTTCAATTCCTGTACCAGTTAAACCTTGTAAGACTTCATAGTCAAGACGTCAAATTCTTACGCAAAATTCAGCATGGGATGGTTTTGGATAACCTCAATTGTTGATAACGTCGAGGAATTGACAAATTTGGATCTGCCTCAACACTGAAGGTCACGGCTGCAATGTTTTTAGTTGAGTTAAACTCCTGAACCAATTGGACTTTGTATGGCGTCATACCAAGGCCTTTATGTATAATTCGTCTCAATGATGCCTCTGAAATGTTCAATTGTTGAGAACGACGGTGTATTGATGTTGACAGCGCTTCACGCACACATTCTGCCACAGCAGCAATATTCTCGGGTGTACGCACTGTTTTTGGCTTTTCACGCTTTGGTTTATCTTTAAGGATGCCTCTTTCACTTTTTTTGCACAAGATTACGAACATAAGGAGCTGCTTCTCTTCTTCCAAAATCCGTACGCAATTTTCGCACACATTCTGCAGCATTACCATAATTTTCAAAGTAATGTCGCAATATTTCCCAGTGTTGTTCAAGCGTTTACACAACCATATTCGTTCAGTGGAAGGATAAAACTAATTATGTGTCAAATCAGACATGAGGTAAGTGTTACCATTCACGAAATAAGCACTAGTTGAAAAAAAAAATCGTTAGATTGCGGAGCCTATATACAGAACATATATGTACTTAAGTTGTAGGAACTTCGCAAGCCTCGCCTTCTAATTACTTAAGTTAAAAAAAAATACTCATTATAAAACAGATTTGATGAAATTAAAAATTGGTTAATGGTTAAATAATGCACATTATTAAGTCTTGCTTAAAAATGGGCGACGATTATGGGATTGTAACATTTTATTAGATCTAATACTTTGTCGGGAATCCTTTTTAATCTACAACGGCTTTCAATTGAGAATTCATAGATTCTCCTAACTTTTTTGTATACCCTAATTTTATTCCATTCTACAAGTAGCGCACGTTTTAGATCGGATGCGATGGGAATGTTTTGATAGCGTATTTTTTTTTCAAGCTCCGGCAACAGGTTCTCTACGACGTTAAGATCTGAATTTTGAGCAGGTTTGTGTACAACATGAGGGCAGTTTTAAATGAGCCAACTCTTCACAAAACCAGATGCTTATTTGGGATCATTATAAGTTTTTCCACACTTTGTGGAAGGTTATCTTTAAGCAGGTTCAAAAACATATTCTTGTCCATATTTTTCTCGATAAACATCAAATTTCCGACTCTTGCGTATGAAAAAATGCATCCCCAAGTTATTACGCTACCACTGCCATATTGAACTGTACTGCGCAAATTACGTGAATTTAGAGCTGTGTTTGATTTTCTCCAAAAATAGTACAGTGAGCGAAACAACTATATGTGCATATGATGATTTTACATGTTTTCCTCTCTACATTTTTGTGACTCATCTAACAATAAAATTCTAGTATACAAAATTAATAACAGATTCTTTACACTTGTTTTTGTTAAATTATTTTTGTAATTTACTTTTCAATAGTACCGTTATCAACATGTGTTCATTGTCATTAATTTTTTGTCAAAGGAAACAATTGTATGTTCAAAAATAAAGTTCTAATTTATTTCAATTCAATTTCAAAAAAAAAAACTAATTCTTATTTATAAACTAATAGCCATCCGTCATTGAATCAACTAGGCGGTGAAGGATAACATCATCCAATCTCTCCCATTCTTCTTGAACGGCCGTTTTAAGTGACTTGAGATTTTCAAATTGCCTTCCATTTTTATAAACTTTATTCGACAATATGCCCCACAAATTCTCTATCGGATTTAGGTCCGGACTGATAGCAGGCCACTTTAATACGGGGATATTTCTCTCTAAAGTGTAAAGAATTTGTCATTAGTTTTGTATACTAAAATTTTATTGTTAGATGGTTCTTAAAAATATAGGGAGCACAACATGTAAAATCATCATATGCACATATAGTTGTTTCGCTCACTGTACTTGCCATTTGTTTGCAACAAACTAATTTGCTTTCACCAGCAAAAATAACTGCTTTCCAGAAGGAATGATCTTTATTTAAATATGCTCTCTAGAAAACTCTATTCTACGTTTTCTATTTCTAGCATTGATCAGTGACTTATTTCGGATAGTCCGTCCATGGAAATTTGCTTCTCTTAAAATTCTTCAAATTGTTTCTGTATTTAATATCTTGCCCAGGTACTTTTCGGCTTCAGTTGCCAACTTTGGAGCAGCAAGATCTTGCTTTTCCTTAATCTGTCGCACTATCCTTCGATTATCTGTGTTATTGAATATTTTTTTTTGGTGCAGATCTAACCTTGTTGTGCGAATTATTTTCACGGCAAAATCTTTCAATGTACAGTTGAGGGACTTAATGCAACAATTTCTGCAATTTTTCTTTGGCTTTTACTTTCTGGAAAATGCCGAATCATGTCCCCTGCTTTTCTATTGTTGCTCGTTTTCCCATTTAAAAATATTTATAATTTAAAAATGTATTTCAAATAAACGTATTTATTCAAATATCGCTTCAAAATTACCGTTTTACTCATCTATATAAAAAGACCCGTTTTTTATGTCTTAAGTAACGGGGTATTACAACGCATCATCATTTGAACGGTGAGCAAATTTAAATGAGTTTTTATTGTTTTGTTAACACTCTCTATATTAGCATTACTGTTTTTGTTATTGTTGCATCATAATTGTAATAATAAGAAAATGGTTTTTACATAAAGTAGATGATTTTTCTTTTAACTGCAACAATTATAGCCACAATTAGTTTTTTTTTTAATCTTGACCGCATCAAACAAGCTGTGAGTGTGACTGTATGTAACTTTAAAATTCAAAATGGCTGAAATTTCACCCAAAGACCGTATAAGGGTTAACAAGAATTTATTTAAATAAAACAATTGTTAATTGGATTCTTTAATGCTCATATCCATTTACCGCGTTCTGCTTTTTTTTTGTTTTTGCATTTTTTTTTTTCTCTTTATTTACTTAAAATTTATTTTGCTTTTAGTATTCCTATTGATTACCAAAAATATGTTTTCCTCTTCTTCTTTATATATAATTTGTTTTTTAATTTCATTTTTTTTTTGTTTGTTTAAAACTTCTTTTCTTTTTCATATTCATTATTTTGTTGATAACTGATTGTAACACATAAAAAACTTGTTTCATATTTAGAAAGATAAAATAATAAGAAGAAGTAAGGAATTAATAAATGTTAAAAGGAAATCGGTTTATCTTACAAATTCATTTACAGTAAAAACTTGATAATTAAGATAATTGATTGTAGACCTATTTCGTATTATAAAAATGATTCGTGTAACCGAATAGAAATTATAATAATTCCTAGCAACTAATTCTTAAGCCAATTGATGAAATCCAGTTTCACTTTTCTTAACTCTAGATAATTTGCAATTATATCGAAAAGAGATAAAGTTTGTGGTGGCTTAGTGACAACTTCGAAAGGAAAACCAAAGTAAAGCAAATCATATGCAGTTTTTGCTCTCTTTTCTAGGTTAATTTCTTCAGCAAAAAAAAATAGAAAAACAATATTTTTGGATTAACGATTTTGAGACTCAACTCAGAGAATTCCACGTGAAAGTAGGCCCAAAAATAAGAACCGCTGCATCATTCGTTTAGTCAAGTTGGTTACACTAATCACCCTTATTCTGTTTGGCGACGGTAGTACAAGACGACTTCGTCTTTTATCGTTTGTTGTAAATCCGTATTCCGTAGACAATATTGCCATTAATCGATGACTGGCAATACTTGTTTGGTATTCTGTAAGACAATTTAACATTGTCTTAAATTGCTGTTGATATTGTCGTCTGTGATTTTGGTGTCGTGCTATTATAAACAAAAATTTAAAAGGATTGAAAAAACTAAAAATACAAAATAAAATATAAAAAAGTACAAATAAAATGGAAAATGGAAAAAAATAAAATTACCAACACCAACCAATTTGAAAAATTAGTGGAAGAAATGGGAAAAAATTCATCATTTGACAGGGGATTTCGAAGAGGCAGTGTTCCTACTAATTTTAAGGAACAATGGGAATGTGTTGCGACTGCTCTAAACGCTCTTGGCCCACCAAATAGAACGAGTGCTGGATGGCAAAATGTATTGTATGTAGTTCTTTACAAATACATGCTTGATATATTTTTTTCAGTTTTGGCGCGACTTAAAAAATTTAAAGTAACAAAAAAAATGTTAAAAAAACAATTTGGAATGCAAAACAACTGAAGGCGGTATATTTAAACAACTTATACTGAGACCCCTTGGAAGAAACTTTGCAAATCTGCTGAACATTTTGATTTTAATTTATTTTATTTAATAAATAAGTATTTCTCCTAATAGAGGTCTTTTTAATTAAATTTCATGCACATAAATTCAATACTTCGCTTTCCGTTGGAAATTCTTCAGGAAATTAATTTTTATAAATAAATTAAATTAAAAAGACTTATTATAAAGATAAATACTTATTTATTAAAGGAGACAAAAAGATCGAATATAAATAATAAAAAAAAAATAAAGATTTAATTTTTTTCTCACAGTTTATATTTTCTTCACAACAATTTTATTAAAAATAGTACACAAATGAATCAGCTGACTCAAATATTAGATATGTGTGTTATATTTTATTAAAATAATCGATAAACTGGCAACATCGTCATTAGATTGTTAGGGAATACCAAATTAGTATTGATGTTATGTTAAAGTGATGTTGCCTCAAAATCGACGTCGATGCTGGTGCCGTCGCCAAACAGAATAAGGGTAAATAATTCAAAGGAGGATTTTTATTGCGTTTTCTATATTTTAACAAGTTTTCATCTGGGTATACTATACGGACTATCACTTTTGGATAGGAAAAAGAAAAAGCGCAACAAATCTACTGAAAAAAAGTACATTCAGTACTTTTAAAGCCGCAGAAATGCCTATTTGCCGCCAGTTTCACATTTTTTTGCTTAATAATTGGATTAAAAATCCCCAAAATATGATGTTGTTCTTTTTTCTTCTTTTGCATGAAAATGAAACTTTCAATTTTTATGTGATGCACGCAAACAAAATTTAGAACATTTTCAATTATTATCAAGAAGATTTGTGAAGATTTTGTTTTCTTCATAGTTTGTTTTTAGTCATGTTCCTAGTCTGCATTATATCTGGGTAACACTATTATTCAACGGCATGAGTTCTTTAGTATGTCCACCAATTTCAGTCTCATTTTCATTTTGGTGATTTCATCTTCAAACAGACATTTTACTCTTTGCGATTTTTGTAGGGTTCCAAATTATGTCAAAAATTCCGATTTTTTTGTTATAGTCTTATCTTAGCTAGAATTGACTTGTGTTACCGGTTGTGGTGCATAACTATCAATATTGGGTGTCCAATCTGCGTCATTCACTTTTTTAGGATTGATGACAACGTCTTCGGCTTGCAGGGACATAGTGTCGATATTCGCAGTTTTAAGGGGATTGGTAACAGCAGCAGCGCATTGTACTGGAAGTGTGTTAGTAAATAGTAGTAAATTTCCGATAATATTGACCTTCTAGAAATGACAGCTGCCCCGGAAGGCTAGTAGGTAGTGTACTTAGCCTACCAATCTAGGGATAGATGTTTTCACTGCAAAAATAAGAGTTTGAAGGCTATGTAACTATTCTTCTACTTTCACCACCTGTCTTATCTCTTCTCTATCCCTTTTCTAAAGAATGTAGCACGGTTGTGACTAAATAGGCGTTGTTGCCTGAAGTGCTATGTACTTCTCTTTAAAAAAGAGAAAAAAAAACGGAATGTTTTTAATGTTTTTCTTGATTAATCATGTCCTCGTATAAAAAATTACTGGATTTATAAAAGAAAACTGTGTATCCCCATTATAAGGGTATTATAACAATCATTGTACACTGTGTTCGGCACAAAATATGGACCACTTAAATCTGTTCAATCTCAATTCCAACCCTTTTGCCTCCCTCGGGGGCACGGAATCCAACCGTCATTACATGTATCAACGGAGGTATACGGGAACCCCAGGCCCCTAATAGGCTAGCAGGAGGCAACTGTACAATTCCACTATATTTTCACAGGAATCCATAAAGCCCCAGAGTTCAGTTATTTAGCCTTTTAGCTGTTCTCTGACTGATTATTGAGATCGGCCCTTCTGGAGTATCCTAGAAGCGACCGTAGGCCTTCTAGAGCGAGGATGACGCTACATTTCATCCACAGTAGTTCGGTCACCTCCAGGTTATAACCTAGCTGTTGGTACTGGTGTAAACCTTATCATGCATCACTTTTGCCTATTTTTGGGATGATATGAACACAAGCGTAACAAAGAAAATCTTGCATGATTTTTTGGAGTTTTTGGACACTCGTTATTTTCCATATTGAAATATTCAATGTTTTTCTGGCTTTACAATTTAAATCTACAGTTTGAACAAAAGGATTGTTTATTCCACAGCAGCCGCGGGGTAAAAGGGAGCCCAGGCCCCTCAAAGGCTAGTAGGAGTCACCTGGACAATCCACATATTTCCACGGGAATCAGTACGCTCGCAGAGTTCACTATTTGTCTCTTGAGACAATTAGCTGTTCTCTGACTGGCTATTGAGGTTGGCCTATATATGGAAGTATCGTGGTGGTTGTGGTTTCGAGACCCTCGTGAGAGTTTGTGGGTCGGATCATTCAAAATGAACACAATGAATGGTTCAGGTCCAGTGAGTATGAATGCCGTCGTGTTCTTAATTATATTAAGCTTCATGCGTTCTGCACCAGGAGTTGGAAAGTCTCCAACTCTTTAGCAAGGAGTGAAGGCTGCGGCCTACTTCGGGCTTTCGAAATTGCTACTAGGAGTGACCGGAGGATATACGTATTCGATGGCCTACTAGGGCGTGAATGACGATTGCAAATCATTCAAGTGGTTTGACCACCATCTGATTATGACTACCTGGTCGGTGCAGATGTAAATCAAATCACATCATTCCACAGCAGCCAACTTGACAAAACGAATGATGCGGAAGTTCTTATTTTTGGGACTACTTACACGTGCAACTCTTAGAATTGAGTCCCAAAAACAAATGTTGTACTTTGTTATTAGAGAATAACATCCTACACCAGTTTGCCTTAATCCCAAGAATAGAATACACAATGTCACAATATTATTTTATGCCGTATGTGCTACCAAACAATCCAGCGAGTTTCAAGTTATCAAGGGTTTACTGTATTTTATAAAGGAAACAAGATAAAGAATAAACTTATTTTAAGTCAATTGGAAAAAATAAATAATTTCTTTTCTAAAAAAGGGCTTTTAAAAATTATACTGAAATTATTTTGTTAAAAAGTCTACAGTAAAATACATAAATTTACAAAAGAAAAACAAGTTATTTGTTATTGTTGCTGTTGTTATAATTTGATTTTAGTACATAATATTAAGTCAATTTTATTTAAGTGTATATTAAATATTTTTACTTAATTAATTATTTAAATTTCTTTAGAATATATAATTTTTTATTTATTAATTATTTATTTTTTTATGTTTATTTCTCAGAAATTTATATATAAATTGATCAAGATAGGTTTTGAGGTTACAATAAACTTAAGCTGTAGGTTTAGGGGGGGTGGTAGTAAAAAGTTTCAGAGTGATTGAAAGAGAGGGAGAGAGAGAAAGAGAGAGAGCGCATTAATGTGTGAGTATTTATTTTTTTTTAGAGAACGTGATGAATGATATTTTCAGTTACAAAATTGTATAAACGTGGGTTAAGTGGATGATATTTTTGGTTTGTTTTTTTTTATTTAATTTTTATTATTTTTTTTTCTTTTTGACCAACACAGTGTAACAATTATTATTTTTTTCTTTTTTTGTTTAAGCAAGAAATTAAAAATTTCAGGAAAATTAAAGGGGGCCCATTAACAGGTGTTTTTGTTAAATCACAATTATTAGGAAATTTTTTCATTTTATTTAAACTACTTTATATAATAATTTTAATTTAATTATAAACATATTAAATACATAAATAATTAAATTTGAAAGAAGACGACGGCTTAAAAAAAAATTAAAATAAAAACAGTGGCGGACAAAAAACCTCTAACACTAATAACACCTATATGGCTGGTACTGATTTCTGTTGGAATATTTAAAAATGATTTAAAGTTGTAATAACATCTCCATCGTGTTGTTTTAGTAATTGAATAGATAGAACAGGAAATTGCAGTTATTCTATTTTTATTTTTAATATTAAAAATCGAATTTGAATAATTCTATTATATCTTCTCTTGTAATGGGTGGACAAATTTGAGGTTAGGAAGTAAATTGGCTTAACTTACACAATTTATTTAGTCACTTCAGCTTCATTAACATCAATCCAAAGTAGAAATAAATTTTCACGTTAAGCGATGTGAGCGCTTAAAACTATAATTTAATCATCAAGGACATATTAAAAACATCAGATTAAATTCAAATTATTTCCGGTACGCACATAATTTTCTTTAAATTTTTATATAAAAAGAGAAAATATTTCATTGTTTTGGAATTTTTGAATTTTTGAAATTAGCGATTTCAAAACGCAAAAAAAAATTTTATTTGATATTCCAACAAATGGCTGTATAACAGTTTTCTAAAAACCAGGAAATGTTATCTAAAAACTAGCAAATGTTTGTATAATTTAATTTTATAAAATTATAAATTTAGTCTTAAAAAATAATTAAAGCAAGAAATGATTTTTAAAAACAGAAACACGTTTTGAGCATTAATTGTATGAAGTTTGCCGAAAATGTAAAATCAGTTTTAATATTTTGCCCACCACTGTTTGTTCATAAGTAATTTTGATTATTTTTTGAGAAATTATTTATTTTTATTTTAGCTTAATTTAATTTTTAATACTAAATTTTTCACAAAAAAAAAAAAAAAAACAAAACAACAAAAATTGCCATAAAAAGTTAACTATTATTATTATTAATTTGTTTCCTACAATAATTTTTCTTTTAGTTCAACACAACAAGAAACAAATAATAAATTGAAGTTGCCATACACACAGTAAAAATTTATTGTACTTAAGCTTTAGTTTGAAGTTATTTCTTATTATAATTTTCTTCGTTTTTTATTGTTTTCTATTGTTATTGTTGTTAGTGATATTTTTGTTGTTCTTCTATTATTTATTTTTTTTCTTACTATTGTTTTAAAAGTTCTACAAACTAAAAAAAACCAGCTGATAGTTTAAGATCGGTTTCTCTTTTCAATTCAATAATTTAGTTTAGTTTTAGTTCGTTCATGATAAATTATTTCAGTTGATTAGTTTTTGCATTTTTTTTTATATATTTTGTAAACGTTTCTTCTTTTAATTTTGTAGGCTTTTTGCTCGTTTTGTATATGTTTCTTTTTTTTGTTTTATTTGTTTTTGTAACGGCGTTAAGTTTAACTTAAAAAAGAAATTTAAATATTAAATGTTAAAACAATAATTTTGTTTTTAAAAAACGTGTTAGCTCAGCCTCACTCTAAATTTCGTACTTCGAAGCGTTTGAAGGTGTAATTAATGAAGACCCAATCTTTAGCTATTTCACTGCCCTGAGGCATAGGAGCAGAAGCTGCAAAAGAAAGTAGAAATTATTTAATAATAAAATTAATAAAAGCTGGTAGAAACTACACAAAAAGAAACTCTTCAAGACCGTCAGTAGCCATTAGACTGTAGTAATACCAATTTTATATGCCGAAATTTATCACTAAAAATTTGTTAGTCTCAGAATCACTAGACCAACAAGCTAGCCGCTCAGTTTTTTAGTCGCACGATGTGCTCGAAAAATAAGAAGAGATTAAAATAGCAATGTGATCTGTAAACTCAATCCATTCATAAAACCCCAACACGAGAACAAGGTGTCCGCCGGGTAGGTATACTTTGTATGTTTATAATTTTTTATTATATGAAAGAGAATAGATCTTATATACGATAAATGTTCTATTTAATGTCGGCAATTATACATATATAGAATACATAATAAGAAAATGTCCACCTCTGTTAACCTCACATTTTTTGTTACATTCGTACACTTTCCACGCCGTATTTCATTAATTTCATCACGAATATGCTCACGCATGTCTGTGGTTTGTTTGCATAAACCTTGCTGTTCAGATTTAAAAAAGAAGTCCGGAGCAGTCAAATCAGGCTACCGTGGCGGCTAATCAACATCACCATTTCTGGAAAGAGGTCTCGCAGTAATTCCATTGTAATCCTGGCTATAAGCAATGTGGCACAGTCTACTCGATACCACACGTTAATCAAGACCAAAACATGCAGTTGTAGCGTTAAAAAATTTTCAATCATATCACGATATCGCTCCCCATTCACAGTTACCGTTACGCCATTTTCATTTTCAAAGAAGTAAGGTTCAATGATTCTTCCTGACCAAATTGCACACCAGACTGTCACTTTTAATGGATACAAATGTGGCTGTTGAATAATTTGAGTGTTTTCCATTCCGCAGAACCTACTATTCTATTTATTCACATATCCACTCAAATGAAAATGTGCCTCGTCATTCAATATGATTTTTTCATGAAAATCGGGGTTGCCATGGGCGAACGATAACATCCTATTGGCATATGTAAGGTGGCGTAAATGGTCTTGTGGAAGAAGCTCAGCGTCGAATTGAGATTGATGGATTGTTTTGAAAACTTTCTTGAGCAGCAGTAATGTTTTCAATCGATCTTGCAGTACGTTGTGGTCCATGCTTGGGCCTATCACCTACAGTTCTTCGAAATTATTCAATACACTATAAATAGTGCGTTTTGTGGCCACGTTGTTTCTCCCAAAAATTTCACATAACACTCTCATCGTCACAATAATCGATGATTGGTTTTGATAAAATGTTTTAACGATTAAAACACGTTAGTTTATCGAATATATTTCCATAATAAATTTGCCACATGTCTAATGTTCACCAAAATGGTGGCAAATCAATGTAGTATACCTTCCCGGCGGACACCAAAACAAGTCCCTCAGTTAAAAAATATTGCTAACATAAAGTTATATATGTACCTCTTTCAAAAACACCCTTTACTTTTAAAATATAAATTCAATAATTGAACGGCGTTTATTTGAAACTCTGTGCATTGACAGCTTACTTTGTGAAGATATTTTGATGAGATTTCTGATGAAAACCAACCACTCTCATCATAAATATCATGGCACTGCAATATGACTAATTTGACTTTTGCAAAGGCAAACATTCCTAATCGTATTCTAAGTGTAGTGTAAAATCAAAAATACACGATTGGCTTTTTTATGTCATGACTGTAATGAAAAATTGCAGAATAATTCATCTCTTCAGTTTAAACTCCAATAGGAAGAACGATATTATAAAGGGCTGCGGCCATGTTCTGCTTATTGGTTGAAGAGCATCGATGAAAGTTCCGAAAAGATGCTAACACAGGTTTAACATCCAATGTCCTAGCTTGCGCATACTACAGCGCAAGGAGTTGTATAGTCTACAACTCTTCAGCGTGGCCCTGCTACCGTGCACTAAAAAATTGCGACTACGGAGTATATGCGGGTTAGGACGCGGGTAGACCCTTTTTTTACACCCAGTGGTAAGACCACAGTCAGATTAGGGCCTCGTGACCAGGTGCTGACGTTAATCTTATTACATACAAATTCCTTTCTTACTCCACAGAAACATCAACGGTATTCACGTTACCAATATTATTACCGAGAAATCGAAAATTAAAAATTTTGCATTTCGATTATAACCAAGTGCCTTAAAACTGTGCTAAATTGCGCACAGAACTTTTGTAAATCTCAGTCTAATTGTTTTTCAAAAATTTCGTAAAAATACTAAAACCTTGATTTTTTCGGTATAAAAAACCCAATTAAACGAGAATTATTGAATTGTATTACAAATTCGGGTAATAATGCATCTAATAATCAAATAAGCTTGTCATTTTTTTGAAGAATAAAAAGAATGTCTGTATTTTAATTATACAGACATTAATTGATCTTAACCTGCCCTTATTGTTACAAAAATAAAATAATTTTTAAAAAAATGTTCATGTTTTGTATTTTTCCCAGGAGGTTGCATATTGTTTAAAATAAAAACAACAATTTTTCGATATTGAGTGATATATAAAATGCAGACAAAAAGCTTATTTAAAAATAGGTTTTCTTTTTGGAATTTTTTAACGACATAAAAATTTGATAAGCTTGTAAAAATGTTTTTTTTTTAAGTCAGCGTTTGTAAAGAAGTTTTGGTAAAAAAAGGAAAAGAATTTAAATTGTTATTTTTTGTGGTAATATAGCCTTTTAGAAAAAAACTATATATTATATTAATATGTGCGTATATTCTCCTACGGAGTTTAATTTATTTGGGTATGATTTTACGTCAACCCAAGTCAAATTTGGTTTGTGAACAAACCGGTTTCGGCTATTTGCCATCTTCAGTTTTCTCTCTATACGAGTATAAATCATACCCAAATATATTATATTATGCCTATACGCTATGTTTAGTTTATAAGCCTTTTTATATTGAATATAATAAAGTAAAATACGAAAAGCAAACAACAAAAATAAACTCACGTATTTCTAATGAAACATCAGGGAACTCATCAAAGTTGGACGTGTCATCGATTGAACGCACTTCAACGGGTATAGCTGCTGGTCTTTCACGTATATGCTCCCAATCAACACCACGGAAAAATGGTACCGACTTTAAATCTTCCAGGCCTCGTTGTGATCCCAATCGACGATCGGCTTCACAGCAAAATTTTATAATTGTTTCTTTAGCTTCTTCTGATATGGGTATTTCGGGAGGGAATATTAATGTTTCACGCCAATTCATAACTTTTCTATATGTATCCTGTGGATTATCTGAGCAAAATGGAGGATATCCCATTAACATTTCATACATAATAACACCCAATGACCACCAATCGCAGGCGGGACCATAGCCGGTCTGTAAAAATACTTCGGGGGCAATGTAATCGGGTGTACCAACAGTACTATAAGCCAAAGCTCGTCGATTACGTTTCCATGATTCTGCTCTACGTTTTGAGTCCATGGGACTAAGGAAAATATATAAAAAGAAACAAATGTCGTTTATATATGTTTTTCTTCTGAATTTATTAATACTTTTACCTTGCACATGTTCCTATAAAATCAGATGGTTTTGCTTGTGACAAATCTCTATAAAAATCAGTACGATGTGATTTTTTTAAGCCGGTACATAAGCCAAAATCAGACAGCTATAAAAAGCATAAATAATTAATAAATGTTACGTTTCGATTTTATTTTAAAACTTATTTATTAGTTATTAATTATTATAACTGACCTTTAAATGACCGCGTGCATCCAATAATAAATTATCTGGCTTTATGTCTCTATGTATGAAACCTAATTTATGTATTGAGTCTATAGCCAATGCTGTTTCTGCTATATAAAATTGTGTACATTCCTCTGAAAGTGTATCTTTTTTCATTAACAATGTCATCATATCACCACCGGGCAAGAACTCCATAATTAAATATAAATTTGAGGGATCCTTAAATTGAATAATTTACAAATGTCATTAATAATAATTTTATTTTCTAAAATCTACAGTTTTGAAATTAATTTTGAATTATCATAATATAGAACAGGCGTGTTCTTTAAATTGTATCCTTTTAAAAATCGTATGAAAGTTAAATAACTTAGATAATACAAATTCGTTTAACATATCACTAGAAATTGCAATTTTATGCAAAATCTTAACAGTAGCTCGAATACGGTTTGAAGAACTCGGGTAAAAATATTACATAAAAAGTTTCTGGAAATCAGGTTAAATTAAGTTTCAACAAGACTATACATGCCTCGTTAAAGTAAGCACGTAATTGTACGTACAGTCTCCAAAAACTTTAATGTAGTAGGCCAGAAATTGAGAGTGCTGCTATAATTGAAATGAAGCCCTAACATGCACACTCTCTCCAGTAACTCGTCGGGAATCTCTAAATCTCCTTGCGGATTTTGCCATTACTGAAATAGATCTTCTTAATCTTTTTTTGTACCCTCAAATGCGGTAAAAGTATTAGTTGCTGTCCTACCAACATATTTCTTTTTTTTTTTAATTGAACATTCCAAATTCTTTTACTCTCTTAATTCATTTCTCTCTTTAAAAGTTCTAATAATCAAAAGCCTCAAATGATGTCAATTAATTAAAACATTTTATTGAAATGTTCTAGAACAAAACAGAAAGGAAAATTATTTTCCAACACAATTGATAAGCCTTAGAAAAAACAAAAATGCATAAGCAATAACGAGTCACACAAAAGATCACTTCCTATATTTCTTAAGTTTTGATCATACAGTGATGATCAAAGCTTTTAAAAATCTGAGGTTGCATACATAAATCTGTTGATAGTCGATTATAATCTTCTAATATAAAGGGCGTTTTTTTATAGAGATATAGACCTTTAAAGTGAAATAAGACAAACAAAAATGTTTTTAATTGACATGAAATTTAAATATTATTATATAAGGTGTTTTTTTTAGAGCTATAGAATTTGAAATGAAGTAAAACAAAGATGACTTCTTTAGATTGACATGAAATTTACTTTATTCGAAAGATAATCTTTTTGCATTATAATTTAAATATGACTTCTGACATATGACCAGCACGACTGGCTCGGACGTAGTCTAATCTAGAGGTCCAATTTTCAGTGGCTTTTTCTAACATTTTTGGCCGTATATCGGTAATAACGCGGTGAATTTTGTTTTCCAAAAAAATACATTTTTTTGGGGCTTATCCATGTAGACTAGCGAATTTACATATCCGCACAGAAAATAGACTAGTGGTATTAAATTGCACGATCTTGAAGGCCTATTCATGGATCAGAATCGTAAAACTATCCGGTTACCAAACGCTTTCCTTAATAAATCATTTGTTGCACGAGCTGTGAGATATGTTCCGTCGTCATGGTCTTTTAGTTGATGAAAGCAAACGTCAGTAATCATGACCCTATACCAGTCACCATTGACTTTAATGTTCTGGTCAGCACCGTTTTTAAAGAAGTTCGGACCAATAACTCTACCAGTACATAAAGCACACCAAACAGTCAGCATTTCTGGATATACCGGTGGCTCAACATACACTTACGGCGATTTTATTTATTGATGTATTCGTTCTAACAAAAGTGAGCCCTATCACCAAGCAAACTTCGCTTATGAAAATGGGGATCAAGGGCAAACTTGTTTTGGAATCAATCTACATAATTCGGAAGCGTTGTTCAGGCGTCGTCAATCTATTCATGTTGTAATGCCAAACAAACTAAACATAAATTACTAGATGGGCGAAAAAAGTGTTGCCAACTTAAAGTTTTATATCTTTATAAAAAAAACCCATATATTGGGTGCTCTATAATTAATTTAAGATTTATTGTGTAAGTATTCAAGTGACCTCTTTCTTTTATTGTTTTGTTATCTAGCTGGTACAAAGTGATTATCATTTATTAGTTAGTGTTGCCACATTCATAATACTATGTTTAACCTAATCTACACGCTACATACATATATAACAGGTTTATATTAAGTTATGTCCAGATTATGAACTAATGTTGAGCAACAAAGTGTGAATGTTTTTGCTTTAAAGTTTTGTTTAAACAAAATCGATCAGTTTGCTATTTATTTAAAGCTAAAAATTTTTAGTTTATATATAATTTATTTACAGACAACTAACCTTGTCTGATTATAGCATTTTCGAGGAATCACCTGCATTTGCTGCAAACAATTAAACTTGAAACAGTGCCCCGTTAGGATATCACTCAAAGATCCAAGACGATTCCCACGCATTTTCTGATTTCTGGATTTTCTGGTGAGTATCTAGTTGAAATTGAATTTGCTTTTAAGCTACGGCTGCAAGTTAATTTCAAAAAGTATTCCAGATCATAATGACCCTTTTAGGACATCAGACTAATTTATTTATTTTCGTTCATATTTTATTATCCGACTTTTATATTATATTTTTATAGAGGTTGGCAAGACTTCTTTAACTGGCACACATTTAGTTAGTTGCGTTTGGTATTACGATATGAATAGGCTGATGCCTGAAAAATCATGGTTCTGTCATACTGCTCGTTTCACAATTGACTTAGCGAATGAAAGTGGAAGCATAGTTTTACTTTTCGGACCCGTGAATTGGACTCCAAGATTTAACGCTGTTTTTGGGGATGTGTGAAGTCGCTAGTCTATGCCGATAAGCCGGAAACGATTGACCACTAGGAGCCACTGCCACAAATGCTGAAAAGTCATAGAAAAGTGGACGTCCAGATTGTACTACGTACAAGCCAGCCGTGACGGTCTTATTTCATTACATAGTTCTATACGTCAAATAAAAAAACATCCTATACTGCAGATATTTAGGTGGCTAACAGCAGTTACAATAAGTTCTAATTAGTACAATAGTTCTTTACGCACATCTTTGTCAATAAACTTGCTGAAGTATGAAATTTAAAAAATTAATAAAAAAACTTTTTGCCGAACAGAAAAAATGTTCATTCAAAAGTAACAAAAAGCCCATAACTATGCAACAAAATTAAATAAAAAAAAAAAAATAAATAAATAAAATAAAAAAAATTAAAGTTATATTTTTAATTTTTGAAATTAACGATTCATTTTCTGTTTTCTTAAGACAATATAAACAACAATTTTTATTTATTTAAGAAAAGAAAAAAAAATCAAAACCTTTTAGACTTTTTTAGCACTTAAGTAAAAAAAATGTTTTAAACACCATTGTATGCATGTTAATTTTATTTTATATTTGTTTTATTTTTTTTTGTTTTTGTTTATAGTCAGTCCATAAGAAATTCGATAAACATTTGTTAGTTTAATTTGCAGCTGTTACAAATGTAGAATGACTCATAGTTGTGCTAATTTTTTTATTTGGGTTGATGAACATTTTGCTTTTCATGAATTAAGAAAACCAAGACCATTGTTCTGATTCTTATAATTATTTGCATTTAAGAGCAAAAAGAAAAATTCACAAATATGTAACGGTTGTTTAACAAAAGGTTTACTTGGGCTTGTTATGCACACATAAAAGAAGAGGAAGAAGAAGAAGAAAATAAACAATAAAATAAAAAATGCAATATTATTTAAATGAGACAAATTGTTTTGGGTCAATTTTGAACATGATAATTATAAGGAGAAGCAAAATAATGAGAATAGATGTCAACTTTCATAGATTTTTAAAGCTTCTTCTTTTTTAATACCCCAACTGATGATGGCGATGGCAAAGTAAACTGATCGAATTTTCTCCATAATGGAGAAGATCAGTCTATTGTTTTTATCAATATTGTTCAAATCAGGCAAAAAGAATTTGGTTATCAATCTGTTGTATAGGGGGTACCATTAACTTTAACCTCATTTAAAAGCAGAATCAATCAGCTTATAATCTACTATCACATTATGGTTTCATTTGCTTTTCACAAATTGCTTATGGTTTCTAGAATTTAAATGTTGTCAAATGAAGCCATTTAAATTAAAATGTGTTTTAATCGTTATGGTGAATGGTACTCGATAAATCGTCATTTATTTGCTTGTAGTTAATAAATCTATTATATGAATAAACTATTTTTTTATTTTATTTGCCCATCAGGATTTAATTTTTTAAATTTGAAATTAAAAGCCACATTCCCGGCAATTTTTTAGTTATATTACTGAAGGGTATGTCATGTGTTTTCACTGTCGCCAATTAATCCTGTTTTCTCAATTCTGTTTTTGTAATTAATCTTTTTAGTTAATAAAATTAATAAATATTTCGATTAAACTTAAAATAATTTGCATGTTGTGTCTTTTTTAATAGCAATAGTAAATTCGTAAGCGTTTGAACAAGATATACGATGTGTATGTATATCTAAATACAATAGGGTCACAACTCAAAAATTTACAAAACTGACTTTTTTTCCATAAGTTAATTTAAAGTACACATCTCTAACTATTGCAAAAATTTCTTTCACATCACTATCTTCTTTAACTAGAAAAATACAGTTATGTTTATTTTTATGTTAAATGTAAACGATGAACCAAACAGTTTTTTGTCTCTCCTAAAAATTTTGGTATTTTGAGTTGTGACCCTTTTGTATGTAGGGTGCGATATGCTTCCTAGTTCGCCTCATCCAATTGCTTTTTATCTCACAGGCAGGCAGTTTTCGTAAGCGTTTATTAAAGCCTCCAAATGTAACAAGCAGTGCAATATTTTTTTTAAACTACATTAAGAAATTAGGGTCTTAGTCAAAGACAGAAATCAAATAAATGCAAAATCTTATTCAGCCACACACCCAGCTTCCTATCTATATTTTAACCTTCTTTTAGACATCCGAGGCCAATTTTATTCTCTAGTACGCATCTTATTTATTACTTAGTTTTTCGAAGTTTACCCTGGTACTTAAATCGATAGCCCGCAATGATTGCGATCCATGTACCATTTATTGGTAATAATATTTGATGAAAAACGTGGTAGCTGCGATTTAAACCTAAATCACAGCAGCAGAGCTTATGTTTAATGTGGTATTGGATTCTAGCAGAATAGTTTCCAGCAAACTCTGGTAAATGAATTGTAGTTACTATTTTGGAAGAGTGGTGCCAGGCATTGATGTAAATCTAAATCATACATATTACAGTTTAGTTCAACGTAGAACCTACCGCCGACACATCTAATTAATATCTAAAATTCTAATCAACAAGGCTGGTATCTGAATGGATGCTCTAAGCGGAGCAAATATACAATTTGACACAAAAGCCGTTTTAGAGCGTGCTGCAGCATACTGTTATATCATCGCTTTTAGCATGTACTCTGACATTAACCTTATCTTTACCATTAACACTACCATATGCCAATGGCTGGATTCACACCTGGAATCTACAATTCATTTGGGGTTACTTTGTTTTCGTAATCTTTTACATACATGCCCATCTCATCATCGTCAGGTTATTGCAGCGAGGAACGTATAATTCTAAATGTGCTATAGCGGTTAATATTTGACTACATACCAGTCAATATCGATAAATTTTTTTGTATTACTGAAAGCTGAATTTCAAATTTTTTATGAATTTTATCTTCCGTGTAGAAAAACATATAGTACATTAGTTGCCGAGTTGGCAATCAATGGCCAAGTCAGACTCATGTCGTAAGAACGGCTTAAAGTCGTTTCTAAATCTAACTTGCGTCCCTTCGGCATATCTAAATAAATAAAATCTCTTACGATTTTCTTGTTAAACATTGTTCGATGTTGTTGACATTTATTTTTAGTTGTTAAGCAGTTTAGCTTCTTAATCTCCGATTATAATTTTATAAGTAAGGAAAATACTTATAAATTACTTTTTATATACAATTTTTAATTACAATGAAATTTCACCTTTCACCCTCACAATTTAAATTCATTTGTGTTTCAACAGCAGTTGAAAAAGTTGCTCTTTTTTGCTAAATTAAAGCACAACGCATTAACCTCGGTGTAGTTGTATAAAGTATAAAGTAAGAACTGGGGTTAATGTCTTCTTTAATCATTTTTATCAGAGTAAGAAAGAATTTAAATTTAAAATTAATTTTGAAAATGCAAATAATAGGAAGTTACAAACCAACAGAGCACGGTTAGAAATTTTTGCACTAAATTTAAAATTAAACTCACTTGAAAACTGTAGTACATTTTCACGACCCACTGATGATCAGCTTCGACCAAAACATCCCTTTCAGCTCGCACATGAGCAACCTGTTCCTTTTCCAACATATCAGCTTTACGCAAAACCTTCATTGCATACACATGTCCAGTATCTTTCTTTTGCACTAAACGCACCTCACCGAAGGCACCACGACCAATAACCTTAAGGGCTTCAAAGTCTTCAACACCCAAACGTAAACGTTTTAGTCGTAGAAATTCTGTTTCCTTTTGGGCATGCTGCAAGCGTTTCTCTTGACGTTGCGTTTCTGTTAGACTTTCGTCTTTTAGTTGTGCTTCCAGTTTGGCTAAACGTTGTTTACGTTCACCATACTGGGTGACTAAATTACTGTAGTAATTTTCTAATGTTACCTTGGCCTTGGTGGCCTTGTCCAATGTATGGTCGCTAAAGCGTATTGAAGATCCATCAGCGCTACTGCTCATGGCTTTTATGCGATATAATAATTTAAATTATTGTTTAATCTTTTTTTCTTTATTTTATTATAAGGCTTTTTGTGATTATTTTTTTATTTTACTAACAAAAATTAATTTTTTTTTTATCAATGTATGTTCTGTCTTGTTTTCTTTAAACTTAACTTTTGTAACAAAAAAAAGGGGGGCTCTTTTGTTATTGTGGGCGAATTTTATGTCAATACTACTGCGTCGCTCACACTCAAGATTTTGCTGGTGGTAGACTGACTGCGTCTTGCTGATGTATATGTGAAAATAAAAATTTTGATTTATTTTTCTTTCTCTATTTTCCCCAAAACCTATCGTTTTGTATATAATTCTTGCTGCACTAGTAACTCAACATATTCTTTAGAAATTGTTATTAACTTTAATTAAGAATATAAAGTTCCTTCCACTAAATTTTATTATTCAAAAGAAAATCACAAGAACTTTTCTTCAGTTTTTCCTGTTACACTCTTTATTTTGTAAATTCGTAATTGCAACTGGATTGTTAAAAAAATAATCAAAACAAAATGGAATGAAACACCAGAGCTGACACTGATACTTCTAATCGTAGCATGCGGTAAAAAATAAGGTGATATTTTTATATAAAAAAAAATAATTCCAATTTAGTTATTTTTTTTTAAAGAGAAGTAGCCCTTCAGGCAACAATGCCTATTTAGTCAAGTACCGTGCAACATTCTTTAGGAAAGGGCCAGTGACTATGCCTTAATCGCTGAGCAGCCGTACCCAAATAAAAGTAAAACTAGCCCCGTCGGAAAATCTAAGTACATATAATATAAAACCCTTCTGAGGCCAATTATTTTATATATTTCAATATAAATAATGGCTAAATAGTATCAAAGAGTAACCTGTTAATATATTTTTATGCAACATTCCTGTATTTACTTTTGATATGCTTTACAAAATTATCAATTGCAATTTCAATTTATAAAACTTACTGCAAACTAATTTATTGTGAAAAAGCTTACAAACCGCGTAAAAATCCATTTTATTTAATCTTTTTTAAAGAAAACGCACTGAAACATTATTCTCTTAAGAGTATTTTAAACATACAGAGTGTGCTATTTACGAAACCAATTTAAATATTTTATAAGGTGAAGTAAGATAAGATTTATATTGATGTGGTATCAAGTAATATTGCTTAATGAGAGCCTTCGTTATTACAAGAGGTCGCTACCAGTTCAATGTCAACTACGCCATACTGCCCTAAAACTATTCTTTAAGTTGCGTGCCCTGGCTAACTAGTTTTGAAAATGGCCCTATAGTAATAAAAAAAATTTATTCCACGAATATATTGTAGTGTTACACAGAGCTTATTATTGCTGTTATTGTAAACAATGGATGGCTTTTAACTACTGTTTTGAAGTGAAGTACTAATG
The DNA here is from genome assembly GCA_030448955.1 of Trichopoda pennipes. Classification (NCBI taxonomy): domain Eukaryota; kingdom Metazoa; phylum Arthropoda; class Insecta; order Diptera; family Tachinidae; genus Trichopoda; species Trichopoda pennipes. Next base: position 12,330,629 of record JASKUP010000175.1, on the reverse strand, counting down.
TTTTACAAGTACATCACCGTTTGCTTACGACTTTTAAACAATTCTATTTTCTCTTTGATTGTTGACGTGTCCAACTTCGAAGCAACAATAAGTAGCCCTGTTGTTTTTGCAATAATATATTTGTTGTACAGACGCCACTTCCTAGAAAAATTCAAATGTTTTGGCCTGGCAACTATGCGCATCAGCTGATATTTATTTACAAAGAATAACAAAAATGGAATGAATTCTTGTTTAACGGCAGGCAGCTGTTTTCTTTCTAGTCAGCCAATGGACATGGACTACAATTTACACAAAATTTGTCGAGTCTGTTTAAAAGAGGGTGCACTGACATCCATTTATAGCAATGAGTTTAGTATGATGCCTTCAACTATGCTGATGTTGTGTGCCAAAATTCGGGTGTATAAAAAAGATGGCCTGCCCGAGGTAATATGCAATAATTGCATATATAGACTAGGAGTAGCATATCATTTCAAACAGGAGTGTGAAAATTCCGATATAAGATTGAGACAGTATTTGGGATTAACCGACAGAGGATATGGGTATGTGGATAGGGTTTCGATAACAGAAGCAAGCATTTAAATTTGCCATGATTTTTAGAATATGTGATGCCGAGACAAATACGGATAACAGACATTGTATTGGTTTGATGAGTAAATCTCAAAGTTATCATAACACAACTGGAAATTCTTCTGATAGTGAGGAGGAAGCCTATGAAGAACACAGATCAAACAAAAAGAAAAGGTAAAACGAACTCTATTTATTGTAAGTTAAATGTTAACAAAAATGCAATTTTGCTTTATTTTTCGTTAATCATAGCAAAAGACGCTCTCGCTATCAACGCAAACCACCGGAAGAACATAAAAAGCGAGGACCGAAACCTATACCAAAACTACCACAAACCTGTTATGAATGCAATAAGACCTTTAAGTGTTCTGCTCAGCTGCAGCAGCATATACGCACACATACCGGCGAAAAGCCATTTCCTTGCCGCTATTGTCCACGAAGATTTGCCCAAAAATATAATTTACAAATACATGAACGCACTCACACCGGAGACAAGCCATTTCAGTGTGAAATATGTTCTAAACAATTTTCGGCACTGGGAAATTTTCAAGCTCATTTAAAGATACACACCGGCATACGGGATCAACATTGTCCTGTATGTCAAAAATCATTTTATACGGCCGGCGATCTTTCCAAACATATGATTACCCATACGGGTATTAAAAATCATCATTGTGATGTGTGCGGCAAGTCGTTTACACGAAATCGTGATATGCTGACGCATAAAAGAAAATTACATCAACTATTAAACTTAACTGAGCGCAGTGAAGATGAAGAAGATGAAATTGTTGATACAGTGGTGAATGATGATGATGATGCATTTAAATGTCCCGATTGTGATAAGGAATTTGAATCGGCTGGAAGTTTATCGGTACATTTTCGTACACATGGTTCAAATAATCTTTTGAATTTACCATTGGGTAATCATGCACAAATGGTACCGCCGCCGCCTCCCCCTTCACATGTAGCACCACATCACTATCATCATCAGGCAGCGGTTGCTTTAGGACCACATACACATCATGATGGTTTACATGCTCAGGCTCATCATTTGGGTATAAATAATGCCTCACTACAACCAAATCCTCCTGGTAGTATGTCGATGGCTCATATAATGGGCCCTCCGCCACCGCATGCAGTACCATTACCACCGCCACCAAGTGCAGCCGGGCCACAGTCATCGTTGACTATGATGCATACAGCCCAAAGATTGCATCCTTATTAATTAAAATAAATTATTGAATGATGCCAACATAAAAAACTCTGTAGTTTTTTATATTCCCCGCCACCGTGTGTGTGTTCTACTAATGTAATTTTAAAATTCCCATAACATCGAACTTTTAGACAATTTAAACAAAACGCTGGTCAACATAAGATTTTTTTAAAAGCGTAAAAGTAAATACATTCTAAGGACTGTGGAAATAATGAACTCCTTCTTATAAATAGTAGGAGTTTGTCCGGCAGCTCAGAGGCAACTAAAATTATAGTCATACAGAGAAAAAGAAAATTTCTTTGCACAAAGACACTTTAACAAGAGGAAAATCTTGTGAAAATATCTCTGAAGTTTGAAATAGCTAAACAAAAACTATTTACAATATAATAAAATTACAAAATGAGCAAGGGGCAAGAGCTGATTGTAAAACTCAACAAGCTTAAACGCCAAATTAACACGAACAACCAAGAAACTATTTTAAAAAGTGATTATTTGTAAGCTAAAATTAAAGGAATCATCATCTATATAAAGCTGCCTTAAAATAAATAATTGTTGGTGAAATTATTATGATCCCAAAAACAGAAGTCTGTCGTATTTAAATTTCCATGGTATCGTGAACAATTTCCAAGCACGCCAGCTTTTGTAAGTCATATTATAACTGATTTCTTAATTTTATTTTTCTCTGAAGCAGCCTGTTTAAGAGTTAAAGCCATCGAATGTGTTGCAAATGAGCCTGGAACATCAACTCGTCAATGTTCACAATATTTCGGTATCACTAGAGGCACTTTGCGCAACTTTTTACTTAAACATCTTCATATTCATCCTTATAAAACTTCACACGTTCAAGAATTAAAGCCGCCGAACGCTTGTGAATTGGCTGTTTGAAAGACTGAACGAACCAACAAGGTATTTTTCAACAAAATCACCTTTAGTGTTAAGGCTCATTTTTAATTAGACGGTTGTGTTACAAACAAAATTGTCGCATATGGGGCTCACAAAATCCACAAACAGTACTAAAAAAGCCATTACATCCAAAGTAGTTGACCGTAAAGTGCGGCTTGTGATTAGGCGGCATTATTGGCCCACGTTTTTTCGAAAATGAGCGAGGCAACTCCGTGAATTCTCTGCGCTATCAAACCACACCATTGGCTCCGTGTGGGTGCTTATGTGATCTTTGTTTTTAGCGAAACGACGTCACAAGCCGCCTAAACAATTCATTGTCGCATAATTATTGCATAAGTCCCAATTTACATTGGACGACTTTTGTCGCTGCAACTCCTAGTTTGTTGTTGTAAATAATGTGAGTAAAGAGAATAGGGGAAGAGAGTAACTCTACCACTATTCTCTTTACACAAATTATTTACAAAAACAAACTACGAGTTGCAGCGACAAGTCGTCCAATGTAAATTGGGACTAAGAAATTTTCCAGTCGCGTAGTTTCTCGATTAGACAATGTAAATTGGCCGCCTTGTTCTTGTGGTTTAACGCCGCTGGATTATTTTCTTTGGGGCCATTTGAAAAACCCAGTTTACGTGAACAGCCCATAAACAACTGACGATCTAAACTAAACTTGGTTGCAAAATTTTGTAAAAGGAGCGGACATTTGCCGACCTGGTAGAGGTGCATATTCGCCCAAACTCATATTCTATTATTAATTCCCATATTTCTTCTTAACATTGGTATCAATAAAAGTGAAGTTGTCAAAAAAACTTTTTCCTATCTGACTAATTTTTACGGAAATAAAGGGTTTTTCAACAAGAAAGATTATTAAAATTTGCATTGTATTACGAAGAGAAAAGTTCGGCAGTTATTAATAAGAAATGATATCTGGCAAATGTCCACCATGACCACGCTGACAGACAGTGTATTCTTTCGTCAAAGCTTTTGATAACTTTTTGGCAAAATGGCCGTTTTATTTTGTCTAGACTCTGTCCTAAACAAAGCCCAACAAAAAATAATACATTGGCGTTAAATTGCACGGTCTGACTGGCCACTTAACTGCTGATTGTCGTGAAATTATTCGATCGGGAAATTTGGTTTGCTATAAATTGCACGTTTCGTTGGCTGTGTGACATATGCCGCTGTCCTTTTGAAACCACATGTCAGTGCTATCTACGTCATCAATAATAGGCTAAAATTGAGTTGTTAGCATCTCGCGATAACGTGATCCATTGAGCGTTACTGCATTTCCAGCCTCCTCTCTCCACAAAAAATGGCCCAATCACGCCTCCGGACCACATAGCACACCATACAGTGACACGTTCAGCATGCAAAGGCTTCTTAATAATCGCTCTAGGATTTTCAGAAATCCAAATGCGGCAATTTTGCTTGCTGTCATACTCTGACAAGTGAAAATGGACTTTGTCTAAAAAAATATTTTTTTCAGAACAACCAGCCGGTTATCGAATGAATTGCATGGTCGGTCGGCTTGGTTTCCTGCATCAATAGAATGTTATAAGGCCTCAAAGTCCCGACCCAAAATTCGCCATGTGCTCGTTTTGGATTTCCCTAATTGTTGAGAACACTGACTCACGGCTGCGTTGTTTTATGATGAACGAACCGGTCGAACACGCGTTGGTGTTCGCACATTTTGTATTTAGCCTGTTGACTTAAATTTAACGACGGTCTCAGACTATTATGTCGTTGTCCGAAAATATCACGAACTTTACGAAGTTTAACTTTAACAGAACAACCATTTTCATAGTGGATTTTAATTATTTTAATGCGATTTTCGTGCAAAATTGAATTTATTGTAACAATTTGTCATTGCATCTACTACGAATACGTCAAAAAACTAAATGTCAAAACTATTTTGTTGTTGGTATTGTCACAATTGAAATACAAACTGCTTGTTGAAAAACCCGATATAAGCAATCGAATTGTAAATTTAAAAACTGAAAGAGATTCTACTACAGATTTCTAAAAAAAAAATTAAAAACAATTTTTTTTAAATATTTTTTTTTACATTATGAAAATAAGTTTTATTGTATTTATTGTTTTGTTTGTTTTATTATTTTTTTGTTTTTGTTGTTGTTCTGTTAAATATTATGAATAATATTAATTGCATTTCTTTTATCAAACCTTGGTCACAAACATATGATTTTTTTTTGTATTTTTTAGTTTATTAAATTAATCTTAATTAAGTTTCACATATAAAACAATTTTTAATTAATAATTTGTTTTTGTTGTTATATTTTATACAATTTAATTTTGATCTTTATATTTTGTTTTATTAAAACTAAGTTAAAAAAAATTTAAGAACAAATATTGCATTTAAAAACTAATTTTTAGTTGTAGAAATAAGTTATAAAAACAATAATCTATTAAATTATTATTATATAAACAAATTAAAAATCAATTTGAAATTGTTTTCTTTTTTTTCGGCCGCTTAAAACTAAATAATTTCCTTTTTAAATTAAATAGGAAAAATAATTATTATTACAATTATTTTTGAAATAATTGTGTTTTGTTTTTTTTGTTTACTAAAAAAAATTTGTTTTAATTTACTTAAAATTAAATTCGGTTATACAGTGTTAATGGGTTAAAAAACGGCAAAAATTAAACTTTAAATAAATTAATGCCTTGTTTGTTGTTGTTTTAGTCTTATCGTAAACTTAAAAAGAGTAATAACTAGATATGAAATTATTTGAGAGTTATAAACACCCATATACAGTGTCTCCCATTAATGTTCGTACTTTATCTCACTATGGCCTTAGGGCCTTTACACACGATTGTGGCTTAAAAGTGAGCATCACTTGAGTTCTCAGTACAAGGACATACAGGAAAATGCTGCATTAAATGTACTTGCTTTTGATCAAATTGCAGACTTAATTCAACTTGAAGTTTGTTAAAATTAAGAAGGCTTTTTTTTGAAAGAAGTCTTTTTCTTAAAAGAAGAAGAGTTCCAGATGAGGAGGATAGGTTTTTAGCCTTGAGGTTTCTCAAAAACAGCTTAAGAATCACTTTCAGATCATGAAATTCATTTGATTACGACTTTTATCTGCGCTTCTTTAAAACATATAAAATCGCCAGTACACCAAAAAAAATAAATCAAGTGGCAACACCAGCTGATAAAATAAAAGCTAAAGCTATAAAAAATAAAATTCTTTAAAAAATATTAGTTTTACTAAAAAATCATTTTTTATAAAAATTTCGTGGGAAAAATATTCATTTTCTCATTTCTCCTCTTGATTCGAATTTTTTCACAAAAGCAAAATGAATGTAATCATTCATTTGTGAATTAATTCAAATCATTCATTAATGAATAAGCAAATTTTTAATTTATTCTTTTCACACCACAAATTGGATTGAATGAAATTTGAGTCAATTTAAATGAATTTGGTGAAAGCAATTCATTTGAATTCGAAATTACCAAAATTTTAAAGTAAATCTGCCGAAAGTATCACTGTCGTTTTGTTATTCGATTAATTGTTTATGTGAAAGACAGCAAGAATTACTCTCATTTTCTATATCACCGAGTTTAATCCAAAGACAAAAACTTCTTAGATTTGGAATTCCCATGATATACTGTAATTCTCTGCCAGAGTTTAGGAATGTTTTCTTTGATCAGGCATCATTCATCATTTGGTAGTTATTTCCATTTTGGTAGGATAAATTTTCATTTTTATTCTCCCTAGATTTGCAAATCATTTTTATTTCATTAATTTGAATTGCAATTCATTGTTCCAGTTCATTTCAACGAATTCAAAATTGGAAATGCAATTCGCTTTAACAAATTCATTTAAATCGGAAATGAATTGCAATTCACTTTAACAACTTCAAACGAATTGCTGTTCATTTTACAGATTCATTTGAATTGCAATTCACTTTAACAAATTCATTTAATTTAGAAATGAATTGCAATTCACTTTAACAAATTCATTTAAATTGGAAACGAATTACAATTCACTTTAACAAATTTATTTTCATTAGAAATGAATTACAATTCATTTCAATTCATTTGAATTGCAATTCACTTTAATATGTTCATTTCAATTGAAAACGAATTCTAATTCACTTTAACAAATTCAAACGAATTGCAATTCATTTTACACATTCATTTGCATTAAAAACGAACTACAATTCATTTTAATTGAGATTCATTTTTGCCCAATTCATTTGGATTGATTAATATTTCATACAATTCGTGCTTGTTGTACACAACGATTTAAAAACAAAAATTTCAGTTGAGCAAAACAAAATAAAAACAAATCAAAGATAAAGGGTCCGCCATCCGACGTTTTTTTTTCAACTAGTGCTTATTTCGTGAATGGTAACATTACGTGATAAGATTTGCATCTGCGCCTGGCCGTAAGCCGTAATCAGATGGTGGATCATTACCACTGTGGATGAAATGTAGCGTCATTCTCGCCCTAGAAGGCCATCGGACGCGTATATTCTCCGGTCACTTCTAGTTGCAACTTCAAAAGCCCGAAGCAGGCCGCAGCCATCACTCCTTGCTGAAAAGTTGGAGACTATCCAACTCCTGGTCCAGAACGCATGACGCTTAATAAAATTTAAGAACACAACCGCAATCATGCTCACTGGACCTGGACCATTCATTGTGTTCATTGTTGATCCGACCCACCCAACTCTAATGAGGGTCTCGAAACCACAACCACTACGATACTCCACGAAGCGCCAACCTCAAAAATCAGTCAGAGAACAGCTAAATGCCTAAAGAAACAAATAGCAGAACTCTGGGGCTTTACTGATTCCCGTGAAAATATAGTGGATTGTCCAGTCGGCTCCTGCTAGCCTTGAATAACACCGCAAGACATGGTTGTGTGATCCATAAAGACTTATGTGCCCCCGGGGGGAATCGTGAATGATAAAACTTAGCTCATGTTTGATTTGGCAGATAATTAGTTTTATCCTTTTGCTGAACGAATATGGTTGTGTATACGCTTGAACAACGCTTCGCTAAGTGGGCCTGCGTTCGACCTACAGAAGATGACGATTTTACAAAAAAAAATCATCTTTTCAGATGAAGCTCATTTTGATCTTGGCGGGTATGTAAACAAGCAAAATTGTCGCATTTGGGGCACAGAAAAACCGCACGCATATATTGAAAAGTCGACGCCGACCCAAAACGAGTCACTGTTTGGAGCGGATTTTGGTCCAGAGGCATAATTGGGCCATTTTTCAGGAGTGGCCGTTACAGTCAATGGCGATCGTTATCGGGCCATGTTGAACGAATTTTTGTTCACAAAAATTGAAGAGGAGGATATTGGGAACATTTGGTATCAATAGGACGGCGCTAAGTGCCACACACCCGAAGCTGTGTAGTTTTGTTTATAGCAATCAAAACAAAAAAAGTTATTTGGCGGAACCTATATTTGTTAAGAGGGGATTTGTGTTTGCTACGGTTGAGACTGACGTGGTCCAAAAGCTTAAAACATGATATTTAACCTTTGATACAAAGACTATAATTACACAGATGTTTTAATAGTCAGAAAGAAAGTCGATTTTGGCCGAAACGACTTTGTACAACTCAATGATGTGTTTGTTAATAGTTTGACAACCAGCATTTACTAAAAAGAAAAGGCCAACTCGAGTAACTGCCTTTGTTGACCCCAAGGTGTTAATGGTCCATAGCGAAATATTTACATTGCAAGAAGTTCAAAATTGTTTGAGTTTTTATTCCGAACAAATTTGGTTTTTATATATTTTTTTTTGCATTATGAAACCGTTTCAAAAATTTGTGTGTGACCCTGTATTTACTTGTGTTTTTCTTTTAATTTTATAGATTTTCTTTCATAACTAGTTATTAGACTTTGTTTTTTCGATAAAAATTGCTAGTTTTTTTTTAGTAACAACAACAAGTTGCTTACATTTTTACTCTTTACATCTTTTCTTCTTTCTTTATAGCACCTTAATTATCACTTGTTTTTGCTACCTTCTTTCTTCTAAACATGCACACTTTTCTTTTAACTACAAAGAAGTAAATACTTTACATACAAACACATCTTAAAGTAAAATTCAAAAATTTCTATCGATTTGAAAATAAAAATTGAGAAATAATTCTTTTCAATTAACAGTAGACAACAACACCAACAACAACAACAAATTTTGATTAGTTTCAAAAATTACATTTTTTAATTTGTTGAAACTTATATGAACTGCATACAAAAGTTATTATTTATTAACGAGTATAAATCCATAACACCCGGTAGAGATCCCCATTTGCATTTTGTGGATTGGAAACGTTTCGGAAAAGCTGAATAAACTTGACTGGAAATAATTAAAGAGACGAACTGCATTTATAAATTTTCAGGAAACTGGAATTACTGCTTTTGCCGGCCAACTCTTCGCGAGGGAAAAGCAAACTCCAGTTTAACTATAGCGACTGGTAATAGTGAACAGTTACAAAAGGCATATCAGGCCGATCCAAGTTAACCCATCTATACTGGCGGCTGCTCAACATAAATTTGATAAATTTTTAATCGATTTTAATGGTACTTCTCCCAGGCCTTCAAAAAAACAAATAAAAACTAAACCCACAATAGCCTGTTCCGTATATGTAATAACATTTGGTAAATTGTAGTTTTATGGATCGACTAAACTAATAAACGACCGACTTCTTGTTTGTTGTCTCTGGCAGTAAATTTGTTTGAATGTAGCATGATGCACTTTTGTTCTTGTTGCTTTTGTTGTCGGTGACAATTTCTCTAGATTTATATCGCGTATTCTCAGGAATCGCACTATGCGGATTGTTATAGATGGGATTTTATCAGACGAGTTCAATATTAATTCAAGAGTGCCGCAAGGCTTTATTCTTTCTCCTACTCTATTTCTTATTTTTCTAAATGACCATCTTTGTCGAACTTTCAATCCTATTTACCCTTTCGCAGATGACACCAACATTTGTCATTCGTATTCATTCAGTGATAGACCGAGCCAGTTAGAGGCGAGTTCCATAATGCAGAACATGAATAATACGTTCCATCACGATCTTACAACAATTTCGGAATGGGATCCTGTGAAGAAAGTAGATTTTAATGAACGTAAGACACAATAATGCATGCCTACGCATAGATCTGTATTCGGAAATGGTGTTGCACCTGTTACTATGGGTGGTATAGGTATTACGGAATCGAAAGCTCTTGATGTTCTTGGCATGAAAATTCAGTTTGAGGTTCGATAGGCTAAACACATTTTCCAGGTGTCTAAAGAAGCTTTTAAGTAACTCGATTTTCTAAAACGGTGTAGGAGATACTTCGCTCCACGCGATCTCCATACTATTTATACCACCTATATTTATCCAAAGATGGAATAGATGGGGCCGGCGCCCCAAAGTCTATTTTAAAATTGCTCTGCAGGAGAGAACCAAGAGGCTCATTGGGGACAGCATGGCATCCAACTCTATTTATTCTCTGGAGCATGTGGGGTGTATTTCACTGTTTTATCCTTCCTACAATGGTAAGTGCTCTAATGAAATTAGGGAACATGTTTCCGTTTCTCCCACGTTTTTGCGTTTAACTTGATTTTCCTTAAGAGCACTCCATTTGGAGTTGATTGGATTGGCCAGTGAATCACACTCTGAATTACAGGGAAAATTCTTTTTTTTTTAGCAGAATAGTCCGTATGTGGAATAAACTTCCTCCAGACATCTTTCCTGTCACTTTCAATATGTAGGAAAATTCAAATTGAATGTCCATAAATACTACTCCCTCTTTTCTCCTACTCATAACCTTATTTCCTAGTTCTAGCGCAATGCATTACATAATAATAAACTAACTCTTTTTGTTACACTAGGCAACAACAATTAGTTTATTTTCCAATTTATTTAAGAATATTATGTAGCGAAATTAAGCTTTAGACTGAAAAATCACAATAAATATAATTCGCCGTAAAAATTATATGCAAATTCCTTAGTTTTTTTAATAATGTTTTCATAAGTTTCGCTTAGCTAAATTTGGAATACTTTTTCAAGAATATTTAATTGTTGTTGTTGTTGCTACTTTACAAATAATATTAAAAAACTATTTGAAATAATAAATAAATAATAAAAATAAATCGAATTTAGATTTAGTTTCTTAAAGCAGCGCGCCGCAATTTGCCAGTCTTGTTAAAGAATGCCCGAAAAGGAGATGTTAAAGGGCATAGAAACTTTCTTATCTGAGCTGCTATCGCGGTAGTTAATGTGGGGAACTTAAGATGTTTAACCAATCTTAAGATGGTTTCAAGTTTGGTCGAATGCTAAGAGTGTGTATCCAGCAAGGTGCAGAATAGTCACCGGCGACTTTTTTCGTGAAACATTATGGATTAAACAGATTCATTTGTGGTCGATTGGCCAGTGAATCGCACTCTGAATTACAGGGAAAATTCGTTTTTTTTAGCAGATCAGTTCGTATGTGGAATAAACTTCCTCCAGAGGTATTTTTTGTAAAGAAGCTTCATTTATCTCGTTAATGCAGCGAACAGAGCATCAGTTGTTTGGTTGTCCTCCGCTAGTAAATGAAATAATATTGCCATTTTCCGTCCTAACTGGCTGGTTTGCATCATTCTGCATGATGCATTCGCATCGAAAGCGCTCGCCATCGAATGCAAACCAGCCAGTTAGGACGGAAAATGGCAATATTAGAGCATCAGTTGTTTGTGGATTGTTTTTTTTTTCTCGAACCAGCACTTAAAGGTTGACCCCTACACATGCAATGTGTATTGTGCCAAAACTAGGAAATTAGCAGTGTTTGTACACATTCAATTTGAATTTTCCTAGCTTGAAAGTGGAATGAAAGACCTCTGGAGGGAGTTTATTCCACATACGGACTGTGCTGCTAAAAAACGAAAACAGAGTTAAACGCAAAAATGTTCGAGTAACGGGAATAAGTTCTCTAACTTCAAAAACCCGACCTTTTATATGACCCTAGATAAAATAAGCCAGCGACGTTAAATCACAAGAGCAAGACGACTAATTGACATGACCTAATTGAAAATTTATGCGATCAGAAACTGTCTCATGCCGTAACTGAATTGTTTTGAGTGACTATGTGGCTTCTGACGCCATGTTGCTGAAACCAAACGTTACGGATGTCAACGCATGGTGATGAAAGATTGGTTATCATGGTTTGGTAGCGCAAAGACCTTACGGCAATGGTGTTTCCTTGCTCATTTTTGATAAACAAAAAAACGTGCCGGTGATGTCACCTGAACACAAACCGTACCATAACGTCACTTTCATTAGATGTAATGGTTTTTCGAGAATTTTATGGATTTTGTTCGGGCTCGAAATGCGACAATCCTATTTGCTCAAATAACCGCCTAATTGAAAATGAGCGTTATTACTAAAGATGATTTGTTGAAAAATCATTATCCAATCGATAAACCTTCAATCACGCAAGCAATGCGTGAAAAATGTAAAATATTACGCAAAGTGCTGCCCAATTGTTGCGAACATGAAGTTGCAGGCTTATTCGTCAACAACAATACCGTGAGCTTCGAATTTAGCGATTGAATTAGGCATAGCGGTTCCAGAAAGAGCCTGATTACGAGAAAATGCTGCTTGAATTTTATAAAGTTTCATAATTTTAATAATAAATTTTCTGAACTAGAATTCTGTGCTTAAGAGTGTACCGTTCCAAGTTTTTACTACAAAAAATAAAGTTTATTTCTTGGCATTTAATCACTTGATAGACAATTTACTTGATAACCTCAATTTTGCCCAATAGTTATAAAACAGCGTAATAATAGAACGTGTAATCTAGTTTAACCAAACTTCAAGATCGGCATAGAGCAATAATGTACTTATTAGGGCACGCCCTACAGGCCGTAACACTGGCTAAAGCGTATGTATGTCTAGCGACATCTAGCGAAATTGTTTTCTTACTTTTCAATCTAAACTAATTTACTTAAAATAAAAACAAATTTATTTTTAACAAAAATAAAAAAGAAAAATTATCTACACACATAAATTTAGAAATGATAAAAAAATTAATTAATTTTATAAATAATATATGCACATGTTGTTGTTGTTTCTTTTTTAAAGTTATTTTAATAATAATAATAATTTCTTAAAAATTTGTTTTAATGAATATGTTTTGTTTGTTTAGAGTGCCTTTAGTTAATTATTTTTTTTTTTGTTTTCATATTTGACACACAATAAAACAGTTTTATTTTCTAAATTTCTAGTATATTTTTTAATAAAGTGTAAATTGCATAATTTTATATATTTTTTTAAGTTTTAATTTAATTTTTTTTGTTTTTACAAATTAAAACTTATTTTTTGTTTAATTTTTGTCTATTCTAGAATTTTATGTAAATATATTTTGTTAAATGTTAAATCTTAAAGCTTATTAACTATTAATAATATTAAATATTGTATTGTATATATATATATAATAATTATCTTTATTATTTGTGTTTGAAACATTGTTTTTGTTTGTTTGTTTGTTTATTTGTTTTTGTTTTTTTCGTTTTCTGTTGCCAGTGTTTTGTTTATCCAATTTTTTTTTTAGCTTAAATTTAGATTTTTGTTGGGGTTTTGTAATTTATTTCTAAAATTTCATTAATATTGTTTTGACCCCTAATAAGTTTTTAACATTCTCGTTGTATTTTATAAGGACAACCTTTGAGGCGCATATATTTAATTTTTCACCAGCGCACAAAAGTTGTAAACAAGTCGCTTTCTCCAGGAAATCCGACATTTTTAATTCACGCAATAGACTTTTGTGAGCAGATGCTACGGAAGCTGGTGACGAAGACGTTGTAGAGGGATATATCTGAAAAAAAAACAATAATAATAATTATTATGAATAAAATGAAATAAATAATGAACAGCTTTTCCAGTCACACAAAAAAAAAACAAAAAAACAATTTCAATGTGGCAACCTGGCAGAAAATAAATTTTTTCAGGATTTTTGCCCGTTATTTTTTATTTGTATCTCTTTCGCGCATGGGTCTTAAGTCTTTTTACTCCAATACACTGTAGGTGAAGAGGTGTTTGACAATTTTAGTGCTAAAAATGCATTCAAATAAATGACGATCTAGTCTTGTAATATTTTTATTCTTCTTAAGAACATTTTGAATGATTTTTTAATGATTTCTAATGATTTTTTTTCTTCACAGAAGATATTGTTACGAAGCCGTTTAATTTAAGTTATAAAATTACAATCATCACTAGAAAAATAACAAAAAATTAAATAAATAACTAAATCACTTATCGTGTCGGTTAACAAATCAAGAAGTTTTTAAGAAATCTCATTAACACAAAATAACAACAAAACGCTACATTCAAATTTCATGAACTAAAAAAAACGAAGACACAAAACCTAACAAATATCTACACGGAATAATGTAGTAAATGCACAGAATAGGAGTTTTCTAGCACCCCCTTCAAACAGGCTTCCTCTCTTAGGCAACAGTCAGTCTAAAATACTAAACGTGATCAAGTAAAGACACAAAATTTGATACATTTGTTGAAGTGGCAAAGTTGCCAGCCCATATTTTTGTGTATAAATGCAGATAATCGTCTAATTTAATTTAAAATTTTAAAAATTGTGTGCATTTATTTTGCAATTAAAACCATGCAGACTTTCTTTTTCCTTTCTTTAGCAAATTATCTCAGCAACTCCTCCTCCTCCTACCTACACATGAACCAGTTTAATTTTAAAAACGATTTTAAAATGAGTGGTCAAATATGAGGTTAGGAAGTAAATTGGCTTAAAAGAAATATGGGAAATATGCATCTTTCAGAGCTTCATTTGTTTGTGAATTGTTCACGTAAGCCCGGTCTTTCAAATGGCCCCACAGAAAATAGTCTACCGGTTAAAAAATAAAATAACCTAATCGAGAAATTACGCTATCGGGAAATTTCTCATGCCATAACTAAGTTGACTGTGGCTTTCGGCATCGTCTTCCTAAAACTAAAGGTCACTGATGCCAGTGTTTGTCACAAAAAATTGGTTATCATTTTTTCATAGCGCAAAGAATTTTGCAGTGACGACGGTTTCTTGCTTATTTAAAAAAAAAAAAATAATAAAGGCGCATATTGCTGCCTGACACAACAAACCGCACCATACGGTCACTTTCTTTGGAAATGAGTTTTCGAGGGCTGGTTTTTGGATTTTCTAAACCCCATAAGCAACAATTTACTTCGTTTACATAATCGCCTAACTGAAAATGAGCGTGTCATCACTAAAAAATAATTTTGTTGCAAAATTCCGTTATTTTTATTAAATTTTTCAAACAGCCAATTCACAAACGTTTGACGCAAACAATAGTTGCTCGGATTACATTCTTAAACGGGTGAAGTTTTATAAACATAAAGATTAAAATTTTTATGCAAAATGTTGCGTAGAGTGCCTCTAGTGATGCCCAATTGTTGCGAATGCCGGGGAATTGACGTTCCAGGCTTATTTTCAACACTTTGCTGTACAGCGGGTATGATTGCATAACTACGATAACTACGAGTGTATTGTTTTGGTCTCTATTGTTTGAGCCTCGAATTTAGCGATTAAATTACGCACAGCGGTCTTAGAAGGAGATTGTTTGCGAGGTCTATTGTCAGCAAACGATAAATTGAGCACCGAAATTAGCGATTAAATTATGCACAGCGGACTTAGGAGACTGTTTGCGAGGTCTATTGTCAGTGGACGATAAATTGAGCCTCGAATTTAGCAATTAAATTACGCACAGCGGACTTAGAAGAAGAGTGTTTGCGAGGTCTGTTGTCAGCAGACGATAAATTGAGCCTAGAATTTAGAAATTTAATTACGCACAGCGTAATTTGATTTGATTTTTACGATTAAAATTCTTTGCTCAAGAGTGTAACAATTACAAGAAATAAACTTCCTAACCTACAAGGTGTCGGCCGGAAAGGTATACTACTTTGTATTGCCGCCATTCTGGTAAACATTAGTTTTAAAAGTTCATACTCAACAGTCGTGAAGTAGCCACGCGACAAATTTATTATGGAAAAATATTCGATAAACCAACGTGTTTAAATCATTAAAAGATTTTATTAAAATAAAAATTATCGATTACTGTGCCGATGAGAAAGTTGTGAAATTGTTCGTTTCAACAAAACGCACTAGTAAATGATGGTGCAAGCATGGACCACAACGTACTGCAAGATCAACTGAAAACATTACTGCTGCGCAGGTAATCAACGCCGTGCTCAGGAGCTTGGTCTTCAATGAACAACTTTAGCCACAAGTTCGCACAAGGAATGGAATATGTTTCCATATAAGATTCATTTGACACAAGAGCTTTTTCCACAAGAACATTTACGCCGCCATACATATGCCAATAGGATGTTACAGCTCGCCCATGACAATCCCAATTTTCATGAAAATATCATAATGAGTGACGAGGCACATTTTCATTTGAATGGATATGTAAATAAACGGAATAGTCGGTACTGGGGAATGGGAAACCCTCAAATTATTCAACAGTCACCTTTGCATCCATTAGAAGGAAGTGATAGTCTGGTGTACAATTAGGTCAGGACGATACATTGGACCTTACTTCTTTGAAAATGAAAACGGTATAACGGTAACAGTGAATCGTGATATCGTGATATGATTGAAATATTTTTAACGCCACAACTCGATGCTCTGGGTTTGATTAATATGTAGAATCAATAAGGCGGTGCCACATCGCATACAGCCAGGATTACAATGGAATTATTGCGAGACCTCTTTCAACAACAAACTATTCCAAGAAATGATGATGTTGATTGGCCTCCACGGTCGCCTGATTTAACAGCTCCGGACTTCTTTTTGTGGGGATATGTGAAATGCATAAATCTTGCTTAATGCTTAAGCAACCCAAGTAAAATATTCATGATGAAATTAATAAAATACCGCGTGAAATGTAATGAAAAATGTGCTCAAAAGGGCTCGCGCATTTGTGAGGCTAACGAAGGCGGACATTTGTGACATGTGATATTGTATTTCATTTTCAATTTAAGATCTATTCTCGTACAATTAATCAAAAATAAAAATTATAAATAAACAAAGTAGTATACCTTCCCGGCGGACATTCTGTACAATTTGCAAGTTGCATGGTACTGCATTGTGTATTTCTCCAATATACTTTTTTTACACACATTTGTCTAATTGAAGTTGTCTAGTAAAATAGTTAAAATGCAATCATCCCGTGTTAAAGTAAAATTGTAATTTATAATTTTTCTAGTTATTTTTTGGTGATTTAAATTTTTTTTTACGATTTAATCGCACTAAGACGAGTTGGTCAATATTTCAGTAAATATAAAAATATATAAAAAAAATAAATAAATATCAACTTTACACATTAGTCTCCACTTTATATTCGTGTTTTAACTTTAAATTTGCTTTAATTAAACTATTAATTTACTGCACTCGAAATGCTTGTTCTAATTCATTAAGAAATCACATATAATTGCATTTATAATTGCTGAGAAGCAGTTTTCTAGTCACAATTTTAATATGGCAACAACAACGTAAGAAATTTCTTGGCGATTTTGTTCAACTGTAATGTGGCAAGTTTTTTTTATTTAAATAAATACAATTACAATAAAGTAATTTTGCTTTTGTTTTTTTTATGGACTTACCTTATTTAATAGAGTATCCTTAGATTTAACTTTAAGTAAATTGCACAAATCATTTAAAAGTACCCATTTGTCTTGAGTACCTTCGTCTTTTAATAAATACAGGGGCGGTAATAAAACATCAGCCTCTTCAAACTCAAACATTTCACCATCACTATCGGAATTTTCTACCAAAATTTCCGGTTTATTATCATTATATAAGCGTACAGAATTAAAACGATCTATATTGTCGAGTACAACTGCACATTTTTCCATAACAGTCTTTGTATTCGTCTCCCCTTTCAATTTGTTAAATGTTTGTAGTTTTTGTTGTTGCTGCTGCTGCAATTGCAGCTGTTTCTGTTGTTGAGTTTCAGTTCCTGGTGGTATAGTACCACTGTTATTGCTATTTATATTGCTAGAACTGCTGCTGTTAAGACCTGGCCTACTTGTGCTTATTGCTGTTGTGTTGTTGTTGTTGTTGTTGTTATTGTTATTACTATTGTTTGCACTTTGGCAAGAAGAAGCAGGAGTTTGAGAAAAATTATTTGTTAATGATTTTATAGTAGTAGTTGTTGTTGTTGTAGTTGTTATTACTGCTGCTGATGTTGTTGTTGTTGCTGCTGCTGTTGCTATTGCAATTGAAGTATTTGTTGTATTATTGAGCACATTAAGTAGTTTCTTATTATTTTGATACATTTGATTATTCGTTAAAGAACTTCTTCGTAAAAGAGCTCGGCTCATATCACATACTGAATTTGGTGCACCCTCAAACACATTATAACCACATTCCGAAGGATCTGCAAATGATTTTAATTAATTTCTGTTTTTTTTTTGTTTTGTTTCATTTTAAAGAAATTAAATTAGATCATAAAAAAAGAGTTGACAAATGAGAGGGATGTAATTAAGTGTAAAAAGCTGCTCTGCTTTTAAATAAAAAATTATATTGCCAACACTTACCGGAAAAAAAATGTTCCGGAAAAGAAGTAGAAAACAAAACACAACTATTCAGTGAAAATTATGGAAATTATTCTTAATGAACTATTCACTTTATAATCACTTTCTAAGGAATTTTGAACTAAAGGGTGTTTTATATATAGGTATAAAACTTTAGGTTGACAACACTTTTTTACTGGCGATTATTTTGTCAGATGTCAATTGATTTATGTTTAGTTTGGTTTAGCATTTCTAGGTGAATAGACTGACCTCTGTCCAACGCTTAAAAATTGTGCAAATTGGGCCCCACCAAAACAAGTTTACCCTTAATCACCATTTTCATAAACGAATAAACAGAACTGTTGTTTTTGAAGTGATGATAATTCTTAAGTGTATGTTGAGTCAACATTACATCCCGGAAAACTGACTGTTTGGTGTCTTTTACGATGCACATCAGAATGCAGTCAATAGTGCCAGCCATTTTTACCGACTTTTTCGTTCATCAATAAGAGGGCTTTACATAACCTTGGCGGTTATGTAAATGAAGAAACCATTTGGTAGCCGCATAGTTTTACGTTTCGAATCTGTGAATTGGTCTCCAAGATCGTGTGATTTAATGGCATGCTGATATGCAATTTCGCTAGGCCAAGTCCGAAACAAATGACCACTTAAACGATAACATTCACAGTTTTTTATTATGAACCTCATTTTTTATGCCAGATTTTTTGCATGAAATTCTTGTGAAGTGATGTAGTTTTCATTAAAACTATTTGATAATGCATATATATCAAATAGTCGATTAAAATCACAAAAACGGAAATTTTGTTTTTTTTCTTTTAAATTAGTTCGGCATGTAAATATTGCATGGAGTTATTTGCTTTTGGTATGTTCATTCACTGATGTCTTGTTTATTTGCTGGGAGTTTTTTTTTAATTGCTTAATAAAACATGTGAAGAATTATTTTTTCTGATTTACTTGCTAAACATAAATTGCTACGCAAAAGTAATTTCTTGGTTCTGCGTTAAGTTCATAACTAACTTTTGTATTTATAGGCGAGTAAAAACGTCTAGTTGTTTCTTATATAGAAAAATCTGGCAGCATTTATATAATAACTTTAATAACTGTACGTGTACATAAGTGTGAGTTGACTTAATCAAACGCAGCGACATGAATTTATTTTATGCATTACGCTAGCAGTGTTGCCAATTTAAAGAAAAGCGAAAAAAGTAAATAATCCTTTCAATTCTAATAAGTTTTTTTTTGGCGTTAATAAGTATTTAGTTACATAGAAAAACCTATATTTCTGACGCTATAAAAGCGTATTTCCTAATTTCATGTACAGTTTGTTTGCTTATAAATATGACCGCTAACACTTTAGCAAAACTTACCATATATTTCCCAAGGTCCATTAAATCGCCATGGCTCACGTTCAGGTCCCATACTTTGTACATCTACTAAATGATTACTTAAAATATCACGCATTATTTTGCTTGAAGCTAACATTAAGGGAGTTTGACCTGTAAGGAAACAATAATAATAATTGAAAATACTTCACTCTAACCTCATAATTCAGTTGAAAAATTATAATTTTTTTTTCGTTTTTCTTAATTGATAAATTTATTCAGGGTTAATTAAATAACGCATCGAACAACGTGTGATTAGATTTACATCCGCGCCTGGCCATGAAGCCTTAATCAGATGGTGGATCAAACCACTGCATAATTTGGAACGTCATGCTCGTCCTAGGAAGCCGAAGCTATAATTCTATGAAACAGAACTTTCTAGTTACAACTTTGATGATTCCAGAGCAGGGCTGCAAATCATCACTCCTTGATTAAGAGTTGGAGACTTGCCAACTCCTGTTCAGAACACATGTCTAGCATGCTCACTGGATCTGGGAACATTTCACCAGGTAGGTGTTATTAAAGGTGAAATGAACCCGGCCACCATAGAACCATAGACTGATATGGGGCCGCGAAACCACAACCACCACGATACTCCCATATTGGAGCCAACCTCAATAATCAGTCAGAGAACAGTTAAATATCTAAAGAGACAAATAAGGGAACTCTGCGAGCTTACTGATTCCCGTGAAAATGAATTGAAGTTTCCAGTTGTACCCCTGCTGACTTCAGGGGACTGGGCTCCATTTTTCCCCCAGTTGCACATGTCTAAGTTGTTGCTATCCCCAAAGACCACATATATGTGCCCCCGGGGGGTTAGCGCATCGAACAATGGATAATTTGTTTTGTTTAGGAAAAAAATGACTGAGATGAAGAGCATCAAAGTTAAATTTTTACGAAGCAACTGAGGCAACATGCCAGTAGGCAAGGCCAGTGCTACCAAATCAAATAAGAGGGAAAAAAATTCAAAACGTCGCAGTGTTAATAACACGCTTTCGTTTCTTTCCGAAATTAAATTCCTCGCTATAACTCTCAATTGCCGTTTAACTTAGAAAAGCTATTTAGCTATATTGTTGTTGTTTTCTATTTTGTTAGTATTGTAGATTTCATTATATCTCGATTCACGACTCAAGCCACCTGGACTTTAGCATACTATTAACGGTATTATATTTACAAATATATTTTCGTTTAATTTGCTTTGATGAACTCAATGTGAAAAAGTTGCGTATGACTTTGTGAGTACGCAAAAGTTTACTGTTGACCAGAAGCTTGTTGTTCCAGTTATTGTTTGTGCTTGGAACGAGTCATGGTATTGAGAGCTTGTATGCCAAGGCTGATGCAGATACAATTGTGTAAACTTATTTTAAAAATCGTAATTTAGTTTAAAATACCGAATGCCTATTTCATAAACGAATAATGGAAGCGACAACAAACAGCAAACTGCCAGATTTGAAGTGATGATAATACCGTTACATAAAAAAAAGAATGAAACTGCCTGTTTCGTGCGCTTTATTGGCTGGTGGAATCATTGGTTCGTACTTCCTTAAAAACGGCATCGTGTCGATCAGAACGTTACAGTCAATGATGACTGCTATAGAGCTACAATTACTGACTTTTCCGGTCATTGGATAAGATTGGATAGGATAGGTGCCCCTGTAGGCTAGTAAGTAGTGTACTAGCTTATCAGTCTGGCAGTTGTGGGTTCGATTCTCAACGAAGAGCTTGATTTTTTCACTACAAAAATAAAAATTGACTGTCGGTGGAGCCGTTCAGTGATGAAGCCAGTCACTGATTGCTGAACTATCTTATACGACAATTAACTTCCGACTAACCTTGTACTTTCACCACCTGCATCATCTTTCTTTATCCCTTTCTTAAAGAATGTAGCACGGTACTTGAATAAATAGGCATTGTTGCCTGAAGTGCTACTTCTCTTTAAAAAAAAAAAAAAGACGGCGCAACATGTCCTACACGTCGTGTTACAATTGCTTCATCGAAAGAAACGTTTGTTAACCGCATAGTTTCATGTTTTGGACTCGCGAATTGGCCTCCAATACGCGCTAAACTATTTCCTGTGTAGACTTGTGAAGTCGCTAACTATTTTATAACAATAACGTCAAAACTATTGACTACTTGGATGATAACATTTGTCTCGTTATTGCCGATATACGCCCGCAAATGTTGGAAGAGGTCATCGAAAACCCGAGTCAGCTGTGGCAAAATTTGTATTTAAATTATAATTTCAGAAGGTTTTCTTTTAAATAAAGTAAATTTCATGTCAATTTAAAAAATAAATATCTTTCAAAGTTTTGCACCTCTGTAAAAAGCATCCTATACATAAAAATAACTTTTCTTTAGCAACAACTTTTATTGTTTACCGTCTATTTTTTTTCTCGTTGTCGTTCCAAGGATAAAGAAGGGTCTGCTACAGATATTGTAGTGATATTAACAGGGTTTCGAAAATATTAAAATTAATTATCACTCAAAATTTCACTCACCTGAATAGGTAGCCAGTAGCGGGTCAGCGCCGTAAGACAGCAGCAAACGAACAACTTCCATATGATCATTTTCACTTGCCTCATGCAGTGGTCGTATACCCGAATGAGCGGCTTCCGAATGATTTGCTCCATACTGCAGTAAAACACGTGCAATATTTAACCAACCATTTGTACAGGCCTCGTGAAGAGGTGTATAGCCAGCATTATCTTTTTGATCGGGATTCATGCCCATACGATCCAAGCAGTAAACTATCACATCTATGTAACCCTGGCGAGCGGCCTTATGCATTGTACTTTGTCCCACACCCTTGTTCAGTACCCACTTTTGTATTTCGCGACTCACATCATCTTCGGTTTTGATTTTGTGATCATATTCATCCACATCGTATTTATCGGATTTTAGGGAATATGTATTTAAATGTGAGAGAGGACCATTGCTACACTGATTGTGCTGTGAAGTATTGTGAATCGAGGAGGCTGACACAGCAGTCGCTTTTTTCTTTTTACGAATATAATCGAAACCAGAGCTGCCCTTGCGACGTAAATATTTACCGCGACGTTTGCGAAAATGATTTGGTATAGACTTTTGATCTTCTTTAAGATCATCGGCATCTATAACACTGGTCGATTCAGTATCCACCTCTTCATGCTTGATATTTATAGCTGAATAGTCTTGATTGCCATTTGTTGTTCTTGGAAGTTTTTTAGCACCTGTCGAACGTCCCAGTCTACCCAATGTATCGGCACTTACCACAATATTCATTTGTTGCAAAAATTGCTCATATTTCTGTTCATAGGTCATTTTCTCCACCGAGTCTAACATTTGAGTCATTTCAGGTGGGGCGGAGGCAGGACGATCATCTCCTCCAAATATTTCTCGTATATTTTCTTTTTTTTGCTGCATCTTTGATTCGGTACGGGTTTTGGTGGGTAAAACTTTTGTATCGAAAATACTAAAATGCCTTTTTTTACCATTAGTCGACTCATTGTCATCGTTGTCGTCCTCAACGTCTGAATCTTTTTTCAATTCCGGCAGCATTTGCAGTTCGCTGGATTCGGTGGTTTGTGAGGTTTCACTAAACATACCGCAATTATTATTGTTGTTGCTGCTATTATTTAATGGTGGCTTTATATTATTCGTATTAGTTGCACAGCAGGGCTTTGTAGGCCTATAGACTGCCGTCGTAGTGGTAGTCTTGTTGCGTACATTTATACCGGAAGCCTTCGTAACACGGGAATGTAAGAGATCAATAATTGATTTAGGTCCTTCCTTATCTGCCGCCCTGTCGACTCCTCCCTTTTCTGTTTTAGTCATTTTCACTGCATAACCTTTTGAGGATTTCACTTTGTTTTGGTTTTTTAAACTTTTCTTTTCACGTTTTTTGGCATAAGCTTCCAAGGCTTCGGCATGTCTTTCTAAATCAGGCAAAGAAGCTGCAATTTTATGGGCACCGGGATGTTTAATATTTATCAAACTTGGCGGCACTTTTAAAGCTCTTTTAAAACGATATAAATCAATAACATTTCGATCGTGCACATTTTCAGCTTTACTTTTGGCATCTTTACTGTTGTTATTGTTGTTTTGTATTTTGTTACTATTGTTATTATTATTACTATTATTCGATTTATTTTTATTATTCTTTATTAGATTTAATTTGCCGCCATTCTTTTCTAGTTTCGCTTTCAATCTTGTAGATTTCATTATACCTGATTCACGACTCAAGCCACCTGACTCTAGCAGACTATTAACGGTATTATATTTACGAGTATATTTTCGTTTAATTTTGTTTGATGAGTTCGATGTCGAAAAGTTGCGTATGACTTTGTCGTTGCGCAAAACTTTACTGTTGGCCAATTGTTGTTCCAGTTCTTGTTTGCGCTTGGAACGAGTCATGGTGTTGAGAGCTTGTTTGGCAAGTTTTTGTTTTGAGTGAGAGTTTACTTTTGACTTGTCTTTTCCCTCACTTTCATCTTTCTCTTCATTGTCCTCCTCATTCTCACTTGTTGCCGAAGAATCTTTTGCTTCTTGTGATTTTTTCGTTTCCTCTTCTTTATGACCGCTGATTTCCGTCTTAATTATGTGTTTTTCTTCTCTGGTAGCTTTGCTATTGTTGCAACTTTTTCTCCTTGTATTGTTCACCTCTTTTCGAATAATATCACAATTTTCCCTTTCATCGTTTTTTGACTTTGCCTTACCACACAACTCCTCTTTTATCGGGTCCATTTTTTCTTTTTTAATTTCTAATTTCAGTGGTAATTTCTGAACGTTAGTAGTTGGAGTATTTTCTTCCAACGCTGTACTACTCGAGTCAGAGCCACAATCGGAAAAACGATTTTTCTCCGCCAAGCCAGCAGATGAGGAACTATTTGAATTTGTATTGGTTCCGGTTTTGGGAGATTTTAATTTGTGTTTTGTTTTCATTGGCTTGTTTAAACGATCAGTCTTGCGTTTGTCTAGTTCATCTTCGGTCTCCGAAGATGATTCCTTAGCCTTGAGCCGTTCTGCTAAACGTTGTTCTTGTTGAAATCGCTTCTTTTCTCTTTCCGATTTGGATAGTTTCTTGTGTGCAAAAATCGAGCTTTGTGAATTAATTGAATCTTGATTAAGATTGTTAAAAGTAATGCTAGAATCTACACCAGCATCTAGTCTGGCAAAGGAACTACGTGTTGTGTTGTCAGCAGATTCCATGTTTGAAAAGCTATGATTTTCTAATAATGGAGTTTTCGTTGTTTTCGTTAGATTTTCACTGGAAGAAATTACCAAATCAGAATCTTTAAGAGGTTTGTGAGTAGGGGTTGCCAAGGTATTTGTACTAGTTTTCTTTTTACTACTCGATCTGGTCAGCAGTTGTTCCATAAAATTGTTGCAGGTTTTGCTCCAACCAAAATCTAAGAGACTTTTCTCCTGAAATTCGTCATCTAAACCAGGTATAGGGGTTAATTCAATTTTAGTTACAATTTCCTCCTTTATTTTCTCAGCTGCTATAAGCTCTTCTACGTCCTCCTCTTCTTGTTTTATAGCTACTGCTTTGGGTGGGGAAAGCGGTGAGTTATTGATTTCTTGAGTTTCTCTAGGCGGAGGCGGCGGTGGATTAAACGTAAAACCCTTCAGTTCAGCCTTAGTTCTGATACGTGAAGAAAAGGCATTTACTGGCGTTTCGGGTGGCTTAATACAAGCAGCTTTGGGACTATCTCCTGTTGGGGTTAAAGGTTCTTGCTTACACACCACCACTACCGAGGATGTAGGAGTATAATTACTAGCACTCACATTGATATTATTAACAATACGTTTTGAATTGGTCACAGAACTATTCTTTGTTGTGGACGCTATAACGCTGATATTATTTGAAGAACTTAAAATCTCTCTAGTAATTAAAGACTTTCTTTCCACTTCCTCGTATGGTAACTCATTCATCGCTATAACTGAAATGTCAGCTGGTCGCATAGGTATTTGGGTTTTAGATGGAGGAGGCGTTGAGTTCATGTAACGTTTGTGTTTAGCGTCTGGCTCATTTAAGGCCATTTGATTGGAATACTCCTGTAAGTGGCGCTTTCTCCCTAAAAAGTTGGGATTCTTTTCGCAGGCCAAAGTGTAGTTTGAGGGTGGTGTTGGATTTGAACTAGAAATGTTAGCGTTTGCATTATGATTCGTTTGTATGGCAGATCTTACTACCCCATAAGGGTTCCTAGCTGGCAAAGCCATTATGCTAGTATCTGGCGGCAATCTTTCTACGGCAGCCAACGTATGATGAGGGGACGCTGGTGGAGTTTCATTAAACCGTTTAGTTTCAGTTTTAATAACCGTGGCGTAGGGATTGGTTTCCAAAACGCTTGGCCTGTTCGTTTGTGCGCTTGATTGAGCTGAACCAGTGGCAGCGGCAGCGGCAGCAGCAGCAGTAGCAGTGATGGTTGATGGTCTGACCACTAAATTGCTATTAAGGTTACTTAGCTGGGGAGTCGCTTTTATGACCAACGAATTTTCATAACATCCAACCGTGTTAGTGGGTTGTGGCGCTATATTATTTGGCAAATCATTTTTTCTCGTTGCCCCAGTAGCACCACCTCCGCCAGTATATTTGTGATGGGGGCTCGAGGCAGGAATGTGTTGTGTCAAAGAAGGTGGATATGATGTTACACTTCCAAGAGAAGTTGCATGAGTAACTTGTGATTGTTGTGTCGGAGGCGTATAAATTCGCCTTTCTAGTGAACTATTCCTCGAACTAGACTGTCTGTTGGCAACGGGAACCGTAGCTGTCACCGTTGCGGGTTCGAAAGCATGTACGGAAAATACCGGTGTAGAATCAACTCTTGGCAAAGTATAACGTCCTTCCGAAGAAGTAGTTGAACTAGCAGCTGTAGGTACACGCGGCCTTTGCTGGTATTTATAATCTGTTGAATCAGCTTTAGTTTTAACCGTACGCATGGAGAGATCTAACGGAGAAGAAGATGTAGGCTCTGAAGAAGATGAGGGTTTGTCATCTTTCTGTTTCGTAGAAATGCGTTGAGGCATTGCTTCGGGCAGATCAATTATTCGAGTTGTAGAAGGCATTGGCAATGCAGCAGCATTATGACTTACCAACACCGAACCTAATGGGGCAGCTTGCTTTAGACTGGTTGAAGACTCTCTTATTGTAGACACCTGCATTCTTTCATTGGCCTGTATTTGCGGAGTTGACATAACAGCTATGCCACGGTTACTGCCTGTCATTGTCGGTTGATTGGTAATAGTCTGTGGTGATCTTATATTTTGAGTATCCACATTGAGAGTCTTTTTAATAATTTGCATATTTAACTCTTCTTCAGATGTAGCATTTCGCATGGCCAATTTTTGATTAATTAGTTCACGATAATTAGGTTTTTGATGTTTTGCTGTAGGTTTGGCAGTATTCGCACAGGCCTGTGGAATTTGTAATGAAGACATGGGCCCAGAAGCACTAGAGGTGGATGAGTGATGTGTGGGCAGGTGTTTTGATTTGAAATGTTGTGACGATATAGAGGTTGGTGCGTTCGTAGCTGCACTATGAATTGCATGTTCGTAGGGATGCGAAGAAGTTGGTTGCACCGTTATCATTACATCATTGTTCCTCAAAGACGCGGAAGTCGGCTGCTGCTGGTGATGTTGCAGGTGATGTGGTTGTGCAGATAAGGTAGGTTGCATTGCATAAGATTGTGGTATATTTGCACCAGTTAATTGTGATGGTGGAGGACCGATTGTGGGACCGGCCTGCAATGTCGAAGACATATATTCCGTATGATGCATAGGTGTTTGTGATGTTGTCGTTAGCAATGCTGAAGGTGAAGGAGAGGCTGCCGTTGCTACAGCAGGCGATGGTGCACTATGCGAATTGCCCTCGTAGTAGTAATTAGATTGATGCGGTCCTCGTTGACTGGGCGCCCTACTTGGCGGAGGAGTATTTTGATTAATAAGCGAGTGTTTACTGGAACTTATACTATCGTTCAAAGTCAACTTGGCATATTTTGTTGGATAAAATTGTGGAGATTCAACCCGGTAGTTGGGAGTAGCTGAACCCGTGGTATACGGCGATGGGGAGGCTGATAAAGTTGCTTCCTTGCAACAATTGTCACCCGTAGGCGGAGGAGTATTATAAGGATTTATATAAATGCCACCAGCACTGTGGCGCGAAGACGGTTGACTGGAATTTTCATAAACTTCAAGATCTTCTCTTTTTACATTATCCATTAAATAACGCTGTGAATGTCCCGGTGCCACATGTGTTAATGGAGCAGGATGTGGTGGCGCAACACTCACGTTCGTTTGACTTTTAGCTGCCATTTGTGATGAAAGAGGAGAGACTGTTTGTTGCTGAATATGGGACGGTGGTAATGGAGGTGGTAGCGGACTCTTTGAATACTGATAATGATGTGTATGATGACTTTGTTTCATTATAACGGGCGACATTTCCGGTGGGTGTATTTTGGAGGGATTTTGAGTTTGACTTGCGCCATAATATGAGTTGGGATTACGCGGTGATGTCGTTGTATGTGAGGGAAATTGAGGCGATTCTCGTAAATGGGAAGCATGTATGTGTGGACTACTGTATTTGTCGCCATGTGGAGCTACCATATAAGAATTGCCGCTAGGACTTTCACCACGTAATTTAGTAAAATCATTTGGCGGTGGAGGTTGAGGCTGCTGTGGAGATGCTCGTGTAAACTTATCTGAGCTAAATTGGGGCGTTGACATGTACAAGTGCTGGTGAGCAGTACTTTGTTCTTCTGGAGCATACATTTGTGGACACTTCCGGGCATAATTTGGACTTGGATGTTGTTCTTTCGATGCTGGAAGATTGCTGGGATTTATAACATGATGATCTACAGGCATACTTTTGCCAATAGCTTGATTATTTATGTGATGGTGAGAACTCTCGTATATGGGGGATGCTGTTGTTGTATTATATACCATTTTTACCGTCGTAGCCGAAGAAGGTGTTGAGTACTTCTGGTGTTCATAAATGCGTTCCTTTGTCATATAAGGGGAGTTGGCATTGGCATTGGCAGGACCAGGACCTGCTCCTGGCGCAACAGCGATTCCACCTCCTATTGCACTTACCCTTTGGTGTATAGAATTTGAAGTGTTAAGTGAATGTGAAGGTAACTGGTAGCCACTTACACTAATACTATTGCTGCTATGTTGGGCAGCATGTGTAGCATTCGCTGGCATTGACGTTGACTTGTAGGATCCATACTCATTGGGTACAGAAGCATTTCGTCTGCTTACACTAATATCAATTTGTGTTTGTGTTGGCAGCCCACCTAAATGTTCATCACCACCACCACCATAAGGCATGTTACTACTATTTGTGGAACTACTTTGGGGCCAATAACTTGTTCGATTGCCTGCCATGTTTCCAACATGAACCGGATATTGCGTTTGTAGCACATTAGGTCCATGAGACGTTTGTTGCTGCAGCTGTTGTGTATGTGTTTGTTGCGAATGCTGTTGTACATACATGGTATTTTGTCGCACATTAGAACGTACATTCATTTCAGGTGGTGCCGCACGGTGATGATAATCTTCTGGCATTCCCATACTAACAGATCCGCCACCAACAACACCACCTCTTTGACTATGATCTATTTGATTTGTAGTTGGCCATCCACCTTCGTCGTTTGGATTTAGACGACAGTTGCTGCACGTTATACTTCCGGCCGTTGGACCACTACCTGTGATCGTGCAACCACAGGGCTTACGTGTATTACTGCTTACATTTCTAATAGTTGCTGTTGCTGTTGCTGGTCCATAATAATGATGTGATGCAATCTCAGGCATTTCACGCCCATAATATGAGCTTCTAGTCGAACGATCATCACTGCTGCCTATAAAGTCATGATGTCTTCCTGGATCCATAATTTGTTGTTTCAACAAATTGGCTGGAATGTGAAGAAATTTAAAACATCAGTTAAACAGCTGTTCAAAAATATCAAAACAAAATTAAAATTAATTAATTAATTTATATAATATGGAAATAATAAGACGAGAAATCTCTAGGCAAAGCAAAAATACTCTACAATGTTTATCAACAACAACACCACCAAAAATCTACAAACACTTCGCTATTCACACACATATACAAAACACATGTAAAAACTTTTCTTAGTTGTTCCTGAAGCAGTCTCTTGATTATTATCCATTCCTTTATAAATAGAATAAAAAGATAACAAGAACAAGCTGCAAGATTTTTATCAATTGTAAAACAATTTAGACGTTTTAAGTCGCCTATAAATATAAATCGCAGATACGAGTGGCATAGCATAGTATATCGTTTTTTTCATTCTATTTTATAAAAAACTCTTCGTGGAAATAAAATAGATTCTATATTTTATTTTGAGAACGACATTGCTTGTTATTTTTTAACATGCGAAGGCTCAACAAAGCTTTTAATAAACGGCACGGTTTTTACTTTTGAGTATTTGAGAAGATATATTGAGGTTAGAAAAATTGGCTTAAACCCGGTTTTTTTTAAATGGCCCTAAAGAATATGTGTCAGCGGCGTGATTTGATTTACATCTGCACCGACCATATAGTCATAATCAGATGGCGGTCAAACCACTTGAATGATTGGTCATCACCCACGTCCTAGAAGGCCATCGAATACGTATATCCTCCGGTCACTTCTAGTAGCAATTTCAAAAGCTCGAAGTAGGTCGCAGCCTTCACTCCTTGCTAAAGAGTTGGAGTCTTTCCAACTCCTGGTCCAGAACGCATGAAGCTCTTTTTTATCAAGAACACGACAGCATTCTTACTCACTGAACCTGAACCATTCATTGTGTTAATTTGAATGATCCGACCCACAAACTCTCACGAGGGTCCGAAACCACAACCACCACGATACTCCCACATAGGGGCCAACCTCAATAACCAGTCAGAGAACAGCTAATTGTCTCAAGAGACAAATAGTGAACTCTGGGGAAACTGATCCCCGTGAAAATATGTGGATTGTCCAGGTGACTCCTACTAGCCTTTGAGGGGCCTGGGCTCCCTTTTACCCCGCAAGACACCAGTCTAAATGGAATAGTAGGTTCCAAAAAGACTATCATGTGCCCCCGGGGGGAATGGGTCAGCTGCATTAAACCACCAAAACGAAGCGGCCAATTGACATGACCAAAGCGAAAATAACTGAATTGTTTGGATGGCTGTGTGGCTTGTGACACCGTCTTGCTGCAACCAAACGTCACTGATGTCAACATTAGCTAATTGTGGTAATAAAACATTGGTTGTCATAGTTTGGTAGCACAAAGAATTTACGGCGATGGTGTTTCCTTGCTCATTTTCGATAAAAAATATGGGATGCTGATCCCACCTGACGACAAACCAAAACACACGGTCACTTTCCTTGAGTGTAATAGTTTTTCTATAACTGTTTGTGGATTTTGTTAGCCCGATATGCGACAATTTTATTTTTGCTCAAATAACCGCGTAATTGAAAATGAGCGTCATCACTAAAAATAATTTTGTTACATTTGATTTTGTCCATTCAGATTTACAAGCAACCAATTCACAAACGTTCAACGCAAGCGATGGTTAATTGGCTTTAATTTTAAAACTGTGCCCCTGTAGGCTAGTAGGTAGTGTACTAGCTTGTCAGTATGGGGTTGTGGGTTCGATTCCCAACTAAGACCTTGGTTTTTTCACTACAAAATTAAAACTTGACTGTCGGTGTGGCTGCTCAGCGATGAAGGCATAGTCACTAGCCGCTGTGCTGTCTTTATACGGCAGTTAATTTCCGACTATCCATCTACTTTCACCACCTGTTTCATCTCTTCTCTTTCCCTTTCCTAAAGAATGTAGCACGGTACTTGATTAAATAGGCATTGTTGCCTGAAGTTTTACTTCTCTTAAAAAAAAAAAAATACCGTGAAAAATACAAAATGTTGCGCAAAGTGCTGCCCAACTGCTGCGAACTTCGACGATTTGATATTCCAGGCTTATTCTCAACACCTTGCTGCATTACGGCCACTATGAGCGCATTGTTTCGGTATATCGACAGCAACAATACCCTGAGCTCTAAATTTAACGATTAAATTAGGCACAGCGGTTCCAGAAAGAGGAAATTTGGCTCGAATTTTACAAAGTAATACATTGAAATTTTTACAATTTTGAGAGTAAATGTTCAAAATTAAAATTCTTTGCTCAATAGCGTAACTTTCCATGCTCAATGTGAAAATATATTCAGTTGACAGACAATTTCCTTCCTAACCTCAAATTTGCCCGCCCGTTTTAAAAGGACAGCGAAGAAAACAAGTTTCCATTAAGTAGTTACTGTCATCGCTGTATTATAAATGTCAAAGAAATTGTATCAGCATATTTTTTTCTTAGATATTCCTAGTTGGACTTTGCAGTGCTAGATACGTAAATAATTTTTTTAATATGCAAAACCTGTTCCCACTTGTTTAAAATGTTTAAAAATTCTTTCTTCTTTCCCTTATTTCTTAGTTTTCTAAATGACCTTCTTTGTCAAACTTGACACCCTAAATATTCTTTCGCAGATGACAGCACCATTTGTCATTCGTATTCATTTGGTAATAGATCGAACCAGTTGTAGGTGAGTTCCAAAAGGGAGAAAAAGATCAGGTGATTGAACAATCACGATCTCGGAAGCTGTTTATATCAAAAACGAATATGCAAAGTTGGCTTAAGTTTGCCCCAGAGAGCCAATTACATTCTGGGAAAACGTTGTTTTTGCTGACGAGTCAAAATTCAATATTTTTCGTTCGGATGGCATAAATTACGTGTGCCGTAAGGCCAATGCAGAGCTCAAGAATAAACACTTAAACCCACGGGTTAAACACGGTGGCGGAAGTGTGATGGTTTGGGCTTGTATGGCCGCCTCTTGAGTTGGTAACATTGTTTTTATAGAAGGAATGAATAATGGACAAAAATATGTATTTAAACATATTAAAAGACAATTTGTTGCAATGTGATAATACTCTATGCATAAGAGATCGGTTTCGGTAGTTCCAAGACAACTGTGTGATTAGATTTACATCTGCGCCTGGCCATGAAGCCTTAATCAGATGGTGGACCAAACCACTGCATAATTTGGAACGTCATGCTCGTCCTAGGAAGCCGAAGCTATAATTCTATGCAACAGAACTTTCTAGTTGCAACTTCGATGATTCCAGAGCAGGGCTGCAAATCATCACTCCTTGCTTAAGAGTTGCAGACTTTCCAACTCCTGTCCAGAACACATGTCTAGCATGCTCACTGGATCTGGGAACATTTCACCAGGTAGGTGTTATTAAAGGTGAAATGAACCCGGCCACCATATAACCATAGACTGTTATGGGGCCGCGAAACCACAACCACCAAGATACTCCCATATAGGGGCCAACCTCAATAATCAGTCAGAGAACAGGTAAATTTCTAAAGAGACAATAACGAACTCTGCGGCTTACTGATTCCCGTGGAAATAAAGTGGAGTTTCCACTTCAGGGGACTGGGCTCCCTTTTTCCCCCAGTTGCACAGGTCTACATAGTAGCTCTCCATTAAGACCATATATGTGCCGCCGGGGAGTAGTTCCAAGACAATGATCTGAGCATAAATCCGGAATTGTGCAGTCATGGCTGGTATGGAACTGTCCACACGTCACTAATCCGCCTTCACAATCTCCAGCCTTAAATGTGATAGAAAATTTGTGGACAATTTTGAATTTGGCAATATGGAAAAGGCAGTTTAGTAATCGAAACGAAATAAAAACTGCTCTGATCGAGGAGTGGCAGAAGATAACCAGCGAAACTACTCAAAAACTTGTTGCCTTGAAGGGAAATCGTCTTAAAGCGGATGTATGACCTGAATTTTTTTATATATTTAAAGTTTTCTTTAAATTACTTTTGTATACACTTAAAAACATGAAAATAATTTTTTTTTGGTTAAATAGAGCAAATGTTTTTACAAAAATTTTCTTTTTGTACGAAATAATCTGTAACCCACTGTAGATGTGTACCAAACAATTTTTATTTTGCATAAGTTGGCAGTACACAGCAAGACGTTGACTGTTGTTGGTGTTTGCAATGAATGTAAAGAACAAAGTAAAAGCGTTTTAAATTACTGCCTTCAATTTAATTGTAGACCTTTTTTTTATCTCTCGGGGATTGCTATTTGAAAATAAATTTATATTCCATTTCATTTGTAAATCTTTTATTTTTATTGTCGCCCACCTTCTCTTATTCTACAGTGTTCAAAATTCCTTTTGTAGTTTTCATCTTTACTTTTTTTGTTTTTATTTATTTCTTTTGTTTTTTTTTCATTAAAAATGTAGGCGCTCTTTCAGCTTTCACTGAACATGTGTTTTTACTTTTCTTCATCATTTATAGACCAATTCTAACAGAGGTATAAGATTTGATTGAAATACTTTCTTAAACTTTTCCTGACCGAAAATGGGCGTTTATTATTTTTGTCCTCTGCTAAGAAAGATTTAAAATCTTCTTATTATAGTACAAAATAAAAAAATGCAACCAACATTCGATAAATCTATTTATAGAAATTATAAAAATTGAATTATAAATTAAATAAAAAAAAAAGCAAAACTTTTTGTTCACAAATTAAAAATTTAATTATTAATTTAATTTTTCCTTAAATTTTTTCCAAAATTAAATTAAAACATTAGGGCTTGCAATTTTAAAGTTTTCTTATAATGAAATGTCAAGAATAACGATAATAACTGGGCCAAAAAACTCAAAGCCGGCTTATTTGAATGCTAATTGTTTAAACAGAATTTTTAGCATGAATATTAGATTTATTTTTTTAATTTAGTTTTTTTCTATTTCAATTAATAGTGTTATAAATAATTAAGGCTAAATTTAATGGTACCGGCGATGGTTTTTATGTCCGACGCCGCCGTCATAAAACTTTGCGAGCTCAGTTGTTTATACCAGCAACACACACAGCTGAAGTGTAGAAAAATAAAATTTTATCAGTTCGTAAAATTTTTGTTCGCCTTAGAATATCAGGAAGATTTGGAAGGGTATTATAATTATCCTACCAGAATCTACATATTATTCCAGATTTATATTGTGACGACCAAAAGTCGGCAGGCTTGTTTTTGGATCACATAGCAATTAAATCACAAGCAATTAGACTCTATATATATATTTTTAAAATTTTTTAATTTTTTTACTGAATTTTATAAATTTTTACATTTTTTTTACATTTCTGAATATCTATTGTTTAATGAATTTCATAATTTTTTTTAAAAGGGAACATTATTATTATACACTTTTCATTTTATATAATTCATATTTATATTTTATAATTACATTTATTATTTGTTAATGAAATA
This sequence comes from Trichopoda pennipes, assembly GCA_030448955.1. Taxonomy (NCBI): domain Eukaryota; kingdom Metazoa; phylum Arthropoda; class Insecta; order Diptera; family Tachinidae; genus Trichopoda; species Trichopoda pennipes. The sequence continues at coordinate 12,295,706 of JASKUP010000175.1, read as the reverse complement.
TTTGAAATTATAATAACTGTTAAGAAGCGCCACCTATTAACATGAAGATACATCCATAAGGAAAACATACCATTAAACACAACCCTGAACAGTCGCAAGCAGCTGTCGTTTAGTGGTATGGGTGTGTATGTGTGCCTGACAGAAACATATAAAAGCGAGATAATTACGTTTTTGAGGAGAGTTGGCCACGGGCAAGCAACCGGGCAAGACTTCTTTTAAGTGAGTTAGAATTTTATTCAACTTAATTAAAATAGTCTTGTCGCTACTTCACCTGGCCAGAATTTTATTCGCCCAGGTGACGGAGCCCAGAGCCAGGCCACGCTTTGTTCAGCAAGGCCATAATTTTATTCGCCCTAGCTGAACAAGACGGGCAAGATCGTCAAAAGGCTAACACCAATTTCGACGTGGAGAGGTTGTCTCAGAATCATATTCGTGACAACCGCGACAAGTCAAAAACAGGTGGACAGGCAAACCGTTCTGCTCAGACTGGACCAAAATTTTATTCGCTCAAGTGTGAGCAGTAGGCTAGCCGGCGGAGAGTGGAGACGAAAACTCTTGAGGGCCACGAGGCGGTTGATCGTTGTTGGCGTGCTCAGTAGTGATGTAGTATAATTTTAACTTAGTTTAAGAAGTGGATTATAATAATAAAAAAAATTTTATTAGTAAAACAAAAGTGGCTCTTGTGTTATCAGTGAAGCAACATTATTTTTTTGTAACGAACCCTGGACGCCGCGACCTTTACCCCAGCATAATGTGAATATTAGAATTTATTTAAATTAATTTTTTTTATCAATTAATAGTTTTATTAATAATTAAGGCTGTACCGGCGGTAGTTTTTATGTCGGGCGCCGCCGTTATAAAACTTTGCGAGCTCAGTTGTTTATACCAGCAACACACTCAGCTGAAGTGTAAAAAAATAAAGTTTCATAAGTTCGTAAAATTTTTGTTAGACTTCTTGCTAGGTATATCAGGAAGATTTACAAGTGTATTGTAATTTGTCTACCATATAATATAACCATATTATATAACCCTATAAATATTTGAAACACTTGAAGAGTTCGAAGAGTTCTAGCTGGTGCGGCAAAGTTTTGAATAGTGTTTAACAAATAATCAAGTATTTACAATTTTTCTTGGTTCTTAAAAGTAGTTACTAGATGTTTGCAGAACTGTACCTTTGTATAAAAGAAATAAATAAATAAATATTTATTCTTTATGGATCTATTATCGAAAACAACCAAAGCTTAGAGCAGTTGCCAGTTTCCAAAATTACATTACAGATGGCAACTTTTGAATGACAATATAATATAACCGTTATTTGCAGGTTGCAGTATGAAGTTTTAAAAGAACAAAGAAATGAATTTAAAAAGTAATAATTTTATTTTTGATAAAATATTAAATTAAACATTTGCTGTGTTTGTGAACATTATGATGGTTCAAATCATTACAAAACAACAATTTCAAATATTGATTCAGCAGCTACAACTTAAATAGCTATGGCCTAACAACACGCACTCCGGATGAACGGCAGGAAGTGTGGATTCATTTTAAAGCGGAATTTTAACATAATTTTTAAATTTAATTTGTTAAAATAAAGATTATCGCAAACTTTGTAATAACTTGGCAAACGTTGCCATACCATAATGTAAATTTTAACTTCAGTGGCGTTGCCCGTTCTCAAAGCAACTGGACATTGGTTACTTTCCATAATAGCGCCATTAATTTGAAATAAAAATATTTAATAACTCAAAAACAAAAAAGGTAAAAACAATGACATTCATTCTCTCATTAATAGTATCAGGTAATTTCGAGTACCCAATAATCAAGAGCCCAAAGGAACTGCCAAAGTGTTTTGAGACTTTTCAGGTGAAAGTAAGGCGGTTGTTACCGATAGATTTTGCATACCCAAAGTCTATTGATTTGTGACCCTGGGTGCCCGCCGGGAGAATATACTACTTTGTTTATAATTTTTGATTAATTTAAAGAGAATGGTTCTTATATTGATAAATGTTTTATTTAATGTCACCAATTATGTATGGAATACAATATCAGATATTGGTCCGCCTCTGTTAGCCTTATAAATGTGAGCCCTTTTGAGCACATTTTTCATTACATTCTCACACATTTCACGCGGTATTTCATTACGAATATTTTGTTTGAGTTGCTCAAGCGTTTCTACTTTGTTTGCATAAATCTTGCTTTTCAGATATCTCCACAAAAAGAAGTCCGGAGCAGTCAAATCAGGCATCCGTGGAGGCCAATCAGCATTACCATTTTGTTTAAATAACTTGTTGTGGAAAGAGGTCTGGCAGTAATTCCGTTGTAATTCTGGCTAAATGCGATGTGGCACCGTTTGCTTGATACCACATGTTAATCAAGCCCAAAGCCTGCAGTTGTGGCGTTAAAAAGTTTTAAATGATATCACGTATCGCTCCGCATTCATAGTTACCGTTAGGCTATTTTAATTTTCAAAGAAGTAAGATGCAATGATTCCTCCTAACCAAATTGCGCACTACACTATCACTTTTAATGGATGCAAAAAATTCCGATAGTGATGGTGAAATGTTTGAGTTTGAAGAGGCTGATGTTTTATTACCGCCCCTGTATTTATTAAAAGACGAAGGTACTCAAGACAAATGGGTACTTTTAAATGATTTGTGCAATTTACTTAAAGTTAAATCTAAGGATACTCTATTAAATAAGGTAAGTCCATAGAAAAGCAAAAACAAAAACAAAAATAAGACAAAAGATTAACCTTATTGTAATTGTATTTATTTAAATAAAAAAAAAAACTTGCCACATTACAGTTGAACAAAATCGCCAAGAAATTTCTTACGTTCTTACGTTGCCATATTAAAATTGTGACTAGAAAACTGCTTCTCAGCAATTATAAATGCAATTATACGTGATTTCTTAATGAATTAGAAAAATCGTTTCGAGTGCAGTAATTAATAGTTTAATTAAAGCAAATTTAAAGTTAAAACAACAAATATAAAGTGGAGACTAATGTGTAAAGTTAATATTTATTTATTTTTTTTATTTATTTTTATATTTACTGAAATATTGACCAACTCGTCTTAGTGCGATTAAATCGTAAAAAAAAATTTAAATCACCAAAAAATAACTAGAAAAATTATAAATTACAATTTTACTTTAACACGGGATGATTGCATTTTAACTATTTTACTAGACAACTTCAATTAGACAAATGTGCGTAAAAAAAGTGTATTGGAGAAATAGACAGCAGTAGCATGCAACTTGCAAATTGTACAGAGTGTCCACCGGGAAGGTATACTTCTTTGTTTATTTATAATTTTTATTTCTGATTAATTGAACGAGAATGGATCTTAAATTGATAAATGTTTTATTTAATGTCGGCAATTATGTATGAAATACAATATCACATAAATGTCCGCCTTTGTTAGCCTCACAAATGTATTACATTTCGCGCGGTATTTCATTAATTTCATCATGAATATTTTACTTGGGTTGCTCAAGCATTAAGCAAGATTTATGCATTTCACATATCCCCACAAAAAGAAGTCCCTAGCTGTTAAATCAGGCGACCGTGGAGGCCAATCAACATCATCATTTCTTGGAATAGTTTGTTGTTGAAAGAGGTCTCGCAATAATTCCATTGTAATCCTGGCTGTATGCGATGTGGCACCGCCTAATTGATTCTACATGTTAATCAAACCCAGAGCATCGAGTTGTGGCGTTAAAAATATTTTCAATCATATCACGATATCGCTCCCCATTCACATTTACCGTTAAGCCGTTTTTATTTTCAAAGAATTTAGGTCCAATGTGTCATCCTGACCTAGTACACCATACTATCACTTCCATCTAATGGATGCAAAGCTGACTGTTGAATAATTTGAGGGTTTCCCATTCCCCAGAACCGATTATTCTTTTTATGCACATATTCATTCAAATGAAAATGTGCCTCGTCACTCATTATGATTTTTTTTTATGAAATTCGGGCTTGTCATGGACGAGCTGTAACATTCTATTGGCGTATGCATGTCGGCGTAAATAGTCTTGTGGAAGAAGCTCTTGTGTCAACTGGGTCTTATATGGAAACAAATGCAAATCCTTTTGCAAAAATGTGGCCAAAGTTGTTCTTTGAAGACCAAGCTTATGAACACAGTGTCGAATTGAGGTTGATGGATTGTTTTAAACACTTTCTTGAGGAGCAGTTATCTTTTCAGCCGAGATGGGTTTGACTCTCTTTCTTCGAAATCATTCACTACACGATAAATAGTGCGTTTTGTTGGCACCTTGTTTTATTCCCAAAATTTCATGTTACTTTCTTATCGTTACAGTAATCAATGTTTGATTTTGATAAAATGTTTTAACGATTAAATCGAGTATTTTTCCATAATAAATTTGCCACGTCTCTACTTGACGACTGCCAAATATGAACTGCCAAGACTAATGTTTACCAAAACGGCGGCAAAATAAAGTAGTATAACCTTCCCGGCAGACACCCTCTATATAACAAACTTGCAGGATACATAATACAGGATTCCTTTGCAACGTAGAGGTACTTCAGCTAGTAATAAAACCTTTTGAAGGTGCATTAGATAAAAAATAACCATCTATAATATATGAATTAATTTTTATTATCGAAAAACGACATATGAATTAAATAAATGAATTAAATAAATGAAAAAAATAATCTTAATGTATTGTGGAACAAACCTAATTTATCAAAAAGTAATTTTCAGTCATCTAAAATAGCACGGAAATTCGACAAGCCTTCCAGAATCTGAAATTTTAACTGTCAATAATTATTTTAAAAATATTTTTTTGACAATGTTTTTTAATGTTTTTGTTTTATTTTTTGAAATTTGTTATTAGGGATAGCACACACACCGAGTGAAAATTTTAATTGTGTGCTTAAAACGGTTGAAAAATATGGGAACTTTTAACTTCATTTTATTATTTGTAGATGTAGCGGCCACCACTTTTGTAAGAAAATAAACTGTTTAGCTATTACAATTTCAGAGAAAGAGGAGAGAAAGGGGCCTGTGGCAAAGGATTAGATAACAATAGAGTTACGTTATTTATAATTTGGATACGGGATCTTAAAAATTAATGCGTTGATAATACGCTGCTAATAAATTTAATAACAATTCGTTGATTTTACAAATAAACCAACCAAACAATATTTATAAATTCATTGTATGCAAAATAAATTAAGAGAGGTTCTTGAACTACAAAAACATAAATAAATTTTATTCAAAACAATTATGGTATACAAAGCACCAACAACAACAACAAGCAACAACAAAAAAATCAATCGTAAAATTATGTGTATAATGACTTTTAATATTCAGAAGACAATTATTTGCGTCTGGCTGGTTGGTTGGTTATTTTGTTTGTTTGTTTGTTTATTTACCAAAATATATGGCCTAAAACTACCCTGACCTACCCCTTTAAATAAAATTTTATTGTTGCCGAAAACGTAGCAAGGCAGGCAACTAACTATTGCAAAGGAAAACAAAAAAAAACAAGGATCACGAAATTGTAACAGGCTTCATACACAAAACATTTATTCATACAAAAACAATTGCCAACAACAGCACAACAATACCATAAAAAACTTCCAGACAAATTTAATATTCCATAGGAAAATAAACAAAACAATTTCTTTGTGTCAAACAAAAACTTTTCAAAGAAAAACAAAATTAAAACACCAACCAACCAACCAATAACAATGTAAACACTGATAGACACAGATGCCAGATTTCGCGATTTATAAAGAGAAAAAAATATTAACGATTTTAATTTAATCTACGTTGTGTAGAATTCTTAAGGCCGGGGCACATAGAATCCGTCATGCGTTATACTTTGACGTATTCAACTGAAGTCAAAGTAACGACGGATTAGGTTCGCACAATGAGTACTTTGTTGACGGATAAGAAAACAGCTGTTTTTTTGTTTTTCTTATTTTACATTTTTTTGCAGCAAAGGTTTATTAAAACTGCACATTTGAAATGGAGTTAGATGACATCTTATACTTTCTATTAATGGTCATTTGTACTATTTATTCCATTATTTATTATTATTATTATTATTATTATTTATAATTTATTTTAAAAATATTTTACTACGATAGAGCGAAAAAAAAATAAAAACAAGAAGAAGAAGCGAATGAAAAATGTCAAAGTACTCAACGTACGTGAAAAGTTAAAAGTTGGCCAACTTTCGTACTTTGCGTTGACGGAGACGTACTGATTGTGACAACGCTGATAAGAAAACGTGTATTTCAACTTACTTGTCAGTTGAAAAATACAACGTATGACGGATTCTATGTGCCCCGGCCATTAAACGGATTTTAACCAAATTTTGTATAGAAAACTCAAGATTCTTATATCTCAAGTCAAATTGATTAAAATTTAACCAACAAAATAAAAAAACTCAAATTAATTTCATTTAAAAGCCCAGTAACTATTAGGAAACATTTTTTTCATTCTCATTCATGGCTGCGATTGGAAGCTCATATTGAAAGTCGTTCAAATCATTATCAACTGCTTTAAATTAAGCATTTTCTATACAATAAAAATTTGTAATAAAACTAATTTGATTATTAGTTAGCAAAGCATAACACATTCATTTCAATTACCGTTATATTTGTTTATTTCTAATCATTTATGTGCTTTCGTAGTTTGAAAATATTAAAATTTTTTTTTTTGTAATGCTGCATACAATCAAAATGTCAAACGGGGTACAGATTAAATCACGGCTTGATAATGATGTCATCACATCGAAAGCGCTCGCCTTTTACAGCAAACTAACAACAGCCAGGAACGACGGAGAGAAATAACAACAACAAAAAACTATACACGACATCATTACGCGCTACAAGAAAGATAACAGAATTGCAAATAAGCAACACGCACCGCGAAATGAGAAGTTTAAAGTTCGCAAAGTACAAAATAAACTATTTATCTGCGCTGCAAAACTTGCCATAAGGTTAAAAAAAACAAATTGCAGGGCCTAGTAGCTCTGTCAGTTTCAAAAGTAGAAAGGATCGCTTTGATTTTATACGAGAGTACGTATAATTTAATTTCTTGTTTTGCAGCACACTAAAATTTATATGCCATGTTATGTTGGCCTTTCCTATCAATATCTTAATATCTAACAGGGTCCTTTTTACGGATGAAAGCAAATTTAATTTGTTTGGTTTCGATATTTTTCACAATAATACCAAAAAATTAGTGAATCGTGGCTGTATGGCAGCCTTAGGTGTTGGAACATGTATTTTGTCATTTTAAAACTAATGTTGAGGAAAGCGCTCCTAAGTTGACTATTGCTGATAATTTTAAGTTTTCTCAAGATAACGGTCCTAAGCACAATCACTGATAGTAAAGGACTAATCATTGAAAGATCTGCACAAAGTCCAAATAAAAACGTATTCAAGAACTTGTGAGATGAACCTGGACGTTGTGGAAAAACTTATTGTACAGCAATAAAAAACAGCTTAAGGCTGCCAAATGGAGCCAAATAACTTGAAGGAGTACGCAATCAAAACTCTATTATTTATTTTAAAGATGCTGAACTTTTTTCTCATTAGATGTCAGCCACTGTACGTCTCCAAGCCTAACAAATTTCGTGTAATTTAAAGGCTTTACACAAGAGAGCTTGGTAAATGCTGAACTAAGCCTTCACAAGTGAATGCTGGTTTTTTTTTTAGGAAAATGTTTATAACTCGTAATAAATTTCAATGAGGAAGGCAGAGAAAAGCTGGTTGAGGATTGAATAGAAATAGTGCTATAAAATACATCACAGAAATCGCGCGAATATTATCGTAAATCGTTGGGTTAATATCCTGTTTCTTTAGCTTAGCTTTATAAAAAAATAATAAATCGTCACCGATACAAAGAGATCAGGTTATGCATTAATTCCTGATAATATATCCGCATAGATAAATTAACCAAAAATAAGTATTGGAATATTTATTTCTAATCAATTTTTAATTTAGTTGTTTGAATTAAAAAAAAACAAGTTTTTATAATTAAACCCGTTTTTAGTGCGGTAACACACATCATGCGTTTACACACATCAACAGTTGAGCAACAAAAGTTGAAGTGTATAAAACCGCACTTACTTTATAAAATAGGTTTCAAATTTCTTGCAAATTTGACGATTTTTTAGCAATTTTATCTGGCAGCTACATATGCTGAAAGTATTGTCAATAATAACCAACAAAAAGGAAAGAACACCGACTCTTGTCATTAATAAAACAACAACAAAAAAGTCATGCGCATTTAAAAGAACCTACAAACAACAATAACGACAACAAAAGAACACAGAAATTATACAAAGCAAAAATAAACACAGTGGGGTATTTGAACTTTAGCAAGGCCGACAAAAAAAAAGTTAAGTAAAAAACGAAAAATACTCATCACCATCATACCATTTCACGTTCTAATTAAAACAAAATGAAAAGTTTTGCCCAAAAAATATCACAACACAATCGAATGTGAGAACGTGAAGAAATGCAGACACATACATACATACATACAAACAGATGTATGCATATACCAACTCATATGTAAGTAATAATAAAAGAGAGAGCACACAAAGATTGAATTTGGCAAGTGGAAAAAAAGCTGTGTTTGTTGAAACTTAAATACAGCAAATAACTGATAAGAATTTTAATAACAAACAAATAAAACAAACAAAAATAAGGTTAGAAAATTATTTTAGTTCAAGTTCTATAGGTTACTACATGTGTACATACAGCCATACATACTTTCATATGTATGTAAGAATAATTACTGTGCACATTAAAATATACATACATAATTTGTTTTCTCATTTTCATTATTTATTTAAGGCATGCAAGTGGTTTTCTTATTATATTTTTCTCTATTAATTACAGTGTTTCACAGCTTATTTCGTGCAGATGTAAAATAAAATTTGTAAACTTATAGAATTAGAACTAATGATGATAACTAAATATTTATGTACATATGTATATAAGAAAATGCATAATAAAGAAAATTGGAAAAATTTATCTTTTCTTTTAAAAATTTCAAAAAAGAATATTTTTATTTTAGAAAAAGTAGGGGTCACAGCTTATTTCGTTCAGTTTCTTTGAGTAGTGTTTCTGTGTAAATACATACCTACGCCGTAAGAATACCGTTACTTTTTATTTTGTTTATTTGTGTATAATTATTCTTTAACTGCATTAAAAATGAGTAACAGCACGTTGTTTTGAAAGAGAATTGGTCCTAACGCTTTTAAAAAAAAGGACAGTGGTAACTAGATCTCAATTAGGGCGAACTCATAATCTAAATAATCTGATTTTAAATAAATTTATGTTTCTACACTTAAAAAAACACGTCAAAGTGGCGTCATCAATATTTATTGCAGTCAAATCTGGCAGCTCAGTTTTACAAATGTAATTAACTTGACATGTAAGTATGTGCGAGAACGTCGGCATAATAACGGAACTGATTTGTGGAAATTAATATTAATCTTAAGTAATGGGAACACACATACTCATAATAATCTCATAAAATTTTATTATTATCTGACGACACTCGTGTAATAAACTAAAGTATCGAATTTTCCTGTTTTTGTTAAAGCGATTTTCCAAAGTTTATTTTGTTTAATTATAAAAAAAAAGTTAATACATTTTAATGTTTAGTACAACATTTAGGCCTGGGAAATAAATGTGTTAATGGCGTTTATTTGCAATTGCGGACTTTTATTTGACAACTTACTTTCATCATAATGTATGTATTTACCTACATACTATAAACATACATACATACATACATACATACATATGTACATACATACATACATACATATGTAATACTAGTTTAAATTTGGTGCTTTTTTAAATAAGCATTATGTAAAAATATTAAAAATTTCACAATATGATAAGAAAACGAAATCACTTTCTACAGCAGAAATCATAAATTTTATTCAATAGCAAAAGACGTGTAATTAAGAATGACAATATTTACAATTTCTAAAATAATCAATCACCACGAAAATGGAAAAATTCCAGTGTTTTTAAAGTAGAGTTATAAATAGAATAAAGGGATTTGACTTTAGTCAGTACTCAACAAAAAAAAATTGTTTTCTAAAATAAAAAAATTGAATTTAAGATGAATAAAATTTTTTATGTATTTTGGGAAGAGAAAAGTTCGGCAATTATGAATGAAAACTGATACTCTGGGAAACCTGTTGAAACCACATGTCAGTGATATCTTTGTCGTTGTTAACATCTGGCGATAGCGTGATTTATTAAAAGTTAAGTGCATTTCCAGTCTCATCTAAGAAAAAAAAAACGACGTAATCACGCTTCCAGACCACAGAGTCCACTATACAGTAATACGTTGGGCACGCAAAAGCTTCTTAATAATCGCTCTAGGATTTTCACAAGCACAAATGTGGAAATTTGCTCGTTGACATACCCCGACAAGTAAAAATGGATGCAAAAAATAGGCCGGTTGTTCCTTAATATCGGCTTCAATTCCAGCACCCGTTGAACCTTGTAAGGCCCCAAAATCGAAAGCGATGTGTTGGTTTTGGATTACCCCAATTGTTGAGAACTTCGAGATATTGAGAAATTTGGATCTGTTTCAACATTGTGGCTCACGGCTTCGCACATTTTATATCGAGCCTGTTGACTTAAATTGAACGACCAAATTCTTAATAGCGGTCTCAGAAGAACGATTCTGTTTTCCGAAAATATCACGAATTTTACGAAATGCAACTTTAACAGAACCACCATTTTCATAGTGGATTTTAATTATTTTAAGGCGATTTTCGTGCGAAATTGAATTTATTGTAACAATTGCCAATGCAAGTTCTACGAATACGTCAAAAAACTAAATGTCAAAACTATTATGTTGTTGATGTCACAATTGAAAAATTAACTTTAGGTGCTCCTATAGGCTAGTAGGTAGTGTACTAGCTTATCAATCTGGGAGTTGTGGATTCGATTCTCAACAAACACCAGGGCTGTTTTCACTACAAAAAATAAAAATTGACTGTCGATGGGGCTGCTCAGTGATGAAGATATAATCACTGGTCGCTGTGCTGCCTTATACGACAGTTAATTTCCGATAACATTGGCCTTCTAGAAATGAAAGCTGCCCCGGTAGACAGTAGTAGGTAGTGTACGTAATGGTTGTTTTCACTACAAAAATAAGAGCTATGAAGGCTATGTAACTATTCTACTTTCACCATCTATCTTGTCTCTTCTCTATCCCTTTCCTAAAGAATGTAGCATGGTTATGAGTAAATAGGCATTGTTGCCAGAAGTGCAACCCGATAGAAGGAATTAAGGAAAAGCTGGTAGTGGCACTGTTGCCAGATTAGTCGATTTATTTCCAAAATGAGAAATTTTCTTGGAGCATTATTTTTGGGGAAATTCTAAATGCTTTTTCTAGAATTTATGTATTTTCCCTTTTTACATCATTGAAAATAAAACAAATGACATACGTACAAAATCCTTCATGGGACTTTATTCTATTTGAGCTTATAAGCTCAAATTTTGTTAACTATTTTAACTACAGACAGACCTTTCAGGCGGCAACAAACTCATTCGATCTACACAACAAATTTTTAAATAATTTTCGTTTTGTAAAATGTCTTTTTCCAAAGGGATTTTTATGGATAAAATCAACCGTAACTCTAAAAATATTGCATGAACTAGGGACAGTACACACAACCGGGTCAAAAAATCATAGCTGCTATAAAAGAATCCTCTTTCAATATGAAAAGTTACAGTTATTTTAAGTATGATCCATTAAAGATAAAAATTTAGTTATAGAATGAAGAATTTTAGGCCGTAAAGAATTTTTTTACGTATGTCATTTGCTTTTTATTTTAGCAAGCAGACACATTTTGAAACTGCATATAATACGGCAACCCTGTATAAGAGCAAAAGGAGTCTATGCTGACAAAGAAGAATTTAAACTCCAGCCACGCACTTGTTAAGAAATTAAAAAATAACAAATAACAGAAATCACCAAATATTTTGTTTCCAGATTCCATAAATCATTTTCGTTGAAATATAAATTTGAATTTGATTGGAGCAATTTAAAGTATTAATTCATCGTCTCACTTACCTTGAGTAATAATAAGCTTATAATGAAAATAAAACAACAAAAAAAAAAGAAACAACACAAACCTGAAAAATGTGTTCTTTCAAAACGAGGGTCATTTTACAAGAAAAACAAAAATAAAAATAATCTTGTTAATTGTTGTTGTAGAGCATTTAGCAAAAAGAAAAAGTATCAAGTGTTTTTATTATTATTTTTCTCTTTCTCTCTTTCTTTCTCGTCATTGCTTAATTATATGATTGTTCTCTTTTTGGGGTCAGTGTAACGGGAGAATTTTGTTTGGTTTGGTATTGCGGTTGTTGAACTAAATAAATAAATGACAAATGAGGTGGGTGCAAAGAACTGTGAATCTTATTTTATTATACATTTTGTTATACATAAATGATAAAATATCGTCAGCGTATCAGTTGTATTAGTTGCCTTCGATATCGTACAGGGTGTCCGGCGGGAAGGTATACTACTTTATTTATTTATATTTTTGATTAAATGAAAGGGAATGGATTTTATATGGATAAATGTTTTATTGAATTTCAGCAATTATGTATGGAATACGATACCAGATAAATGTCCGCCTCTTTTAGTCTCACAAATGCGAACCCTTATGAGCACATTCATCATTACATTCTCACACATTTCACGGGGTTTTTCTTTTAGTTGCAAAAAGAGAAGTAGCACTTCAGGCAACAATGCCTATTTAGTCAAGTACCGTGCTACATTCTGTAGGAAAGGTATAGAGAAGAGATAAGACAGGTGGTGAAAGTAGAAGGATATTAGGATATTAACTATTTTGTTAAAGTTGCTCAAGCATTTCTGGTTGGTTTCCATAAACCTTGCTTTACAGTTTTCCCCACAAAAGTCCGGAACAGTCAAATCAGGCGACCGTGGAGGGCAACTAAGATCACCGTTTCTTGAAATAACTTGTCGTGGAAAGAGGTCTCGCAGTAATTCCATTAAAATCCTGACTGTATGCAATGTGGCACTGTCTTGTTGATACCACATGTTAATCAAACCCAAAGCATGCGGTTGTGGCGTTTAAAAATTTTCAATTATATCACGATATCGCTACCCATTCACAGTTACCGGTATGCCGTTTTCATGTTCAAAGAAGTAAGGTCCAATGATTCCTCCTGGCCTAATTGCACACCAGACTGCCAGAACCAATTATTCTGTTTATTCACATATCTATACAAATGAAAATATGCCTCGTCACTTATTATGATTTTTTCATGAAAATCGGGGTTGTCATGGGCGAGCTGTAGCATCCTATTGGCATATGTACGGCTGGGTAAATAGTCTTGTGGAAGAAACTCTTGTATCAACTGAATCTTATATGGAAACAAATACAAATCCTTGTGCAAAATTGTGGCCAAATTTGTCCCTTCAAGACCAAGTTTCTACGCATGGCGTCGAATTGAGGTTGATGGAATGTTTTGAACACTCTCTTGAGCAGCAGTAATCTTTTTAGGCAATCTTCTTCGAAATCATTCACCACACGATAAATATAGCGTTTTGTTGGCACGTTGTTTCTCCAAAAATTTCATTGTCACAATAATCGATGATTGCTTTTGATAAAATATTTTAATGATTAAAACACGTTGGTTTAGCGAAAATTTTTCCATAATGAATTTGCCACGAATGCCAAATATGAACTGGCAAAACAAAGCAGTATACCTTTCCGGTGGACACCCTGTATTAACGATCATTGTGAAATATATTAATATTTTTGCGTTTAACTTATTGTTCTCAATGCTAAATAAAACGAAAAAGTTCGTTTAACCAAAAGGCCAGGCAACTGACTTAAAACAAGAGAAATTCTTATGAAATTTGTTTGTGTGTTTTATTTGAAATATTTACATTTTATTTTTAATTTAAAATTTAGATATATTTTGTATTGGCCGATTTTTCCAAAAAACGATAAGTATGCACTGGTAGTTACAATATTTTCAACTGTAAACAATTAGAGTTTTAAATTAAGTTAAACGATTTATTTACTTTCAATGCACACAAATTAAACACGATGGTAACTTTGTTGTCTTTACTCACAGATGACTCAACTTGAATTAATCAATTTGCCCAACAGTGCTGCTTATATAGTTGTTTTAAGCGGTCTTTATAACTAAGAGAATATTCAACTTTAACATCACCCCATATTGTTGTTGTTATTATTATTAAGTTTAGCCCTCTGCATGGCTGTGTGTTTGGTTTAGTTCTGTGTTAGTTGTTTGTTTTTTGGTTTTCTGTTCTTTACTTATTTGGTAGAATTTCTTATCAGCATTTTGTTGTTGTCTTGTGTGTATAAGATTTTTTTTAGAAAATTACGCAGTTTGTAAAATGAACAGTGGATCGTTTACTTTTTTTACTGTTAATTATTTTCTTTTAAAATTTAATAAATCATCTGCGTAACAATATGTAATATGTGTAAATGCAGCGGGTAATGTATATTTTAAGTTTCAATTTAGCGCCTGGCCTTTTGTTTTGTTTTTAATCTAACGGTGGTAATACCACTGGATGTAGGAAAAACGGTCACCTCTGCCCTCAGACGTATACTCGTCTTAATAGCAATTTCGGTGTGCACGGTAGCAGAGCCGTGCATTTACTCTTTGCTGAAGAGTTAGCGACTATCCAACTCCTTCTCCCGTTGTATGCGCAAGCTTCGGAAGCTTTTTAAAACCACTAATTTAAACCAACAGCCACCACGTAATGCCTTGAGGGGCCTACCCAATAACTAGAACAGCGCCGTAGCTCTGCGGGCAACTGGTTCCTGTTGCCCCATAGTATATTTATAAAGTCACTGGTCGGATTTCGAGAGTCCTATGTCTCTTTCAGTTGGGGGTTCATGCTAGCCCAGGCGGCACGAAACGCAGGCGGAAGCACGTATTAAGATGGGAAAGAGATCCATCAAAACTGCGTGCCCCCGGGGGATGCAGGAGGTAATGTGAAGATCACTTTTCTACGCTTGTAAGGTTATATTGACGCACGAACTAAAACCAATCAAAACGAACAGGAATTACCGCTGGTTTTTGTTACACAAGAAGGAGAAGCATAATTTTTAGTATGGTCGCGAGTGTCGCAAAAAGTTACACTGAGAAACCACATGTTACTGTAAGAAATAATCAGAAATGTGCAACAGTCTTTTTTTTCATTGGATGTAAGACGAAGTATGCTTAATGTGAATTGTTTGGCTCATGCCAAAAATCCAGTTTGAAGGATCGTGTTTATATATGTTGTATTCCCTTCGATTTGGGTTAAGCGAGTTAATAGAGATTTTACTTCTAAAAGGACAGTATTCAAAATATTAAATTATTTAATAACCGAGAGTCTATCAGCTATGGGTACAGTTTTACCAACAGAATGAGAAGTCAGGAAATTTGATTCTCCTCTAGGAATTGGAGAAAACGAATCAAAAAAACAGTAACTAAATATGTGATGCCTAAGAAACGATTACACATTAAAGCATAAAAATCAGAAAATACAAATAGAATACATTATGTTAAATAACTTTACTGTGTCACCGTACGCCTACATCGAATGCACAATATGATTTACGTCGGTACCTTGCGTGTGTATGCCATAACTCGACGGTGGTCAAACCACTTGGGCGATATGATGCGTACGCTGCTCCCTAAGAAGCCGAAGACTAATTTCTAGCAACAGGTTATTCCTAGTTGCAATTTCGGAGGCTTCGAAGCAGGGTTGCCAACCACCTCTTTTTGTTGAAGAGCCGGAGACTATCCAACTCCTGGTCCAGAACACATGACAAGCATGTTCATTGGATTCGGATCATTCATCCATTGTTCTCAGTAAAGGTGAGATGATCCTGGCCCCTTAAACAAATTCATGAGGGCCCCGAAACCACACACCACCATGATACTCCCGAAGGGCCTACCTCAATAATCAGATAGAGAACAGCTAAAAGACTAAAGAGACAAATAGCTAAACTCTGGAGTTTACTGATTCCCGTTGAAATAACGTGGAACTTTCAGTTAACTCCCTGCCAGCTTTCAGGGGACTGGACTTCCTCATATCCCCGTTGACACATGTCTAGATGGTTGAGTAGTCCATAAAGATAGATAAATGAGTCCCTTGGTGGGACACCTATATCAAATATCGAATTTCTTGGAAGGAAGCTAAGATGCCAGAAGTGCATGAATATCCAATCAACACACTAAATGTGGTCATTGTAAGTGAACGCTACCCTCCGATAAGTAATTATGCCAGTGCTAAGAAAAGAAAACCACTAGTCGATCGCAGATCTCTGTGAATCTAAGCCATTACAGTAGACTATACTTCAGTGCCTCTTTATACACAACTAAGCTAATCACAACCGTTTGATCGTAATCTTATATTCCAATTTTTTAAGATTGAAGTTTTTGTTTTTGTAATGAATAAAAATAAAATGATTCTTCAATTTCGTTAATATTTTTTAGGCATGATAGCGCTGCGGCTTTTTCAAATTTAGCACATTTTGATGTCCAATATTCGGCCACTTTATCTCTAATCCTTGGGATCGTATCCCAGTATTTACCGACTAATTTCGAGGAATCGCTGAAAAGAATTCAGCGTCCCGTTAAATCTTAAACTGATTATCATAATACTAACGTCCTTCCGAAATACATTTTTAAGGACTATAAACCGCTACAAACATGAATGCGGCATCTCTCGTCGATTTTTCACACTTTAAATGCTCAACGTTTGCATATCGAAATACTCGCCAGGTGTTGTTAACCTCATTGCTAAACTAGATAACTTTATGGTAACATTCCTGAAATGAGACACAATATTCGAAATAAATTTGCACAATTTTTAGCTTTTGTTCTGGCGTTGAACTATTCGAGAGAAATAAGCAAAACAAACCAAGCAAAAACTGTAATAGAGTTGCCATATCTGATAGACGTATAAAAATTAAAAAAACATTAATCTACAGAATTTAGTTCTTTGCTTTGGTTCATTCTAGAAAAAGTATTAAAAATTATATTTATACAATTTAAGGCTTTAAGAGGTTTTCCAAGCCAAACTTCTGAAATAAAAATCGATACAAATTTGTTTAAAGGATCCTTTCTTTTTCCCAGACATACTTATGTGAATGTAAATTAAAAATGTACTAAAATTTGTATTAAATAAAAACAGGGTAAAATAAAAATTGAATAAAACATAAGCAACAGTAAATAAATTAAATCAAGTATTGTGTACACTGTGTACACACACATATACAAAAACGCAATGTGTATGTGCATGTAGGCATATAAGTATTTTTGTTTGTATGCATGCATGTACACTCCTCGCCACATGAATAGAACCTTCCTTTTTTTATTAATTTATGCGTTAATAACTTCTAAACTACAAAAGATAGAAAATTATTTTTTTCTAACTATTTGATACCCTGTAAAATTGATCAATCATAATGTTTTTTTGTTGCCTCGTATCAAAACAAAAATTATTTTTGTTGGAATGGAATCGTACAAGGTTTTCAAATAATCGATGGAAATTGAAGCTCAGCCAGTTTTTATCGCTTCAATAAGTTCCGCCTTCGTATCGTACTAATTACCAGAAGCGTAAACTTTTCAAGCGAACCAACTCCAAATATTTTTTATAATTTTCAGGTTTGGAGAGTACGGTGGCCAGTCGCGTGTCCTTACAATCTGGTGCGTGATAAGATTTACGTCAGTTCCTAGCTGTGTACGCCATAACCTGACGCTGGATCGTACCACAGTAGATGAAATGAAGCGTCATCCTCGCCCTAGGATGCCTTCAGACACGTATATCCTCCAATCACTTCTAATTGCAGCTTCAAGAGCTCAGAGCAGGCCTCAGCCCTAACTTCTTGCTGAAGAGTTAGAGACTATCCAACTTCTTAATAAAATCATGCTCACAGGACCTGGATCATTCATTGTGAATGATCCGACCCACACAATTCAAACGAAGGTCTCGAAACCACAACCACCACGATATTCGCGAAGGGCTCATTTTCAACAGTTTGCTTTACAGCGTCAATGTCTGCATCACTACGGTCACTACGAGGATATTGTTTTGGTCTATTGTCAGCAGCAATACCGTGAGTCTCAAATTTAGCGATTAAATTACGAACAGCAGTCTCAGATTACGTAAATTTATTCGAATTTTAAGAAATGTTGCTTGATAAGGTTTACATCAGTACCGACCGTAGGTCATACATAACCTGGTGGTGGTGGTGGCCGAACCACTGTGGGTGATTTTAGCGTCATCCTCGCCCTAGAAGGCCTTCAGATTTGTATATCCTCCGTTCATTCCTAGTTGCAACTTCAAAAGCCCGAAGCAGGCCGCAGCCTTCACTTCTTGCTGAGGAGTTGCGGATAGTCTGAAACTCCTGATCCAGAACGCATGAAGCTTAATATAATTTAAGAACACGACGGCATTCATTCTCACTGGGCCTGAACCATTCATTGTGTTCATTGTGAATGATCCGACCCACAAACTCAAATGAGGGCACCGAAACCACAATCACCACGATTCTCCCGAAGGCCGACCCTAATAATCAGTCAGAAAACAGCTAAAAGGTTTAAAAGGCAAATAGCTGAACTCTAGGGCTTTACTGATTCCCGTGGAAATATAGTGGAATTGTCCAGTTGGCTCGTGCTAGCCTTGAGGGGGACTGGACTCCCTTTTACCCCCTTGAAACATGTAATGACGGTGACATTGTGCCCACGGGGGACGCACAATCTGGTCATAAGTCCATGACTTTACTGCCCTGGCGGTGTGAATAAGAGAGCTGTTATGTTGAAACGTCCACTGTAGATTTTTAAAAAAGCACGCTTAGGAATGGAAAAGCCCACTGAAGCACACCCTTGTAGTAATTCGCAATCATTTTAGTGATCGAAAATTGCAACAAACAATTACCATAATAAGAGATACTGCCCCAGACCATAATACCCCCTTTCCGGCTATGTAGACGAATCAAATTATGTTCTTCTTTCCGCAAATCGTGAAAATAATAATAGTTAAATTCATCTGGACCTTCCTGGTTAGACATTTTTACGTCAGACAAGACGACACGGTGTCGTTTATTACTCCATATGATATGACTGCGACAGTTTGAAAAGCGTATTTTCTTGCGGATCCCTGTTAGTGGTGGTGTTTTTTTTCTCTAATTTTAGTCGCTTTAAATATATAGCTTCGGCAATAACGCACTGAACAGTTGACACAATGGTGGAAGCAGCAAATTTGGCTGTTATTTGGGATACAGCATTGTGGGAATTAGAAACTAATCGAAGAATTACTTTCATATCAGCAGGTGAAAGCACGCTTATGGTACGGGCGTTCAGGTAGACACGTCCTGGAGACTTCTACCGATTTCGAACTTAATTAACAAAGTTCCTCGAATCGAATTTTTATTTTTCCCGCTTCGGTCAGACACCTTCCTCTACCCATTTTTAGTTTTTGTTTACTTTAAAAATCTTAAATTGTAAAAAGAAACAAACCACAACAAGTGCAAGTGAACTCTTAAAAAATTCGTATCAACTGAGACTGATCCATTCAAGTGGCGCGAAAAATAGCAAGAATTTCGATAGTCTATAAAAAAGAAAACCTAAAAAAGCAACGGTACTTAAAAAAAAACTGAAAAAAGGCTCTCAGAGAGAACAAGTGTAATTTACCGAATGAGAGAACAAAAGAAACACACTGTTATTGTTAAGCAACTTTTTAGGAAAACTATTAGGGGTCCTATTCAAATGGCGAGGAGTGTATATAAAATATGTATATAAAACAACATAAAAAACAACAAACATAAAATTATTTTATGTTGTTTAGACTGGCAGACGCTCTTTGTAGACATTGTTTCCTATTTAAATACATTTAGAGTTGCCAGCATAAATATATTTAACGATGAACTTTATGGTATGTCTCTAAATAGCATTAATCAATTTAAATATCTCTTTCTAATTTTGTTTTTGTTCTTTTAAATTGAAAATTTATAAATTCATAATATTTTACTTTATGAAAAGATGCCAAGAAAAAAACGTGAATTGAAGGTGGAAGGTTTAGTATTCCAGCCATTTTAACTAAAAACTTTCACTAAAAACAAGGAAAACTGCCATTGTGTATTAGCGACAAAGTCAAAACCAAGCGAAATATCTTAATAAACCAAGAAAACTCAAAAAAACGCAGTAAAGGTAGTCAGTTATTTTCTGGGCGACAAAGCGATTTTATTTCCATTTTTTATTTCTGTTAATAGCGATTTGTAAAATAGATTAAATAGCATAAGTTCGTAAGGATTTTGCGATGCTTTTGCTAATCATTTGCTGGTTTTATTGTTTACATTTGCGAAAGGGTTTTTCAAAACGAAGTTTGTTTTCTAAAATAAAATAAAAAATTCAAATTTTTATTGTATTACGACGAGAAGAGTTCAGTAATTCTGAATTAAATGTGATATCTGACAAATGTCCACAACGACCACGCTGACAGATGGCGGATTTTAAGTGTTAAGATTAAAATCGATTCGATTAAATTGGCACCGTATACACTCTGTCCTTACCATTGCTCCACAAAAAAAACAATAATCTAGTGGTGTTAAATCACACCATCTAGCTTTCCGCCTAATTGCTGATTGTCGTCAAATTATGCGACAGGTGGTGGAAGCAGAAGGACTAAATAGGCATTGTTGCCTGAAGTGTTACTTCTCTTTATAAAAAAAAAATTATGCGATTGGGAAATTTGGTTTGCAATAAATTTACCGTTGGCGTGTGACATGTGGCACCATCATGTTTAAACCACATGCCAGTGATATCCACGTCGTCCATAATAGGCTAAAATTGAGTTGTTAGCATCCCGCGATAGCGTGATCCATTGACCGTTACCGCATTTTCCTCCTCTCTCCACAAAAATAAAAAAAAACGGCCCAATCACGCCTACAGACCACACAGCATTGTGAATAATCGATCGCTTAAGGATTTTCAAAAGCCCAAATGCGGCAATTTTGCTTGTTGACAAGTCAAAATTGGCTTCGTTTGAGAAAATTATTTTTTCAGAAAAACCAAACAATTGTTTCTGAATGAATTGAGTGAATGTATGGCGATATGAATGGTTGGTAGACTTCAATTCCTGCATTAGTTGATCTTTGTAAGGCTTCAAAGTTAAATCCTTATGCACAATTTGCCATGTGTTGGTTAACCCCAATTATTGAGAACGTTAAGGCATTGAAAAATTTGCATCTGCTTCAACACTGTGGCTCACGGCTGTAATGTTTTCAGTTGAACGACCCGGTCAAACACGCTTTGGTTTTCGCCCCTGTCGACTCAAATTTAACGACGAAATTCTTAATAAAATGATTTTCTCAGAAAAACCAAGCGGTTGTTCCTGAATGAATTGAGCGAATATACGGAGATGTGAATGGTCGGTCGGCTTCAATTCCTACACCAGTTGAACCTTATAAGGCTTTAAAATCTAATCCTTACGCAAAATTCGCTATGTGGTGGGTTTTGGATAACCCGCAATTGTTGAGAACTTCGAGGAGTTGACCGTTTTGGAGTTCGCACATTTTTCATCGAACCTGTCAACTCAAATTTAACGAATAATTGTTTGAAAATATCACGAATTTAACGAACTGTAACTTTAACAGAACCATAATTTTCCTAGTGGATTTTAAATATTTTAAGGCGATTTTCATGCGAAATTGAATTTATTTTACTAACAGCCAATGCATCTACTACGAATAGGTCAAAAAATTAAATGTCATGTTGTTGGTGTTGCCACAATTGAAAAGCAAACTTATTGTTGGAAAACCCAAAATAATACTGTTTATTGTTTCCCATATCTTCATATATCTGAAGGATATTACGTGATAAGATTTACATCTGTACCTGGCTATGGAGCCTTAATCAGATGGTGGTCAAACCACTGTGAGTGAAAAGCAGCGCCACTCACGCCCTAGGTGGCCGAAGTCTAATTCTAGCAACAGGTTCTTTCTAGTAGCAATTTCAATGATTCCAAAGCAGGGCTGCAAACCACTACTTCTTGCTGAAGAGCTGGCGACTTTCCAACTCCTGTCCAGAACACATGTCTAGCATGCTCACGGGACTGGATCATTCACTTAGGGTGTTATTAATGGCGAGATGATCCTGGCCATCATATTAAACAACAAACCTGATATGGGGCCGCGAAACCACAACCACTACGATACTCCCATATAGAGGCCAACCTCAATAACCAGCCAGAGAACAGCTACATGTCTAAAGAGACAAATAGAGGAACTCTGCGAGCTCACTGATTCCCGTGGAAATAACGTGGAGTTCCCAGTTGACCCCTGGTGCCTTCAGAGGACTGGACTCCCTTTTTCTCCCAGTTGCACAGGTCTAGATAGTCAAGTATTCTATAAAGAACGATAAATTTGCCCCCGGGGGGTATCTGAAGGAGTCACTATTTAAAACAGGTTGTATCAAATCTGGCTTTATTAGTTCAAAAGCGGCGGCCACCTGGTTATTCTTAATATCAATAAATTATTTAGACATTTTTTGCATGCAAATATATGTACATACATACGTATTGAATCAATTTATCACTTTATTTTTGTTACATTCGCAAAAAGTAATTATTTTCGAAATATCAATTAATTTCTTTTTATTTTGTTAGCAGTATCGTTTCATGCTTAATAAATTAATGAATTCTTATTATTAAAGCAATTAAAATGAAATTATAACAAGTTTCTCGTTATTCATTTAAGACTTTTTACCTTATAATACACACTTGCTGTGCTGATTTTGTTTTTGTGTTTGCTTTTGTTTTTCCTTTGCTTCTTTTTCTTTGTTTTTGTTTTCTCAAGTTTCACTTGAATTTGTTTTGTTACTCTCAGTTTAGTTAAAAGTTAATATATGCATTAGTGTTGTTATTAAGAAGAAGAAGAAGAAGACCAGAAATGAGTAAATAAGTGAGTGGAGTAGCCAGATCAGTAAATATTACAAACTTAAACAACTTGAGAAAAAGCAAATATTAAATGACGTAATATCACACTAAGCAAACAATACTAAAACGTATTTATTTTATTTTTCAAGGTTTTCACTTAAATTTTATTTAGAAAAGTAAATAAAGTTAATAATAGTGAATGAAACTTAAGAAGAAATTTTTATTTGCCGCTAAATACAATTTGATTATTAACAGAAACTTAAAATGACCTAAGAATGTTGCTACCAAAAATATATGCTGTTTTCTAGTGTTTAAAATTTTTAAGAAAATCAAACAGTTAAATGTTTAATACAGGGTGGCGAATACTTTGTTTTGCCGCCGTTTTGGTAAACATTAGTCTTCGCAGTTCATATTTGGCAGTTGTGAAGTAGATACGTGACAAATTTATTATGGCAAAATATTCGATTTAAATCATAAAAAAATTTTATCAAAATTAAAATCATCGACGGTTAGAAAGTTGTGAAACAAAACGCACTATTTATCGTGTAGTGAATGATTCAGAAAAAAGAAGATGCATGAACCACAACGTACTGCAAGATCGGCTAAAAACATTACTGCTGCGCAAGAAAGTATTCAAAAAAAAATCATCAACCTCAATTCGACACCATGCTCAGGAGCTTTGGCTTCAAGGAAGCACTTTGGCCACAATTTTGCACAAGAATTTGCATTTGTTTCCATATAAGATTCAGTTGACACAAGAGCTTCTTCCACAAAACCATTTACGCCGCCGTACATATACCAATAGAGTGTTACAGCTCGCCGATGACAACCCCGATTTTAATAAAACAAAATAATAATGAGTGACGAGGCACATTTTCATTTAAATTGATATGTGAATAAACAGAATAGTCGGTTCTGGGGAATGGAAAACCCTCAAATTAATCAACAGTCACCTTTGCATCCACTAAAAGTAACAATCTGGTGTGCAATTTGGTCAGAAGAAATCATTGGACCTTACTTTTTTGAGAATAAAAATGGAGCGAAATCATGATATAATTGCAGGCTTTGGACTTGATTAACACGTGGTATCAACAAGACGGTGCCACATTGTATATAGCCAGGATTACAATGGAATAACTGCGAGAGCTCTTTCCACTAAAAGCTATTTCAAGAAGTGGTCACCTGATTTGACTTCTTTTTGTGTGGAGATCTAAAAAGCAAGGTTTACGCCAACAAATCAGAAACTCTTGATCAACTCAAACAAAATATTCGTGATAAAATTAATGAACTACCGCATGAAATATGTGAGAATATAATAAAAAAAAAAAAATATATATATATATATATATATATATATATATATATATATATATATATATATATATATATATATATAACAAACACATTTTTTAGGTTACTAATGAAGCTTAAAAGTGCCTCGATACTCCAATTCATCATCCGAAATTCGCACAATTTTTTCAGGACATTATCAAATTTAATTGATTCAATGCTTTGAAAATGTGCTGCAGTATATAAAAGTATTGAATACGCTAAATTATTGAGTCTTTTTACCACTTAACCAGTATTGCCGTTTGCTTACTGTGACTTTTAATGCTTTAAATGAAGTCTCAATCATAATTTTTTTTTTTAATTAACAATTTAGCTAAAAAGTAGCAATGCGTGCCCGATAATGTATGTCCTATAACTAAAGACGAGAAATACATCATTATACAACAGACCAACTGCACTAAAGTTACAAAATGGACCCAACTGAATCTTTCCAAACGGAAATACACAGCCTATTAAAGCGCTTCAAAACGTTTTACTGACGGAAGATTATAAAAAAATATGAACATGATACCAGGACCACCAACACTCAAAGCACAACCGAAAATACACAAGGAAAACATACCAACAAAACTTTTATGTGGGTACGGTTTTCCGTCGACCCTCGTCAAATTTGGTTTGTGAACAAACCGGTTTCGGCTGTTTGCCATCTTCAGTGTTTTTTTCGTACGAAAAGAACCAAATTTGAGGAGGGTCGACGGAAAACCGTACCCAAATAAAAGTAATTTTAGCCCCGTCGGAAAATCTAAGCACATATACTAATAAAACCCATTATAAACTACAGACCTGCACCAGCATATCACCTCACGGTCCTACTTAAAAGATTAATTTACAAAATACGTTTACTATATGTAATACGCAAGACCTTATCAAAAAACTTAAAGACATCAAGAAACCACGAGGCTCGTATCCTTTGACGTTAAGCATTTATATACTTCAGTACCAGCAGATGAAACCTACGCGACACACCACACAATTTGTACGAATACATCACAGACATTATAGAAATTGCAAAGACCGTAATCAAACAGAACTACTTTAGATTTAATATCCATTTTTACAAATTCCCTAACGGACACGGTTTGAAAAACCCAACTGCCGCAATCTTCATGGATATTTTCATGCAACATCTCGAATCACTACACGTAAAATCACTAATGGAAAAACACAAAATAACTCAATACTATAGATAAATAGATGATGACATAATATACATCCTCGAACAAGACATAGCTGGACAGATTGTAGCAGATTTAAACACAATCCATAATAATATTACACGCACAGTGGAAAAAGAACAAGACAGAAATTTGCATTATCGTGATATAACAATAAGACAAGGAACTGACTGTTTAACATTGGACATCTATAGAAAACCAACTACGACGGGCATTACCATCCACATCATATAGAACCACCCTACCCAACATAAGCTAGCAGTATTTAGATATATGATACACAGACTTAAGATAATCCCACTTACTCCAGATAAGTACAACAAAGAATTCGACACAATTTACACCGTGGCTAAAAATAATGGCTACAAACCCACTACTATCAATAAACTTCTTAGATAATACAACACTAAAAACAGATATAAAGGAGACAAAGAGACAACCGATACAATACGACGGCACAAGTTTACTTGCACAGGATCAGAAATATACAGACTAACTAACCATTTTCACAAAGAAGAAGGAATACTTACAGCATTAAAAAACGGCAACTCACTGCGAAATAATCTCAAAACAACGACAGAAACAACTGACAAATTTACTAGTGCCTGCAAACGTACTTATTTAGGGCAAACTGGATGACTACTAAAAACAAGATTTACAGAACATATACGCTTCTACAAAGGGAAAAGAGAAGACTAATACAACAACAACAACCGAACTAACAAAACGCGAACACTGACTCACCTGTATGAATTGGATCACGGCTTGAAAATCATGTCTTCACATCAAAAGCATTCGCCGTTTACACCAAACTACGGACGAGGGTCGACGTAAAACCATACCCAAATAAAAATAATAAAAAACACTGAATCAGCTGTACGAATTGGATCACGGCTTGAAAATAATGGTCTCGTTAGCCGTTTAAACCCAATTAAAAAACAGCCAGAAAGGACGGAAAATAACAATAGTACATCATTCGGTCTTGAGAGTGTTAAATTAAACCCAGCGCACACGCACACGACATCATTCAGAGTTTATTTCAAGATAAAAAGGAGACTTTTGATCACCTTTTAAAACAAAGTTGTTATTACAAAATTGTCTGCATAAATCTAAATCTATTTACTTAAAAAATCACCAAATTAAAAATAAAACTAATTAATTTATATTTATCATATCTAATTTTCATAGCATCTCCATCTTGAAGTATAGCAATTTTTGCACACTACCCGTCCGTTTCTACGAAATTGTCGAATATAACTAAACTAAAACAATAAAATAATTTTCTAAAAAAAAGTCGTCTTTAAAACATTAAGAGAAATTATCGAAAATTATTTTCATGTGTAAAAGCAGCGTTCGTAACAAAATAAATAGGAGACGTTTTTAATAATTGTTTTATAGTCTTCCTGTTTGCCTTAGTTTTTCAAGTGGCATCTTTATGCAGTTCGTGTCGTATATTTGATATAAATTATAGCAAATATACGATAGCAAATATATCGTTAACCAAACCACGTTCTTTACGAGGCATACACACACACACACACACATCCGTACTCTTTTTTTGCATTTCTTTCTATTAATTTGAAAAATTTTGTATAACAATAATTTTCCACGTTTTTTGTTTATTGTGCTATATTAAAAATATAATACAATTGTTGCTGATACTATCGTCGTTGTTGTTGTTGTTTTTGTTCCTGTTATTGTTGCCTTTATTGCTTTTGCATATTAAATAATTTGTATTTTTTTTTTGTCGTTGCCACTGCTGCTGTTTTTCTTTTTCCAATGTCAATAATGCTGCCATGACCTTTAAAATATAAAAAAAACTTTTTTTTGTTGTATGTATTAAGTAATAATAATAACAGCAACAACAACAAAATTATGTGCAAACAAAAGCTCAACTGCAATAAAATATATAATATTTTCGTTTATATTAGATAAGAGAAAAAATTTATATTTGAAATAAACTTAAGTGTTTATTTGCGAAACAAATCTATTAATTATGTTATTTGTGAAAAGATAAGTATGACGAAACAACCACAATGAATATTTAACCCATTTTCGCTTGGTGTTCCAATATTGGAACAGCGTTATTTTTCTCTTAAAAATCATTGAACCAATTTTTTTTATTTTGCTCTCTTGAGAGATTTATTTTTAACATTTTTATTTTTGCTGAGCCATTGTGTGTCGTGAACATTGTAACGCTAAAAGTCCCGATGCTCGTTTTTAGCGACACACAAGGCAAAGTCGAATGGATTGTCATTTTATTCTATACTTATTTTTGTTTTGTAAAGATCTTTACAGTTTTTAGTTTTGTATTTTATATTTTAAATTTAACGGCAGTTCACTGGGCAGCGCCATCTTTACGTAATGGTACAACTGGCGACTGATAATGAAGGCAGCCACCAGCTGTTTCATATATCAGCTGTGCAGATGGTTTATATGTGTGTGTACTTGTGCGTGGCGGCGAATGGGTATATAAAGAAGAACCTCCCCCCAAGGGGCACATTGATATGTTTTGACGGGTCGGATCATTTACAAAGAACACAATGAATGATCCAGCTCCAGTGAGCATGATTGCGGTTGTTATTAAATTTTATTAAGCTTTATGCGTTCTGGACCAGGAGTTGGATAGTCTCCAACTCTTCAGCAAGGAGTGGGAGCGTTGGTCTGCTACGAGCTCTTGAAGTTGCAACTAGGAGTCACTGAAGGATATACGTATCTGAAGGCTTCCTAGGGCGAGGATGACGCTACATTTCATCCACAGTACATCCACCGTCAGGTTATGTCTGACACAGCTAGGTACTGACGTAAATCTTATCACGCATAAAGAAGAACTTTATGAACAAAAGCTCAGTTGGTGCGCAGCCGCCCGACAGCTAACAGGTAATATTTTAAAAATTTTTCTAAGTATTTTCGGAAAATAGTGTAAAGTCATAAAATAGTGCAGTGATTTTACCCAATCGGGTTTGGGTCTAAAGTCGCTGCTGGGAGTGACCAGAGCAGCGTTAAATTGTATTTTAGTGGTTATTACTCTGCACAATTTTCGCTTATCTGGCTATTTTTCTCGTGCGCTAACTGTGGCTATGTGATACTTAACCCAGAGATGCCTCCGCACACAACTGCACGGCACACGAAGAAAGGAGGGTGAGCTGCCGTTAAGGAGATTAGTGGTAAATAAAGGCTGAGGATTTATACCGTCCCTGGACGCCGTTAAGCATACCCCAGCAACCAGGAAAACCGTGTCGTTACAATACTTTATATTTTTAAAAGTCCAAAATCAGATCAAAACAAATGCCGTCAAAAAAGTGTGTATATTTTTGGTTAACTTGGAATACCAGGCCTATACAGGTTTTTCATTGGACTTTTTTTTTAGATTCCTTACCACTGAAGATATGACGTGATAAGGTTTACATCTGCACCGGTAGTGAGCCATAATCAGATGGTGGCCATTACCACAGTGAATGAAAAGCAACGCCATACACGCCCTAGAAGGCCTTCGTATACGTATATCCTCCGGTCACTTCCCCCCGGGGGCACATGATAGTATTTTTGGAACCTACTATTCCATTTAGACTGATGTCTTGCGGGGTAAAAGGAAGCCCAGGCCCCTCAAAGGCTAGTAGGAGTCATCTGGACAATCCACATATTTCCTCGGGAATCAGAACGCTCGCAGAGTTCACTATTTGTCTCTTTACACAATTAGCTGTTCTCTGACTGGTTATTGAGGTTGGCCCTTATATGGGAGTATGATGGTGGTTGTGGTTTCGAGGCCCTCGTGAGAGTTTGTGGGTCGGATCATTCACAATGAATGGTTCAGGTCCAGTGAGTATGAATGCCGTCGTGTTCTTAATTATATTAGGCTTCATGCGTTCTGGACCTGGAGTTGGAAAGTCTCCAACTCTTTAGCAAGGAGTGAAGGCTGCGGCCTACTTCTGGCTTTTAAAATTGCTACTAGGATGACCGGAGGATATACGTATTCGATGGCCTCCTAGGGCGTTAATGACGTTTGCAAATCATTCAAAGTGGTTTGACCACCATCTGATGACTACCTGGTCGGTGCAGATGTAAATCAAATCACATCAATCCTCCGGTCACTCCTAGTAGCAATTTGAAAAGCTCGAAGTAGGTTGCAGACTTCACTCCTTGCTAAAGAGTTGGAGACTATCCAACTCCTGGTCCAGAACACATGAAGCTTAATATAATTAAGAACACGACGGCATTCATACTCACTGGAGCTGGATCTTTCATTGTGTTCATTGTAAATGATCCGACCCACAAACTCCTACGAGGGCCTCGAAACACACAGCCACCACGATACTCCCAAAAGGACCAACCTCAATAATCAGCCAGAGAACAGCTAAATGCCTAAAGAGACAAATAGCGGAACTGTGCGGGCAACTGATTCCCGTGGAAATATAATGGATTGTCCAGGTGACTCCTACTAGCCTTTAAGGGGCCTGGGCTCCCTTTTACCCCGCAAGACACCAGTCTAGATGGAATAGTAGGCTCCAAAAAGACTATCATGTGTCCCCGGGGGGAACCACTGAAGATATATTGAATATAATTGAATATGATGAATTTTGAAAAGATATGGATACTACTGCTGACGTTTTCATAACTCCTCCTGAAAATGGTTTCGCAAGTGAAGAAGATAGCGTAGATAAGGAAGACGATGGAGATATAAAACATCTCAGTGGGAGGCAGTTAGAAGCCCAAGCTTTAGCAACATGTACCGCACAAAATGAGAATATTAAATATTTGAGTGATAACACTGATGACATTCAACGAAGATGACATTTCCCTTCCGCAGCTTCAATAAATAACAAATAAATAATCAGGCGACGAAAAATAATTGAAAGAAGAAGGGTGGTATCGATAGGATTGAAAAAAATAGAGTTGTTATCAGGGCAAAAAAAATGGTGGTGGGCTCCATTCGCCTTTTCTTTAGACACGGCTATTCACAATTTCTGGCAAATTCACTGAAAGTATTTTGGAGATGAGAAAAAGGAGCTTGATTATTTAAAAATGTATGGAAATCTCTCAGCTGGAAGTGGAAGACCGAAATCTTCGATGGACAGATAGATAAAAGAGCTTTTAATGAGATAAGATACGACCGTATTGGCCACCGGATAACTCCAGCTCCTAAGCAAAATCGCTGCAAAAAGAATGCAACGAAGTTTTGTGAAAAATGAGGCGTTATATAGATGTGATTAATTTGCGAGGATTATTTTTGAATTGTGTGAGCTCCATATGTGACAATTTTGTTTACATAACCGCCTAATTGAAAATAAGTCAGTCTCATCACTAAAGATGATTGATTTTGTTGAAAGCTACATGGTTTTCGTTTAGTTCGGTCGACTTTAATGCTTGAAACGAGTTGAACTTTATAAGCGTAAAGATGTTGCTTTTTACTTTGTTGTGCAAAGTGCCTCTAATAACGCCTTATTGATGCGAACCTCATCGAGTGGAGGTGACGGGCATATTTTAAGCACTTTAAGGAAGCTACAGCGGCTATGACTGTATGTGCATCACTATGGCCACTACGAGCATACTGCTTCTGGTTTGTTAAACTAAACGTTTAGTGGTCTTAGAAGGAACCTAGTTACGTGGAATAGCTGTTTAAATTTTACAAAGGGATACAGTAAAAGAAAAAGAAACATTTTGATAGTAAAAGATCTAGATCAATGCCAAAAGATGACAGCTCAATTCTTGACATTAAATCATTTTACAAACAATTTACTTGCTGAACCAGTCCAATCATTAGATGCTTGAAGCTTAAGGTGGTGCAGCAATGGATTACAGAAACCAACTAATACTAGTAGTTCCAATGTGTCGATAGTTTTTTCAAGCTGATATTTAGGTCACTGACTTTCAATTAAGCATTCGTTCTCCTCCATTTACTTAACGTGTGAAACAAACTCACTTCACACTAGATTTTGGGGAAATAGAGAGAGAAAAAATCGACCAGAGATTATTTAGAAAACTTTTTGAGTTAACTTTCATGTCGCTTACTAGGGAGGAAGGGGTGTTTAAAGTCAGTGGCTTTCAGCTTAACTCGCTAGGGGTTGCGGCAGTCAAAACTGTTAATTTAACTCTTTCCTGCTATTTACTCACAAAACAGTAGTATGAAGGAATCATTGCGAATATAAATGGAAATGTTTAACTAGACATGAGAAGGAATGAAAGTTCTTGCCTTAGTTAAAAATTTCCAACTATTTACAAAATAAATGCCAAAAGATGACAGCTCATGTGCATAGATTTTCCGACGGGGCTAAAATTACTTTTATTTGGGTACGGTTTTCCGTTGACCCTCGTCAAATTTGGTTTGTGAACAAACCGGTTTCGGCCGTTTGCCATCTTCACTGTTCTTTTCGTACAGACAGCTCGATGATATTTAATCATTTTACAAACAATTTACTTGCTAAACCAGTGCAATCATTAGATGCTTGAAGCTTAAGGTGGTGCAGCAATGGATTACAGAAACCAACTAATACTAGTAGTACCAATGTGTCAGTAGTTTTTTCAAGCTGTTCTCCACTTAGTTCTTTACTTACTTAACGTGTGAAACAAACTGACTTCACACTAGATTCTGGGGAAATATAGAGAAAAAAAATTCGGCCAGAAATTCTTTAGAAAACTTTTTGAATTAATTTTCGTGTCGCTTACTAGGGAGGAAGGGGTGTTTAAAGTCAGAGGTTTTCAACTTAACTCGCTAGGAGTTGCGGCAGTAAAAACTGTTATTTCCTGCTATTTACCCACAAAATATTAGTGCGAGGGAATCGTTGCGAATATGCCACTCTTTTACGTTTAAGATATTTTTCTAAGGAAAGATCATTTAAATTTTAGAAAGCTTGAGAAAGTTTCTCCATCATCTGCCATCTCCAATAAGGAAAGTGTTTGGTTGATTAAAAAGCAGGTCGTATTTGGCTATCAAATTTTTACCTTTTTAATGTTTTCCAATTCAAAGAAGTTTATCGGAGAAGAAAATTATTACAATTACTACTACCGAATGAGAAAGTTGTTTAAAAACCTTATCGAATGTTGCTTCTTGGAAGTTTATTTGTTTTGTTTTTTAATTAAAAGAAAACATTTTCAAATAAAATATTTTTAAAATTTTTTGTAAAAACTTATTGAAATTCCCCTCGTATATTTACTTTTATATAAAATTAAATATGTATTTAAAAAAGAGCAAAAACCAAATAAAATATAATAAATCTATATAAACAAGCTTTAAACAAAATATATTTCAATATTTATATTTTTTTTTATTAAATAAAAAACTAAAAATAGATGAAAAGAAAACGCAAATAAATTTAAAACGCCTACACAAACAAACAACCAAACGCAAACAAAATTTTTAAATGGAACGAAGAAAACAAAAAATGATAACGAAAACGCACAATACAAAACAATACACAATCACACACACATACTTATATATAAATAAATATTAACAAATACAGAGTTGTTCATATAATGAACTGCCTGCTTTTAATTTTAAAATATTCATCGTTTAGTATGAACAAATTCTGGTCACTGTTAATTAAGAAACGAAGATAATGCAAAAAGGCGGTTCTGCGTTAGATTATGATACACATATTTTGCATAAGAAACTTTATTATTATAAAATTTAGCGGGCATAAAATCTGTAGCCACATAATCAAGCAAAGTTTACGCGAAACAATAATTGTTTGGTGAGGAAACATCAATAATAATATTTCGATTTTTCACATCAAACTCTCTATAGTAATTAAGCACATTAAGGGCATTCAAATTTACGAAAAGTGTTTAGAGCAGGGCATCCACATGATTTGTCAAGTATACAACAGAATGTTGAACAAAACTAAAGTAATGTAATAACATTAACGTGCTATTTATACCATCTATATTTGTCCAAAAATGGAACACAACTCTTTCTCTCTCTTTCTCTTTCTCTCCCTCTCTCTCTCTCTTTCTCTCTCTCTCTCTCTGTGTATTGACCGGCGCTCCAAAGTCTATTTTGGAATTGCTCGACCACATACAGGAGAGGGCCGAGAGACTCATTGGGGACAGTAGGGTATCCAACTGTATTGATTCTCTGGACATAGCAACGGATACTCTGTCGAACTTAGAAATAAGAATTATTTGCAAATAAGTTAGCTTTATCAATCGGGTCAGTGAATATTTGGTTATGCTTTAAAAAGAGTCAAAATTGAAGAAGTAGTAGTAGTACTTGAATGGAAGACACGGGAACGTGGGATTTACAATGGGGGGGAAGAGGAGGGGAGGATTAATTATCTGGACCTAACGATCAAGGGGAACATAATCTCGAACAGAATCGGATATGAAATATACAGGAAACAAACAGCAATGGGCACAATAATACACAACTCATCAAATCATCCCCAGCAACACGAAAACGCAGCAATCGGGCAGTTAATAAGAAGACTCCAGAGAACACCACTAACACGGCAAATGTATATGAAGGAAATATAAACAATATACACCATAGCGGAAAACAACGGATACGGGAAGCGCCTCGTAGATAACATCAAGAAACAAATTGGAACG
The DNA here is from genome assembly GCA_030448955.1 of Trichopoda pennipes. Lineage (NCBI taxonomy): Eukaryota > Metazoa > Arthropoda > Insecta > Diptera > Tachinidae > Trichopoda > Trichopoda pennipes. The sequence goes on along the minus strand of JASKUP010000175.1, from coordinate 12,261,670 downwards.
AACAAAGAACAGGAGAATGAAAGGAAAAAATGGGCTACATTAACATATATGGGAAAATCAACGTACAAACTGGCGAAATTCTTTGGAAAACACAACATCAATACCGCATTCAGAACAGGAAACAACCTAGGCAGAATACTACGGAATGGAACAACCGAGGCAAATATACTGGACAGACAAGGAGTGTACAAATCACTTGTACATGCCATTATAGCTACATCGGGCAAACAGGACGAAAAATTAAGACCAAATGTAGGGAACACATTAGAGACTATAACAAAAAACTACGGGAACCAAAATCAACTCCAGAATCAAACTTTGCGAACCATATATTCAACAACAAATGTACACCAGGACATATAAAAACAACGGTTAAACTGCTTCATACACAGCAGGAAGGAAGGAGACTGAATGTATTAGAGAACATGGAAATATACGAACAGAAAACATTTGACGGACGAATAATAAAGGAACAAATAAACACTGCTTCGGACACAATATTTGAACCGTTGAAATATTTTTACAGGAAAACAAACATTACACCAACACAAACACGTTACGCAGGTGCAAAAGACCAAAGCAATAAAGAACATCATAAAATTACTGATTATTATGTCACAGAAAAAACAAAAAACCCAACGGACAACAAGCATGATCGTAAAAGGATTTAGTTAGGAAGAAAGACGAATGAAAAAGGGAGCGACAAATTAGGTAAAAAGAGACAAACGAAAAAGGAGAGAGAGAGAGAGATGCAGGCAAAAAAGACAGAAAGTGACGAACGCAATAACACGAAGGGAGACACGAACTATACAAACACAACTGACAATAGAACGCAACTAGTACGAAAAGAACACTGAAGATGGCAAACAGCCGAAACCGGTTTGTTCACAAACCAAATTCGACGAGGGTCGACGGAAAACCGTACCCAGGTAAAAGTAGTAGCTTCTATGAAAATCGTATATCGCCTTAACCGTTAATCGAGCCTTGTATCAGAAATGATACATTGAGTTTTTTCTGTTTACATAACTCTGGTTTGAAAAATCCCCATATTAAAAAAGAAGAAACAAATTTAAAATCTACCCAGGCAATAAGAAATTCAAAGACTTCATCATTTTGTCTTTGTATCACATTTGATACATACTGCAGTTTGTGTTACTGTGCTGTTAAGCGTATCATTAGAAAAAGTGTTTTTGATTTGTTGTGCGTTTCAGTTTAAAGTGATAATTGCTAAAAATGACTTATCCGCGGTTTTTGACTCTCGAAGAATTCGTAAACGAAGTGCTAGCTCAAGGTGAAGCAGATGACATTTCTGAAGCAGATATCACTGATATTACTATTCGTGATATTTCAGATGAAGAAGAACACAATAAAAGTGGCTGGTCTTTGGATTCTGATCAAGGCATTGGCAGTAACACAAATAGTGATCCTTTGTATTTGAGTCACAGATGGTACTATTTGACGTAGCGAACCTTATCACGTTGGTAGATTAGGAAAGGGAAATATTCTTGGTATTCCCCCAGGTAAGTCGTGATTAGAAAAAAAAGGTTATTGAATTGAGACCTGTTTTTTTAGATATAACAAAATTTGCCTCAAGTCGCGTAAACATAATTCGGGATTCGTTTTTGTTGGTTTTCTCTTCACCAATAGCAAATATCGTAATCAATAACTCCAACAAATATGGAGAACATCTAAATGGCTTTAATCATATTGAAATCGATGAGGAATTATTTCATGCCTATTTGGCAGTTTTTTTGTTAGCCAGAGTATGCAAGTAAGCGAATATTAAGGTTTTCAAACGACATACATACATACATACATATGTATACAAATATTTTACATTCAATAGGTCAAAAAATGAAAATTTACACGATCTTTTTGATAAGTAATCATTTTTGTATATACATAAAGTAATGCGGTTTGATGTGTTAACCAGTCGTTCCCAGAAGAGTGAAGACAAGTTCGCACCAATAAGAAATGTTTGGGAGAAATGGTCTGAAAGCCTCTCAACATTTTACAATCCTAATGATTGTATAGATGAGCACATGCTAGGCTTTCATGGTCGCTGCAAATTTCGCCAATATATTCCATCCAAACCAAAGAAAATTCAACTACAGTTTTGAAAAAATATATCAGGAATTCCTGAGCGAAACCAAGGAGTGGTTGTAGTTCTTGATTTAGTGAATGGTTCAATAGGACCATGAATAATATTTGTTTTTCGCATACCTCGATGTTTTGCGCTCTATTTTTGAAGATCGCATTATCAGCCGCAGAGCTGTTGTCGTTTGGCCATCTTGAAGCTGCGATTTGACACCGTTGGACTATTATTTGTCGGGTGCCGTCAATGATAAGTGTTGCGCCGACAAGCCAGAGACAACTGACGTTTTAAAGGACAATATTCGTGAAGCCATTGGTGAAATACAGCTGCTCACAATCTATAATGTGCTTAACAATTGGACCGATCGTGTAGGCTAGTGCATGGCCAGCCGAGGCAGCCATTTAAATGAAATTATTTTCCATTATTAACCGAAAGGATTGTACTTTCAAATAAAAAACGAAATTTAAGAAAATATTCAGTAGTTTTGTTTATAGCATTTAAAACAAAAAAAAAGTTATTTGGCAGACCCTTTACTAGCGATCAATTCCTCCAAAGCTCTTGGCATGCAAAAAAAAATCCAAGGTATGAGAGAGAGAGAGAACATTCTCCCCGGGGGCACAATATAAGTCTTAATGGAACCTACAACAACCATCTAGACTTGTGTGTTGCGGGGTAAAAGGGAGCCCCTCAAAGACTAGTAGGAGTCAACTGAACAACCCTCTATATTTCCACGGGAATCAGTGAACCCCAGAGTTCGGCTATTTGTCCCTTTAGGCATTTAGCTGTTCTCTGTCTGATTATTGAGGCAGGCCCTTCGGGAGTATCGTAGTGACTGTGTGTTTCGAGGCCCTCGTTTGAGTTAGTGGGTCGTATCATTCACAATGAACACAATGAGTGGACCAGGTCCAGTGAGTATGAATGCCGTCGTGTTCTTAATTACATTAAGCTTCATGCGTTCTGGAATGGGAGTTGGATAGTCTCCGACTCTTCAGCAAGGAGTGAAAGCCACGGCCTACTTCCGGCTTTTGAAATTGCAACTAGGAGTGCCCGGAGGATATACGTATCCGAAAGCCTTCTAGGGCGAGGATGGCGCTACATATCATCCACAGTGGTAATGATGGTAATGATTCACCATCTGATTAGGGCCCACGGCCAGGTGCAGACGTAAATCTTATCACGTCAGCCCTGATACAACTATGGTTAGTTATATAAGTCACAAAGACAAGTGTACAATTGTCATGAGTACAATGCAACATGAACCTAAAGTTGCGGATTGCTCCAAAAAGTTGTGTGAAACAAAATCATTTTATAACTCCATGAAAGGAAGAGTTGCTATATTTGCAAATCTAAATCTATAATCGCTGGCCGATTATTGATATTTCTGCTTTGAATGCTTACATTATATACAACGAAGTCGATGCCAACTGGAAAAAAACTCAAACCAGTACAAACACCTTTAAAGCCTTATATGGAAAAACGTCAAAAACATTCTAGAAATGAACCTTCCCTGGCGATTTTCAAAAAACTTTCAACCCAAAGTGCAGATGAATCAAATGACAGTGAAGCTATTCCATCAAAAAAACATAAAACCGATAATTCTGCAAAAAAAAGGAACGCGCTAGATGTCAAAAATGTTACACTTCGGGTGAAAATAAAAACAAATGGTTTATAACCGGTGATGCACTGATGCAACTTGTTATCAATCTTCTAGAACTCGCTAAAATAAGTTTAGTGTTGTTTCGATTTGAAATCGCCCATTTGCCAAAGCATGGACTTAAAGCAGCTTTCAAATAATAAATTAAAATAAAAATTATTACTCAAACTTTTACGTTTTTTACTTCCGTCACCAGAAACTAAATAACCCTATATATCTACATACATACATACATACGTATGTATGTATGTATGTATAAAAAACGCACACAAAAACTTATATTAAAATAGCAACAAAATAACATTGAGATACTCGTTCAGCATTTTAATTTTAATGAATGTTGAACTAAAAAAATATGACACATTTTTAATTGATGTTCGTTTGTTGTTATTGTTATTGTTCTTGTATTTTGTGTGTGAAATGACACAAGAAAAAAATGGTTGGCAATATTGTGACATTTTCTTTTGTTTTGATTATATGTATTAGATTTCTAATAGCCTTGCCAGATATAACGATTTATTTGCTCATTGCCGTTTTACAAAAATGGTTTCTAAGCTCCATTTATTTGAAAAATCGTGACGGCTGTTAATTTTTCGAAATTAAATTAGAACTTTCGAATATAAACAAAGTTTTGCTTTTAAAATGAATTAAAAATTCTAATATTATTAAATTATTGTGGGCATGTGTGTTTAGATTGGGGTCGTGGGAATAGAGTCGATTTTAATGCCCGTAAGACGCAATATTGCCTGCTTACTTATAGATCTGTGTTCGGAAATGGCACTTCACCTGTTACTATGGGTGATATAGATACCGTGAAATAACCCCCAATCAAATAAGTCCACGCAGAAATTAAATAACTTCCAAATTAAAAAAAAAACGAAATAACCCCCAAAGTCAAAATGAAATAAGACCCAAAAACTTAATCGTTAATTCAAAATCAAAATATTTCCAAAAAAAAAATTAAATAACTCCCAAATAAAATACGTCTCAACAAATAAGAAATAACTCCCAATACAAATTATATTTGCACCCGGGCGCTGTTAAACAGGTAACTTCCGATGAAAGACCTCCTTAACTTTGATATCATATCATATATCTATACAGACAATATTTTGTTAACGAAACCGGTGTTCCATATGCCATAGAGAAATCATTGAGCCATCCCAGTCTGTGTAGCCGGCCTTCTGTCGGATTGATGCGATTTGATTTACATCTGCACCGACTAGGTAGTCATAATCAGATGGTGGTCAAACCACTTGAATGATTTGCAAACGTCATTCACGTTCTAGGAGGCCATCGAATACGTATATCCTCCGGTCACTCCTAGTAGCAATTTCGAAAGCACGAAGTAGGCCGCAGCCTTCACTCCTTGCTAAAGAGTTGGAAACTTTCCAACTCCTGGTCCAGAACGCATGAAGCTTAATATAATTAAGAACACGACGGCATTCATACTCACTGGACCTGAACCATTCATTGTGTTCATTTTGAATGATCCGACCCACAAACTCTCATGAGGGTCTCGAAACCACAACCACTACGATACTTCCATTTAGGGGCCAACCTCAATAACCAGTCAGAGAACAGCTAATTATCTCAAGAGACAAATAGTGAACTCTGCGAGCGTACTGATTCCCGTGGAAATATGTGGATTGTCCAGGTGACTCCTACTAGCCTTTGAGGGGCCTGGGCTCCCTTTTACCCCGGAAGACACCAGTCTAAATGGAATAGTAGGTTCCAAAAAGACTATCATGTGCCCCCGGGGGGAGCCTTCTGTCGGATGAAAGGGTTTAACCTCCGCTCACCAAAAGTTTCCTGCATAGCCGGAAGGAATTTATTCTCTATGGTATAACAATTACCGGCTTCGCTGATTAAAAGTTTTCTCTGTAGCCAGAATAATGGAATAAGTCCTAATTAAATAGCTTCCATTAGGTGACTCCTAATTATAGCTCTTTAATTAATTAAAATGAAATAACTTCTATACCATACCTGAAGGTTGAAGGAGGAAAATATTATGTTAGCGAAGCCGGTGTTCGAAATACGATAGAGGAGAAAATCTTTCAGTCCGGCTATAAAGGAAAAAGTTTGTAAGCGAAACCGATGCTCAATATACCATGGAGGAAAAATTAAAAAAAAAAAATAAAACAACTCTAAAAAGACGGTTATAGCAACCGTTATAATAATATCTGAATGCACTGAAATGCAATTTTAGTCAAATGAAATAATTCCCAATAAAAATGAAATAACTCCCAATTACCAAAATAAATGAAATAACTTGCAATAGAATTCAGTTAGGAGTTATTTCGTTATAAAATAACTCCCAATGAAAAATTATAAAGTTATGGAATTGGAATTATATGGAAGTTATATCATTAGGAAATAACTCCCAATTTGCATGGGATTTTTGAATTTTTTTTCGGGAGTCATTTTATTTTTTTTTTGTAGGAGTTATTTCACGGAATCGGTGATGTACATATGTATTACGGAATCGTAAGCATCTGATGTTCCTTTTGTAAGGAATCACACTATTCGAGTTGTAATAGACGGGATTTCGTCAGACGACTTCAAGATTAATTTAAGACTCCGCTCTTTCTCCTACCCTATTGCTTATTTATCTAAATGACCTTCGTCAAACTTTCAAACCTATATATAATTTCGCAGATGACAGTGCCATTTGTAATTCGTATTCATTTATTAAAAGACCGGACCAGTTGGAGGTGGGTTCCAAAAGGTGGAAGATGATTGATGCGCTCAATAACAATCTCACTACAATCTCGGATTGGGGTCGTGTGAATAGAGTAGATTTTAATGCCCGTGTTCGGAAATGGTGCTGCAGCTGTTACAAGGGGTGATACGAGTATTACGGAATCGGAAACTCTTGATGTTCTTGTCATGAAAATTCAATGTGATGTTCGATGGACTAAATACATTTTCCAGGTTTCTAAAGAAGCCTTCAAGCGGCTCGTTTTTCTAAAACGGTGTAAGATAAACTCCACTCCACTTCGTCCCAAAATGGTATACAACTCTCATGTATGGACCGGCACCCCAAAGTTTAGGTCTATTTTGGAATTGTTCGACCGCTTATAGGAGAGGGCCAAGAGGCTTATTGGAGAGGGTAGGGTATCCAACTCTATCGATTCTCTAGAGCATCGACGCAATGTGGAATATATTTCACTGTTTTATCGCTACTACAATGGTAAGTACTTTAGTGAAATTAGGAAACTTGTTCCCGTTACTCGCACGTTATTGCGTTTGACTCGATTTTTGTTGGATTTTGTTTGGATTACGCATTATAGGGAAAATTCGTTTTTGTAGCAGAACAGTTCGTAGGTGTAATAAACTCCCTCTAGAAGAGGTCTTTCTTGTCACTTTCAATGTAGAAAAATTTTACTCGAATCTCCACAAACACTACTTCCTCTTTCCTCCTCCCCATAACCTAATTTCCTAGTTCTTGTACAATGCATGCTATGAGTTGAGGCCATTCCCTGAGTACTGAGGTCCGAACGAGAAAAAAAATGGTCTTTAAGATGTGTAATTTGTTCAATTAATATTTTAATTAATTTAAAATCAATTTTAAATCTTAAATCAATTTGTGCACACTTCTTTTCCACGAATTTTTTATGCTTTCAATAAATTAAAGCCTCGACAAAATAAAGTTTCGTTCAGATTTGGAACGAACACTTTTCTTTTTCTCTCGTGTTGAAAATTTATTTATCAAATTCTTATCTTTGACCATATAAATTTTAAGTGCTTTCTAATATGTTTTATTATTAGTTTAATAGTGCACTTAAATTAAAAATAATAAAATTATAAGCAAATGAAAACTATATTTACTTTTTTAATTAAAATTAAATTTAGTACCGTAAAATGGCTTTGTTTATATAAAATTCTGTAACGCTTTCGCCTGTCGTTGGCAATGTGGCTTGAAGGAAAAAATAAAGATTAATGGCGTCTTTCTATAAGCAAACGTTTATACGGTTTTTAAACACATATTTTATGTGGATGGTATTTATTATTGGTTAAAATAAATTTTCTGCTCTGCATTAAAATAAATAAAATCCAAAGAAAACAGAAATATTTTTCAAACACAAGCAAACATGCATACACACACAGATATTTATATACACGAGTTCCAGGAATGGCAACTGAAAAAGTTCATTTCCATAATTTCAATAAAATTTGCTTGTGACGATTATTTCTTAAGTTTAAAGACCCACTCGCAGTTTATAATAAAGCAAAAATTAATCATTTAAGTCATTAAACATGGAGAAGTGGTGAAATTAGTTTTGCCAGTGTAGAACTCTTGAGTGTTTCTTGTTGGTTTGGGAATTTATTTTGCAATCTCTGCTTTGATATTGTAAATAATTATCATAATAATTATGTTGAAGAAAGGAATTTTAGGTCGACCACGTTATTTCCACAGGAATTAGAGTTCAGCTATTTGTCTCTTTAGCCTTTTAGCTGTTCTCTGTCTGATATGTGCGTATATTGTCCGACGGGGTTTAATTTATTTGGGTATGATTGTACGTCAATCCGCTTCCCCCGGGGGCACATAAATATGGTCTTTATAGAATTCCACTATCTAGACACAGTGCAACTGGGGAAAAAGAAAGCCCAGTCTCCTGAAGACAGGCAGGGAGTCAACTGGAAGCTTCACTTTATTTTCACGGGGATCAGTGAGCCGCAGAGTTCATTATTTGTCTCTTTAGACACTTAATAGTTCACTGACTGATCATTGAGGTTGGCCCCTATATGGGAGTAACGTGGTGGTTGTGGTTTCGCGGCCCCATAACAGTATAATGGTTATTATGGTGGCCAGGATCATTTCACTGATAATGACACGCAAAGTGAATGATCCAGTCCAGTGAGCATGCTAGACATGTGTTCTGGACAGGAGTTGCAAAGTCTCCAACTCTTTAGCAAGGTGTGATGGTTTGCAGCCCTGCCCTGGAATCATTAAAGTTGCAACTAGGTGGTTCTGTTGCTTAGAATTACGTCTTCGGCTTCCTAGGACCCATGTATGACGTTCCAAATTATACAATTGTGGTTTGTCCACCATCTAATTAAGGCTACATAGCCAGGTGCGGATGTAAAACGAATCACACTATCTGTACGTCAATCCGCGTCAAATTTGGTTTGTGAACAAACCGGTTTCGGCTATATGCCATCTTCAGTGTTCTCCTTATACTAGAAGCATTTTATTGTCAGCTGTGTTATTATTCAGTTAGGCCCTTCGGGAGTATCGTGGTGTTTGTGGGTTTGTGGCCCTTATGAATTTGATTAAGGGGCCAGGATCATATCACCTTTAATAAGAACATTGGGTGAATGATCCGGATCCAGTGAGCATGCTTGTCATGTGTTCTGCAGTTCAGGAGTTGGATAGTCTCCAGCTCTTCAGCAAGGAGTGGTGGTTTGCTTTGAAATCTCTGAAATTGCAACTAGGAATAACCTGTTGCTAGAAATTAGTCTTCGGCTTCCTAGGGCGCGGCGCACGCATTATATCGAGTTATGGCATACACACGTTAGGTACCGGCGTAAATCATATCACGCATTTCTTCCGATTAACACAAAGTCACAGAAGGAAAAAAACTTATTCTAAAGTAAATAAAAAAAATGATTCTTGCTTTTGGCCGATGTTTGAACACAGAAACGTTAAGGCCCAACTATAATATGCATATGCAGGCTTAAGCCAACTTAAGCAACTGTGCAAATACCTAATAATCAAATGTGGCAACTATAACTATATGATTATTAAACGCCTTTTTGCTAATAAGTTTCATTTATTTAGAACGAAATTATTATTTTGTAAAAGTAGGAATAAAATAAATGTGCAACTGGGCATAATAATTTCTATATTCATGTAAGTACAATATAGCCACGTAAAAGTCTTAAATGATTCGTTTAAACATTTGACAGACTTTTTGTCCAACATTTGACATTAGCTTAAGCCATATTATGCATATTATAGTTGGGCCTTTAGTTCGCTTTAAAATTCGATGCAAATTTGTTGTTTAGCTTGACTTCCTTTAGAAGACCCCTCAAACATCTCGCACAAATACTACTGAATCAACTTATTATAAATATTTTGTAATAAAATACAATTTCTTTGTTAATTGGAAAAGTTGGCATCCCTATATATTTCGGTAGTGCTTACGTCCGCTTATTAGAAAACTTTTATCCAAATTTTTTTATAGAAAAGTCAAAGAACTAGTTTCTTTAATTAAGTGGTTCGGGTTTGTTTGGTCAGTAGATAAAGTACTGTTGTCATGCCTTTCGCTAAAAACTGTCGTTACTGGCTGTTTGTTTGGTACGATCGGTAGGAGCGCTTCATCATCAATTTCAAGCCGCGTTTTTAGATAGTACTGGAGAGTTAGTATTAGGTCTGTTAAGATTTTTCAGCAAAAAGTTTGCTTTCTAAAACAAAAAATTGTCTTTTTGATGGTACAGTTTTTAACTCAAGTATATTTTTTGGAACTTTATGAAATTTGATAATGGAAATATTGAACTTCATTTGTTTTGTGATGCTAGTGAAGAAGCGCTGGCAGTTGTTGGATACTGGCGTGTTATTAAAAATTCAAGTTCAAAAATCGTTTTTATAACAGGAAAAACAGCTTGTGCTCCAATACGATTTCATTCAATTCCAAAGCTAGAACTTCAGGCAGCTGTAATGGCCGCACGTTTAAAGGATACAATAGTAAAATGTCACGATCGACTTAAACCGAAAAGATTTGTTTTTTGATCTGACTCCCACACTGTTATACGTTGGATTAGATCAGACCACCGGAAATATAAGCAGTATGTTGCGAATCGTGTATCAGAAATATTGGAGAATTCTGAAATTTGTGATTGGCGTTGGTGTCCAACCTCAGAAAATCCGGCGGATGTAGCAAAATTTCCTATTAATTATAATTCAGAAGGACGCTGGAAAAAAGGACCAGACTTTCTTTCTTATGAATGAAAAATGATATCTGGCAAACGTTCACCACGACCCGCCACGTTGATAAATGTTGATTCTGTCATCTAAGCTTTTAATCACTTTTCAGCAAAATGACGGCTTTATTTCGTTAATCGTTTAGAGGCTGAAATCAATTCGATTGGCTCCGTATAGGCTGTGTTCTTAACATAGCCCCACAAAAAATAATCCAGTGATGTTAAATTGTGTTGATTGTCGTGAAATTATGGGATCAGGAAATTTGGTTTGCAATAAATTGTTCATCATGTTGAAACCACATGTCAATGATATCCACGTCGTCACTAATAGGCCAAAATTGAGTTGTACGCATCTCACGATAGTGCAATCCCTTGACCGTTAATGCATTTCCAGCCTCATCTTAAAAAAAAAAAAACGGCCTTATCACACCTCCAGTACCATACAGTAACACGTTGAGCATGCAATAATCTTTATACGATTTTCAGAAGCTCAAAAGCGAAAATTTTGCTTGTTGACATACCCTGACAAGTGAAAACGGGTTTTGATTAACCCCAATCGTTGACGATGTCGAGGAATTGACAAATTTGGATGTGCTTTAACACTGGTAGGTAAATTGTTCCGCACATGGCATTTTATGAGGGGATAATTTAATATTACGATACTACCATGACACCACCATCCACATTACCTCGAACCATTCTATCCAACATAAACTAGCAGCCGCTTTTTCTCCATTTCCAAATAAAGAAATGGTGAACATATTTAGTGAACAGAAAAATAAAGTCGGTAATTAAAGGAGGAGGTACGTAAAGAAGGTTTTTAATCCTAAAAGATATCACTGGATATTATGTTTCGAACAAAAATGAGCTATTGTTAAAGAAAGGAATAATTTCTTAAGCAACAAGACCTTTATAACGAAGTAAATCAAGTTTTAAAAAATAATAATTTTCATTTTTTTTAAATTAACTATTAAACGCCTTTCTATTCGTTCATTTATCTAAAAGCAAAATCTATAAAAAAATTGAGCAATTAAATGAAAATAAATTTTAAGTGAATTTTAAGCGAAACATTTTAAATTTTAAAACAGGTTGCTTTTATAACACAAATTCCTCGTATAGAAACTAGGAATCGCTACAATATTTAAATAAAAAAAAATTATTAATAATTCTTATCTTTTAATTGGGTTTTATTTTAAACCTTGAAATTTGCTAATTTCTGTCTATAGTTTTTCAAAATGAAAATAATTTTTCTGTTCGTTTTAATTTAGTCATCAAAATAATAAATAAATAAATAAACAAATTACTTGCATAAAATACATTCTCGCATGTGTTAATAAATTTATAAAAATAAAATAAATACAATTTTTTGTTTACATACATTTTTTTTTCCTTATAAAATTGTTAATTTTATGTTTTATTTTTTCTTTTGCATTCATTTTAATACTCTTTACTCCTCATTCTCTTATTTTTACTGTTGTGTTGTCTTATCTCTTTCCAGCAGTGTGGCCTTTTTCACTCACACAATATTCTATCTAGAAAAACTACATTAAATAAAGATGTGAGCAAGCAAGAAGTACAACAAAAACAAAACAGAAGAAACAACAACAAAAAAAATAATAAAAATTCGTTAAAAGTTTTAAAATATGATTTGCTTGCAGCCACAGTATCGAATAAAACTTTTATGGTGATAGAAATCTGGTGATTTGGAGATTAAAAACTTTAATCCAAATATCGGGTGTTTTTATAGAAGTATAGAACTTTAAGTTGGCAACACTTTTTAACTGGCGACTATTTGTTAGCTGTCAAGAAATTTATGTTTAGTTTGTGCCGTTTTACATGCTTCAACTTTAATTGCTCAACTTTTGTTTTTTCCATTTATACCCCTTCTCTTTGTTTCTAATGGAAAAAACAAAAGTTGAGCAACAAAAGTTGAAGCGTGTAAAACGGCACTTTGTTTTGTCTTTTCAACATAAATAGACTGACACCTCAACAACGCTTCCAAATTGTGCAAATGGACCCATACCAAAATTGCCGCTTATTCCAATTTTCATAAAGGAATTTTGTTGCCAGCGATGAAGCTGACTTTTGTCTGAGTGGATGCGTCAATAAACAAAACTGCTGTATTTGGGGTGATAATAATCGTCAAGCGTATGTTGGGACAACTGTGTGTGATTAGATTTACATCTGCGCCTGGTCATGAAGCCTTAATCAGATGGTGGAACAAACCACTGCATAATTTGGAACGTCATGCTCGTCCTAGGAAGCCGAATTCTATGCAACAGAACTTTCTAGTTGCAACTTCGATGATTCCAGAGCAGGGCTGCAAATCATCACTCCTTGCTTAAGAGTTGGAGACTTTCCAACACATGTCTAGCATGCTTACTGGATCTGGGAACATTTCACCAGGTAGGTAGGTGTTATTAAAGGTGAAATGAACCCGGCCACCATAGAACCATAGACTGATATGGGGCCGCGAATCCACAACCACCACGATACTCCCATAAAGGGCCAACCTCAATAATCAGCCAGAGAACAGTTAAATGTCTAAAGAGACAAATAACGGAACTCTGGGGCTTACTGATTCCCGTGAAATCAGCACAGGGGACTGGGCTACCTTTTTCCCCCAGTTGCACAGGTCTACATAGTAGCTCTCCATTAAGACCATATATGTGCCCCCGGGGGGTGCGTATGTTGGGACACCGTTACATTCCGAAAAACTCTTTATTTGGTGTAAAGTCGAGGCTGGTGAAATCATTGATGCGGACCTTCTTAAAAACGATGCTGGTCAGAAGATTATAGCCAATGGTAACCGCTTTAGTATCATGATTACTAACTTTTTCGCTGACCAATTGAACAACCCTGGCATGCAGGAGCTGTGGTTTCAACAAGACGGCGCAACAGAACTTGATAAAATTTCCATCGGTACCGAGCCATGTGCCCATAATCCAATAGTGGTCTTACCACTGGGTGTAGATAAAAGCCTCTACCCACACCCTAGGATGTATACACACTAGGTGCATATACGCCTTAGTTCCAATTGTAGTAACGATAAAACAGTGAAATACAACCTACAAGGCGTCAAAGCTCTAGGGAATCAGGTGCCCCTGTAGGCTAGTAGGTAGTGTACTAGCTTATCAGCCTGGGGGTTGTGGGTTCGATTCCCAACAAAGACCTTGGCTGTCTTTTTCACTACAAAAATAAAAATTTACTATCGATGGGGCTGCTCAGTGAAGAAGGCATGGTCACTCACTGGTCACTGTGCTGTCTTATACGACAGTTAATTTCCGACAACATTGGCCTTCTAGAAATGAAAGCTGCCCGGGTAGGCTAGTAGGTAGTGTTCTTAGCCTACCAATCTAGGAGTGGTTGTTCTCACTACAAAAAAAAATAAGAGCTTGAAGGTTGTGTAACTAACTATCCATCTACTTTCACCACCTGGCCGCCACCTCATCTCTTCTCTCTCCCTTTCCTAACAGAATGTAACACGGTTGTGACTAAATAGGCATTGTTGCCTGAAGTGCTACGTCTCCCAATACTTTGAAAGAATCGATTCAAATAAATCTTCCACTATTGAACGAGGGACGCACAAAAGTATGTATTTGATACTCTTATGAAAGAAATAAATGATGGAAGTGGAGGGATTTACTTCTTGGACGCTCCTGGTGGTACAGGAAAACTTTTTTTTATCACTTTAATATTGGCAAGAATTCGGTCAAAAAATTAAATTGCTCTAGCTCTTGCTTCGTCAGACATTGCAGCAACTTTACTAGAAGGCGGTCGAACAGGCCATTCAGCCTGCAAGGCAACGAAACTTTAACCTGCAACATTTGCAAGAATTCAGCCATGGCAAAGCTTTGCAGCAATGTAAACTAATAGTGTGGAATGAATGCACGATGGCGAATAAAAAATTTTTTGAAGCTTTAGATAGAACTTTAAAAGATCAACAGAATAATCAAAACCACTTTGATGGCACAATGATTTTATTATCAGGAGATTTTCGCCACGTTCAATGCAACCTGATAAACTGAATGCATGTTTAAAGTCCTCCAAATTGTTGAAACACGTCAAGGCATTACTTACATTTAAGCAAGAATATGTGTGTTATGTTGCAAAATGATCAATCTGGAGACACATTCTCTAAACGAACATTCCTGATAGTTTTTGTCAGTTAACGCAATCAAAATTCAGAATTCATTCATAAAGTGTCTCCAAATGTTGCTGCAAATTACTTATTCCATGATTGGTTGACCAAAAGAGCTATACTGGCTGCCAAAAACACTGCAGTAAATGAATTAAATTTAAAAATTAAAGATGGCATTCCTCGCGAAATGAGGACATATAA
Organism: Trichopoda pennipes; assembly: GCA_030448955.1. NCBI lineage: Eukaryota > Metazoa > Arthropoda > Insecta > Diptera > Tachinidae > Trichopoda > Trichopoda pennipes. Next base: position 12,246,652 of record JASKUP010000175.1, on the reverse strand, counting down.
ATCAATTGAAATTTTTAAACTCACTTGATTTTCCAGGATTGCCGTCTCACAATCTTCAATTAAAGGTTCCATCTGTAGTTATAATGTTGCGAAATATTAACCAACCGAAACTTTGTAACGGCACACGATTAGCGATAAAAAAAAAATTAATGAATAACGTAATAGAAGCAATCATATTGAAAGGAAAGTATAAAGGATAAAGACGTTTTGATAGCCCGCATCCCAATGATTCCGATTGGCATACCATTCGAGTTTAAAAGGCTACAGTTTCCAGTACAGTTTGCTTTTGCAATGACTATAAGCAAATCCCAGGGGCAGTCATTAATTGTTTGTGGTATTAATCTAGAAAACCCATGTTGCCTGTTCCCATGTTCGAAACCCATCTGATCTGTTTGTTTTTATTAACGTACAACGAACATATTCGAACGAATTATTCGAAGTCAGTATTATGAAGTATGTCATAGAAATGGTTTCTAGAAAAATTTAAATAAAGAAAAAATATTTTGAAAAAATATCGGTTCACGCGATTTCCAGACAACATTTACGATATCTCTAGAATTAAATATTCCAAATATAATGTTACGAATGTGTCTTGTTTAAGTTTTAAAAGAAAATAATTAAGCCATAAAGTAAACTAATGGGTATGTTGTTTACTAACTGCGTGGCTTGCTAAGAAAACTTACACACGCAAGACAACAACAAATTTCTAGTTATAAACTGCATTGAAATTTTATACACCCAAAAACAACAACAATTAAGTATACTGTTTACTAACAGCGTAGTTTGCTTAGAAAACTTATGCACGCACAACAACAGCAAATTTCTGTTTACTAACTGCGTAGAAACTGTATACACACAAGACAACAGCAAATCGGTATGCTGTTTACTAACCGCGTAGTTTTCTAAGAGAACTTATCTACACAAGACAACAACAAATATCTTCAAATAAATTCCAGGAAGAAATTTTATCAGCATTAAAACACAAATAAACACAGACATGCAGGCGCCTATACATTGAATGGAAAACATACAAGAACAAAATGTGATACAAAGGGAATAGAAGATTCTTAATTTTTCTAGACTTCTAATTGACCAGTATAAAAGGGCAGCATCTGAGTGGATAGTCAGTCAGTGTAAAATTAAACCTCGTGAAGTAAAGACGTGCATCTTAAGATCTTGATGTTTTTGGTATGAAATGCAGTGTTATGTTCGATAGAGTAAACACAGTTTTCAGGTTTCTAAAGTGTTCAAGTGCCTCAGTTTTCTACAACCATGTGAGAGATACTTTACTTCATCTGATCTTCATACTGTTACGAATGTGTCTTGCTTAAGTTTTAAAAGAAAATAATTAAGCCATAAAGTAAACTACTGGGTGTGATGTTTGCTAATTGCGTGACTTGCTAGGAAAACTTATGCATGCAAGACAACAACAAATTTCTAATTACAAAGTGCGTAGAAATTTTATAAACGCAAAAAAAAAACAACAATTAGATATGCTGTTTACTAACTACGTAGTATTCTAAGACAACTTATGTACAACTGTGTGATTCGATTTACGTCTGCGCCTGGCCATGAAGCCTTAATCAGAGGGTGGACCAAACCACTGCCTAATTTGGAACGTCATGCTCGTCCTAGAAAGCCGAAGCCATAATTCTATGCAACAGAACTTTCTAGTTATTCACCTAGCGTGTCACTAACGGCGAAATGATCCTGGCCAACATAATAACCATTATACTGTTATGCGGCCGCGAAACCACAACCACCACGATACTCCCATTAAGGGCCAACCTCAATAATCAGCCAGAGAACAGTGAAGTGTCTAAAGAGTTAAATAACGGAACTCTGCGGGTCACTGATTCCCGTGGAAATAAAGTGAAGTTTCCAGTTGTACCCCTGCTGAATTCAGGGGACTGGGCTCCCTTTTTCCCTTAGTTGCACTGTGTCTAGATAGTCGAAGTTCTATAAAGACCATTAATATGTGCCACCGGGGGGAACAACTTATGTACATAAGACAACAACAACAGCAATAACTATCTTAAAATAAATTCCAGGAAGAAACTTTAACAACATAAAAACAAAAATAAACACAGCCATACAGGGGCCTACACATTGAATGACTAACATAACAACAACAAACTGTGATACAAAGGGAGTAGAAGATTCTTAATTTTTCTATCATCTAGTGGACAAATATAGAAAGGCAGCGTGTGAGTGGTTAGTGAGTTGAAAAACAAATCTCGTAAAGTAAAGAAGTGTTCTGTAGTAACAACTTTTTAATAATTTAAAAACTCTAAAAACTGGTGTTATTTATTTTGCATTAAAGAACTTACAACAAAACGTTTATAAAAGGTATAAACGTAACAATATGAATTAATATTTTCAATAATTGTTTTAAGAGACATCACAAACTAACTGCACGTTATTGCCTATTTATAAAGTTTTATCGTTGAACGTGAGTGTAACGAACATTTATTGTGTATAACAACAACAGTTTGTTAAAAGTTTCTACTAGAGCACCCATTGCGTTCAAATTTGATAAAACAAAAAAAAAAAAAAAAAAGAAATTTCTTGGCGTTTGGCAACTCAGCATTTCAGTGTCACCAATTTATTTCTTAAAATATTTTGGTCTAAATAATTTTTTTCAGTTTAGTGTTTTATTATACAGCTCAAAATCGTTATTGGGTTTTGTTTTTTTTTTCAAATTTTCAAAGCATGCTAATTAGTTTGCAGATAAAATGAATTTTATAACAACAATTTCTACTAACAAATCAAACATTTAAAAACTAGATACATATAAATAAATATTTTAATCTTAAACGTTTTTCTTTTCCACACTTCGTATTGAATATTTGATATGTTGCTGTTGTTGCTGTTGCTTCTTTTTATTTCACTTTTTACTTTATTATAAATATTTTCTAATTTTGTTATGTGTTAATCATTTGTTTTATTTCATCCAAATCATTTAAATTGTGTATTGAGCTGTTTTTGGTTTCTTTTTTTTTTGTTCCCACTTCTGCTACGTCTTTTGTTTAATATGTATAATTTTTTATGAGTTCAAGGTTATAATCAACGGCAACAATAACAACAAAACAGCAATAAATACAAAAAAAAAATTAAACAATACAGCAGCTTTATTAAATAGCTGGCTGACAAGAGTTTCATTTTACCAATAGTAAAAATAAATATGTTTGTTTGTATATGAAAAATAAATAAGAAATTCATAATAAAATTTAACTAGGCTGGCGGCGACTGGTTCGTTTTGCCGTTGCCATTTCGTTGCGTTGCGTTTTTTTTAGAGATTTATTTTTATATTTTCATGTTTCTTTTATGTATTTTATTCTATCTTTTCTTAACGTTTCCTTTTTAAAATATCTCTAACTGCTAAATATTACAACGTCTTTTAATACTCTTTTAATACTAAATAACTGTGACTTTTAAGTGTTTATTCACTTTTACACGTTGTATTTATCAATCAATCGACTTTGTAGTTCTCATATTATGACATAGTGTTAGTATGTGTGTGCAGTATGTTTTGTTGGTTATTTTTTTTCTTTTTCCTCTTCTTCTTCTTCTGTATTTTCAATTTAAGCTATAAAAAACTGACTTTCACTTTGTTTTTATTTATTTATTGTAGTTATTTCTTATGTTTTTTTTTTCATTTTACTTTATTTAAGTTGTTATTTCTATACAGAGCCGGACAAAAATATTCATACAGTCAGCCAACTTTTTTTAACAGATTTGGTGGAAAATCTATTACAGTTTGTAATTAATTACACATTCAATTGTAATTGGAAATTTTCAATTACAATTACATTAAAATTTTGTAATTGAGTTTTTTTGTGTAATGTTTTCAGACGAGAGCACAACAATGGACACAACAATGCAACGAAAAAATGACAGAATACATTTCGATTGGCATGCAAAGGATATAGCGTCTGGGAGATTAATGAATTTTAATGCTACGCAACCCATGGCATAGATAATTAATACTGCAAGTTTCATCTTTAGATTCTTAAATGTTAGTAACGATCAATTTTACACCAAGAACATAAATAAAATTACGACAATACTTAGACGTGACAGTTTCCCAATAAAAGTTATAAACAATTTAATAAAAGCAGCGGAAATTAAACTCAAAACAGATTATCCTCAGACTAACATTACTAATGATAAGAACAATCAACAAACAACTTTCTACGGTGTACAATTTATACCAGGTTTGACTGATAACAAAAGCCTGAAAGCAATAAGAAAAACTGACAAAATACAATTTTCATATAAACCAAACAGCACATTAAACAAAATATTCAAAAACATGAAAGATAAAATAGATAACCAAAAGCAATGCAATGTTGTATATGAGATAAAGTGCAAAGGCTGTGATAACGAGAGCTGTGATCTAATATACATTGGAACAACAAAACGAACATTGGAGACAATGTGTGATTAGAGTTACATCCGCGCCTGGCCATGAAAATTTAATCAGATGGTGGATCAAACCACTGCATAATTTGGAACGTCATGCTCGTCCTTGGAAGCCGAAGCTATAATTCTATGCAACAGAACTTTTTAGTTGCAACTTCGATGATTCCAGAGCAGGGCTTCAAATCATCACTCCTTGCTGAAGAGTTGGAGACTTTCCAACTCCTGTCCAGAACACATGTCTAGCATGCTCACTGGACTGGATCACTCACTTTGCGTGTCATTTTCAGTGAGATGATCCTGGCCACCATAATAACCATCATACTGTTATGGGGCCGCGAAACCACAACCACCACGTTACTCCCATATAGGGGCCAACCTCAATGATCAGCCAGAGAACTATGAAATGTCTAAAGAGACAAATAATGAACTCTGGGGCACACTGATCCCCGTGGAAATAAAGTGGAGCTTCTAGTTGACTCCCTGCCTGTCTTCAGGGAACTGGGCTCCCTCATCATTCACCTAGCGTGTCATTAACGGCGAGATGATCCTGGCCACCATATTAAACAAAAGACCTGATATGGGGCCGCGAAACCACAACCACCACGATACCCCCATAATGGGCCAACCTCAATAATCAGTCAGAGAACTATTAAATGTCTAAAGAAACAAATAATGAACTCTGCAGCTTACTGATTCCCGTGGAAATAAAGTGGAGTTTCCAGTTGGACCCCTGCTGCCTTCAGGGGACTGGGCTCCCTTTTTTCCCCAGGTTCACAGGTCTAAGTTGTTGCTATCTCCAAAGGCCATATATATGTGCCCCCGGGGGGTACGAACATTGGAGACATTGCGTGATTTGATTTACATCTGCAACGACTATATAGTCATAATCAGATGGTGGTCAAACCACTTGGTTGATTGGACATCACCCACGCCCTAGAAGGCCATCGAATACGTATATCCTCCGGTCACTTCTAGTAGCAATTTCGAAAGCCCGAAGTAGGCCGCAGCCTTCACTCCTTGCTAAAGAGTTGGACACTTTCCAACTCCTGGTCCAGAACGCATGAAGCTCTTTTTTTATCAAGAACACGACAGCATTCATTCTCACTGAACCAGAACCATTCATTGTATTAATTTGAATGATCCGACCCACAAACTCTCACGAGGGTCCGAAACCACAACCACTACGATACTCCCATATAGGGACCAACCTCAATAACCAGTCAGAGAACAGCTAATTGTCTCAAGAGATAAATAGTGAACTCTGCTAGCTTACTGATTCCCGTAGAAATATGTGGATTGTCCAGGTGACTCCTACTAGCCTTTGAGGGGCCTGGGCTCCCTTTTACCCCGCAAGACACCAGTCTAAATGGAATAGTAGGTTTCAAAAGACTATCATGTGCCCCCGGGGGGTACGAACATTGGAGACAAGAATAAGTGAACATAAAAACGATATTACAAAACGGAAAGAGACAACAGCATTATCACAACACATACTTAAGACTGGACATGCAGCTGACTTTGAAAAAGTCAAGATTTTGGACATAGAATGCAAACAAAGGGTAAGATACTCGATAGAAAGTCTCCGCATTCAACAAAACATTGACAACACTATTACCTTAAAAGAAGACACGGATAATATAAACACCAACAGTGTTGCAATAACAAAAATTTAAACGTTCTATTTAATTTAAATTGTGTTTGTTTTTACTCAAGTTCAATTGGTTTTTATTATTTTTCTAAATGTTAGGTTAGGAATTTAATCAATATTCAATATTATATTGTAAGTAAATTATTGTGGTGTATTTAATTGTAATAATGTAATGTAAGATTTTAATTTTTAAATAGACGAAACCCTTGAGAAAGTCAACAAGAAATTGACGAAACGTTGGGTAAAAGTGTAATAAAAAGTTTCTATTGACACGGAATATATTAGGCCTGACTAGCTAAAATTTATAAAATTAACAACATTGAACTCTAAATTGGCCAATGAACACAAACAACGAGAGCAAATTTAATAATTATCAAGCTGCATTAGAAAAAAAGAATCGTATTTCTACTGTCAAATATGGCGGTGGAGGGATTATGCTGTGGGCCTGCATGGTTGCAGCAGGCGTCGGAAGACTAATTTTTTCGGCTCCAAAGCGCCGACAAGCTTGTCTTAGGGGAAAATTTTTATTTTCAACAGGACAATGATCAGAAACATACTGCACATGATGTAATTATGTGAATTGCTTAGCATGTTCACCATATCGTAGCCACTCCACCGCAATCTCCAGACATGAATCCCATTGAGATCCCATCCCATCTTTGGGATGAATTGAACAGACAAGTAGAAAAGCGCAACATAACAAGAAAAACCCAACTTTAGGACGTCCTGACGAAAGAATGGAATAATAAACGATTAAAAGAACTCTTAAAAAATAAGCGATACTCTGCAAAGTATTAAAGTGAATTCGAATTTTTATATTAACTTCTCCTAATTTTTAAATACTTTTGTCCATCTCAATTAGTACTTTAATATGAATATGTCTTTTATTTAAAATTTTTGTTCAATTTATTCTTATTTTTTTATTTAAATAAATAACAAGTGAATAAATATAAATAATTAATAACTATGATTAAATAATAACTATTATCTTTTATTTCAATAATAAAGATGATTAAAAACAAAATTTAATTCTGTGTGAATATTTTTGCCCATCTCTGTATATAAATTACATTGCAGGCATTGTTGCCATTTTTGAGTCTCACGCTTGCTTACACTGTAGAAAAAGAAACTGGTTATGGACTATAAGCGCCATAAGTACACTTTGAAAATAATAATATTTATCATTTAATTAATTATTTTAAATATTATTATTATGATTTTTATTAATTATAGTTTACTGACCTTTTTCAATATTTTATAAATAGTTTCTTTAAGCACAAGTTCGTCTTTACATAAAAATTAAACATTTTATTTCAATAATAAATTTTATATTCAATATTTCATCACACCAATTGGGTGATATATTCAGGAAATGAAAAAAAATCTATAAACAAAATTCAGAACATTCATTTTACTTTATTTAAGTTGTTATTTCTATACAGAGCCGAGCAAAAATATTCACACAGCCAGTTAACTTTGTTTTTTTTAACAGACTTGGGGGATGATATCAATGAATATACTAAAATAAAAACAAAAAAAAAATACTTTTCCATTTTTTAATGGAATCAAACTTTGCATTTTGTACTAAAAGCCTATACAAATTCTGAATATAGCCTCTACAGTTCTGAAATCTACAATGCCATGGCTTTCGCCTCCTGTAGTCCGCTAAGCCACTCCTTTGTGCTAAAATGCCATTGGGCATTTTAGAAATGTCTAAACAAGAAAAGCAAAGAATGCACACATTTTCAATCTCTTTTCTTAAATTGTTTTATTTTGACTTTTTATATTTTGTCATAAATAATTAAAGTTAAAAATTTGTATCAATATATAAAATATTAGTTTTTTTCATTTTCGCCCTAAAATGTTAAAAGAACTCAACTCTGTTAACTTAATATTTCTTGAGTGAGAGATAGGCAAACTATAACAGGGTTGGCAAAAACCTAGTTAACTGAGAGAGCTATCTTCACTTCCTTTAGTAATTTTGTGCCACTAACAAATGAAAGTAATTTTACAATGTTAAAAGATATTTCCTATAATATCATTGTTATTCAGTTTAAAAGAAAAAATACTCCGTTTCTAGGGGTTTTAAAAAAATTGTAGACTAAAAGGTTTTGGAACCAACCAACAGCATTACAGCTGTTTATACTCATGTTTTACTGTATTTGTGTTTTATGAATGTAGTTTATATAAAGGGTTTTTCAACAAGAAGTTTGTTTTGTAGAACAAAATTAAACCAAAAACTTAGATTAAGATGATTAAAATTTGTATTGCGTTACGAAGAGAAAAGTTCGGCAATTATGAATGAAAAATATCTGACAAATGTCCACCCTGACCACGGTGACAAATGTCGATTCTTTTTTGAAAATTTATAATGACTTCTTGGGAAAATGGCGATCCTATTTTGAGGTTTAAGGCTGAAATCGATTCAATTGGCTCCGTATAGACTCTGTTCATAACATAGCCCCACAGAAAATGGTGGCGTTAAATCACACGACCTTGCTGGCCACTTATTTCCTACCGAAGGCGCACAGTCTTGATGGATCTCTTCTCCAATTGACATATGCCTTCGGGGGTAAAAGACGGCATCAGTAGCCTGGGCTAGCATTAGTCCGATACTGGAAGAGCATGGGACTCTTGGAGTACGACCAGTGGCTTATAAACACAACTGGTATCACGGGAACCTAGCCCCACAGAAAATGGTGGCGTTAAATCACACGACCTTGCTGGCCACTTATTTCCTACCGAAGGCGCACAGTCTTGATGGATCTCTTTCCCAATTGACATGCCTGAGGGGGTAAAATACGGCACCAGCAACCTGGGCTAGCATTAGTCCGATACTGAAAGAGACATGAGACTCTTGGAGTACGACCAGTGGCTTATAAACACAACTGGTATCACGGGAAACAGTTGTTTGCAGGACGTCGGCTCTGTTCTGGTTGTTGGTGAGGCCCCTCGGAAAGCAAAGCAAAGTGGTGCCTGTGATTTATATAGGGCTTTGAAGATACTTCCGAAGAGGTGCTAACGAAAAGAAAAAATTAACATCCAAGTAAATGTCCTAGTTGTGCTTGTAATAGGACCGGACCAGGAGTTGGATAGTCTCCAACTCTTAAGCAAGGAGTGGGAGCACGGTGCGCTAAACGTGCACTTGAAAATTGCAACTAAGGCGTAAATTCACCTGTGGTAGCACCAGCATCTGATTGTGGCCACGTTCTGGCCACTTACCTGCTGATGGTTGTCGTGAAATTATGCGTTCGGGAAATTTCATTTGCAATAAATTGATCGTTTCATTTTCATTGGCTGTGTAACATGTGGCACCGTCCTGTTGAAACCACATGTCAGTGATATTCACTTTGTCCATAGTAGACCAAAATTGAGTTGTTAGCATCTCGTGATAATATGATCCATTGACCGTTACCGCACTTCCAGCCTTATCTGTGAAAAAAAAGGCCCTATTATGCCTCCAGACGACATAGCGTACCATACAGTGGCACGTTGAACATGCAAAGGCTTCTCAATAATCGTTCTAGGATTTTCAGAAGCCCAAAATGCGGCAATTTCGCTTGTTGACATACCCTGACAGGAAAAAATATTTTTTTCGAACACGCGTTGGTGTTCGTACATTTTGTATCGAGCCTTTCGACTCAAATTTAACGAACAAACTCTTAATAAAATGAGTTTTTTAGACAAATCAGCCGGTTGTTCCTAAATGAATTGAGCGAATCTGCAGCAATGTAAATGGCACCGTCCTGTTGCAACTGCATATCAATGATATCCAAAACGTTAATAAAAGGCCAAAATTGATTTTTTAGCATTTAGCGATAACGTAATCCATTGACCGTTAGCGTATTTCCAGCCTCATCTTCGAAAAAAAACGACTTAATCATGCCTTGAGACCACATAGCGCACATAGCATACTTGCATGTTAAGCATGCAATAATCGTTCTAGGATTTTTAGAAGCCCAAAATGCGGCAATTTCGCTTATTGACATACCCTGACAAGTAAAAATGGGCTTCGTCTGAAAAAAATATATTTTTTCAGGAAAACCAGCCGGTTGTTCCTGAATGAATTGAACGAATCTACGGCGATGAGAATGGTCGGTCGGCTTCAATTCCTGCACCGGTTGAATTTTGTAAGGGTTCAAAGTCAAATTTTATGCAAAATTCGCCAGGTGGTGGTTTTGGATAGTGCCAGTTGCTGAGAACTTCGAGAAATTGACAAATTTGGATCTGCTTCAACAATGTGGCGGCTCACGGCTGCGATGTTTTTTTAGTTGAACGAATCGGCCGAACAATTGGTGTTCGCACATTTTGTATCGAGTCTGTTGACTGAAATTTAACGACTAAATTCTTAATAGCGATCTCAGAAGGACGATTGTTTGTGCAAAAATATCACGAATTTTCATAGTGGATTTTAATTGAACTCATTGTAACAATTGCTAATGCATCTACTACAAATACGTCACAAAACGAAATGTCAAAACTATCTTCTTGTTGGTGCTGCCACAATTGAAAAACAAACTTCTTGTTGAAAAGCCCGCTATAATTTTATTTCTTTATTTGAGTAAAATTTTAATACAATAAGAGAGAGTTTTAATTCTGTTATAAATAAAATGTAAATGTGCTATAAATTTTATGCAATAAAAAAAATAACAGAGAATTAGCAGATTCAAGTAATTGATTACCCTAACTTATGTATGTTGGCTGGCTAACTGTCTGTCTAGTTGCCCCAGTAGCTGTTAGGGATTTTCAAAAAATAATACGTACATATGAGGAACATTGAACGAACAACAGCCGCAATTTGTTATTATTTTTACTTATAGAGGCAATAATGTGATGTGAGTGCACATACTTAAGTACTTACATACATAAATAAGTACATGCATGCATACATTAACACACACAACTACATGTTTATATTTATAAAAAAAAAACGTCATGCATAAATAAAAAACAAAATTGTGTTTTCTATGTCACATGTATTATGAACAAGTAATTTATGACGACCCAAATAGAATTTTGTTCATGTGCTTTCTTTTATTTATTTTACTACTTTTACAATAAATAACGGTAGATGTATGTATGTATGGGCATGTGTAAGTTTATAACCAAAAACGATAAAGAAAATAAATATAAGTAATTATATAAATATGTTGGTATGTAATATAATAAACAATCTACACATGCCAACATACATACACACACACACACACACAATAGCACACACATAAGTACGTTTTTTAAATACTCACAAAGTTACACTCTCTTCTTAAAGCAAACCCACAAAATTGAAATGAGGTCAGGGCAAAACAATTAAGGCCATAATACAACAAAATCAAAAAAAAAAAAAAAAAAACAACAAAATTTTGTGATTGAAAAAAAAAACACTAAAAGAAAAGTAGTTGTTGTAGGAGTTGAAGTAAAAGCAAACGATTTATAATTTCTTTTCAATAACTCATGCTGACAGCGTTGCCAGAAAACATACAAGTAAACATAAATCACTTGGCAGTTGACAAAATGGCCGGCGGTTAAAATTTTCGCCAACTATAACTCTGTAAAAAGCACCATTTACATATTTAATAAACAAAAAAAGGAAATTTAAAATTTTTGTAAAATACTAGAACTCTAATTTTCGTTTTTACGTTTCCATTACGATTCTTAAAAATTTCTACGAAATGAATTACTTTATAACTTTAGTATCTATTATTTATTAAATGCAGAAAATAATTTTTTGTATAAATAAAATGTCATCAAACTCAGAAATTGAATTAAGCGTTTAAATGAACGAGATACTATTGAACACACAGCTCTCGTATAGCTTATGTGAAATTGTTGTTAAGCAGAAACGAAAGTCTATGTAAACCGATCGATCCTAAAATTGAATTATAAAAAAATATAAGCAACGTTACAACTCATCAGAGTACTCAGATTATATTTGAGACTAATGCACTGCGCTACTCGTGGTGTAGAGCAAGTCAAATGACTTCAATATTATTGAGCCCACTAGTAAATTGAAGCAAAAAGTGCTTACAAAAAAGTAAATGCATTTGGTAGAGTACCCAGGCGAATCTATTGCCAGATGGTGGCAATGGCGCATTCATTTATTAAAGGCGATAATCAAATTGTAACTGAGTTTAGTATCCTTAAAAATACACATTTTTTTGACAACTTTAGTTTTATTGACACCAATGTAAAGTAGAAATATGGGATTTAATCTTGGAATATGATATGGGGCAAGTGTCCAACACGTTGGCGGCAGACATCCGCTTTATCACAAAATTATGAAGCACCATTTGCCATAAAGTTTCACTTATTTCGTCAGTGTGGCACCCACCAAATTTCATCTTTCAGAGCGGCAGTTGTTTATGGATTTTTTTCTCTATATTGTTAAATACAGGGTGGCTGATTAAAGCTGCTATAAAAAAAAAACCTAATGACTTATTTTCTCTGTAACCAACCTATTCCATTCTATTCTACTTTATTTGATAAATTAATCTTTAAATTTAACTAAACTGGAGAATTAGGACAATGAAACAAGAATTTGAGTAGTGCAACACTTCCGCGGTTTAGAGTCCGTATTTTCCGTCCAAAGAGAATATAGGCGCACGCTTGGTGACACTCCTCCAAGCAGATGGACGCTAATGAGGCTCGTGAAGAATTCTGCGGAGCATGGCACAGCCACAAGAAAGCCTTATCATCGAGTTCCATCAGTTCGGATACAGGAAACAGTCGCTGCTGCCATATAATCCAATCCTCGAGTTTCCACAAGGAACTTATCTGCTCAAATGGGTGTCAGCAGACAGTTGCTGCATACAATTTTGCACCAAGATTTAATTTAAGCTTATTTCCATATAAGATTCAATTAACAAGGAAATTAAACCTAAGAAACTTCCCAAATCGCTTGGAATTTTGTGAGAATATCATTCAAATGACGTCAGAGAATGAAAACGTCTTAAAGTGCATTTTTTAAGTCTGACGAGACACATTTTGATTTAAAGGGTAACGTTAACAAACAAAATTGTCGAATATGGAATAATTCTAAGCCACAGATACTCCATCTGTTGTTTTTCGATTTTTAACTTAACAGGGTGACCGCCGGAAAGGTATACTACTTTGTTCGTTTATAATATTTGATTAAATGAAAGAGACTGGAATACAGATAAATGTCCGCCTCTCACAAATGCGAGAACACTGAGGATGGCAAATAGCCGAAACCGATTTGTTCACAAATCAAATTTAACGCGGGTTGACGTAAAATCATACCCAGACAATCAACATCACAATTTCTTAAACTAACTTGTTTTTAGAAAGAGGTCTCGCAGTAATTCCATTGTAAAGTAGACGGTGCTACATGCGATGTTAATCAAGCCCAATGCCTGCAATTGTGGCGTTAAAATTTTTTCAATCACGATATCGCTCCCCATTCACTATTAATAATGGAGGTAACGTTTTCATTTTCATAGAAATAAGGTCCAATGATTCATCCTGACCAAATTGCACACCAGACTGTCACTTTTATTGGATGTAGGAATGGCGTGATTTGATTTACATCTGCACCGACCAGGTAGTCATAATCAGATGGTGGTCAAACCACTTGAATGATTTGCAAACGTCATTCACGCCCTAGGAGGCCATCGAATACGTATATCCTGCGGTCACTCCTAGTAGCAATTTCGAAAGCCCGAAGTAGGCCGCAGCCTTCACTCCTTGCCAAAGAGTTGGAGACTTTCCAACTCCTGGTCCAGAACGCATGAAGCTTAATATAATTAAGAACATGACGGCATTTATACTCACTGGACCTGAACCATTCATTGTGTTCATTTTGAATGATCCGACCCACAAACTCTCACGAGGGTCTCGAAACCACAACCACCACGATATTCCCATATAGGGGCCAACCTCAATAACCAGTCAGAGAACAGCTAATTGTCTCAAGAGACAAATAGTGAACTCTGCGAGCGTACTGATTCCCGTGGAAATATGTGGATTGTCCAGGTGACTCCTACTAGCCTTTGAGGGGCCTGGGCTCCCTTTTACCCCGCAAGATACCAGTCTAAATGGAATAGTAGGTTCCAAAAAGACTATCATGTGCCCCCGGGGGGAATTGAATGTAGGAATAATGGATGGATGAATAATTTGAGGGTTTCTCGTTCTCCAGAACCGACTATTCTGTTTATTCATGTATCCATTCAAATGAAAATGTGCCTCACCGCTCATTACGATTTGTTCATGAAATTCGGGGTTGTCATTGGCATATGTACGGCGGCATAAATGGTCTTGTGGAAGAAGGTCTTGCGTCAACTGAATCTTATATGGAAACAAATGCAAATCCTTGGGCAAAATTGTGGCCAAATTTGTTGTTTGAAGACCAAGCTTATGATCGTAGCGCCAAATTGAGATTGATGGATTGTTTTGAACACTTTCTTGAGTAGGAGTAATATTTGCAGCCGATCTTGCAGTACGTTGAGGCCCATGCTTGGAACCTCTTTCTTCGAAATCTTTCACTACACGATAAATAGTGCGTTTTGTTGGCACGTTGTTCGTCCCAAAAATTTCACGTAGCTTTCTCATCGTCACAATAATCAATGATTGAGCTTGACAGAATGATAACGATTAAAACACGTTGGTTTATCGAATATTTTTTCATAATAAATTTGCCACGTGTCTACTTTACGACTGCCAAAACAAAGTAGTATACCTTCCCGGGGGACACCCTGTACTTTCTAATTATTGTAAATAAAAATTTTATTTACTAAATCTAAAACCAATTTAAAAACTTTTTCTTACTTTTTGTCGATTTTTTTTACGAATTTAAAATAATTTTAATAATATGGATTTTGTCGATTTTATAACCTTACATCAAAAATTTCTGGTAGCATTGACTTTATGGACACAAAAAAATACAATTTATGACACTGTTGCCAGATAAGATTAGAACTATGACTTTTCGAAACTGATGATTTTTTTTTTGTTGTGTTTTAAATATTAATGTTAAACCAGTTTTATTATTTTGGTTATTGAAGGGAATAAAAAATGTAAAGAATTCTTGTGTAGGCCTTTTTATTATCATTAATAATTTATAACTTTAATTAAACAAAATTGATTTGTATTAAAAAGTAATTTAAAAAACTAAAATTATTACAAACAATATTTTTTTGACAAATCAAACTTTTAGGAATTTTCTTTTTATACATTTTTAAAATAAACTTCTAATTTCTTTAGCATTGATATGCTGATGATTCACTTGCCAAAACGATTGATTTTCTATTTTCTGTTTTGCTAAAAATAAATAAATTAAATAAATTTTGTTATCGCTTAACATGGTGCAGAATTTTCGTAACCATTTTTTAAGTAATTTTAATGTGAATGAAGAATTTTTTTCTCGGACCAGCACTCAGGGGATGACTTTTTTACATGAGATGCAATGTGCCAGAAATAGGAAATTATGTTATTGAGAGGAGGAAGAGGGAGTAGAGTTTATTCCACATACGGAATGTTCAGCTAAAAAAACGAATTTTTCTTGTGCGATTAACTAAATCCACAAATAGATGCGCAATCAATGAAAATCGAGTTAAACGCAAAAACGTTAGAGTAACGATAAAACAGTGATATACATTCCACATTGCGTCGATGCTCTAGAGAATCAATAGAATTGGATACCATACGGTCCCCAATGAGCCTCTTGGGCCCTCTCCTGTAGGTGGTCGAGTAACTCCGAAATAGACTTTGGAGCGCCGGCCCATACATGAGAGGTGTATTACATCTTTGGACAGATATAGGTGGTATAAATAGTACAAAGTTCGGATGGAGTGAAGTATCTCTTACACCATTTTAGAAAACCGAGCCCCTTGAAAGCTTCTTTACAAACCTGAAAAATGTGTTTAGTTCATCGAACATCACGTTGAATTTTCATACCAAGAACATCAAGATCTTCCGATTCCGTAATACTCATATCACCCATTGTAACAGATGCAGCACCATTTCCGAACAGCGGTCTAAGCGTAAGCATGCAATATTGTGTCTTTCGGCCATTAAAATATACTCTATTCACTCTATTCCGAGACAAATCTGAAGAAATTATCACTGAAGAAATTAACACCGCCACCAAAAGCTGCAAGTTTTGACAGAAGTGCATGATGCCACACTATATCAATCGCCTTAGAAATATCTACAGCCACAACATTACTCTCTCTGAAATGATGTATGGAGTTGCACAATTGTTTCGACAGAAAAGCCAGCTAATCACTCGTAGAGCGCCTTCGGTCGCTAAGTAAGTTGTTGGACTCCAGGTACCTCACAAGATGAAAATTAATCATTCTTTCCACTCACCACTTTAAAAAAAGTGCAGAACAAATTAGGCGGTAATTTAAAGGGTTTTTAGCCCCACAATTTTTGTGAATCGGTATCACATTAGCAACCTTCCAGTGCTACCAGTGCTGGAATCCCATCTGGTCCAGGAGACTTGTTGATGTTGAGATCTGCTAATACCTTTTCAACCGCTCGAGGTCGAAAGAATATCTTTGACATAGTAACGGATACTCTATCAAGCTCGAGCAGTGGTTGATTGCTTTCCGGCAAATAAGAATTATTAGCAAATATACCAGCCAAAAAGTTAGCTTTATCAACCGGGTCAGTGAATATTTGGTCATTCTTTAAAAGGGTCCAAATTAATCAACTAGAATTATTCCTTATTCTTTTAACAAAAGACCAAAAACGCTGACGAGTAGCAAGAGTTTAAGCACGAAGGCGCTTATCTTATAGATTTTTCTCACGCCTTAGTACATTGGCATATCTATATAAACGGTGTTTTTTTCCAGATAAAGGTATAGGACTTTAAGTTGTTAACACTCTTTCAACTGGCGTCCATTTTGTTAGCTGTCAAGTAATTTATGTTTAATTTGGCTTGGCATTTCAGCATTAATAGACTGACACCTGAACAACGCTACCAAATTGCGCAGATTGGACGCAAAACAAGATTGCTGTTAAACCCAATTTTTTCATAAGCAAATTTTGTTCATGGATGTAGCTGACTTTTGTTTGAATGGATACGTCAATAAGCAAAACTGCCTTATTTGGAATGATGATAGTCCTCAAGATACGGCACCGTTACGACCACAGAAACTGCGATGTCAATCAAAGCGTTGCAGTCAATTGAATAACCATTATGTACAGAAGCAGTGTTTTCACTAAGCCGACGGAACATGTCAAACAATCGTGTCTCTATGACTTTATTAAGGGAAATGTGCATAGTTTCATGTTTCGAACCCGTCTATTGGCCTCCAAGATTATGTTATCACCGCTGCACCATTTTCGATGGGGATATGGGAAGCCGTCAGTCTACCCCGATAATTTCGAAACTTTTGACCTGGACAAAAATCGTTACGTTTTTGCCGAAACACCACCACAAATGTTGTAAGGAGTCATTGAAAATAGAACTACGTGTGAGCCATCTCCCCCCGGAGGCGCGCAGCCTTGGGGTAAAAGATAGAAAAAATCGTCTACGCTAGCAGGGGCCTGAAACTGGAAGAATTGGGCCCTCGAAGTCAAACCAGTAGCGTCTCTGCTTGCTTCTGAAACTGCCACCTGAGGTGTGTTATACAACTTGGGGACGTTGGTAGACGCATAGTTTTTAGCGTGTGGTAAGATTACACACGGCTATTTTCTGATGTTAAATGGTACCACAATCTGTCTAAGCAAGCCATGCCGATTACATGCCACAAGTCATTTTTATATTATAATGCCAAAAGGTTATCTTTCGAATAAAGTAAATTTCTAACAATTTTTTCTATATCTCACCCTTTGTTGTAACAACATAGCCTTTCTACCATTAAAATAATGCAGTGAAACACTTATGTTGGTCCGCCAAATAACTTTTTTTTTAAATGCTATAAACTCTTGAACCAATTGGACTTTGTATGGCGTCATACCAAGGTCTTTATGGAAAATTCGTCTCAATGATGTCTCTGAAATGTTTAATTGTTGAGAACGACAGTAAATTGATGTTGATGACGCTTCACGCATACTTTCTGCCACAGCAGCAATATTCTCGGGTGGTGTACGCACTGTTTTTGGCTTTTAACGCTTTTCTCACAAGATAACGAACATACGGAGCTGACGGTGCTTCTCTTCTTCCAAAATCCATACGCAATTTTCGCACACATTCTGCAACATTACCATGATTTTCAAAGTAATGTCTGGCAATATTTCCCAGCGTTGTTCAAGCGTATACACAACCATATTCGTTGATCTGTCAAATCAAACATAAGCTAAGTGTTACCATTCACGAAACAAGAAAAAATTAAGGCCGTGTCAGATAAAACTTTGTTGCTTTGCGTGACATTTGAAACTTTAAAGCAAAAGCGTAAATCAAGTGGTGTATGTCACAATAAACTTTGACAACACTCATGGATTTTTTTGTTTACGCCCACACACAAATACACAAACACAAATAATAAAAGCCAGGTGTTTGTCAAAGCGCGCAAAAAGTTGAATGTTGGTTAACTTTTCGCTTTGCGCTGCGTCAAAAGTGCTTTATGTGGCAACTTTTATACATTTACGTACATTTTAACTCAAATGTCAAAGCGAAACTCTGACGCAACGCAAAGCAAAAGTTTTATCTGACACGGCCTTTAGAGATGCTCACGGTCTCTTATGTTCCTTTTACTTTTGTTCAAATTTCCTCCAAATTATGTCGAAATTATATGTCTTTTGTTTCTCTTATTAAGACGTTTAAAAAGTCAAATGCAAAAAAGAACTGTTTACTATGAACAAGGAATTTTTTTTTAATCAGCTGGCAACACTGCTGCCACCTTGCAGCTTCTTTTTTGGTGTTTCTCTTACTGACATTGTTCTTTGTTTATACACAAATACAAATATGCATTTGTGTATGAATGCATGTGTATGGGAGTTATTATAACTGCTTTTTTTATGAAGTTTGATGAATGTCTAGACACATTTATGGCAGGTGTAGTATCAACAAAAATATTTCAAGATATTATTTGGAAACTCGGCAAGTTCATTAGATTATTATTTTAAGGTATTGCAATATCGTCTTAAAGCTGCCGTTATTTGTTGTTTTTTTTATTAAGTATATAAATAGGAAAGCCACGTTTACGAATAACGGTACGCATGTTTACAATTTGTAAAAATTTTGCATTTTAATGTCTTGAGTTTAAATCCAATCTGGTACATATCTTGCGCAGTGTCCCGAAGTGTCAAAAAGTAATTTTAATAATTAAAATACTGAAAGGAGTTTAGATTTTGAAAATATTGCAAGTTGGCATCGATTTCAATAGATCGCTAGTTTTGCTTTCAGCTTCCGCTTACTTGAGAGCCGATTAGACGAATCTGCTTCAACAGTTAAACAAATAACAATTTTTACAGCGGAAATTTAAACTGACGTCAGATTATTGATTGTAAGACTTCGCAAGAAAGGTGACTGGGGAAGAGGTTTAAAGGAGATAATTCTATGTAGCAACTGTGGTGGCATTCCCTTAGCGTGGTAATAATTTTATTTATGTTAAATCTATTGAATTTTTTTGAGGAAATTGTTTCGGCTTTTTGAATAACGATTTTGCATCGGTAGTGAGATTTACATGGGTAAAATTGCACTTTAAAATACTGACCAAGCTCCTGAGGACGAGGAACCACCTCTTTCTTCGAGATCATTCCCTACCCGATAAATAGTGAGTTTTGTTGGCACGTTAATTCTCCCAAAAATTTCACGTAACTTCTCATCGTCACAATAATCGATGATTGATTTTGATAAAATGTTTTAACAATTAAAACACGTTGGTTTATCGAATATTTTTCGATAATAAATTTGCCACGCGTCTACTTCATGACTGCCAAATATGAACTGTCAAGACTAATGTTTACCAAAATGGCGGAAAAGAAAGTAGTATACGTTCTCGGCGGACACTCTTTATTTTGACTTGCAATTTATATAACGAAGCCTTAAAATAATTGAACTTGTAACGACACGATTTCTCTGGTTGCTGGTCGACTGGTTAATTCGGTATAAATGAGGAAAACAACGGTGAAGTTCAGCTATTAACGGTTGATTTAATTCGCGAAGACTTAAAATTTGCCACAAGTATGGAACAACATGTTCTTGCAACCAAAACTATTGAATTTTGACTCGTCAGCAAAAAAAAAACGTTTTCCCAGAATGTAATTGACTTTGTTACGTGCTTATGGGCAAGCTTTAGCCAATTTTACAGATTCCTTTTTGATATTAACGGCTTTTGGCGAGCTACTCGACCATGGAACTTATGTTCCCGCGGAACACGACGCATTGCAACCCATTCCCTTTTCAATCTCCACCAAAAATTATGAAGCCGATATTTTAGGATTTTCTTTAATTTTCCGCACTGTAATATCACTCAGTCCTATCATTTCAGCTATTTTATGGTGATTTTGCCCTTTTTTTATAATGCGTTAGGACCAATTCTCGTGTTTCTGAACTTGTCCGTATCACTTTTTTTAATGCAGTTAAAGAATAATTATACTCAAATAAACAACAGAAGTGAATACTGAACAAAACAAAAAGTAACGATATTCAATGGCGCAAGTATGTAAAGGGTGTCCCAAAATTCATGCAAGAATTAATTTTAATGGAAAACAAAGGTTTATAATTAAAAAATGTTAATTTTTAATTGATTTATATAGTATAGGGTTATGTATGGAATAGCATATCAGATAAATGACATCCACGACATTGCTGGCACATACGCACATGGCCGTCCACATCCATATCTTGCAATTTTGGCACACAAAACTGGATTATTATGTCGTGATAGCGAGCACCATTAACGGTTTTTGTCGAAGAAGAATAGTCCAATTATGCCTCTAATTCAAAATCCCCACCAAACACTGACAAGTTGTGGATGGATTTGTTTCTCAACCATCACTTGTGAATTTTATGAAACCCAAATGCGAAAATTTTGTCGATTTCACAAAGCTATCAAGATGAAAATTACCCGTATCATGCTTTGATCGAAAAGCCAGCATCCACTTTTTGTTGTTCCATAATCCATTCAAAACTGTCTTTGCTGTGCGTGTAGGCTCCAGTTCTTGAGTCAATTGAACTTTAAAGGCATGAAGATGCAAGTCTTTCGTAAGAATATTCTGTAGAGAGCTTCTCCAAATGCCCAATTATTGACACGAGCCGAATTGATATACCTGAACTCTCAGCAACACTCTCTCGAAATGCTTCAATGTTTTGTGATGTTTTGTGGACGACCACACTGTCAAAGATCACTAATTGATCCAGTCTCTTTAAGTTTTTTAATTAGTCTCTTTGCAGTTGATGAAGTTAAATCACTATTCCGATCATATTTTGTACGAAAATAGCGAAATGTTGTTGCTAAACTTAACAATAAAAATGCGTTGATCTTTTGTGTAACGCTCTATTTCTAACAACCCTGGACTGTCAGCTGTTACGCTGTTTGTTGACATTTTACCGCACAAATGGCGCAAAATTCAAATTTTGCGTATATTATGAGACACCCGTTATTTACACACAAAAACACTAGTAAAAGAAACTGCACGAAATAAGTTGTGACCTATTTTTTTAAATATATTTTTTTTAATTTTTTTGGGTACGGTTTTGTGAACAAACCGGTTTCGGTTGTTTGTCATCTTCAGTGTTCTTTTCGTACTTTTTAATTTTTAAAGGAAATAATAAATTTTCAAATTTTCTTATATATTTCTATAGTTAATACTGTATTAGTTTTAATTATAATAAATTATAAAGTTAAAAAGTTTTATTTTCTATCTGCACGAAATAAGCTGTGAGCCACTGTAGTTATATTTATTTTTGTATATACAGTGCTGGACAATTCATTGCAAACTTTTCTAAAAGTGCATTTACTCGTTTCTAAAGCCAAAAAAAAACAAAAACATTGCTTGAAAAAGCTAAAATTTGTTTTTTTTTAGAAATATTTTCTTTATTCTATTAGGAAAAGATTTAAGAAAATAAATAACCAAAATGTATCATAGTTCAAGAATTATTTTTTTTGTTTTTTTATTTATTTATTAGTATTGATAATACTTTAATATTCTATTTTTATTTTATATTAAAATTATTTTGTAACTTTATGTTCACATAGTTTTTATAAAAATTCTACATTTTCTCCTAAATATAATATCATTTGCTTCATTTTTAATCTCCATTGATAGTGAGTTATATAACTTAAATCCTTTATAAAAAAGAGATCTTTGCATCGCTGTTGTTTGAAGCCTAAATAAAATCTTTCGCATTTCTAATTCCATATGGTTGTATCTCGCCAACGTATCTGATTTGATCGCGTAGATAGTGTGGAGCATTTCCATTTCTCATTTTTCTAATAAAAATTAGGGTGTTGAGTGCCAATCTTTGCTTTACATTCATCCATCTGAGTGTGTCTAACATTGTTCGTACCGGTGCATATCTATTGCATTTTAAAATCGATCGTATTGCTTTATTTTGTAATTTTTGTAGCCTTTCTAGTAGAGCTTCAGTGCAGCATGTATATAATATGGTTGAACCAAATTCGAAATCAGGTTTTATTATTGTATTATATATGTTCATCGCCGTCATTATAGAAATTTTATTTCTGATACGTTTAAATAATCCTATCTTTTTCCCGATTTTTTTGCACATATATTCTATATGTTCTTTAAGTCTTAATTTATTATCGATTATAAAACCCAGAGATATTTAATAAGTTTTACCTTTTCTATTACGTTATTATTAATTTTGATTATAGTTTCACTAGTCTCATTTATTTCTACAATTTTCGTTTTATTTTATGAAGAGGAATAACAAAATAATAGCAATTTTCTTAGATTTTAAAAGAGCGTTTGAGACGTTAGATAGAGATATTTTATTACGGAAACTTTATAAATATGGAATTCAGGATACTGAATTGAAATGGTTTGAGTCATATTTGACATATCGCAGACAATTTACGAAGGTAAATGGCACATTATCAAATACTACGAGAAATGACTTCGGAGCACCACAAGGCTCAATTTTAGGAGCGCTACTGTTTATTATATACATAAATAATATGGAAAAAGTTTTGAAAAAATGTGAAATTGTTTTATATGCAAACGATACGATGATTTTTACTGAAGCGGCAACGGAGGAGATATGTCACGCTAATTTATCTGATGATATGGATAACATTATGAAATGGTTGAGAATGAATAAACTAAAGTTAAACGAGAACAAAACTAAAATAATGCAAATAAATATGAATACTAATATAATATTTAAAATTAATGATATAATAATAGAGAAAGTTAATAATATAAAATATCTAGGTTTTCTGATAGACAAGGACTTAAAATTCAAAGAACATATAGAATACATATGTAAACAAATTGGTAGAAAAATCGGGTTTTTTAAACGTATAAGGTACAAAATATCAATTATAACGGCAATAAACATATACAATACGACGATAAAGCCACATTTTGAATTTGGATCTACTGTGTTATATACATGCTGTACAGAACAGCAGATATCAAGGATGCAGAAACTACAAAATAAGACAATGCGCGCAATAATCAAATGTAATCGATTTACCTCAGTGGGACATATGTTATATACGCTCAAATGGCTTAATATAAAACAAAGATTATAATTGAACACAATTCATTTTATTCAGAAAATAAAAACGGGAGAGGCGCCTGATTATTTAGTGGAACAACTCAGATACGTTGGTGATTTTCAACCATACAACTTGAGAAATGCTACAGAACTTAGACTACAACGACCAGATAATAATACAATGCGAAGATCACTATTCTACAAAGGATTGAAGCTATACAACATGGTGCTAAATAATATTAAGGATGAAATTAATCCGAATGTATTTAAAAGAAAAATTGTAACCTTTGTAAAAAATATTTAATTTGAAGCAGATTTGATGTAACTTGAGAAAGAATGTATATTGTTATATGAAAGTATTAAAAATACTACTAATAAATGATAATGATAAGTTTATTCATTTTTAGTTATATATTAATATTATTTACATCCTGTAACCTTTTTTGTTGTGACATTCTTCACTAGTATCACCTTCTGCATATATAAGAGTATCGTCTGCGTATAATACTACTTCACATTTATTAAGTATTTTTGGCATTTTTGGAAAAAAAAAAACTAAAAGTAGTTAATTTTGGGAAGTGGATAAAACAATGGAAACTTAAATTTTACTTCAATAAATTAGCGTTAGCTTTTAATCAATGATCAATATTTTGTTGGGTATATTTATTTTTTATAACTGCATCACAACGACGATGCATTGATTCAATTAGTTTATCAATGGTGTCCTTGAGAACTTTATGCCATTCACTAAGTACTGCATTGTATAAGTCGTCTTTTCGTGTGTAATTAAAGGCTCTTATTTTGCGATCTATAAATTACCATAGATTTTCTATGGGATTGAGATCTTGGGACTGGGCGGGCCACTTCAAAACACATGCCTTATTGGAGCGTAACCCATCAGTTACAACCCTAGAGGTGTGTTTTGGATTTTTTGTCATGCTGAAACCTTCCAGTTAGTGGCATGTTCTCCTCTGTAACATTATGTCGCTTAAAATCGATCTATAGCCTACATCTGTCATTGTGTGCTTTATAACATGAAGTGAACCCATTCCCTGCCCTAATAAACAATCTCACACCCTAACATTGCCACCACCAAACTTTACAATATTACAAGTATACTTTGGATCCATTCTTTCCTTTTGGTCGTCTTACAAAAGATCTATTATCATTCTCCCTTAAATTATACTTGGATTTGTTGGAAAATAGGACAGTTTTTCATCGCTCTTTAGACCAATTTATGTACAATTTGGCAAATTTCAAACGAGCAGTGTGGTTTCTTAAGATATTAGAGGTTTCTTTGCAGAACCAAAACAACCAAGACCAGTTTCGCCTGCTCTATCTCAGAATATTCTTAACTTCTCTTGATGCCATTTTCGAGTCTTTTTTTAAACTCTCTTGCTATTAAATTATCTTGTCTTTAAGTAGTTTTACGTAGTCTTCCTCCTAAATGTAGTGTTTTCACAGGACCTGTTTTACGAAATTTCTTTATCATTTCAGAAACTACTGATTTATTCATTGAATATTTGTCACAAATATTTTTTTTGTTTTAATCCAGTATTAAAATCATTTATAATTTTGATTTTTAAATTTTCGCTGTTATGTAATCAAGATTAATTTTAAAAATATTTGAACAAATAAACTATCAAAACAATCATTTTTAAAATAACGATAAATAATATTCTGCTTTAATTTCTCATCAAATGCATTTTGTTTTAATCATATTTCGTGCAGAAATGTAAAAAAACTTTCCATTGTTTTTTCAATACCCTAAAACTTGCCACTTTCACTTTTTCTTTTTAACGTCTTAGTTTTCTGTTCTTTTTTTCTTTTAAATTATCAAAAACAATCTAAAAAATGTTATTCTAAAACACTTTCTCAGTTTATTCAGCAATCAATTTTGAATTTCCAAAAAAAAAATTAGTAAATAAATTTAAAAAAAAGTTTCTATTGAATTGTCCAGCACTGTATGTGTATGTGATTGATTGGTAATTAGGAAAAAACAACAAATAAATTACAAAATCACCTAAAAACAAAAAAAAAGCATGTGTCAGGGTAGGCGAAAAAAAACAAACAAAATAGAAAAAAGAAAAACTATGTATAAAAAGCAATACAATAACAAATAATTCATTAAATAATAAAAAACAACAATGTCATTTACAACGTCGACTGCGGCAGAGAGAGTAAGTGTTATAAAAAATGCACAAAAAAAAGAGACAAACAAAATAACAACAAATAAAGTTTAGAAAGATAACATTTTGGCAAATGTTTGTATGAATAACAATTAAATGTATAAGACCCAAAACTGGTATAAGATTTTAATCTTAAATCTTAATTAATATAAATTAATATTAAAAAAAAAAAAAACTTTCTTACCTTTTAGCAAAAATTTTTTGGAGAAAATTCTTTTTTTTTGTTTTGTTTAAAATCCTGTTTCTTAATGTTCAAAAATGAAACCTTTTTAAGGGGAGAAGTTTTATAGAGATGAGAGATTTTTGTTTTTTGTTTGTTTTTTTAAGTGGGGAACCGTTAAACAAAAAGCACAAAAAGTAATAAGCGAATTATGTAGCAACAATAACATAACATAAACTTAGTTTGAAAGAGCCATACCAAAGATTATAGAATTACAAAGATGTTGCACTGCGAACATTTAACATAAACAAAAATTTTAAGCATCAATAGACGAGGGGGGAAAGTGTAAAGGGTAAACAGAGAATACTGTCTTTGCATTGAGCAAAACTAATAACAGAAAAGAGAGTAGTATTTTTTATGCACAGAAACACACGTTTATTCATGTATGCACACATATGCTTCCCATGAATACTTGTGTTTGGGTGTGCGTGCATTGTTTTAGGTATATTTTTGTTTTTAATTCTGTTTTAAAACTAAAAATGAATTAGGTTTACTAGCAACTTTATTAATGTTCACAGCATACAGCTTGTGTGGATGTTCAACATTAATAGAAACGAACATGATTCATTTCGTTATTGTAGGGCAAATATACTTACTTTATTGTTGTATGAATGAAAAAATGTACGTTTACACCGAAGTCATGATGCTGTTATTTACTTATATTTTAAAGTTAATTCAACCGCGCACAACTTTCGGTATAAGATCTAATATGATGGAGGTAAAATAAAAGACATGTATGATTTTTAATTTTTATTCAAATTAGTGTTTTAAAATTTTTACTTTTTCAATATGTGCTGGTTTATACTGGTAAGTTTCCCAGGAAGAATGCTTTCTTAGTAATATTATTACAAGCAAATTTAAAATTTCCAGCCTATGATTGTAACAAGCACTCTTCTCGTCAAACCAAAAGGAATAAATTGTACTATTAGTACATTCTATGCATTGCTGAACTATGTCTTTTTTAATATTTTTCATTGCTTTATTGGCAGAAAAAACCTTTTCAAAAACTTTTATATGAATCTTACAAACTTCGAAAAATTGGTTGGCGGGTGCACATAAACTTCCAAAATCTGAGTCACTTTCATAGTTTTTTGTGTGGATACACATTTCTGATGGATATGTTAGAATTTGTGCAGGTTTTACTGTATCCATTCTACATTTGCTGCATGATATTCGTTGCGCTATGTATTCAATGAAATATCGGCTTGAAGTAAGTTCTATTAATACATTCGGAGAGTTAAAACAGTCGGCACTTTCATCAAAATATTCTTCTTTATTCTAATATATGTCTACGATATCTATCACTGGACATTGATTATCAGCTGATACAGTTTCACTACATTCGGCGGAGCTTTGAAAATCCACCGGTAAGAATATGGTATCGTCGTTTTCACAATTTTTTGACGAAGTAAACTGGCTTATTTTTAAAGATATCAGCTTTGCCATTGCGATATTAAATTCGTGAACTGAAAGGTTCTTACAGTGTCCGCCTTTGGCGCGAACATATGAAAATACGTTTTCTAATGGCTCCTGATTAAACCGGCTAGTTAAAATTGTGAATAAATTAGAACTTTCTTGAAACATTTCTTCACTTAAAGATAATATGCCCCTGGTGGTTTGGATAAGACCGCGGATGGAAAATATTTTATTGCCGACATATTCAATTTGTTGCATATATATTATTAGATCCTTCAATACCTTCTAAGTATTATTATTATGCTTTAAACCACGCTTTAGAGGATTAGGATCGCTAAAATATTTACTACTTAAACAGTCAAAATAACTATCAAGTTTTTTTATAAATACGTAAGTAGAAGAGGCTATTTCCGATGAAATCCTTGTAAATTTACGATTTTCGTTAAGAGTTTGAATCGCAGCTGCAACAGAACGGCTTAAAGTTTGAACAGCCAAACCCACGCGCATTTTTTGACAATTTGTTGGACTTATATGGGATATTGTCAACTTTGTCATTTTTGTGACTTTACCATGCTCTAGTTCAAAAACTTCTCTAATAACATCAAACCGCGCTATTCCATCAGGTGTTTTAAAGTCACCTTTGATAAAAGCATTTCTAATGGATTTAAAAATATGAGGTACATCATATAGCATATATACTTTATTAGTGTTATAAAGAAAATAAGGCTGTTCTGGTGACACTCCCAATAGGTCGTAACATTTCCTATTGTTTGGACCTTGATCACATGTAACTGGAAATCTAAATTTGATATTAGAAGTGTTTTCAATATTTCTCCTTTTATGGAACTAGCAGTTATAAAGTAGTTTAACACAAATTTCCAATTTTCTATAATTCCTCTAATCATGAAAACACCAATTTGAGAACCCATTTCATTTGTTCGCTCGTATCCTATATCAACTACTCCATCTATAACATCCGCACAATCATTATAACTTGAATTTCTTCTGATTGATATTTCATCAAATATTAAAATGCACTCTCTTTTAAGAGGTTTCATCTTTAAAACCGTTTTCTTAAGAACATTATATATGCAAACATTGTTTCCTGGCTGCAAATTCTTAATATCTGCTTGGAAGGTTCAATTTCAAAATATTACGCAAGAACAAGTACGTAGAGGTTGATCTATAATAAATGCTTTGAACAAATTCTTTTCACAATCCTCCCATCGAGCGTTTGTTCCCCTGCTTCCCTTCATTAGAATTCTGCAGAATGTTTTTTCATTACGATTGATACCAAGTTTATCAATTTCACTTTCAAGAGAGGCTTTTACTTTTAACTTTGCTTCTAATGCCTTCAATCTTTTTTCAAGTTTTCGACTTCATACATCGATTTTGTTGAGTTTTACTTTTAAGTCTTTTAAACATGTTGAAAAATTTCTTTCTATAAAAGTTTTCATTTTTTAAACTTTTAAGGCAGTTTGTGCATAAAGGTGGCGGTGATTCGAATCTTTTTCGCTTACGTAACGGACTTCAAAAAAATTTATCGTTGGTATTTTCATTTTCAGAGCAGTTGCCTTTTTTCAATACTTTCTGACTCAGCACTATCCATTAAGTATAATGTTGGCACGGCTCCTCGATGTAAATATCTTTTACCAATTAAATCAGGCGAAAAGAGCCTATCACATAAAAAAAGGGAAGTAGTTTCTTCCATAAACTGTTTTTCAAAGTTGCACTTTTTTAGCCATTGTTTAAATAATGGTGAGTTTGTGTTTGGAAAACAGAAAAGTTTCATTTCAGGAAATTTTCTTTTCGATCTGCTACAATGTGGCAGAGAACATTTATTGCCTGCTTCTTTGAAAACTTTATTTTTCACAGCATTATTTAACTCAACTTTTTCTGTTCTATTCATTATTTTATTTATTTTTTTAACTATGTAAGTTAAAAACCATTTACATATGAACTGCTGAATGAAAGTATTTACACTTCTATTTATATTTTCATTCCTTATACCTTAGAGATGGTAATACTTAAAACTAAATAAATATATAGTTTTTCCCATATTTCTGTGCTGATATCATGCTTTGAGTAATGTCTTTCAAATTATCTTTTTTACAACTATATTTTATTATCATGTTTACGATCTACGAGAATTTACATTCGGTAACCAGAAGAAGGGCTTACCATTTACTTTTTTGTCATATTCCTAAAAGACCAAAAATTAACAAATGTAGCAAACACTGCCTTAATGAAAATATTGGTTAATAAGGCTTCCAAAGTTCGTCGACAGTCGATGCTGTTTTATTTTTACAATAAAAAATCTGTATGGTTTGGCTACGGCAACACAGAAGATCCAATTAGTTTTGTATACAATAATACAACTCGAATTTGTAGAGCCCAACAAACACAATATAACAACGTTGATTTTCATTGTTTATTACTAATCGTATTTATAGTATATAATTTTAGCTTACAATTTAAGGCTAGGTTTAGAATAATTGTTTTGTTTTTCTTGTTTACAAAGTGAAAAGAAATTAATGCTAGTGAACTAAGAAAAGGCTTGATCACATAATATTATTTTTAATTAGTTCATATGCACTTATCTGAAAGCAAACCTTTTTGTTTGTTGGGCATAATATTGACAACGTAAACACACATACCCACACACACATAAACAATGTTCGTAAGTATGAATTGCTTTTGCTGAGAGTTTATTTATATTTTGGTAATTTGCTCTCCGTTGATGAAATTTCGCTCATTAGTCGTACACACGAGGATTTTCAGAAAATCCCATCAATAATTTAGCAGTGGCAGAACAATGTATGGCAGTGCAACATCTTTGTAATTCTATAATCTTTGGCCATACAATCGTGTATATACATATACATTTGTATGTTGTTGTTGTTGTAGTTGTTTTAATAATCATTAGTTCCAAGTTTCAAAAGAAGTTTCACCACTTTCTTTTGCTAGTTTTTGAGGTTTATTTTAGCGGTGTTTTTTGTTGTTTTTTTGTTTTAAAAATTTTTTTTTTCTTTAATATTATTATTATTGTAGTCACAGGCTAATATAGAAGGTGAAGACGGAAAAAAAGTAGTTAAAATTATATGGATGAGTAAATGTGTGTGGTGTATTTTTTGATTTTAACAACTTGTTTTTAGGGGTATGGTATCGCTATGGATGATGTTCGTTGGTTGGCTGGTTGGTTAGTTAGTTATTGTATTTGCTGTAAATCCCAATAATAACAAAAACAACAGCAAAAACTAACCATGATGTAGATGAAATAAAAAAGAAACCAGTATTTTCTTCTTTCACTTGAGTTTTTATTTAATTTTTTTGCTGGCTGCCTTACTTGTTTTTGTTATTTTTTTTCTTTTTTTAGATGTGTGAGAAATTTTATTTCTTTTCTTTTTTTATATTAGTTTTCACTTTAAAATATTCATTTTATAGGTAAACTGGAAACTTTTTTAATTTAACATTAAATTGTTTGTAGAAGTTTTTAGATATTTATGCATAATAAGATTTAAATCACTTTTTATTAAAATTCTTAAAAGATTTTTAAAACACATTTTGTTTTTAGTTAAAACACAATATTTCTTAACACTATGCTTTATTTTTATTATTTATAAACATATAAATTTTATTCTTATAAATTATTATTTTTAAATATTTTATATATTTTTTAAAATTTTCATCATTTTACAAAAAAAAAAAAAACATTTTTTAAGAGTTATGTTTTCCATTTAATTGAAAATAAAAGGAGACAAGAAATCTTGGTATAAAAGAAAATCACTTTAAAAGCACATCTTATAAAGACAAAAAGAAGAAGCACACTAAATATTTTGACGTCTCGGCCCGTTAAATTATTTGCTTTGTTGTTGTTGTTGCTATTATTTTAAATGCTTCTTTTTGCTCTATTGTTAACAAAAAAAAACAAAAAAAAAACAGGAGACAACGTAAACGTCAAAGCTAAAATGACGTTAACGTTTTTAAAAGCAGAGAACAAAGAAATATAATTTCTTTCTAACCGATTTTTTTTTAATTTCTTTAAATTTATTACAAAATTAAACACTTTTTGTTGTTGTTAAAACAATTTTAATTTTTCTTTTTTATTTTGTTGTTGTTATTATATTTCCTTTGTCATATCAACTTAATTTGTATTATTACAACACACTTTTTCACGACATTGAGTGTTGCTGTTGTTGTTGGTTTATATGTGCCTGCAAAAATATACACAAGAAATTCTTTATAACGATTTTTTTCTTCATTCATTTTTTTGTAATTTTTTCTTTTTACATTTTCTCTTCCTTACTCACTGCATATTTTATTTCTTTTTGTTTTTTTTTTTATTTGTTATTTTTATAACTTGTGCTGTTTGTTGCTCTGCTTCTGCTGTTATTTCGTTGGTTTTTTGTAATTTCTTGTTCTCCTTGTGTTTCTTTTTTTTTCTTTTAATTTGGCCTACTTTATCAGAAATTTTCCACTTTTCTTATTACAAATCACAACTATTTTCACATTATTGTTATTAATAAGAATTAAACTATTATATTTTATCAAAACTACTATATTTTTTTGTAAAAAAAAAACAAACTTTATAAATTAAATTTTCATTTTAACTTTTTCATTTTGTGTCTCAAATTTAATCTTTTCTACATTTTTTCACACAAAACACACAAAAGTAAGCAGACGTCTCTACGACGTGTAGAAAATGAATGAGAAAATTTTCATAGGTGCTTACTAAGAGTTACCGTTGTGTCATATAATACAAAATTTTATAATGCTTTCAGTAACACCAGCTAATATACATTTTCTCTGAAAATCTTTACAAAAAATAAATAATTATTGCAGCCTGTTAAATAATTTAAATTTTATATAAATTTTTAAGTTTCTAAAACTAAATTATAAAATAATTTTTTAATTATATTTTTAAAGCGTAAAAATCTGTAGTGTTTCAATTTTACAACTATGGTTGAATTCACCTCACCAGTGGTGAATAATTATATTGGCAAACAGAGCTGCTTTTTATATCAAATAGTAGTGGCTAAAAAAAATATCTAAAGAAACATATTTACCCGACCATTATTAAAATAATAAAAATAATTACCTAAAGTATTACTTGTTTGCTTAACCACCAAATTCACATTAAAATATTATTGTTTATAAATACAAAAATAAAATTAATTAAATAAATTTTTGTTTTAACTAGTTTTGAATACTTAAAGATTTTAGAATCCCAGCATAGCATTCGCATTATTTTTAAACAACAATGACTAATGAATCTAAATAAATAATTGGTTATTTACTTAATTATTTCAGTCTTTAATAACACTATTATTTTTATTATTAATGTTTTTGTTATACTTCTAAAATTTTGAAAAATCAGATTTCAAATATTCCCCATGTTGTACCGGTTGCAATAATCGTTAATTATCCTCATAACTATTGCAAGCTAACCATCAAATTATTCGCCTTCAAAAAGTTAAAAGTAATACTAATTTGCTAAAAGAAAAGCATACCCATATGGCCATTTCGGTATTGTATATAGAGGTTGGTTAAATCGTTCGGACCAGCACTCAGGGGCTGATGCCAACTCAAGCAATGCATTGTACCAGAACTAGGAAATTAGATTATGGGGAGGAGAAAAGAGGGAGTAGTGTTTGTGGACATTCCATTTCAACTTCCCTACATTGAAAGTGACAGGAGAGACCTCTGGAGGGAGTTTATTCCACATACGAACTGTTCTGCTAAAAAACGAATTGTCCCTGTAAAGCGTAGTGCAATTCACTGGCCAATCAACCACAAATAAATGTGCTCTAAATGAAAATCGACTTAAATGCAAAAACGTGCGAGTAACGGGAACAAGTTCAATAATTTAATTAATGCACTTGCCATTGTAGTAACGATAAAACAGTGAAACACAATACACATTGCGTCGATGCTCCAAAAAATCAATAGATTTGGATACGCTACTGCCTCCAAAGAGCCTCTTGGCCCTCTCCAGTAAGCGGTCGAGCAACTACAAAATAGACTTTGAGGCGACGGCTTATACATTAGAGTTGTATTCCATTTTTTTGACGAATATAGGTGGTATATATAGTATGAAGCTCGGATAGAGTGAAGTCTCTCTTACAAGACACTTGAAAGCTTGAAAAATGTATTTACTCCATCGAACATCACACTGAATTTTCATGCCAAGAACATCAAGAGCTTCCGATTTCGTAATACCCATACTACCCATAGTAACAGATGCAGCACCATTTCCGAACACAGATCTATGCGTAAGCATGCAACATTGCGTTTTACGGGCATTAAAATCGACTCTATTCACATGACCCCATTCCGAGATTATTTCGAGATTGTGATTGAACGTATCATCCCATGTTCTGCCTTTTGGAGCTCACCTCCAACTGGTACGGTCTATTACTAAATGAATATTAATGACAAATGGTGCTATTATCTGCGAAAGAGTCAATAGGGTTGAAAATTTGATGAAGAAGGTCATTTAGAAAAATAAGAAATGAAATAGGAGAAAAAACGGAGCCTTGCGGTATTCTTGAATTAATTTTAAACGGCGGACAGCCCATCTATAACAACTCATATAGTGCAATTCCAAAGAAAACTCGGTATAAATTATCACCGACGTCAAAACCAAATAGTTTTGACAAAAGTGCATCATGCCACATTTAACAAACGCCATGGAAATATCTAGAGCCACCACCTTAGCTTCGCCGAAGTGAAGTATGCAGTAGCATCAGCATTCTGACAGGAAAGCAAGCAAAACACCTATAGAGCGCCGCCTACGGAAACAATACTTTCGGTTGCTAAGTCAGCCGTTGGACTACAGGTACCTCACAAGATGAAAATTAAAACATAAAATATTTTTGACAGCTACAGTTTTATTGATACCAATGTAAAGTAGAAATATGGGAATTGATAATGGGGTATAATGTTGGGTAAATGTTGACCTAAAGCACAAAAATTTGTAGTTCATTTGACAATAAAGCTTCTATTATCTCGTCAATGTAACGCCGAATTTAATCTTTCAGAGCTTCAGTGGTTTGTGGGCTGTTCACGTAAACACGTGTATTCAAATGACCCCAGAGAGAATAATCTAGAGGGCGTTAAGTCACATACATCGTCAAATTAAAAAATTACGCGAACTTAAATTTCTTATGCAATAACTAATTTATTTAAGTGGGTATTTGTTGGCGTCTTGTTAAAACCCAAAGTCACTGATGTTGAAATTAGTCAATTGTGGCCACAATTGGTTATCTTGATTTGGCAGAGCAGAAATTTCATGGTGATGACGTTTCTTTACTCATTTATGATCAATTACGGGCCGATTATGCCACCTGGCAAGCCGCAACGCTTTCATTGAATGTAATGGTTTTTCGAGGACCAGCCTCCTTCCTTAATAAAATCAAAAATCTGCCGAGCGCTAACTGTCCTTTACAACAATGAAGATGGTGTACGACACTGATTTTTCGTATAGTGGAAATATTACACTAAATTAAAAAGCAAAGCAATTTTGTGTTGCCAATTTAAAGTTTTATACCTCTATAAAAAATACTTTCTTTATCTTGTTCATTTCCTCCCGATGGACAGGGCTGAAAATCTAATATCTAAGACGGTGAGTAAAAACCGCTTTTATATATCACCATAATTCCCATGAGCTTAACATGCGCAAGAGAATAGTTGGCGAAAAGGTGATTGGTAGCTAGCATGCGGACCCTAAATTTGTAATTGCGGAGTTTTAAATTTATGGTCTTTCGGGAATAAATTAACGAGATGGCCAGCGAAACTTCGAAGCATATGGAGCGGTGAATGTGCAAAAATACGACTATGTATTGATATCATTAAGGCATTTTTTGTAGCCAACAGAAATAGCAATCAAATTGAAGCTAACGGCAGTTACAACGGTATTCATATAGCTGTGCTGTCGCCAAATAATAGTGTGTATACTTATTTTGACAGCCGGTAATCGTTAGCCCGCATTAGCATATCCTTATTAAAATGTTGTTACGTTTATCCGTTTGGTTTATTGAGTTCTTTTATTGCAACACAATAATGATCAACTTTTTAGAGTTTTAAATTAAATTACACGAGTTACTTACATTTTTATACACAGAAATGCATAATATGGTAACTTTACCATTTGAAGTCTTTGCGTCTTCACTTGATAAGTCACAATTGAACTGTCTCTTAACTGTTGTGTGCCATCACTTGCCAATGTTTACACTTAAACTGCGCTATAGGGCAAAAAAGGCAGCTGAGTGTATTAGTTTATAAGATCGCGGATTGTGGGCTCGATTCCCAACAAAGACCTTGGTTTTTTCAGTACAAAAATAAGAATTGACTGTCGGTGGGGCTGCTCAGTGGTGAAAGCATGGTCAGTGGTCACTGTGCTGCCTTATACGACAGTTAATTTCCGTAGCTATCCTTCTACTTTCACCACCTGTCTCATCTCTTCTCTATCCCTTTCCTAAAGAATGTAGCACGGTATTTGACTAAAAAGGCATTGTTGCCTACATCTCTTTAAAAAAAAAGCAAAGAGGCAGCTTATATATTCTGTGTATTACAAGAATATTCTATTTCAACATCATCACATATCACTGTTGTTATCATTATTCAGTGTAGGTGTTTCTTTGCTAGTGTGGCTTCTTGTTCTGTGTTAGTTGTTTATATTTTCTGATTGCAAAACTTAGTTCATGAAATTTTAGTGTAGCATGTTGTTGTTGTTTTATGTCTGTAACAGTTCTTAGAAGCTTCTTAATCTCTAAACAGACACAACACGTCATTTCATTTTACTGGTTGTAGTGATAATTATCTAATTTTATACTTAAACTAAGTATTTTCGTAAAAAATATTAATTTGTAGTATCAAATTTCCGTAAACACTAATCAGAATATAAATTTTTATTCTGTTATTGTGTATCTTATTTCAAGCATAAATAAGACTTTAAAGCTTTCGTTATTTACAAAAAGAAAGAGTTTCGAGTAGAAATGCATAATTGAAAACTAAAAGTAATTTTGTATTTAATTAATTAATTATTTGTTCAACGAGCAGCAAAATGTTCAATGTTATACTACCTTTGTTCACATAATGAAACACTGTCTTACCATCATTTTTTTTTCATGTAACGGTAACACTGTTTGTATTTGTAAACAAAATTCCATCATTAACTTTCCATAGCATGCAGGCATGGAACTTTTGTATTGTTTTGAATAAACGCTTATAATGTTTTCTTTTATTTATTTTTTTGGATTTAATATTTTAATTTCTAGATTTTGTAAAATCATAAGTCAAGAATTTTTTCCATAAAAAATGTTTTCCTAGTCTAACAATTTAATCAATAAATATTATTTCATTTTTCAAATATCGTGTTTAAATATTTTTATATGTATTAAATTGTTATATTCAAAATATAAATCTTGATTTTCTACTTTGGCGAATTTTAAAACTGTTATTTATAAAAGTTTTGCAGTAAACTTTTTTCTAGCATTTACATTCCCAAGCTGCCTATCACTAAAAAAAAGTAAAGTGAAATGAGCTATGGTGTCTGTTTAAAAATTATGAAGTTTCTAAGAAATTAATAAATAAGAGGTATTTATTAAAGATAAAAAAGGTCGATTAAAAAAACTACAGAAGTTTCTAAAAAATGTTATACACACAAAACAACAACAAGACGGTACATTAAAATTTCACGAGCTAAGTTTAACAATCAGAAAGTAAAAACAACTTACACAGAATAAAGAGATGTACAGCGAACCGGGCGTCTGCACTGAATAATGCTGAACAGTTTTATCTCCAATTTCATCTACATAATTTTATAGAATTACAGTTTTCGAGTAAATGCTAGAACTGTTTCAAGCAGTATATAAAGGCTTCTTGTTATGGTCAGGTTAGTCAGTTTAAGTTTGAAAGTTGTCGAATAAACATAGAAAACTTAATACAGCAGTTTTTACACATAGAAGCGGTAAAGTTGCCATCGTGTAATTTTGTGTATAAATGTGATAAATAGTGTAATTTAATTTAAAGCTCTAAAGTGTTTTACAACAGGAGGTTTGTTTTCTAAAACAAAATTAATCCAAAAATTTAGTTTAAGATGTTTCAAATTTTTATTGTATTACGGAGAGAAAAGTTCGGCAATTATGAATGAAAAATGATATCTGGGTAAATGTCCACTACGACCATCACGCTGAAAGATGTTGTTTCTTTCATCAAAGTTTTTTTAATAATAATTTTTTGGCAAAATGGCGGTCTTACTACGTTAATCACATTACGGTTTTTGAGTTTTAAGGCTGAAATTGATTCGATTGGCTGCGTATAGACTATGCCCTTAGCACAGACCCACAAAAAAATAATCCAGTGGTGTTAAATCGTGATCTATTGATCTTCGAAAAAAAAGGGTCCAATCACGCCTTTAGACTACATAGCCCACTATACAGTGACAAGTTGAGCATGCAATTTGGGCAGAAGCCCAAATGCGGTAATTTC
Source organism: Trichopoda pennipes (assembly GCA_030448955.1). Taxonomy (NCBI): domain Eukaryota; kingdom Metazoa; phylum Arthropoda; class Insecta; order Diptera; family Tachinidae; genus Trichopoda; species Trichopoda pennipes. The sequence goes on along the minus strand of JASKUP010000175.1, from coordinate 12,208,667 downwards.
GCGTGTTGACATACTATGACAAGTGAAAAAATTGACTTGAATTGAGTGATCTACGACCATATATTTGGTTGGTCGACTTCAATTCCTGCACCAGTTGAATCTTATAAGGCTTCAAAGTTAAATCCTTGCGCAAAATTGTTGAAAACGACGAGGAATTGTGGCTTACTGCTGCGATGTTTTCAATTGATCGAACCGATCGAACCGATCTTTGGTATTCGAGCCTATCGATTCAAATTTAATGACCAAATTTTTAATAGCGGTCTGAGAACGATGATAATTATGTTGTCCAAAAATATCACTACTACGAGATTATGCCAAACAAATAAATGTAAAAACTATCTATTAAAAACGTAACGTAAATATAATAAATTTCATAGGAAAATGTTAAATTTAAAAAAAAAGATAGAGTTGTTGTTGTATATTTTTATATAAAAATATTAAAACTTGCTTAATATTTAATTGTTTTATTAATATCCTTTAATAAATAATTAATGATGTTGTCATAAAGTATTTATTATTCAAACAAGTATTATATTGTAACGTTTATAAATGTTTTGTTGTGAGTTCTTTATTGCAAAATAAATAACACCAGATTTTAAAGTTTTTCAATTAATTACAAGTTTATTTACTTTAACTACACACAAAATCTACGCTTCAGAAGATGCACGTCTTTGTTTCACGTGGTTTATTTTTACACTAACTAACTATCCACTCAGATGCTGCCTTTTTATATTTGTCCACTAGAAGTCTAGAAAAATTAAGAATCTTCTACTCTCTTTGTATCACATTTTGTTGTTATATGTTTTTTTTTTAAAGAGAAGTAGCACTTCAGGCAATGAGCGTTGTATTCTATCTTTGCACGGATATTGGTGGTTTATAAAGTATGAAGATCGGATGGAGTGAAGTATTTTTTTTTTTTAAAGAGTAGTAGCACTTCAGGCAACAATGCCTATTTAGTCAAGTACCGTGCTACATTCTTTAGGAAAGGGATAGAGAATAGATGAAACAGGTGGTGAAAATAGAAGGATAGTTGGAAATTTACTGCCGTATACAAGACAGCACAGCGACCAGTGACTATGCCTTCATCGCTGAGCAGCCCCACCGACAGTCAATTTTTATTTTTGTAGTGAAAAAAACCAATGTCTTCGTTGGGAATCGAACCCACAACCCCCATATTTACAAGCTAGTACACTACCTACTAGCCTACAGGGGCACCCATATGTTGTTTATTTAATGTATAGGCGCCTGTATGGCTGTGTGTATTTTTGTTGTTGTTTTTATACTGATAAAGTTTCTTTCTTGAATTTATTTTAAAATAGTTGTTGTTGTCTTGTGTACATAAGTTTTCTTAGCAAGGCCACGCAGTTAATAAACAGCATACCCAGTAGTTTTACTTTATTGCTTAATTATTTTCTTTTAAAACTTAAGCAAGACACATCCGTAACAATATATTTGAAATGTATTACTGCGGGGGTAAGAATATCCATATGGCCATTTCACTACTGCTCATATAGCTCATCAATGGATTTTAGCCTAAATTTTTTAAAGAAAATTCAAGCGTCTTATATCGTAAGCCAAATTGATTAAATGAGAGTTCTTAAATAAAACAACTCAAAAACACTTTAATACAAAAACACAAAAGCATTTCGAAAACAAAAACATTTTTTATTTTTAAATCTTTTCATTTAGAAGCAAAGAAATTCGTTAAATCCTTAAAAAAAGCCTTTTTAGGCAAACATTCTATCATAATAATTTCCAATAAGTTTTAAATGCATGCAAAAAAAGTACTTAATTTACATGATTGAAAATGTACCTGTTTTTTTTAGTAACGAATTTAACATCTCTGAAATGAATAGAAAAACTCCCTATAAAAGCCGCACGATTATACAAAATGAATGTTATTCATTTTTGAACTTCTAGTTGGTTGGGTTCGTAGTCCGACTTTAGAAAACAAAACAAGAGAAACAAGCAAAAACAAGAAAACAAACGGTAAAAACAACAGCAAAGAGAAAAGTGCCTTAAAAATTCTTTTTAATTTATTTTATTTAAAATATTGTTTTTTGAAATTCTTTTAAACAGTAAAATATAGCAAAATGTCTCGCGATAGTGCTACAAATCAATTAAATGATTATAAAAATACATTAACGGTAAGTGAAAATGTTGTTTTTTTGCGTTGTAAAACAATAATGAAAAATAATAACAAAAAAATTCCATGAGAACAGCGAGCGACATTAGAAAGAATTTGGCTTATTGCACTCAAACGTGTTTAATACAGAAATAATTGTTTTTATACACATTAAATGCCAAACAAATAAATGAAGAAAAAATAATAGACTTTGTTATTTCAGTTCCCACTATCCATATCAGTAGAAATGGTCGGCGTTACCACTGATAAATAAATGAAATATATTTTTTTTTTGGGAATAAGATTTTGAAAATGTGTAATTTGTTTTTTTTTTTTAATTGTAAAATTATTTAACTTGAACTGACTTTAATAATGTTCGTTGTTTTTTTTTTTGAAAATTATAGAAAATTACGCAAACGTAAATTACGCTGGTGAAAAAGGGCTTAATTTCTAAAAAATTAAACTAAAAGACTTCTGCCATATTTAGCTTAGAGCTTAGTAATTATCTATTGTTTTAACAAAAATTCATTAACACAAAGATGTTAAACAAATAATTAGGCAATTTGAAAACAAAAATATCTAAAACAACAAAAATACCTCAATTAACGAGTTTTTTTTGTTATAAATTTTACCAAAAGCATCAATCAACATCGATTTCATGTCAAAATATTTTTTGCCTGAGATACAGTACATTCGGTGGGCAAATTTGAAACACCCACCTTTTATTTTGACAATTTCAGTTTCATTGATACCAATGTAAACTATTGGGTTTTTCGACAAGAAATTTGTTTTTTATTTATGGCAACACCAACAATATGATAGTTTTGACATTTTGTTTTTTTAACACATTCGTAGTACAATAAAATTCAATTTCGCACAAAAATAATTAAAGTTTACTATGAAAAGGGTGATTCTGTTACAGTTACATTTCATAAATTCGGACAACATAATCGTCCTTCTAAAACCGCTATTATGAATTAAGTCGTTTAATTTGCGTCGAACGGGTCGTTCAATTGAAAACATCACAGCCGTAAGTCACAGTGTTGAAGCACATCCAAATTTGTCAATTCCTCGACGTTCTCTACAATTGGGGAAGTGATAAGATTTACATCTGCGCCTAGCTGTAAGCCTTAATCAGATGCTAGTCAAACCACTGTGGAATGAAAAGCAACGTCATTCTCACCCTAGGAAGCCGAGGACTAATTCTAGCTGCTCAGTTGCAATTTCAAAGGTCGCAAACCACTATTCCTTGCTGAAGAGTTGGAGACTATCCAACTCCTGGTTCAGAACACATGACTAGCATGCTCACTGGATTCGCATCATTCACCTGTTGGTCTTATAAAAGGTGACATGATCCTGGCCCCCTAATCAAATTTATGGGGAGCCAAAAGACCACAACCACCACGATACTCCCGCAGGGCCAACCTCAATAATCATTCAGAGAAACAGCTAAAAGGCCAAAGAGACAGCGGAACTCTGGGGCTTACTGATTCCCGTGGAAATAACTTGGAGCTTCCAGTTGACACCCTGCTTGCCTTCAGAGGAATGGGCTCCCTCATACCCCCGAACATCCTTCCGGGGGCACATAAGTCTTTATGGATCACACAACCATCTAGACTTGTGTCTTGCGGGGGTAAAAGGGAGCTCAATCCTCTTAGGCTAGCAAGGAGCCAACTGGAAAATCTAATATATTTCCACGAGAATCATTAAAGCCCCAGAGTTCCGCTATTTGTATTTTTAGGCATTTAGTTGTTTTCTGACTTATTATTGAAGTAAGACTTTCGGGAGTATCGTGGTGGCTCTATGTTTCGAGGCCCTGGTTTGAGTTTGTGGGTTGGATCATTCACAATGAACACAATGAATGGTTTAGGTCCAGTGAGCATGAATGGCAATGCTTCATGCGTTCTGGACCAGGAGTTGGAAAGTCTTCAACTCTTTAGCAAGGAGTTTAGGCTACGGCCTACTTCGGGCTTTCGAAATTGCTACTAGGAGTGACCGGAGGATATACGTATTCGATGGCTTCCTAGGGCGTGAATGACGTTTGCAAATCATTCAGGTGGTTTGACCACCATCTGATTATGACTACCTAGTCGGTGCAGATGTAAATCAAATCACATCAATTTCTTTCGTTTATAATTAGATTTACATTTTTTATTTTGTTGTCGATGCTTTGTATTTTTTATTTTAATTTTTCATATATTTTTAATTTTCTCAAACTTTTTTATAATTTTGTACAACAACATTGATCAGCTGATAAAACGTCAGCCTTCAATAACTCAATTATAGTGTGAACGTCTTTGTTTAATTATTGAAACACTTTGCTTAAACGCGTTCAAAAACATAAGTGTGAATTTAGTATAACGTTCTATACTTAAAATTTCCCAATATTTTACACAACGTATGTCAAATTATGACAGCAAAATTTTTGAAATTTAAGTATATGACAGACAATTTAATTCCTAACCTTAAATTTGCCCACCCAGTACATTTCGCTTTAATCGGTACTCGGTTATAAATGTTGTTTAGTTAACATATAAAAAAAAATATATTAAAAATTAAAAATAATTATATTTAAAGAATCGACTCTTTTTGAAGTTTTTATTAATGCAAATAAATATTTATCGAAAACGCACTGAATAAAATTCTTGATTTAGTTTCTTTTGCTTAAACTGGTATTTGTGATTCGCAATCAAAGTGCATTTACTTTGCAAGACAGTATAAAAACAACATGGCTTTTTATTGTTGCTTTGTAGCTTGACAACTTTGAAAGACAAAAAGACAAAAAAGCAAAAACAAAATCTATTCAAAATTGTAAACAAACAAACAAACGACGAGGTGTTTGCAAACAAAATTTACATTTTTTACATTTCGAACTTTGAAGTCATAATAAAAATAACATGTTGTTATTAAAATAATAGCAAATAAGCGGCCGCATGCAAAAAAATAAGTCTTATTTGAGCTTTAAAGAACACATTAGTTAAGCCTCCTAAGAAATCTTTGTTAAAAAATGGTAGACAAAAACAGTATCTTAGCTAGTGAATGCTTTAGTAAATTTAGTATTTTGATTATGGCAATGCCACTATTTTTAGTTGTCACTTTGTAGTTAATGATGCATTTTTAAAATTGAATATTAATTCATCCGGGTATGTAGATCCATTAAAAATGTTTTTATTGTTTTCAGTAAAATTAACATATTTTGTTTTTAGTGTTTTTCTTATTAATCTTTGAAATAAAAAACAAAAAATTTACGAAGACTCTACAAAGAATTGTTTTGATATTATTAAATTAAGTATTCGAATAACGGTTGACCCGGTTGATAAAGCTAACCTTTTGGCTGGTATATTTGCAAATAATTCTTATTTGCCGGAGAGCAATCAATCACAGCCTGAGTTCGACAGAATATCCGTGTTGCCAATGTAACGCCGCCCAATTGTAATTTGTTCTACACTGAAAGTGAAGCAAAGTGTGAATAATTTTCATCTTGTGAGGTACCTAGAGTCCAATAGCTTACTTAGCGACGGACAGTATCGACTCCGTAGGGGACGCTTTAAGGGTGGCTTGCTGGCTTTCTTGTCGGAACAATGGTGCAACTCCAAACATCAGTTCGGAAAGAGTTCCCTCCGGAAATCCACTATCATTACATGTTTCAATGGGGAAAAGACAGGAGCCCATTCCCCTGAAGGCTGGCAGGGAGTCAACTATGTGGTTCGATTTACATCCGCACCTGGCCATGAAGCCCTAATCAGATTGTGGATCTAACCATTGCATGATTTGGAACGTAATGCTCGTCCTAGAAAGCCGAAGCTATAATTCTATGCAACAGAAACCTTCTAGTTGCAACTTAAATGATTCCAGAGCAGGTCTGCAAATTATCACACCTTGCTAAAGAGTTGAAGACTTTCCAACTCCTGTCCAGAACACATGACTAGCATGCTCACTGGACTGGATCATTCACTTTGCGTGTCATTATCAGTGAGACGATCCTGGCCACCATAATAACCATCATACTGTTATGAGGCCGCGAAACCACAACCACCACGTTACTCCCATATAGAGGCCAACCTCAATGATCAGCCAGAGAACTATGAAATGTCTAAAGAAACAACTAATGAACTCTGGGGCACACTGATCCCCGTGGAAATAAAGTGGAGTTTCCAGTTGACTCCCTGTCTGTCTTCCGGGGACTGGGCTCCCTTTTTCCCCAGTTGCACTGTGTCTAGATAGTGGAATTCTATAAAGACCATATTTATGTGTCCCCGGGGGGAGCTGGCAGGGAGTCAGTGCGTGATTTGATTTACATCTGCACCGACTATATAGTCATAATCAGATGGTGGTCAAACCACTTGGTTGATTGGACATCACCCACGCCCTAGAAGGCCATCGAATACGTATATCCTCCGGTCACTTCTAGTAGCAATTTCGAAAGCCCGGAGTAGGCCGCAGCCTTTACTCCTTGCTAAAGAGTTGGAGACTTTCAAGCTCCTGGTCCAGAACGCATGAAGCTCTTTTTTATCAAGAACACGACAGCATTCATAATCACTGAACCTGAACCATTCATTGTGTTAATTTGAATGATCCGACCCACAAACTCTCACGAGGGCTCGAAACCACAACCACCACGATACTCCCATATAGGGGCCAACCTCAATAACCAGTCAGAGAACAGCTAATTGTCTCAAGAGACAAATAGTGAACTTTGGGGTAACTGATTCCCGTGGAAATATGTGGATTGTCCAGGTGACTCCTACTAGCCTTTGAGGGGCCTGGGCTCCCTTTTACCCCGCAAGACACCAGTCTAAATGGAATAGTAGGTTCCAAAAGACTATCATGTGCCCCCGGGGGGAGCTGGCAGGGAGTCAACTGGAAGCTCCACGTTATTTCCCAAAATTCAGCTAATTGCTTCTTTAGCTGTTCTTTATCTGATTATTGAGTTAAGCCCCTCGGCAGAATCGTGGTGGTTGTGGTTTCGCGGCCCTCATGAATTTTGATTAGGGAGTCAGGATGATCTCAGCTCATACTGAGAATCATCCGGTTCCAGTGTGCATACTTATCATGTTTTCTCTACCAGAAGTTGGATAGTTTCCAGCTCTTTAGCAAGGAGTGGTAGTTGGCGACCCTGCTTCGAAACCTTCGAAATTCCATTTAGGAATAAGCTGTTGCTAGAAATTAGTTTTTGGCCTCCTAGGGCGCGGCGCACGTATCATATCGCCCAAGTGGTTTGACCACCGTCGAGTTATGACATACACACGCTTGGTACCGACGTAAATCTTTCGGAGAGAGTAAAGTGGTGGTGTTTGATAGAGTGTGGCATGATGAACTTTTGTCAAAACTTGTTGTGATAATTTCTCCAGATTTACATCGAGTTTTCTCAGGTACCGCACTATACGAGTTGTAATAGATTGTATTTCATAAGACGAGTTTAAGACTAATTCAGGGGTACCGCAAGGCTCCGTTCTTTCTGCAAACCTATTTCGTATTTTTCTAAATGACCTTTGTGAAACTTTTAACTATTTCGCAGATGACAGCACTATTTGTCATTCGTATTTATTTAATAGACCGATTCCAAACGAAGGAACATGAATGATACGCTTAATCACGATCTCGCAAGAATCTCGGAATGGGGTCGTGTAAATAGAGTAGATTTTAATGCCCGTAAGACGCAATGTTGCATGCTTACGCATAGATCTGTATTCGGTAATGGTGCTGCATCTGTTACTAATGGGTGATATAAGTATTATGGAATGGGAATCTCTTGGCATGCAAATTCATTTCGATGGACTAAATACATTTTTCAGGTTTCTAAAAATAATCTCAAGTGCCTCGGTTTTGTAAGTAAGGTGTAAGAGATATGTGCGTACGAAAAGAACACTGAAGATGGCAAACAGCCGAAACTGGTTTGTTCACAAACCAAATTTGACGAGGGTCGACGGAAAACCGTACCCAAATAAAAGTAAGAGATACTTCATTCCATCCGGTCTCTGTACTATTTATACCATCTATATTCGTCCAAAGATGGAATACAACTCTTATGTATAGGCCGGCGCTCCAAAGACTATTTTGGAGTTCCTAGACCGCGCTCAGGAAAGGGCCAAGAGGCTTATTGAGGACTTTCTTTTGCCGCCATTTTGATAAACATTAATTAGTCTTGACAGTTCATATCTGGAAGTCGTGAAGTAGACAAGTAGTAAATTTATTATGGAAAAATATTCGATAAACCAATGTGTTTTAATCGATCAATCATCGATTACGGTGACGATAAGAAAGTTACATGAAATTTTTGGGAGAAACAACGAGGCACATTTTCATTTGAATGGATATGTGAATAAACAGAAGGGGAAACCCTCAAATGGTTTAGCAGTCACCTTTGCATCCATTAAAAGTGACAGTCTGGTGTGCAATTTGGTCAGGATGATTTATTGGACCTTACTTTTTTGAAAATGAAAACAGTGTAACGATAACTGTGAATGGGGAGCGAGCGGTATAGTGATATGATTGAAAACTTTTTATCGCCACAACTGCATGCTTGGCGCTTGATTAGCATGTGGTGTCGCATACAGCCAAGATTATAATGGAAAATTACTGCGAGACCTCTTTCCACAACAAGATGTTTCAAGAAATGGTGATGTTGATTGGCCTCCACGGTCTCCTGATTTGGCTGCTCCGGACTGCTTTTTGTGGGGATATCTGAAAAGCAAACAAACCAGAAAAGCTTGAGTCACTGATATGAAATATTCGTGGTGCAAATAATGAAATACCGCGAGAAATCTGTGAAAATGTAATGAAAAATTTGCTCAAAGAGGCTCGCATTTGTAAGGCTAACTGTCGGTTGCTAAGTAAGCTGTTGGACTGCAAGTACCTCACTAGATAAAAAATTAATCATATTTTCCATCACTTTAGAAAGTGCAGAACAATTTGCAACAATCAGGGTTGTTAGGCTCACCCTTTTTGGGGAGCGGCGTTACATTAGCAACCTTCGAACACTTTGGGGATTGGGCGGCATGATACAACGTGCTGAGAAGGGTTGCTAGTTGACGCGCTGGCGCCAAATAAATGGCAATTTTAAGAATTCATCCTTGTTTAATTCCATTTAAAAGTTCTATAAATCTGGAAAAAACACTCTTTATTTTGAAATTTAAGTTTAAAAGAATTTTACTTTCTGACACATTAATTATTTAAATTACCGTAATTATTTAGGTTTCCACCAGAGCTTTGCTTTTAATCTTTTTTTTTAAATTGTTGTTGTTATTGCATTAAAATATAAAGTTTTTTTATCAACTTAATGGATGATAGCATTCCTTATCTCAATGTTTGTTTGTTTGTTTAAATGCTTTTTTTACTTCTCCTGTTAAATAATATATTTTTTTTTTTTGATAAAAGCTGCTCACCCATGCAGGCACATACACGAATGAACATGAAATTAGCATTTGATTAGAATTTTAGTATATTTTAAAAACCTGTTATTTAAATTTAGTTTATATTGCATTTGTGACATGCATACGTGTGATTTGAAAATATAAAAGAATTTATATAAATTTATACTCGTCAATGTATATCAACAGTGATGGTCAAATATTTAGCACTGATCTAATATTTTTACCCATCAATTTTTGCAAGCGCCTACAGATTTAGTTTTAATACATTTAGGGCCCAAAATTAACGAAATTTATTTTGTGTTGTTTTTAAATCTAGAAAAAATTTGATACGTCTGCGCAGAGAGTTTTTTCAAACTGTATCAACTAGAGATAATTAAATCAATGTTCGCTCAATTTGTTTTTATGTGCGTATATTGTCCGATGGGGTTTGATTTAATTGGGTATGATTTTATGTCATCCTGCGTCAAATTTGGTTTGTAAACAGACCGGTTTCGGCTATGAGCCGTCTTCAGTACTATGTGCTCTCTATACAGTATCGTAGTGGCAGTGTGTTTCAAGGGTCTTGTTTGAGTTTGTGGGTCGGATCATTCACAATGAACACATTGAATGGTCCAAGTCCAGTGAGCATGAATGCCGTCGTGTTCTGAAATTATATTAAGCTTCATGCGTTCTGGACCAGGAGTTTAATAGTCTCGAACTCTTCAGCAAGGAGTGAAGGCTGCGGCCTGTTTCGGGCTTTTGAAGTTGCAACTACAAAAAGTGACCGGAAAATATACGTATCTGAAGGCCTTCTAGGGCAAGGATAACGCACATTTCACAGTGGTATGATCCACCATCTGATTATAGCTCCCCCGGGGGCACATTGAAAGTCTTTATGGGTCACACAACCATCTATACTTGTGTCTTGCGGGGGTAAAAGGGAGCCCAGTCCCCTTCAAGGTTACTAGGAGCCAACTGGACAATCCACTATATTTCCACGGGAGTCAGTAAAGCTTCAGAGTTCCGCTATTTGTCTCTTTACGCATTTAGCTGTTCTCTGACTGATTATTGAGGTAGGCCCTTCGGGAGTATCGTGGTGGCTGTGTGTTGTTTCGAGGCCCTCGTTTGAGTTTGTGGGTCGGATTATTCACAATGAACACAATGAATGGTCCAGATCCAGTGAGTATGAATGCCGTCGTGTTCTTAATTATATTAAGCTTCATGCGTTTTGGACCAGGAGTTGGATAGTCGCCAACTCTTCAGCAAGAAGTGAAGGCTGCGCCCTACTTCGGTCTTTTAAAGTTGCAACTAGGAGCGACCGGAAGATATACGTATTCGAAGACATTCTAGGGCGATGATGACGCTACATTTCATCCACAGTGGTAATAATCCACCATCTGATTAAAGCTTACGGCCAGGTGTAGATGTAAGTCGTATCACGTCATCTGAGTATGGCTTACACAGCTAGGTACAGATGTAAATCTTATCACGTATGAACATACTCGGGTTCCCCCTCCCCCGGGGGTACATTGATATGTTTTGATGGAATCTCATCGTCATTACATGTGCCGACAGGAATAAAAGGGAGCCTAGTCCCCGACAAGACTAGCAGGAGCCAACTACACAATTCACTTTATTTCCATGGGAATCAGTAAAGCCCCATTCTTCAGCTATTTGCCTTTTTAGCCTTTTAGCTATTCTCTGACTGATTATTGAGGCTGGTCCTTCCGGAGTACAATGAATGGTCCAGGTCCAGTGAGTATAATTACCGTTGTGTTCTTAAATTTTATTAAGCTTCATGGGTTCTGGAGCAGTAGTTGGATAGTCTCCAACTCTTTAGCAAGGAGTGAGGGTGCCGCTTGCTCTCAGCTCTTGAAATTGCGACTAGGAGTGACTGGAGGATATACGTATTTGAAGGCTTTTTAGGGCGAGGATGACGCTACATTGCATCCACAGTGGATCCACCGTCAGGTTATGGCTTACAGAGCTAGGTACTGACGTAAATCTTATCACGCATGAACATACCCGGGTATCCATCCATCTGTTGACAAAATACAAATGCAAATATGTATGCATGTACGTCAAATAAGGTCACTGAACTAAAACAGTAACATTAGTTTAATTAACGGTAATAAAGTTACCGTACTGAGTCAGCAATGCTTGATTGGCTTGTGGCTAACAGCAGCTTAACTTTTTTTTTCCTAAGAATCTGCGCCTAGCGGAATAGTAATTTATTTTTATTGGCTCTGTGATCGAAAAAAAATACACAGGTGGCTAACAGTATTACAACAATCGAAATAATGGAAATAATGCTCTGAATTGAAATTGTATCCAATTATTTTACATTATCTAAGTGAAGTTTATGGAGGTACTGAAGAACAAATTTCATGTCTTTCTCGGTCATATTGTTTAATAATGCGGGAGGTAAAATTTGGTAGGAAGGTGTTTCCCTGTTGCAAATATTGTACCATCCTGAAACATTTCTCTACAACGGGGTAATTCTGGTATTGATAGGTGCATAAAACTTTTCCCCGGCTTAATATTTGGGGGGTACATTGATCAGGCCTTAATTTTTTTAACTCAGTTTCCCTACAAACAATGAGCATGATCCTACAACACCAAATTCTTTTTCCTGAGATATATAATTCGAAGCTAATCCGTTTACTTTTTACGGTAGCTCTTATTAAAATATTGTTAAAAAGTGTATTGACCAGCATTATGGGGGGCTCTGTGTGTTTTCTTTTAGCTGTTGACATCAAGGTTAAAATTCATATAGAAAAATAAATAATTAAAAATATTCTAACTAAGCACGAGGAGGAGGAGGAGGAGGCTATTAGTAATTTTCCCAAGGTTTCCTTTGTTAAGCCCAAAAGGCCATAAAAGAACAATTATAAAATGAGTTTGTTCGTCACAATACAAAACTGAAAAACCTTAATAATAATTATTTTTTCTCTAATCAGACCTTAAAATATATGCTTTGAATAAGTTAAACTACAGGCACTTCAAAAGTAATTTAAAAAAAAATAATTATATTTCATGTAAATTAACATTTTAATTATAACACACTTTTCAATCGAACGATGGATGTTGAATGACAAATGCAATTGTTGTGTGATTCATTTTATTTTATTTTATTTCATTTCACTTCAATTAATTTAATTTTGTTTTGTAATGATGAGAATATATTATTTTTACATTTTAATTTCTTATATTTCATCATATCAAGATGTTGTGAAATGACAGGGTGTTTTTTTTAGAGATATAGCAGCATGTCAACAGTGATTTATATTTTGTTTGGTTTGAAATTTCAAGAGAAAAGCAGAAAAACAGGGAAAATCATTTTTCACATACAGCGCCATCTCTGCTACATAGCATGTACTACAACGGCAACAGTACGTGGTGCGTAAGTATCCCTCACGAAAATAAGTGCGTTTCATTTTAAGTAGAGGGCGCCGGTGCATGATACATTGTTTGACTGCTACTCATGCCCAAGTTATTCGTTTCCTAACCGTTCAATTGAAAACCATCAAATCAATCACGCGTATTGTGCAAATTTCTATTCAACTTCAACAGCAGGCGGCATTTGTCCTTAAGTTGGTAAGTTGAACTGTGTAACGTGTGATTAGATTTACATCCGCGCCTGGCCATGAAGCCTTAATCAGATGGCGGATCAAACCACTGCATAATTTGGAACGTCATGCTCGTCCTAGGAAGCCGAAGCTATAATTCTATGCAACAGAACTTTCTAGTTGCAACTTCGATGATTCCAGAGCAGGGCTGCAAATCATCACTCCTTGCTTAAGAGTTGGAGACTTTCCAACTCCTGTCCAGAACACATGTCTAGCATGCTAACTGGATCTGGGAACATTCCACCAGGTAGGTGTTATTAAAGGTAAAATTAACCCGGCCACCATATAACCATAGACTGTTATGGGGCCGCGAAACCACAACCACCACGATACTCCCATAAAGAGCCAACCTCAATAATCAGCCAGAGAACCGTTAAGTGTCTAAAGAGACAAATAACGGAACTCTGCGGGTCACTGATTCCCGTGGGAATAAAGTGGAGTTTCAAGTTGTACCCCTGCTGACTCCCCCCCGGGGGCACATTTATGGTCTTTATAGTACGTAACAGCTATCTAGATCTGTGCAACTGGGGGTATAAAGGGAGCCCAGTCCCCTGAAGACAGGCAGGGAGTCAACTGGAAGCTCTACTCTATTTCCACGGGGATCAGTGAACCGCAGATTTCATTATTTGTCTCTTTAGACATTTAATAGTTCTCTGACTGATCATTGAGGTTGGCTCCTATATAGGAGTAACGTGGTGGTTGTGGTTTTGCGGCCCCATAACAGTATAATGGTTATTGTGGTGGCCAGGATCATCTCACTGATAATGACACGCAAAGTGAATGATCCAGTCCAGTGAGCATGCTAGACATGTGTTCTGGACAGGAGTAGGAAAGTCTCCAAGTCTTTAGCAAGGTGTGATGGTTTGCAGCCCTGCCCTGGAATCATTAAAGTTGCAACTAGGTGGTTCTGTTGCTTAGAATTATGTCTTCGGCTTCCTAGGACGCCTGTATGACAATAGTGGTTTGTCCACCATCTAATTAAGGCTACGTAGCCAGGTGCGGATGTAAAACAAATCACACTCTGTACCCCTGCTGACTTCAGCGGACTGGACTCCCTTTTTTCCCCCAGTGTCTAGATAGTCGAAGTTCTATAAAGACCATATATAAGTGCCCCCGGGGGGGAGGCTAGTAGGTAGTGTACGTAGCCTGCCAATCTAGGGATGGTTGTTTTCACTAAGAAACAATAAAAGAGCTTGAAGGCTATGAAACTATTCTTCTACTTGCGCCACCTGTCCCATCTCTTCTCTATCCCTTTCCTAAAGAATGTAGCACGGTTGTGACTAAATAGGCATTGTTGCCTGAAGTGCAGCAGTTGGGGTTATCCAAAACCATCACATGGCGAATTTTGCGTAAGCATTAGACTTTGAAGCCTTATAGGAATTCAAGCCGACCGACCACTCACATCTCAGTAGATTCGCTCAATTCATTCAGGAACAAGCGACTGGTTTTTCTGAAAAAATCATTTTTTTAGGCGAAGCCCATTTTAACTTGCCAAAATTGCCGCATTTGGGCTTCTGAAAATCCTTAAGCGGTTATTAAGAAGCCTTTGCATGCTTAAAGTGTCACTGTATGATGCGCTATGTGGTCTGGAGGCATAATTTGTCAGTTTATTATTTCTCCAAGAAGATGAGGCTGGATTACGCTATCGCGAAATGCTAACAACTCAATTTTGGCCTAATATTGACGATGTAGATATCATTGATATGTGGTAGCAACAAGAACGATGCCACATGTCACATGGCCAATAAATTAACGATAATACTTTCGTTCATAAACTGAAAAACCATGATGTGGCAGTAACTTTAACAGAATCAACATTTTCATAGTGAATTTCAATTATTTTAATGCGTTTTGCGTGCGAAATTGAATTCATTGTAACAATTGTTAACGCATCTACTGCGAATACGTCAAAAAACTAAATGTCAAAACTAACATGTTGTTGGTGTTGCCACAATTGAAAAACCCGATACTTATAACTCTACTTTCTTTCACTCTTTCTCTCCTCCCCCTCATCTTTCTCACTCACACTTTGTCTATTCTTTTCATATTTTTCTAACGTATTCAACGCCTGTCCGATACGATATCTAAACCTTGAAAGAATTCTCGGCAAAAAAGAATTTTTGAAAAACAAATTCAAAGTTTCGGCTAAAATTTGTTGCTGCATTATTTGCTTAATATTATTTAATTTTATGTGTTATTGTCATTAAAACAAATAATAAATTAAACTGCATATGTTATCATTAAAATGTTTATTACTTAAACTTATCATTTTCTGTTTGCCAAAACTCACTCACACTCGCTCTGGCTGATTCACAAATTGACTTAATTAACAAACCTGAACGTAGTTCTAGATAATGGCCATATCAAGCACTCATTAATTATAAACTTTGCTACAACAGCTGCTAGCTCCATCTACATCGTGTATTATCAATTCTATAGATAATATATTGTGCATTAATTAACTGGGGTAGGGAATGTTGAAAGAAATGATGAAAAATGTTGTTGTGCACTCGTACGTATGCAAATTGCGAAACAAAGAAAATATTTCGAAAATAAATAAATAAATAATAATTGTTCCAGTTCTATTTAAATAATAAAATATATTAAATTATTCTATAATAAAGTGTGTTTTTATAGAGGTATAGAACTTTAAAAACGAATTTTTATAAATTGATATAAAATTTAGTTAATTCGAAAGCTAATAATCGAAATATAACTTCTGGTGTATAACCGCCATGGCTGGCTTGGAATTATTCCAACATTTGCCATCGTATATCGGCATTAATGTGACGAATGTTGTCCTTCAAATGACCCATCGTTTCGGGATTATCAACGTAGATTAGCGACTTTACATTTCCCCACTGAAAATAGTGTAGCAGCTTTAAACCGGACGATGATGGAGGCCAAATAGCGCCAATCTCCAAAAGGGTGAGCCCTTAATATTGCCACCCAATTGCAATTTGTTGTGCACTTTCTAAATTGATGGAAAGTATTATTAATTTTCATCTTGTGTGGTACCAGGAGTCCAGCAGGTTTCAGTAGGGGGCGCTCTACGGGTGATTTTTTTGGCTTTCCTGTCGGAAAATTGGTGCAACTACATACATTATCTTGGAGAAAGCCCCCCGGGGGTACATTGATATGTTTTGGCGGAATCTCACCGTCATTAAATGTGTTAACGGGGGTAAAAGGGGAGCCCTACAAGGCTAGCGGGAGCTAACTGGAAAATTCCACTATATTTCCACGGGCATCAGTAAAGCCCCAGAGTTCATCAATTTGCCTCTCAATTTGCCTCAGCGTCATTACATATGTCAACGGGGGTAAAAGGAAGCCCTGTCCTCTACAAGACTAGCAGGACTCAACTGGACAATAACACTTTATTTTCACGGGAATCAGTTAAGCCTCGGAGATCAGCTTTTTGTCTTTTTAGCGTTTAAGCTGTTCTCTCACTGATTATTAAGGTTGGCCTTTCGGGAGTATCATGATGATTGTGGTTTCGCGGCGCTCGTTTAAGTTGTGTGGGTCGGATCATTCACAAAGAACACAATGAATGGTCCAGTTCCAGTGAGCATAATTGCCTGGCCTGCTTCGAGCTCTTGGAAGTCGCAACTAGGTGTGACCGGAGGATATGCGTATCTGAAGGCTTTCTAGGGCGAGGATGACGCTACATTTCATCTACAGTGAAATGATCCACCGTCAGGTTATGGTTTACACAGCTAGGTACGGATGTAAATCTTATCACGCATTTCGGAGAAAGTTAGATGGTGGCTCTAGATATTTCCAAAGCGTTTGAAAAAGTCTGGCATGATGCACTTCTGTTAAAACTAGTTACTTTTGCTGTCAGTGATAATTTCTACAGATTTATATCTAGTTTTTTTCAGGAATCGCACCATACGAGATATTGCCCCCCGGGGGCACATGATAGTCTTTTTGGAACCTACTATTCCATCTAGACTGGTATCTTGCGGGGTAAAAGAGAGCCCAGGCCTCTTAAAGGCTAGTAGGAGTCATCTGGATAATCCATTATATTTCAACGGGAATCAGTAGGCTCGCAGAGTTCACTATTTATCTCTTTAGACATTTAGCTGTTCTCTGGCTGATTATTGACGTTGGCCCCTATATGGGAGTATCCTGGTGGTTATGGTTTCGAGGCCCTCGTGAGAATTTGTGGGTCGGATCATTCACAATGAACACAATGAATGGTTCAGGTGCAGTGAGTATGAATGCCGAGTATGAATGTTCTTAATTATATTAAGCTTTATGCTTTCTGGACCAGAAGTTGGATAGTCTCCAAATCTTTAGCAAGGAGTAAAGGCTGCGACCTACTTTGACCTTTTAAAATTGCTACTAGGAGTGACCGGAGGATTCGAAGGCCTTCTAGGACGTGAATGGCGTTGCTTTTCATTCACACCACCATCTGATTATGGCTCACTGCCGGTGCAGATGTAAACCTTATCACATCATACGTTATTTATCGATGGGATTTCATCCAACGAGCTTAAGATTTATCCAGGAATACTTTAAGGCTCCTTTCTTCCTCCTACTCTATTTCTTATTTTTCTAAATAATCTTCTTTGTCAAACTTTCGCAGATGAGAGCATCATTTGTCATTCGTATTCATTTAACAATAGGCCCAACCAGTTGGAGTTGCGTTCAAAAGACGGAACATGAATGATACGTTCAATCACGATCTGGCAACAATCTCCTAATAGAGTCGATTTTAATGCCCATAAGACTCAATGTTGCCTAATTAAGCATGGATTTGATTTCGGAAATGGTGCTGCACCTGTTACTATGGATGAAATTGGTATTCCGGAAGCAAAAACTCTGGATATTCTTGAAATGAAAATTTTGTATGATGTTCTAGTCCATCGAACGCATTTTTCAGGTTTCTAAAGAAGCTTTCAAGTGCCTCGGTTTTCTAAAACGGTATAAGAGACACTTCACTCCATCCGATACGCGTACTATTTACACCACCTAAATGCGTCCGAAGATGGAATACAACTTTTCATTTGGATATGATTTTAATTCTTAACAAATACAACTCTTATGTTAAGGCCGGAGCCCCAAAGTCTATTTTGGAGTTGGTCGACAGGAGAGGGTATATTTTGAGAGGGATAATATTGTTTGGGTGCAATATGTGCAACTTTGTAGCGTCGTTCAGACGTCAATCTATTCATGCTACTAAATCATTTGGCAGCTGGAAAAATGGCGGCTAGCTTTAAGTTCAATTTATACCTCTATGAAAAACGCCCTTTATATCTAGTTATAATAAATTGCATTAAGTGTAGAAGGATAGTCGGAAATTAACTGCCGTATAAGACAGCACAGCGACCAGTGACTATGTTTTCATCGCTGAGCAGCCCCACCGACAGTCAATTTTTATTTTTGAAGTGAAAAAAAACCAAGGTCTTCGTTGGGAATCGAACCCACAACCCTCAGACTGACAAGCTAATTAAAAAAACAACTTTTTGTTGAAAAACCATATATTATATTATAAACACCTGCTCAATTCTTTCTATTTGGTTAAGGAAAGTTTTAAATGAAATTAAAACCCCTTTTAAAAAATCTAAATCCCCCACAGTGAAGTTTGTTTGTTATTGGCAACGGATGTAGGTTGGTAGACGGAAGCAGTGCTGATTTCTATTTAACTACAATATGAGTTCTCTAAAGTCTTCATGAACAAATAAATAAATAAATAATAAAAATATTATTTGTTTTTTTTTTTTTGTAATTTTAAGAAAATTAAACGTCGTGTGGAAAAGTGTGTTAACACCTTTAGAGGGAAAATTTTATTGAATAATTAACAATAATACATTTCTAGCAATTCTAAAAACAAAAACCTTGCTAAATCATGTTCAACAATTTGCAGTCAATGTTATATATATTACAACAACAACAATAACAAAAATTATAGTTCGATTTGTAAGAAAACATACGCTTTAGTTTTACAAAAATTATTAAACAAAAAAAAAAAATAAATTATAAATGTTAATTGCCTGCTGCTGCTAACGCTAATAACGTGAGTGGCAAGTTTGAATAACGCAATATTTAAGGCACAAAAAAAAACAAAAACAAAAATAAAAAAATTAATAAAAATCGACAGGTTTCAAACAGACAACAATGTTTTTGTTGCCTTGTAATCAGGAGAGACACTTGGAAAAGTTGGCCATTTTGAAGAGAGACGAGTACATTCTAATGCAGGACTGGATCTATTAAAGTACTAAAATAAAAAGTAGCGAGTAAAAGAACAAGAAAACAAAACTACAAAAATGCAACAACTGTTAATGCAATCAAGTGCGACATAGATTTTTGTTGTATTTTCTTAGACAAAACAACAACAACACACACATACACACACACATACACAAAGTCAATAAACTTTGATTGCTTTATGCTCCAAAGCAAGCAAAACAATTACTTTCAAACCAGCTTAACAGGCGTTTAAAGATAAAAACACAAATCAACAACAGCAAAGAAACAAAAAACACATCTGTGGGCCAAACCAAAGTTATAAATAATAGAGAGCCAATTTAATCATTATCAGGCCAAAAGAGAACAAACAAGTTTCAAACATCTTTCTCCTTTTATTGATTTTTGTTGTTATTTTTCTTTTTTTCAATTTAAAAATGACTGAAAACACTCAAACAACAAACATCGACAAAACAACTTTTTTTTGTTTATGGCGGCTAGTTGCTTTCATAATTTACTATAACACAATACATAGCTAAAGATAGAATGTTATCACTTTAGATAGTCCAGTGTTTGATTATTATAATTAAGTGTTAAGCAAATAAGGTTTAAAGAAATGAATAAAAAAAATTCAGGTTTGAAAAAATGTTCAGGCAGCTGGCAGCTAATTGCCTAATACAGGGATTTCGTGATAAGATTTACATCTGCACCTGGCCGTGAGCCATAATCAGATGGTGGCCATTAGCACTGTGAATGGTATGTAGCGCCATTCTCGCCCTAGAAGGCCTTCGAATCCGTGCATTCTCCGGTCACTCCTAGTAGCAATTTCGAAAGCTCGAAGTAGGTCGCAGCCTTTACTCCTTGCTAAAGAGTTGGAGACTATCCAACTCCTGGTCCAGAACGCATGAAGCTTAATATATTTAAGAACACGACGGCATTCATACTCACTGGACCTGAACCATTCATTGTGTTCATTGTGAATGACCCGACCCACAAACTCTCACGAGGGCCTCGAAACCGCAACCACCACGATACTCCCATATAGGGGCCAACCTCAATAATCAGCCAGAGGACAGCTAAATGTCTTAAGAGATAAATAGTGAACTCTGCGAGTCTACTGATTCTCGTTGAAATATAGTGGTTTATCCAGATGGCTCCTACTAGCCTTTAAGGGGCCTGGGCTCCCTTTTACCCCGCAAGACACCAATTTAGATGGAATAGTAGGCTCCAAAAAGACTATCATGTGCCCCCGGGGGGAGCCTATTACAGGGATAGTGTGATTCGTTTTACATCCGCACCTGGCTATGTAGCCTTAATCAGATGGTGGACAAATCACAATTGTATAATTTGGAACGTCATACATGCGTCCTAGGAAGTCGAAGACATAATTCTTAGCAACAGAACCACCTAGTTGCAACTTTAATGATTCCAGGGCAGGGCTGCAAACCATCACACCTTGCTAAAGAGTTGGAGACTTTCAACTCCTGTCCAGAACACATGTCTAGCATGCTTACTGGACTGGATCATTCACTTTGCGTGTCATTATTAGTGAGATGATCCTGGCCACCATAATAACCATCATACTGTTATGGGGCCGCGAAACCACAACCACTACGTTACTCCCATATAGGGGCCAACCTCAATGATCGGTCAGAGAACTATTAAATGTCTAAAGAGACAAATAACGAAACTCTGCGGGTCACTGATTCCCGTGGAAATAAAGTGGAGTTTGCAGTTGTACCCCTGCTGACTTCAGGGGATTGGGCTCCCTTTTTCTCCAGTTGCACAGGTCTAAGTTGTTACTATTTCCAAAGACCATATATATGTGCCCCCGCGGGGTACGGCATTTTGGACTATGTACAGACTGGTGAATTTAACCTCAAATGCACAATCCACATAATTTACACGGTTCAACTTACCACCTTAAGGGAAAATGCCGCCTGCTGTTGAAATTGAATAGAAATTTCCACAATACTCGTGATTGATTTGATGGTTTTCAATTGAACGGTTAGGAAACGAATAACTTGCGCATGAGTAGCTGTCAAACAATGTATCATGCACCTGCACCCTCTACTTAAAATGAAACGCATTATTTTCGTGAGGGATACTCGCGCACCACGTACTATTGCCGTTGTAGTACATGCTATGTAGCAGAGATGGCGCTGTATGTGAAATGTGAATTTCCCTGTTTTTCTGCTTTTCTCTTGAAATTTTTTCGGAATTTTCTTTGCTATAAACCTCACGGAGCCCGAACCTGAGCCTTATCCAACCAATGCAAAACCGTGGAAGTCGGTTCGTGCGTTCTGAAGTTATAGCGTCAGGAAGGAAAACCCGACTTATTATATATATATATATATATATATATATATATATATATATATATATATATATATATATAAGAAGAAGAAGATAAACTGTCGTTAGACCTTTATTATTCACTATTGCTGTAGCAAGTTTCTAAAACGATCATGGAATATTTTCTGCTGATTATTTACTATAACAAATAACAGTAAAAGATATGATCAGCTTTCATCAATTGAAATGTCTAATTGCAATTTTATTTCCTGGAATTTCTTTCAACTTGTAGGTAAAAAAATAAAATTGCTTGAGAGGATAAGAGCGACCAGGACTTTAAAATAATTAGGAATGCGAATATGTAGTGACCATATATTTGTAGCTTAGCAGTGTGATACCAGATCGTTAAAATTTCCTTAAGAAGAATTTGTGCTACAAAAATGATTATTATGTGCTTTTTCTAATCTTGTCATTCCATAAGAAGTATTTAAAACGTGTTCTTCTCAAACTTAATTAAGTTTGAAGCAAGTCTGATACAAAGTTACCAAAATGAGCCATTAAGTTGTTTATTTGGAAGTCGAAAAATAATTATTTTCAGTTCAATTAAATTAATTACAACAACTTAAAGCAAGAGCCATGACAAGAAACACGAAAGTGTGTGATTTAAAATCGTTAACAATATTTCGAACAACAAGTTTGTGTTAAACGAACCGTTTTTTTTTTTTGAAACTTTAAAATTAAAAATATTTGAATTCTAAAGAAACTGAACTAACAATTAAAAATAAATTCATTTGCCTTAAATAATTAAATTAAATTAAACGAAATGAGAGCAGCTTTAGCAAAACTATTTACATGACATAATAAATACATTTCAAACACATTTCTAATTACTTTGTTGTGTGTTTTGCGTTACAGTAGAATTCAAAACTCAAAACCTTATTCGTCATATTCAAATCTTCAAATCGTCACGTATTTTAATTAAAAACAAAAAAAGAATAAATGTTGACACAACCAAATCAAATTTTAAAACATTTTAAAAACACAAAGCAAAATAATCAAAATAAATTGAAATTAATTATACAAATATAACTTGTATACTTTTGTATACTTAAAACAAAAATATATTTCTTTTCAAATGCTACTAATCCTGTTTGTTTTTTTAAGCAATAAAGAATATAAAACATGATTTTATCTTTTTTGCAAAAAAAACGAGGGTAGTAGTAGAATTTCCTTAAATCACCTAACGATAGATTTGGCGAAAAGTGTTAACGTTGCTTATTTTAAATATAAAATAAATTTTTAAAATTTTAATAAATTTTTAAAACAAGGCAGAGTACAATTGATTTTTATAACATATTCTTGGACAGTTTTGATATTTAGTAGAACAATGAAATGTATCCAGCCCTGATCTTAAGGAAACCAAAGAATTCACGGTGTCTTTAACTCGCCAAACATCTTTTTCAAGGAACAATTCATATTCTAATCACCTCTAACTTTTAGGATCTTTGTAAATTAAAAATTTAGCATAAAAAAAGCAAGGCGGTATCTTTCACTTGTTGCCGTGTAACCGCGTGGCCTGAAATGTTACACGTTAAAATCTTAAACTCAGCTTAATAAAGAGTTTTTCAATCGTAGTCCCCAAACTCATTTAAAAGATCCTGATATGTTCTGGAACTTTCCCCCGGGGGCACATTTATGGTCTTTATAGAACGCTCGACTATCTAGACCTGTGCAACTGGGGAAAAAGGGAGCCCAGTCCCCTGAAGTCAGCAGGGGTACAACTGGAAACTCCACTTTATTTCCACGGGAATCAGTAAGCTCGCAGAGTTCCGTTATTTGTCTCTTTAGACATTTAATAGTTCTCTGGCTGATCAATGAGGTTGGCCCCTATATGGGAGTATCGTGGTGGTTGTGGTTTCGTAGCCCCATAACAGTATAATAATTATACAATTGTGGTTTGTCCACCATCTGATTAAGGCTACACAGCCAGGTGCGGATGTAAAACGAATCACACTATTATAGCCGTAAAGAAGTGAAGGGATCAGATAAGTCTTTGCCAAAACGCATGCGAATAGCAAACGGCGTAGAGTCCTTGAACGACCATAGGGTGCGAAGTTTACTGTAAACTCTGCCAACGACCAACGTAATGTGATTAGTCCAGGTCGTTCTACTTTTAAAAATTACGCCCAAATTAGATGCCGATTCTACCAATTCGATCTCATTCCCGTCAGTTCTCCCAGCTTTCGAGAGGACAATACATTTCGACTGCGAAGCATTGATATACAATGGCCCAGCAATTGATCATGTGCAAGTCGTCATTTATCCCATTCCCACACATAGGGACTTCATTAATCCATGAACCTGCACGTCATCAGCATACATCTGCATCCTATTGCTTTTAGAAATGTCAGCTAGGTCATTTATGTAGAGACAGAAAAGAAGTGGACCCAATATAGAGCCCTGATAAAATCTCCTATCATCAACACTCACTACTTGACATCGGTTAATCAGATAGGAGAATGTGAGACTGCAGACCGAGCCTGAGAAATAAAATAAGTTACGCAGTTTTATTAACATGATCGAGTGATCTACCGCATCGAAGGCCTCCAGTAGAATCAAGAAATCCACTTTGTTGATGTCGAGTTCAGATCTAAAGCTCTCGACCACATCCACCAAAGCCGTTATACAACTTTTGCCCCAAAAAAATTTATTTCGTATGAGATAGTCATTATTTTCGTTAACATTCCAAGATGCGTCTAATAGTTCTTCACTTCTATGTATTTGATTCGCAGCTATCGCAAATATTTTTAAGGAATTGCAAGAAATTATTTTCTTGTGGAACTACTGTGGCTCCAATTGTGGCCAGTTCGGAGAGAATAAATCAACATAAATTTCAAAGCTTTTTTTTTGGAGAAAATGCAATGGAAGGAAACGTCATTACACTTTTTTTTAGCACCACAAGGATCCCAAAGTACATTTCAAGTGTGGTAAAGAGTTGACTTAAAAAATTTACAAAATAATTATGAATTTCAGCGCCAGAGTTGGTGGAGCACAGCTGGGACAAAGCTTCGGAAAACTTAAGATTGTTTTAAATATATAGGGCTCATCCAATAAAATTTCAAAGGATATATTCATTTTGTTTAACTGAACTGCGGGCTAGCGAAGCACTTGGCCATAATATATCGGTATCATGATTGCCAGTACCATCTTTCTAATCCTTGTGGACTAATGGAAAGCAATTTAAATTCGCTACGTAGTTTTTTGCACAATAGGCTGCAGCACTAATCTTTAGAACCACTACATTGCTCCTCGGAAGGGTTAATCCATATCCTCTACCAAGTGTCCGGTTTTATTTAGTGGCAGTATTTTTTTTTTTAAGGAGAAGTAGCACTTCAGGCAACAATGTCTATTTGACTAAATACCGATGAAGGGATAAAGAGGTGGTGCAAGTAGAAAGATAGTTACGGAAATTAACTGTCGTATAAAACAGCACAACGACCAGTGACCATGTCTTCATCACTGAGCAGCCCTACCGGCAGTCAATTGATATTTTTGTAGCCAAGGTCTTTGTTGGGAATCGAACCCACAACCCCCAGACTGATAAGCTAGTACACTATCTACTAGCCTACAGGGGCACCTACCAATTAAACCTTGAAAATGATCTTGTCATCCAGTTGCAGACCTTGTGCAGGTTTTTGGGGGACAATGTCTCCTTGTGCTCCAGATGAAATGGTGTCATGGAACTTCAAGAAAAACTTGTTCCTCGGAAATAAATTAGTTAATGAATGAAATATATTTTCAATTCTAAGAATCAAAATCATTCCACTGTATTTTGGGAATGAAATCACCCAAACGTTGGGCATATTTCGAGAAAAATTAAGTGGTATTTTGTGTAGACAGTGAAGTGGACAGTAGTTCATGTATACATTTCAGTGGATTTCGTTTCATTGGTGTTCGCCTTTTTGAGTTCCTGGAAATGGCACTCTTATTTCGGGACTATTCCCCGTTGTTTTTGCTTTAAATATCAAAGCTTATTTGATGCACGGTCTTTTCTAGTCCATTTACCAGGAGGGTAAAAAACCCACGACTTTATTTTTATTTTCGGGTTCCTTTTGCTTTTCCATTTAATTTTATGTTTTTTTAATTTTTTTTATAAATTTTCCTAATTTTTTGTTTTTATATTTTATTTTTTTAGACTCCCCCTGGTGCTATAACCACTGGAGCAGGTGCTTTTATAGGTATTAAAGATGCCACCCTAACTGTAGGTCCTCGAGGGCCAGTGCTTTTGCAGGATGTCAATTTCCTGGATGAGATGTCTCATTTTGATCGTGAACGTATACCGGAACGTGTTGTACATGCAAAGGGTGCTGGTGCCTTTGGTTATTTCGAAGTCACTGCAGACATTACGAAATACTGTGCCGCCAAGGTATTTGAGAAGGTGGGCAAACGTACACCAGTAGCTGTACGTTTTTCGACGGTTGGCGGTGAGAGTGGTTCGGCCGATACTGCTCGTGATCCTCGAGGTTTCGCTGTTAAATTTTACACTGATGATGGTGTTTGGGATTTGGTTGGCAACAATACACCAATTTTCTTTGTACGCGATCCAATTTTGTTTCCCAGCTTTATTCATACCCAAAAACGTAATCCCCAAACTCATTTAAAAGATCCTGATATGTTCTGGGACTTTTTGTCATTGCGTCCCGAATCGACGCATCAAGTGTGCTTTTTGTTCTCCGATCGTGGCACTCCCAATGGCTATCGCTTTATGCATGGCTATGGATCCCACACTTTTAAATTGATAAATAAACAGGGTCAGCCAGTCTATAATAAATTTCACTTTAGATGTGATCAAGGCATTCAGAATTTGGATGCCAAAAAAGCTGATGAATTGGCTGGCTCCGATCCTGATTATTCTATACGTGATTTATTTAATTCAATTAAGAATGGCAAATATCCAAGCTGGACTTTATGTATTCAAGTAATGACATTCGAACAGGCCAAAAACTTTAAATACAATCCCTTCGATGTTACAAAAGTATGGCCTCATAAGGAATTCCCTTTGATTCCAGTGGGTAAAATGGTGCTGGATCGCAATCCAACCAATTATTTCGCTGAAGTTGAACAAATTGCTTTTAGTCCTGCACATTTGGTGCCTGGCATTGAGCCTTCACCGGATAAGATGTTGCAGGGCCGTCTCTTCTCCTATTCCGATACCCATCGTCACCGTTTGGGTGCCAATTATTTGCAGATTCCTGTTAACTGTCCCTATCGTGTGGCTGTTAAAAACTATCAACGTGATGGCCCAATGACTGTTACCGATAATCAAGGTAACGCTCCCAACTATTATCCAAACTCTTTTGGTGGTCCCGAAGAATGTCCTCGTGTTAGAAGTCTACAACCAAAATATTCCCTTAGCGGTGATGTGTATCGTTTTAGCAGCGGTGAAACTGAGGACAACTTTAGCCAAGTCACCGACTTCTGGCTACGTGTTTTGGATGATGGTGGCCGCAAACGTTTAGTTGAGAATATTGCTGGTCATCTCTCTGCTGCCAGCTCTTTTATACAAGAACGTGCTATTAAGAACTTTACCATGGTTAATGCCGATTTCGGTCGCATGTTAACCGAAAAATTACAGTTGGCTAAATCTGCCAAAATGTAAAGCAATTTAATATTTTTCTATTTGCATTTTATGTTGTAAGAAGAGGGAGTGTAACGGAGTGTTACACTCGATATGCTTGTTTATGTAAGTGGTTGTGGGTTTCAATTTACTCCTCCTCGTACCCCTGTCTTTTTTTTTTTTTTGGAAAAACAAAAAGTTTTAAACAATCTTAATTCTATAATTTTGCAATGTCTTTGTTTTTAATATTGTTTTTTATTTTTATTATTGTTGTTTTTGTGTACTGCAATAATTATTTTAATGCAAATGATTTTATTAAAACAAACAACTTTCCAAAAATTAGCAAATTTTATCAATTAAAACATTTATTTACTTTTTATTATAAATAAAACTTTTTCATAAATCTAAAATGTTTGTGTGTGTGTGTGAATTCATTTTTATAAAGATTTTAAAAAGGAATTGAAAAAGGAACTGTTGACGTGGTACGAACATATATGTCCAGTAAATTTCAAATTATGATAATGGTAAATTTATAAAAGTTGATATACTATTCAGATCTTCGTTCCGATATAAACATGGAATAATCACCCTTATTCTGTTTGGCGACGGGCAACATCGTCGTCGATTTTGAGGCAACATCACTTTAACACAACATCAATACTAATTTGGTATTCCCTAACAGTCTTCAGACGACGTTGCCAGTTTATTGATCATTTTAATAAAATATAACACACTTAGCTAATATTTAAGTCAGCTGATTCATTAGTGTTGTATTTTTTGATAAAATTGTTATGAAGAAAATATATTATTTAAGTTAAAGGATTCTTAACGGTTGATCACAAAAAATATTAAGGCGCACCAACTTGCGCCCGTATTTAATTGAAACACTTTTATTTTAAATCACTAAATAATTTCACAAACTTATTATTTATTATTCAATTTAATTTAAATTACAAAATTTGATATTTATTATTAAAATTAATTTAATTACAACCGAAACACGCAACGCCGTAGCCAAGACTGATTTTCCTATCATCCACTTCCTTTATTCTCACCTCCGTTGCACCAACACACGAGAACTGCCAGATGCTGATCCAGCAAATTAGCCCTTCATGCATCGCAAGCAAATTGCAATTAGACCGGATGCGCATATTAGTTCATCGAACTTGTTTGGTTGCGCGTGCATTGATCAATTGCCGATCAAGCATTTTCGGGCTGGACAAAGGTGTCACCAATGTCAATAACTTTTATATTCGACCTTTCCTTTTCTTCTTTAATAAATATTTATTTATTAAATAAAATCTGTATTAAATTGAACCTAAAATAAATTAAAATCAAGATGTTCAGCAGACTTGTCACAGTTTCTTCCAAGGGGCTCAGTATAAGAGTTGATTAAATATGCCGCCTCCAATAGTTTTGTATTCCGTTTTGTTTTTTACCATCTTTTTTTTACTTTAAACAACACAAAGTTTTAAATAAACATCAATGAATTAATTTTTCTTTCATTGTTTTACAGGGGTTTTTATAGAGTTGTAGAACTTTGAAATGGAATATAACAAAGATGCATTTTTTAAGTTGGAATTTACTTTATACGAAAGATAACCTTTTGGCATTATAGTTTAAATATGACTTTTGATCGCCATAACTGACTGGGGAGTATTTTACTCTAAAGGTCTAACTTTCGATGACTTTTTCCAACATTTGCGGCCGTATATCGGGTATAAAGTGGTAAATGTTGTCCTCTTAGTAGTTAATTGTTTCTCGCGGGACTTTACATATCGTCACAGAAAAGAGTTTAGCGGCGTCAAATCGCACATTATTAAGGGCTCAATTAATTAAGCCGTGAAACTAAGCAGTTGCCAAACGTTTTCTTTAATAAATCAACTGTGGCACGAGCTGTGTGATATATTGCGGTGTCTTGTTGAAACTGCAGCTCCTGCATAACCTGGTTGTTCAATTAATAAACGAAAAAGTCAGTATTCATGGATCTATAGCCATTGCAATTGACAGTAACGTTCAGACTAAATTCGTTTTTAAAGAAGTGTGGACCAATGATTCTACCAGCTCATAAAGCACACCAAACAGTTCTTCTGAATGCAATGGTGTCATAACAATCAATTATCATTACTCAGTAGCAAGTACACTTAGAAAATTGGGATCAGCGGCAATATTAGTTTGGGTTCAATTTCCACATTTTGAAAGCGTTGTTCAGGCGTCAGTCTATTCATGGTGAAATGATAAACCAATGTTATCACAGGTCACTTGACAGCTGACAAAATGGCAGTCAGTTAAAAAAGTACTGCCAACTTAAATTTCTATACCTCTGTACAAAACACCTAATATTTTTTAGCAGAAAAGTTCATTGATTGATTATTTTAATAATTAAATTTTTATTCATTTTGTTTTCTTAAATTTGAGTTCCCATAGTGTTTCTTTATATTTGAACAATAAATATAAATTCCCTTATAAAATTATAAATGATATTTTGTTATAATATTTGGAGTTCTGTTAAAAAAATGACGATGGAGAATAAAGAAATATTAATTTAAATAAAACTCGATTGGTTTGCACTTGTAACGCATTCCGAGAAGCGTAAACAAAAAAAACTCACTTAAACACGGTTTTATTGAATTTATGCTTAAACAGAAACAACCCAACAAACATTTTTATGCGCTGTTGGGATGTGTAATCATTAAGAAGTGCTATTTATTATATAAAATAATTTAGGAGTTATAAAATCTTTTTTCTAACAAGCGTTCAGAGCAATCGCAACACTTTCTCATTGTTCCTTAAAATTAGTAGGAACACTAACTCTCCGAAATCCTCTGGCAAGTGATGGATTTTTTTCATATTTCTTCCACTATTTTTTTTAAATTGGTGGCGTTTGGTAATTTTATTTTTTTCCATTTTCCTTCTTTATATTTTATTTTGTATTTTTAGTTTTTTCAATCTTTGTAAATTTTTGTTTATAACAGCACGACACCAAAATCACAGATGACAATATTTATTTAAGGCAACATCAACGTCAAATTGTCTAACAGAATAATCATCGATAAACGGCAATATTGTCAACTAGAATACGGATTTATAAAAAACGCCGTCTTCTTGTATTGCCGTCGCCAAACAGAATACATGTGAATATTCAAAATTTTTATACGTTTTTAGTAATAGAATAGAATTAAGACAAAAAAGTGAAATTACGCATTTTTCCATATGGACATTTTTTAAAACACCAATGTAGGCTTAGCGGTCTACAGTGGACAATAGCCGTGACATTGTAGATTTCAATACCATAAAGGTTATATTCAGAATAGGTTTTTAGTCATAGAGTAATTTTGTTATTTTAACACTTTTTAAGTGAGCGATGTAAACTATAGCAGGACCAAAAACACAGATGACAATATCAACGGCAATTTAAAGCAACATCAAAGTCAAATTGTCTTACAGAATGCCAAACATGTATTGCCAAGGAGAATACGGATTTACAACAAACGATAAAAAACGACGTTGTCTTGTATTGCCGTCACCAAACAGCATAAATTGATTAACAATTCAATTTTGATCTATTATTGACAACGTGAATATCACTGACATGTGGTTTCAACAAGACGGTGCCACATATCACACAGCCAATAGAACGATTAATTAATTGCAAACTAAATTTCGCCAACGCATAATTTCACGACAACCAGCAGCCAGTTAAGTGATTTAACACCACTGGATTATTTTTGGGGGACTATGTTGAGGACAGAGTCTATACGGAGCCAATCGAATCGACTTCAGCTTTCAAACTCAAAATCCGTGATGTAATTAACGAAATAGGACCACCATTTTGCTAAAAAAAAAATTAAAAACTTTGATGCAAGAAGCGACATGTGTCAGCGTGGTCGTGGTATATATTTGGCAGAATATTATTTTGCATTCATAGTTTGCAAACTTTTTTCTTCGTATTACAATAATTTGAATCATTTTAATGTCAATTTTTTATTCTAGAAAACAAATTCTTGTTAAAAAACCCCTTTATAATGACATCAACATTATATTTAATTTATTTACAATTGCATTAAAAAACTTTTAGCAGTCTGAGCTGTGTAAAATTGCGCCTCAAAGTATACTTTAGTTAATAAATATAATTGCAGTTATTATAACAGCATGACCCTGAAGAATAAAAAAAACAGACAAACACACGTGACGATGACACGGGCAATTATTTTACAATTATAATGCAGAACGGAGCGGTCTTTTATTTTACAAACATTTTTGCAATTAAAGAATCAATAAACTGCAGAAAAAAAAATAAATCAATAAAACAACAAAAGTATTAAAAAGTGAAATGATTAATTATTAACGGCTTTTGGGAAACATGCAAGTGGAACATGTGTTGTTGAAAAAAAAAACATACAAATGAAATAATTCAGGTTAAATGAAAGAAAAGGTTTTAAAGGAAACGAAGACAATGGCGACCAGGAGGGTTACTATGAACGTCAATGTCGACAGAAAGTTATGTCAATGGTACAATAATGGCATTGTGGTGGTGAATATCGGCAACAATCGCTTACTATTGTGTGATGTTTGGTAATTTTAAAGTTGCTTCGACATTAACTTGATGTGTCTCCGTTTTTGTCATTGCACATTCTATTCTATTCTAATGAAATTTCATAGAGTTTAGGCAGGATTTTTAATTTTGAGTAAAGTTGCTGTAGGCGATCAATCCCTCCTCAAATGTTATTCGTTTTTAAATTGAAGTAGCCCTTGAAAATACATATCTACAAAAAATGTTCCTATATGTACAGTCACACAGTAAAGTGTACATACCCCTTATGAAAAGCGAGGTTTGAAGATTTCTGTAAACATTGTAGCATTCAAATATACATATTCCAAACAAGTCCAATCTAACAAGAAACAATAAACTTTAACAAAAAAAAATTTAATCGAAAAATATTTATTAACAAAAACAAACAAAATTCATTTTTCAAACAAAAAAAAAAAAAAAATGTATTTCTCTTAAGAGGAAATAAAATGACAACAGAATTAATACTTTGTGGGCCCGCCATGACTTTCTAGAACAGCATTTAATCTATTTTTTATGGAATTTACCAATACTTTTGGATAATTATTCTAAATTAAATTACAATCTTCAAGTAAAGCATTTTTGAGGTCCTGTTTATATTTAATTGTCCTTTTCCTAATGCGATGATCCAATTCATCCCATAAATTCCCAATGGGGTTCAAATCCGGTGACTGGGATGAGGCACAGTATATAGTAGCCATTCCTTGACAACACCAGCGATATGTTTTGGGTGGTTGTCTTGCTGAAAGTAAGACCCAGTTTACACGCGGATTGCTTTAAATTAGCTTTGAGAATGTCCAAGTATGCCACGCGACCCATATTAATATCAATAAATAGTAAATTCTCACCCCAGCCGCTGACATGCAGCTCGAAACCATAATGGAGCCACCACCGTTCTTCACCGTAGGAAGCAAATTTTTGGGCAATAATGCTTCATTATTTCGACGCCATACTTTGTGCTTGCCACCATCATAGCCAAACAAGTTGAATTTGCTTTCATCACTAAATAAAACATTTAGCCAAAAATCTTGGTCTTCATCCTTAATATTTCTTAGCAAATTTAACTCGCTTTTTCCATATTTAGTTTGCTGATGAATGGCTTCTTTCGAGGCACACGGTTGTGGATTGCATTGCTTCTCAATAAATGTCGCACCGTTTTTGGATGCACTGAAGCAATATCCTGATTTTTTAGGGTTTTTGCAATTTCTATTGCTGTTATTCTTGGATTTTCTTGCACGTCTAAAAAAATTGTTCGTTTAGCACGAGGAGTCAGTTTAGGTGGGTGACCACTTCTTGATTTGTTTTCTACACTATTAGTTTGAATGCTTGATTTTGGATGCCCGACCAGTTCTCCAATCACTCCTAAAGATTTTTTTCCTTATACTATTGCACAGGTAGCTTACGTTTTTGAACACAGATTTCTTTATCCATTTTGTTTAAATTTATACAACTACAAAATTAATATCGAACAATTAAACTTCTTTCTAACTAACGGTATCTAGTAAAGGCGCCTGAAGTGATTGGTAACACTGTTTGACTACAGACCTCCATTTTATGTACTCCATGCTTGAAAAATTAATTTTGTTTGTTTTTGTTAATAAATATTTTTGGATTAAATTTTTTTTTTGTTAAGCCATTTTATTTTTCGTGCTTGATTCCTTTAAATAAATATTTCATGATATTCTCACGAAATATTTATTACAAAAATTTTTATTAAAAAAATAAATATTTTATGATATTCTCATAAAACATTTATTCGAATAACAATAAAAATATTTGAAATGTATTACTGCGGGGGAGAGCACATTAATTTTGCAAATTCACTATTGCTCAAGTAGCTCATCAGTGAATTTTACCCCAATATTGTATAGAAAAACCTAAACCAAACTGATTCTATGAGAATTTTTCATAAAATCAACATAGCATAGACAGCAAGACTCAAGAACACTTCTACACAAACACAGCAAAACATTTCACAACAACAAAAAACATTGTTTACTTTCATTGATTATTTTTTGGTTGTGGATATAAGACTTTTAGGCTGTTTGACCTTAATCTGACGTTGATCTTAACAGTGGATGCAGGAAAAGTAGCCACTCGCGGCCTAGACATACACACGCCTTGGACTTTTCGAGTGCACGGCTTAAAAATGATGTCTTCATATCGAAAGCGCTTGCCGTTCACACAACCACCTAGAGAAGACAGAAAAGAATGACACCAGGTTAATGCTCTCCTTTTTTGCAGATAGCACTTTTTGAATACAGAAAATTATAAAAAGCAAAAACTCAAAATTTAAAAATTTTTTTAATGATTTTACTTTTATTAGCAATTAATTTCAAAGTTTGACATACGAGTATCTTTTTAAGCCTTTCAAAGTTAAGCTAATTTGATTTGTTCCTCCAGTAAATGAAATACTGTTGTCACTCCCTTTGGTGAAAACCATTGTTACTGGCTGCTTATTTGGCACGATCGACGAGCGCTTTGAATGCAATGACATCTTTAGCAAGCCACATTTTAAATAGTACTCTTAATGCGGCTTGATCACGATGTCATTATATCACAAGGACTCACGGATCGTAACAAATAAGCAGTCAGCAATGGCGGTTTTCAGTCATACTTCTTTTTTTAGGAGAAAAAAAAAACCTTCTGAAAAGCAAGGTTTATGCAAACAAACCAGAAACGCTTGAGCAACACAAATAAAATATTCCTGATGAATATAAGCAAAAACGTGCTTAAAAGGTCTCGCATTTGTGAGGCTAACAGCGGCGGACATTTATTTGATATTGTATTCCATACACAATTGTCGATAAGATTCATTCTCTAACATTTAATTATAAACTATAAACAAACAACGGTCGGACAAGTTCAACTTGTTTAAGAATTAAGGTCGACCGGCCATTGTGAATTGGTTGTTTGAAAACAGCTTCAAAGTCACCAAAATAAATTATTTATTGCATGAGAAATTTCCCGGTCGCATAATTTTTCGATTTTTCGATATGAACAGGCTGTCCCGTATTTGTGATTTAAGGCCATTGAATTATTTTCTTTGGGGTTTACATGAATAACTCATAAACGTTGGTCCCCCCCGGGGGCACATTTAACGGTTCTTATAGAATACTCGACTATCTGGACCTGTGCAACTGGGGGAAAAAGGGAGCCCAGTCCCCTGAAGTCAGACAGGGAGACAACTGGAAACTCCACTTTATTTCCACGGGGATCAGTGACCCGCAGAGTTCATTATTTGTCTCTTTAGACATTTAATAGTTCTCTGGCTGATCATTGAGGTTGGCCCCTATATGGGAGCATCGTGGTGGTTGTGGTTTTGCGGCCCCATATCCAATGGTTTTCTATGGTGGCCAGGATCATCTCACTGATAATGATACGCAAAGTGAATGATCCAGTCCAGTGAGCATGCTTGACATGTGTTCTGGACAGGAGTTGGAAAGTCTCCAACTCTTTAGCAAGGTGTGATGATTTGCAGACCTGTACTGAAATCATTAAAGTTGCAACTAGGTGGTTCTGTTGCATAGAATTATGGCTTCGGCTATCTAGGACGCATGTATGACGTTCCAAATTATACAATAGTGGTTTGTCCACCATCTGATTAAGACTAATGGTCAGGCGCGGATGTAAAACAAATCACACTCTGTCCCCCCGGGGCCACATTGATATGTTTTGACAGAATCCCAAGCCCCAGAGTTCAGCTTTTTAGCCTTTTAGCTGTTCTTTGACTGATTGTTAAGGTTGGCCCTTTGAGAGCATCGTGGCGGTTTTGGTTTCGCGGCTCTCGTTCGAGTTGTGTGGATCGGATCATTCACAATGAACACCATCAATGGTCCTGGTTCAGTGAGCATGAATGCTGTAGTGTTTTTATATTAAGCTTCATGTGTTCTGGACCGAGACCGAGACCGACGTTAATCTTATCACGCACAACTCACAAACACTCGGCGCTCTGAAAATTACTTGGTTGTTTTATAACACAAAAAAAAAATAAAAACAAAATCGGTTATCTGCCGATATACCAGCGCTGAACATTTATCCGAATAATATTCTAGTATTAACTCCCATATTTCTACTTCACATTGGTATCAATAAAGCTAAAGTTGTTGTAAAAAAATGTGTGTTTATAAGTACAGGGTGGGCCAAATAAGACCTACTAATGTTAAGCACAAATAACGTTTTTATTTTTCTCTTTTTGTAGGTTATAATTGAATTGTTGGAAATTTATTATGGAACCCTACAGTGAAAATATTAAGTTTTTCTATTCTTGTCAACGATCTATTGTTTTAACGCAGCGTAAATATCGACATTTTTATTCCAGATCAGCTCCCACAAAACTGTAGATTGTGGGGATCTGAAAATCCAAGGGCAACACACCAACATCAGTTGCACCCATCTAAATGTACTGTTTGGTGCGGAGTTATGGCCACTAGAGTTATCGGTCCATATTTCTTCGAAAATGAGGATGAAATGCCGGAATTGATTTCAGGAGCTTCTTACAGAACATTGATTGAAAACTTTTTGAGGCCAATGGCGGAGCAGTATCCGAATTTGTGGTTTCAACAAGATGGAGCAACTGCGCATACTGCTAGGCAAACTATGGACTTGCCGCGTGAAATTTTTGGCGAACGTTTGATTTCCAAAAAATTCAGATTCCCCTTGGCCACCTTGTTCGCCAGATTTGACTGCGCCCGACTCCGTTTTATGGGGATATTTAAAAGACAAAGTGTATCTTAATAAACCAGAGACTATTAGACACTTGAAGCAAAATATTCGAGACGAAGTACTGAGCCGTCAACCCGAAACATTATGTGGTGTAATGGAAAACGCGTTAAAAAGAGCCAATCTATGTATCAGACATTTGTCTGATGTAATATTGCATACATAATTTCCATAAAATATATTCAATGTATAAAAAACAATTAACCAAAATAAATGATTATTGCAAAAGTTATTTGTGCTTAACATTAGTAGGTCTTATTTAGCCCACCCTGTATAAGTAAATTGAGATTACTTTCTAACCTTAAATTTGCCCATTTTGCGTTATAAAAATAATTTTTTAGAATTTGAATTCCTTTCGTTATAATTCATTTATTAAAATATATATCGTATTATTATTGTTATTATTAATATTATTCATTCATTCATATATTAAAGTACATACATAAATTGTTGTAAAAATATATATTTATTTTTTTTTGTTTTGTTTTTATTTTTATCCTGTATTTGTGTTGTATTATTGAATGCATAAAAATATTTCTGAGTTATTTATTAATTCATTTAAATTTAATTTGTTTATTTGTGTGTTTTTATTACTTTTGTATCAAAAAAAAAAAGAAAAAGAATAATAATAAAAAAATAAAATAAATATTGGAACAGAAATGCATCAAGTCATAAATATTACATAATATTTAAATACATATGTATTATATATTTATATATAAAAGTATATCTATGTATACATATACACAAACGATATATTTAATTGTCTGTAAACTGTATTTTTATTATTATTCACGAAATGTTTATTAAAACGTGTTTAAAACACAAAAATATTCTTTCACTTTTTTTATTTTCTTCTTAAAAATTTATTTCATTTTTGTTGTTGTTAATTTAACTTGTTTTTAGGTGCGAGTTAATGTGATACTGCGGTCACTTGCTTTTTGTTTAGTTGCAAACAAAAATAAAAAAAAAGTTATTAATAAATACCGTTATCTGAATCATTCATTTAAATGTATCGTTGGAACAAACATCAGCAGCTTGAATTTCGATTTTTAAATTAGAATTTTTAAAAAGCATCAGGGCAAAAGAAGGTCGATCACTGATTATAATCTATTGTAGCCTCAGTCAGCTCTGAATTAATAATCATCTTATTCGTTTCTTTTACCATTATTAAGCATTTAATAGTTTATAGTTGTTTCTTAAAGACTAATTGGCCTATTTTTTTGTTTTACTTTCTAGTCCAATATTGTTAGATTATAGCCAATTGAATCGCCTTACGTCTCCAACGAATATTTTTGATATTTTATCTATTTAACAATAACTCTTTTCATGGCTTCTTTATACACAACTTAACATTACAGTCCTTAGAATGCTTCAGAAAAATTCTAAAAACTCTAGTCTTTACGTTATTGCTTCTGGGTTATATAAGGAACAGTTTATACAGGGCTAAACACCGTAAAGATAAGAAAGAACCTTTGCGGACTTATGAGTAAAACATATTTGGAAATACAAAAAAATAATAGTCTACGGAGAATCAATTCCAATAATTGGTAAGACTCATTGGACAGGAAAATAGTGTGAGTAGTTTAAACTTGAAACCCAGTTACGCCAAAACGTGTCCGGACGTAATGTTTTATTTCAACAGAGGTCGCCTTAAGTACAATGAAATTTTTGGAAAATCTTCTTGCGCATTGACTTTTGTGATCGACTGTTTGGAACCATACATATGTAGCCAAAAAAAAGTATAAATTCCAATAATTA
Source organism: Trichopoda pennipes (assembly GCA_030448955.1). NCBI lineage: Eukaryota > Metazoa > Arthropoda > Insecta > Diptera > Tachinidae > Trichopoda > Trichopoda pennipes. The sequence goes on along the minus strand of JASKUP010000175.1, from coordinate 12,170,407 downwards.
GTAACACCCTTTGGATAGAAAAATAGTGGCTGTAGTTTAAACTTGAAACCCAGATATTTCCAAAAGTGACCGAAAGTACCGTTTGAAATCAACAGAAATTTTTAGAAAATTTTCAAACACTCAGCAATTTAAATTGCTGCATTTTAATCGCTTAATAGGGTTTAGGCAAACTTAAGCGCTGAGAACTTATAAAGATGTCAGTCTCCGCTAATACACAAAATTTTACGATTTTTTTTTCTCAACAATGTTTATTCAATTTTGTGGTCGACTGTATGGCACCATACATAAGTGGCCAAAAAAGTATAATTTTTGATAATTGGTAGAACCTTTTAGATAGGAAAATAGTAACTGTAGTTTGAAATTGAAACCCAGATATTTCAAGAAAAGACCGGAAGTACCGTTCTATTTCAACAGAGGCCGCCTTAAGTACAACGAAATTTTTTAAACACTCAGCAGTTTAAACTGCTGCATATTAATCGCTTAATAGGGTTTAGGCAAACTTAAGCGATTAGAACTTATAAAAACGTCAGTCTCCACTAATACACAAAATTTTACGATTTTTTTTTTTCAACGATGTGCATTTACTTTTGTGGTCGACTGTATGGAGCAATACATACGTGGTTAAAAAAGTATCATTTCCGGTAATTGGTAACACTCTTTACATAGGAAAAATGGTGGCTGCAGTTAATCCTAGATACGCCGTAACGTGGCCGAATGTACCTTTTTATTTTAACAGAGGCCGCCTTAAATCGAAGATCTTCAAATCTTCAGCGGCTTAAACTGCTGCATATTAGGATAAGACAAACGTAAGCTATTAAAACTTATGAAAATGTTAATCTCTACTAAAGCAGCATTACGATCCGATCTTAAAAGACTTCCCTTAACGCCTGTATGAAAAAGTACTTTTGTGGTCAATAAAGTACCACAAAAAAAAACAGCTTAAACTGTTTGGTATTAATTTCTTAATAAGGTTTCGGCAAACATACGCTTTTAGAACTTATGGAGATGTTAGTCTCCACTAAAACAGCATTAAGATTTCTTAACGACTTAACGACTTTCCTCAACAACTATATGGAAACGTACTTGTTTATGTGGCCAATAAAGTACCAAAAAAAAAGACAGCTTAAACTGTCATATTAACAGAAGTGTGATAAAGCCTCAATTTAATAAATAAATTTTGGAAAATTTTTCAAAAGTACCTTTCTTCCGTTTGGAGCTATAGTTTGGCTAGATGGTTATATATAAGGACTCTTCTATATATTGGCTATATAATATCAGTTTGGCTTGAAGAAATTAAAAAAGAAATTGGATTAATTGTGTTCCACTCTCTCTCTCTCTTTTTTTTTCTCATAGAATAATAGTGAATTATCGTTAACTTGTTTCGTAATCTTCTGGGTATAATTTTTCAATTTTATTTTTAAACTTTTTTGATTTTAGGGATTTTAATTGGCAACAACCATCAACCATTTTTTGCTAGAGGTTATTTCAAAAAAATTGTATTTCGTATATGAAAACTCAATAGACTTTTCTTCGGGAAGGAAGGTTGTTTGTTGGGTATGTCCTTAAACAATATCTCTTGCTTCGTTTCGTGCAACATTTGTGCATTTGAAAGCTGAAAATTGGAAAATAATAAAATTAATTACCAGAGACCCAAAGAGATTTCAAGAAATCAATGTAAAATTTTAGGGAAATAAAATGCATTGACCTGACCTTATTATTTTCCCACACGCTGTAATGATGAAATGCACATTTTTATTATTTAAATTTAAAAGTTATAGCAAATATTGTTCATTAAATAATTAATGTTGTTACTTCTTTTTTGTTTTTTTGTATGAAAACAACAACAAAATAGTAAATGACCAGTGATCAATTCAATGGACACGTTTTAAAAACTTAAAATAATTTACAACAACAATTTAAGTGTATGAATGTTTCAAGTTAAACAGATAAAAGAATTATAATGACTTAAAAAGTTTTTCTTATTAAAAATAAATGTTTTTTTTCTTTTAAATTTTTAATAATAAAATGTTAATTTAATTGCAAAAAATAAAAACATATTTAAAAGCGCTTATTTTTCATTTGTTTAAAAGCATAAATTCTTTCTTAAACAATTATTAAAATTTATTTATAAAAAAAGTTTGTTTGCCTTCATTTTCTTCCTAAAAGTAATTTTCAATACACAAAACAAAATGAAAAATAAATTTAACAAAATGAGATAAAATTGTCTATAAAAGAAAAAGAGACTATTAATTGTGTGTTTTTTTTTTTGCTGTTCTCCAATAATTAACTGTAAAACACAAAAAGAACGTAAGAATAAATGGAAGAAATAAAAAATGGAAAAAATAAAAACGTATTTAAATCTTAAAACTAATTCAGGATGTGTATATTTTGTAGCAGAGCTTTTAGTGCGTAGCATTTAGGACAACTGGTCGTGCCCAATCGGGAAAAGAGGTGAGATTGGGATAAACGACCAAACCCCATGTTTGACAAAAAACAAACAACACAATGATGCTGATAATAGTAGGACCAATACCAGCAATGGCCTGTAAAATAAAAATGAAATAATTTGTGAATAATAAAAGAAAAGTTTAGTTTTAGTAGAAAATGTTTAAAAATTATTTAAAAAAAAAATTCATTCATATATTTGAATAAAATTCAAACTTGAAAAAACTCGCAATCAGTTTCAAACAGGGTTCAGAATTTTTCATTTATGAACATTCAAAAATAAAGATTCATGATATTTTTCATAAATGAGAAATCTAAAATTTTATATTTATTTTTCACGCTCATAAACGAACAACAAAAAATGTTCTGGTTATTTTCATACATAAATGCGAACAACAAGAATTATTAGTCTTATTCATATGTGATAAATGATAAATTAGCTACTTCTCATTAATGTTATTTTTCATAAATGTACATGTTCATTTATGAACGTTGAAATTTTAAAAAATTTCTCATAAATGAACGTGAAAAAATTTTCTATCTACGATCGCAGTTTACCGTAAAATGTAGTAAAAACACATGGGCACATATTAACTCAAAATACAATTTTGCAATATATTCTAAAAGAAATAAAAAAAAAACATTTTTTTTTCTGCATACGCCGACAATTGCACATTACCAAATGTGTGCATTTATGTACGCGAATGCTTAACGCACATATTTTAACGATCTTTTCATTTATGAAAAATTATCAAAATTGTAAATATTCAAAAATGAACACTTGTGTGTTTCTCATTTTTTCTACTTATGAATAGAAAGAAAAAAATAAATCGTCACATTCACAAATGAGAAAACAGAAAATGTTTTGTAGTCTCTCACACATGTATGAGAAGAAGCGGCTTAAAAATGAAATGTACATATTCACACATGCATGAACAGTGAGTGAACACTTCGGTACTCTGGTTTCCAAAACAAAATATTAAGGATGTTTTTATAGAGGCGGCATGGAACTTTAAAATTAGAATAATACAAAGATGAATTTATTAACCCTCTATCACTCAGCAACTCCGTTTAATTTGATATTCTGTATATGGAATGAAAACAACAAAATAAAATACACATATTTTTTTATTTTTATTTTAATTATTTTCAGTTTTATTCGACCTTTTTTATTTTTATTAAATATGTATTAATAAGTAATTTATAATTATTCCGAATCATTTTCAATATATGCAATTTTATTTTTCGTGCTTAATTCCTTTAAATAAATATTTCATGATATTTTCACGAAATATTTATTACAAAAATTTTTATTAAAAAATAAACATTTTATGATATTCTCATAAAACATTTATTTTAATAAAAATAATAAAAAATATTTGAAATGTATTACTGCGGGGAAGCGCTCATCCATATTGCAATTTCACTATTGCTCAAGTAGCTCATCAGTAAATTTTACCCCAACATTGTGTAGAAAACCTAAAAGTCTTATATCGAAAGCCAAACTGATTCTATGAGAATTTTTCATAAAATCAATATAGCATAGACAGCAAGACTCAAAAACACTTCTACACAAACACAGCAAAACATTTCAAAACAACAAAAAACATTGTTTATTTTAAATCATTTCATTTCTGGTATTATTTGATACAAACCACGGAGCGTTTACTATTGCACGTAGAGTTTTTGACTGAAACCGCTGTAAAATCTCAATATTAGAGTTACTAGTTGTTCCCCATAGCTGTATCCCATAAGTCCAAATGGGTTTTAAAATAGTTTTGTATAAAACAATTTTTTTTTTCTAGACTAAATTTAGATCGATGGCCTAAAAGCCAATACATTCTTCTTGTTTTAATATTAAGTTGTTGTTTCTTTGTTTTAATGTGAGTCTTCCATGTTAACTTCCTGTCTATATACATTCCTAAATATTTCACGTAGTCTTTTTGTGGCATTGGATTATTATTTAAACTGACGTCGGGGCAATTTCCGCGTCGTAAAGAAAAAGTAACGTGTATAGATTTTCGCGTATTTACCTTAATTTTCCATTTGTTTAGCCATAACTCAATGGCATTAAATTCCATCTGCAGTAAATTTGATGCATTGTTCGGCCAAGTATTAGATGCTAATACTGCAGTATCATCTGCATAAGTTGCAATTAAAACATTTTCATTAGTTGGCATATCAGACGTAAATATTGTGTAGAGAATAGGCCCAAGTACGCTGCCTTGAGGGACTCCTGCTTTTATAGTACTTATATTAGATATTTCCGAGTTTACTTTGACATAGAAGCTTCTGTCTGTTAAAAAAGATTTCAGCAGTAAATAGAATGACGTAGGATGTATTTTCTTTAATTTAAATCATAACCCGGCATGCCATACTTTATCAAACGCTTGCTGTACGTCAAGAAAAACTCCCGAACAATGTTTTTTGGCTTCCAATGAATCTCTTATGAACGCTACGATACGATGGCATTGCTCTGGAGTTCCATGTTTATTCCGAAAACCAAACTGGTATTCCGGAATGATATCTAATTTATCTAAAACTGGCAACAATCTTTTTAAGAATATTCTTTCAAATATTTTGGAGAATATCACTAGTAAGCTTATGGGTCTGTAGGATGAAACATTGTCTTCTGGCTTATTTGGCTTGTTAATCATTACAATCTCTGCACATTTCCATTGCGAGGGAAAGTAATTTAATCTTAATACAGCGTTATATATGTAATTTAAATATATAATACCCTTTTTTGGTAGCGATTGAACCACTTTTCCGTCTATACTGTCGTAACCTGAAGACTTTCTGCAGTTTATTTTGTTAATTTCCTCGCATATTTCATTCGCGGATATGTGCTTGATCGGCTAATCCATAGGACATGGGCAGTTTAGATATTCTATTATCAATTATAACAATTTGAAAACAAAAAATTTTTTGAAAACATTTGACAAAACATATATTATTTAGCCGGAAAATGAGAAAATAAGGGGGTGTGCTGCTTCTACGCAACATTGAAGTTAATGACCGAAACTTACACAAAAAAAATTTATTGTTGTAAGGCAACACTGAAATTAGTGGCCGACACTTATATAATTATGAAAGGTGAAATTCCCTAAAACAATTTTTGGTTTTTGTGTAACATAAAGCTACTCCGCACTTTTCACACACGTTGTGGATAAATCCGACACACTTTGGAAGTTTGCATTTTATTTTCTTATCAGACCATTGCGGCCAGTGCCCAATCTGGTCTTGTCGGACTGCTGAGCAGGTCCTTTATGCTTTTTGATATCTGTTGATTTCGTTGTATAACGACCGCCGACCAGAGAAGCAAGCTTTTGTTCCCATTTGGCAAAGGGTTACAGCAACCTGCTGACGAAAATCTGCTGATGATAAACGGTTTGATTGAATGCCTTTGTATTCAGCAATGCTTTTATAAAGAACCCATGAATTAGCCACGGTTATATCTAGATGATGATAAAAAATTCGCATGGGCCATCTTTTGCTACACAAGCGTAATTTGTATAAGCCCATGATGCTGTCAAGGAGGTCAACGCCACCCATGTGGTGCTTGTACTCATCGACTACATAAGGTCACTTTATTTCAATATATTTTTTATTTTGTTTATCCCATCTTCGAGCAACAGCCTCAGGTTTTTTTTTGCCCTGCAAAGCTGGCGACGAGATTAGCAATTCTGTTGTCCTTCCATGCAACAATTGGGACATCAATGCCGTTGACGTCATACGTAGCAATACGTCATACGTAGCATACGTCAATACGTAACATTCTTCAGAATAGTCTCGTTCTTTTTTTGTCATTATTTTTTCTGACGACAGCTTACAATCTGGTATTCTATTTCTTCTAATAGTGCCGAGACTCAGAATGCCTTCTTTGTCCAGATATTCCATTAGATGAGGAGAAGCGAAATAGTTATCAAAATATAGCTTAAAGTTTTGGTCCTCGGCATCATACGTGCTAGCCTCATGACGACATTAAATGGGGCACCTAAATCTGGCTCCTCTTGTAAAACGACATTTTCTTTACCCGTCTCAATTTTCGTTTTATAAGCAAATCCAGAAACGCCACTCAAAACAAACACATAAGTGGGGTTATAAAGTATTACGTGCTTTTGTGGAGCACATTTGCTCGTCTACACAGAGGTGCTCCTCCATTGGGACTCAAGGAGTCCACCACAGGCCGTATTTTGTACAGGCGATCACATTCAGGATTACTCCTTGGGAGATCTTTGCTATTGGCGTTGAAATGCAAAGTTTGTCGAATTTTTTCAAACTTATTTAGGCTCATTGTTTCCTGTATTATTGGAATACCTAGTACTGGACTCCAGTGGTTGGTAACTCTAGGAAGTTGAATAAAAGACGTTAGATATGCTACACCTATAAGTTGCCTGATATCCTCTTCACTTAGTCGAGAGGTGCTATTGGGATCTTTCTGCACTTGATAAAAATTGGTCTCCTCAGTAATTTTATTGCTGAGTTTATTTGAGAATAGGTACAAAAAAAAACTGTACGGGAGTTTCAAATTCTAGAAGATCAGAGCCTAGTATCTTGTTTTTCTTAAACGTGAGCTGCTCTGAATTCTTATTTTTCCAGCGCAAATTTAGTTTAGATGGCTTATCTTTGGCGTCCTCTATTGGGTTTTTGGCATGGGAATGTTGGAAAGTGTTTTCATGTGTCGGTGCGAATTCAGTGCTACAGGATGGAGTTCTATCAAAGCTTTCTAGAGTTTTTATATATATAGCTGGGGCCTCATCTTCAAAAGGATTTAAGTCAGCATCCTCAATACTGTCGTCATTAAAATCTAAGTCATCTTCACTATCTGCAAGTTCATTTAGAGCAGCAATAATGTTTTCGTCACTAAGTGGGCGCTTACGCGGCATTCTGAATCTTAGAAATAAGAAATAAATAATCGAAATGAAACATAAAAATAACCTTGTATCAGTATAACAGCTGTCAATCAAAGTTTCAACCGTTTTTATCTGATAAAGCTTACGGGCGCAACAAACTATATTTTCCATAAAAAAAAAACAAAAAAAAACGCACACCAAATCTTCAAATTGTACAAAAATACTGGCTCACAATTTAAAGGAATTATATATGTACACCCAATTTATAAAGGTAACACGCAAAACACAAGCAGAACACTGAAATTTTACACTTTGAAGTCGCAGAAATATCATTTTCGAGCAAGTATTGCCAACTAATTGATTTTTTTTGGTTTACGCTCCTTGCTCAGTTTGTAAACTATGGGCTACAGTAAGCGATTACATAAAAAAATGTATTTATATTGATTTTGAATTGCCCCAACGGTTTGTTGCCTACAGTCTACAACAGTATGCTGCAGAAGGTTAAATTGCCACAATGAAATTTACTTTTTATTCGTAGGATAATCTTCTGGCATTGTAGTTTAAATATGATTTCTGGCATATGATTGCCACGGCTGGCGCGGATGTATTCGAGTCTGGATGTCCAATTTCTTATGAATTTTTCCAACGTCTGTATCCATATACTGGCAATAACGGACGGCGGTGAATGCTATTCTCAAGTGATTCATATCGCTACAGAAAATACGCTAGCATCCTTAAATCGCATATTCTAGTAGACCAATTCAACGGCTGTGAAAAGTGAAAATATGCAGTTACTAAACGTTTATTTCAATAAATCAATTGTGGCACCAGCTGTGTGACATATTGCACATACTGATCTTGTTGAAACCATAGTCCCAACACATTGTGGTTGTTCAAATGGTGAACGTAAAAGTCAGTAATAATGGCTCTATAGCCTTCACCATTGTCTATAACCTTCTCATCACATCGTTTTTAAAAAAGTGTAGAACAATGATTCCATTAAATCCATAAAGCACACCAAACACTCAATTCTTGCGGATGTAACGGTGTCTCAACATACACTTGGGAATTAATAACACTCCAAATACGGCAGAGTTTTGTTTAGTGAGAAATCTATTTAACCAAAAGTGAATCTCATTCATCGCTAAGTGAAATTCGTTTATGCAAATCAGGAACAACGGCAATCTTGTTGTGGGCCAACTTTGCACAATTTGTTAGCGTTGTTCAGGCATCAGTCTATTCATGTTATAATGCCAAAGCAAATTAAAAATTGATTGCTGACAAAATAGCCGCCAGTTCAAAAAATGTTGCCAACTTAAAGTTGTATACCTCAATAAGTAATAAATCTAAAAGTCTTAAATTTACTGAATTACAGAACTAAGAGTACAAGATTGGAGGATGGTTTTTTAACAAAACTATTGAGTTAATAAAAATAATTAACAAATTAATACTTACCATATCCTTTGTTCGAATATTGGCATAGCCAGCTACTAAAGCATTGGGTGGTGTACTGACAGGTAAATGGAAGGCCATACTGCAAGCTAAGCCAGCAGGTAATATTAAGTACAAGGGATGAATTTCAATGGCAATTGACTACAAAACAAAAAAAAAAAATATTTAGAAAAGGATTCAATTTAAAATTTAATTTATTTATTTATTTTTAACATAAAAAATTTATTAATAATTTTTTTCTTACCATTTCAGCCACAACAGGCACCATAATATTTGCAATGGCCACATTTGAACTGAAAGCAGTTAATATCACGGCCACAATAATGATGACCAAGAGGAGTACAGCATGTGGCAAAACTTTTAGGCCAATCAAAGCATTACCAATTAAAGTAGCCATGCCACTTTCTTTGCTACCTTCCGCCAAGGCAAAGCCACCACCCAACAGGAAAACTAAACCCCATGGAACTTTAGATTGTATAAATTTCCAAGTAATTAAAGAGGGCGTGGGTGTGGTGGGTAATTCGAGTTTTCTGGGATTGCAACAGTAACGCATAAATGCATAATTGGCGGGTAAAATAAAGCACATAACGACTACAAAAATGGTGGGCATAGAGTTACGAATATCCTTGTCATTCAAGAAATCAGCCCAGCCAGGAAAAATACCAGGCTTGCGGGTAAAGTACATAACAATCATTATAATAAATAAAATCATAACTTGTATTTCATGAGTACTCATGGGTCCCAAATCCTTATAACGCTGATCGATGACTTTTCTGGCTACATCGGCCCCCTGATTGCCCAGCCTTACTTCCTCAGCTTCTTTGCTTTTGGGACGGAATAGACCCATATAGTGGTATTGTAACCATAAAAATGTTAAGCCCGTGTACACCAACATCGAGGGTACAGAATAAAACATAAAAGTGGGGAAATCCAAAGTTTCAGTAGAGTTGCGGAAACGACTTTCATAGATGCCCTTGAAAGTTAAATTGGTAGCTGTACCAATTACGGTACCACAACCGCCCATGGATGAAGCATAAGCAATGCCCAAGAAATAACACAAGGTAACCTTTGAGGGATAAGGAGCTCTGCAATTATACAATAAAATCGCAGAAAATTACAAATAATATTGTGCTGTTAGATGTTAAACAAAACAACTCACTCTTCTTCTCCATTTTTCTTGTTATTGCCAACAATTTGATATTGAGGTTCACGATTCATTTTGCAGAGACCCTGTTGTTGTAATTCCTCCAAGACAGCCTGAATAATAGGACACATCATAGCAGTACAGGCAGCATTCGAAATCCACATGGACAAGAACATTGTAACGAAAATTAATCCAAAATGCAATCTGTAACAAAAGTTAATTATTATTTATCATTAAATTCAAAAGGAACAAGATTAAAATTTATTAATTATAAAAAATTTAATAAATAATATTTAACGCCACAACAACAACTAGCAACTAGTTCTTATAAATAAAGAATAAATATTAATAAACCAGCTGAACTATTGATTATGCACAAAATGTAGCCTAATTAAATATAAAGGGTCCGCCATCTAACGTTTTTTTTTTTCAACTAGTGCTTATTTCGTGAATGGTAGCACTTAGCTCATGTTTGATTTGACAGATAATTAATATAATAGTTGTATCCTTGTTTGATAGCTTATAAAGAAGATAATGTGAAATAATATTGTTACGGATGTGTCTTGCTTAAGTTTTAAAAGCAAATAATTAAGTAATAAAGTGAACTACTAGATATGTTGTTGACTACAACAAAACACTATGCTGTTGACTAACTGCATAGTTTTCTAAGAAAACTTATCTACACGAGACAACAACAAATATTTTCAAATAAATTCCAAGAAGAAACTTTATCAGTATAAAAGCAAAAACAAAAATACACGCAGACATACAGACGCCTAAACATTGAATAGACAACATAAAACAACAAAATGTGATACAAAGGGAGAAGAAGATTCTTAAATTTTCTAGACTTTTAATGGACAAATATAAATAGGACAGCGTCTGGGTGGATAGACAATCAGTGTAAAATTAAACCTCATCGAGTAAGAACGTGCATTTTAAGTAAATTGTTCAACTTTGTGCAGTTAAAGTAGATAAAATTGTCATAAATTTAAATATTCTAAAAACTGGTGTTATTTATTTTGCAATAAGTAACTCCCAACAAAACGTTTATAAAAGGTATAAACGTAACAATATGTTTTGTGTGCAATTATATATTTATCTATGTCATATATTTTAGACTTTCTTAAGCTTTCTGATATTCCTGGAACATAAGTTAATGATTTATAAATTCTTGGTTGTGCCGTAGTATTTCCTAAATTATGCCTATAACTACCATATTGTCTAATTAATCTGTTAGTTAATTCTACTGGAAACAATTAAACAATTAAGTATATCTCTTATTGTATCCTTATTCTTCAAATGAAATTCTCTATCACTTATAGTCAATATTCTGTCTATCATATTTTTCGTTTATTATCATTTTTCTCGGATGTTTGGAATAAAACTTAATAATTCTTCCAGAAGACGTTGGTTACTTATACCAATCAAATACTAAATTAATTCTCTTTCTTATTATCAATATATCTAAATATGGAAGTTTAGATTCTAACCCTCTTTCAATCGTAAATTTAATATCCGGATGACAACTATTCAATTCTGACAAAATATCATCCACTGCATTTTCCGAAGTCCTACAAAATAAATCATCTACATATTTTGTGAAAATCTTCGGTTTAATAGGCATTTTACTAATACATTAATTTAGTAATTCCTCCATCACAATATCAGCTATAATGCTGCAGATGCTGGAGAGCCATTAGGGAGGGAGGCTATCCTTCTGCAGATATATCCTATTATCAAATTGAAAAGAATTCTTTCTCAATATTCGTATTTTGCTCTATTATCTGCCATTTTCCCTCTATAATCCTCAAAGCTAAACCTAGAGGAATACTTGGAAAAAGTGAAACTACATCAAATGAAAACAATCTATCATTATTTTGTATATCTATTCTCTTGGCTTTATCTTTAAATTCCAATGAATTTCTAACATTATATATTGATTGTGCTGTTATTACCTTAAGAATATTCGTTAATACAGAGGTTAGTTAACAGTTTAACGGCCTGTTGTGTCTAAACTAAAAGACTTGTAGAAAAATGGTTGATACCATTAGAAACGACACGGATTCAAGTTTAAGATAGGTGATACAATTATTAAAAAAAACATAATTCATGGTCCTCAAAAATCTAAAAAACTAAGAATAGTCATAATATTAATGTCACAGCTCATTTTATGCACATTTTAAAACTTGGCTTAGCACTTAAATTTTGAAGATTTTAATATTTGGTATGATAACCTTTATGCTGTATTATAGCTTTAAGTCGGTTTGGTATTGAGTCCACCAGCTTTTGGGTTACTTCCGGTTTTATTTTGTTCCATTCTGTTTCTAGCGCTCGTCGGAGGTCGTTTTTATTAGATATCGTGTAACTTCTGATATTTTTTTCCAATATTGCCCATAAATTTTCGATGACGTTCATGTCCGGAGATTGTGCTGGCGGCGTCATTAAGTGTGGGCAATTGTATATTAAATACGACTGAACAATTCCCGATTTATGTTTTGAATCATTATCCTGGTAAAATCGAAAATTGGTTCCGATACCCAGGGCTTCGGCACTTTGCAACAAATTATTCTTCAATAATTGAAGGTAACAGTGCTTGTCCATTGTATTTTCTATGAAGGCCAATTTTCCGGGACCAGCAGCAGACATACAGGCCCACACCATCACACTTCCACCTCCGTGTTTAGCTGTTGCCTGCAAATTTTCTTTATTTAACGCTGTATTTGCTTTCCGCCACACGTAAATCCTCCCATCCGAGCCAAACATATTAAATTTGGATTCATCAGCAAATATGACGGTGTTCTAGAAGTCAGCACCTTTAGAAATGTGGTCTTTGGCAAATTGTAGTCGGCTTCTTTTATTTGTTGCAATAATAAAAGGCTTTTTCTGGGCAACTCTGCCGTGAAAATCGAATTGCCGTAGAACCCGGAGAACAGTTTCAACGCAGCATTGCTTGCCAAGGCTTTCTTCAACTTCAGCTGTTAGTTTCGGTGCCGAGAGCCTAGGCTTTGCCTTTATTTTTCGGACAATATACCTTTTATCTGCTGCATTAAATATTTTGTTGGGCGCAGTTCTGCCTTTATTCTGCACCCGATTTTCGGGTACGGGTCGCTCAATGATTTTTTGAACCGTGGAGGCGTTGATATTGGTCATTGATGCAATTTTCCGTTGCGAATGGCCGTTTTTAAAATGGTTAAGCACCAATTCTCTTTGCTCCATAGTTGTACGTCGAGCCATTTTATTTTTCGGAATGTGACTGATCGTTTTGAGCGCCTATATAATACTAATTACTCGTAAATGCATTGAAAGACGAATAACAAGGGATAGATAATGATAAACACCTTACATCTTGGTTGTATAGCAAAATCACGGTACTTGAATATGAGTGCATAAAATAAGCTGTGACATTAATTTTTGGCATTTACGTTGTTTTCTTCATTTTAAAGAGCGAGACAGCAGATCTCCCCATTTTTGTTGTTGTACTATATTCGTCACAAGCAATACAACTGGGTGACTCTCCATTTTTATTAATATATGATCAAGTTTAGAAACAACAGGCTTTTAAAGTGCTAACTAACTACTGCATAAAATAAGCTGTGAGCGACTGTACTTGCACAGTCCGTAGGCCGGAGAATTAATGCAAGAGCAAATAGGCCTTAAAGGAAAATTCTGTTTATGGATTTTAGGTACTCCATATAGCCTTGGAGAATTTGATACATTAGTCTTAAGTCTATTTCTCTCCATTACTGAAATAATATCTTTTTTAAAAAGTTCATCAACTAAAACATGGTTTGTTTTCTGCAATTTAGTAGTAGGATCCTTATTCAATATTGAGTATTTTGCAGAATCGTTAAGAATGTCATTTATTCTCGAATTATAATCGTCTCTGTTCATAGTAACAGTAACATTACGCTTGTTTTTTTTAAATTTAATTTAATAAATAAATAAATTGAGCAATTTGACTGTTTTGTTAATTGAATTTAAACTGAAACCACGAGGCTTATTAACAAAAACAAAACAAAAAAGTTTGGTGGCACATTTTAATTCAACTTTAAACTAAAAAGAAGCTTTTATTGAATTTTAATGATTTCCACACAAAATATACGATTAATTTAAATATCCATTAAAATTTAACCTTAAGCTTTTGACACACTTTAACGACAAATTATGGATACAGACACACAATACAAAATATTTTCCGATTCAGTAAGCAATTTTTTTTATAAATTATTGTGTTCTCTATACAATAGTCCATATAGATTTCATTGATTAAATATGTAATTAAAGCTACTTTCAAATACTCATAAATAATTGTTTCTAATTATAATAGAAAGAAAAAAAAGAAAGGAAAACATTTAAAAACTTGTTCAGCTGAAAATAATACTCTAAGCAAATTACAACGTGCAAAACAAAATCGTGTTAAGCTTTTTTTGTATTCTCCGAAACAATAGCCGTAAGTAATTTGTATTGTATATAATTAATTTTAGCTGAAAAAATATTTAAAATCTTATTTAAAATAAAAAAATAAATATAAAAATGCCTTACATACCTTCTAGGACTGCAGCCTACAATTTGTATAACTCGCAAAGCTAAACGCTTATGTAAATTACAATATTCAATTGCTAAGGCAATCATAATGCCACCCATAAACATTACAAGCGTATCTTTGAAATACAATCTACACGTTTGATCAGAACTCTAAATGTTAAAAACATGGAAAACAAAAAGACAGACATTGAAATAAATCAGTTATAGAGACTTGTGTTAGATAGCAACATACCATAATGCCCATCACTGGAAATGCAACAATGGGTAGCATAGAGGTGACATAAAGTGGCAAGGCTTCGGTAACCCAAAAAATAGCCATAACAAGAAGCAGGTACATACAGCGATATTCCTGAAATAAAAATTAAATTGATAATTATATTTAAATAAATAACAATAGAATAAAATGCAGTTAAACAATTTAAAATTTATATGAAGTTTCCTCTATTCTAAATATAACTTTCTGGCATTATAATATAATATAATATAATATAATATAATATAATTAATATCTTCTATATATATATAAAGAAGTCGGGTTTTCCTTCCTGACGCTATAACTTTAGAACGCACGAACTGATTTCCACGGTTTTGCTTTGGTTGGAAAGGTCTCGGGCTTCGTGAGGTTTATAGCAAAGATAGCAAATTCAGGAACAACTTCAAGTGAAAAGCAGGAAAATAGGGAACATCATTTTTCACATACAGTGCCATCTCTGCTACATAGCATGTACTACAACGGCACCAGTACGTGGTGTGTGAGTGTCCCTCACGAAAATCAGTACGTTTCATTTTAAGTAGAGGGCGCCGGTATGTGATATATTGTTTGACAGCTACTCATGCGCACGTGAAATTGAGGTTAAAGTTATTCGTTTCCTAACAGTTCAATTGGAAACCAACAACCAATTATGCGTATTGTGCAAATTTTTATTCAACTTCAACAGCAGGCATTTGTCCTTAAGGTGGTAAGTTGAAATGTGTAAACTGTGTGATTCGCGCCTGGCCATGAAGCCTTAATCAAATGGTGGATCAAACCACTGCATAATTTGGAACGTCATGCTCGTCCTAGGAAGCCGAAGCTATAATTCTGTGCAACAGAATTTTCTAGTTGCAACTTCGATGATTCCAGAGCAGGGCTGCAAATCATCACTCCTTGCTTAAGAGTTAGAGACTTTCCAACTCCTGTCCAGAACACATGTCTAGCATGCTCACTGGACTGGATCATTCACTTAGCGTGTCATTAACACTGAGATGATCCTGGCCACCATAATAACTATTATACTGTTATGGGGCCGCGAAATCACAACCACCACGATACTCCCATATAGGGGCCAACCTCAATAATCAGCCAGAGAACTTTTAAGTGTTTAAAGAGACAAATAATGAACTCTGCGGGCATTGCTGATTCCCGTGGGAATAAAGTGGAGTTTCCAGTTGTACCCCTGCTGACTTCAGGGGACTGGGCTCCCTTTTTCCCCCAGTTGCACTGTGTCTAGATAGTCGAAGTTCTATAAAGACCATATTTATGTGCCCCCGGGGGGAGTTGAACTGTGTAAAGTATGTGGATCGTGCATTTGAGGTTAAATTCATCAGTCTGTCCATAGTTCAAAATGCCGAGAGGACGACGTGCGAACCTCGGCCGCCGCACAAGACATGCAAGCCAGCAACAAGTGGATTCACATAACTTAAGCGAAGAAAGACAAAATATAATAAGAGAAAATGCCCGATTGAGACAACGCGTGAGCACACGAAGAGCATTGGCATCATACAATCGCTTGGCATTTCAATATGATCCCACAGTGATGATGACAATTTAGATATTGGACCAATGACAACTGTATGCCGATATTTGCAATGTGTTAAAGTTCAAAATTTAAACAGCTGGATTGTGCTGCGCAAGTGAAAAAGTCAAACTGGATCCATTACTTACACCACCACAGCCACTGAAACCATTGTTCGATGGAACTGATCCCAATTCCAAGCATTCTCTTCAACGCATCCTTAAATACAATAACTGCTTTCACATGACTTTCTTTGGAGCTAATATCATTCGAAAAGGCGGCTTCATGCCGACTTGCAAGGTAAAACATTTTATTCAACTAATCACTCACACCAACACAATCAATGGCAACACGTAACAACTACACCATCACACGATCAGTAGTCACACCGTATTCAATGTCAGATCAAAAAACAAATAATGTGGTTTACCAAAGAGCACTCCAATGAAACGGATAATTTGCGGACACGTATAACGCTTCGATTCAGTATTTACTTTGGATTCACTTTCATTTTTTACTTCGAGAAGTTCAACTAAATTCCACTTCATTTTTGTAATCGAAATGAATTCATTACTGTTGTCCAATGAAATAAAATTTTTCCCTTTCAAATATAAAACAAAACAAAATAATTTTTCTTCATCTTTTAATCTCCAAACGAAATGTTACAGAAAACGAAGCCATCTGGTGGCGAAACGAAGTTCGCCGGACTTGCTAGTAATATTATATAATATTCTTACGGATGTCCCTCGCTTAAGTTTTAAAAGGAAATAATTATGCAATAAAGTAAACAACTGGGTATGTTGTTTACTTACTGCGTGGCTTGCTAAGAAAACTTATGCACGCAAGACAACAACAAATTTCTAGTTACAAACTGCGTAGAAATTTTATACACGCAAGACAACAACAAATCTGTATGCTGTTTACTAACTGCATATTATGTATGGAATACCAATCAGATAAACGTCCGCCTCGGTTAGCTTCACAAAAGCGAGCCCATTTGAGCACATTTTTCCTTACATTCTCATACATTTCACGCAGTATTTCATTAATTTCATCACGAATATTTTTTTTCCTGAAGCGTTTCTGGTTTGTTTGCATAAACCTTGATTTTCAGATAACCCCACAAAATAAGTGCGAAGCAGTGAAATAAGAGGGCCGTGGAGGCCAATCAACATCACCATTTCTTGTGGAAAGAGGTCTTGTTGTAATTCCATTGTAATCCTGGCTGTATGCGATGTGGCACCGTCTTGTTGATACAACATTTTAATCAAGCCCAAGGCATATAGCTAAGGCGTTAAAAAGTTTTCAATCATATCACGATATCGTTCCCCATTCACAATTACCGCTACGCCGTTTTCATTTTCAAAGAAGTAAAGTGTAATGATACCTCCTGAACAAATTGCACATCAGACTGTCACTTTTAATAGATGCAAATGTGACTGTTGAATAATTTAAGGGTTTCCCATTCCCCAAAACCGACTATCTTTTTATTCACATTCAAATGAATATGTGCCTCGTCACTCATTTTGATTTTTTCTTTCATGAAAATCGGGGTTGTCATGGACGAGCTGTAACATCGTATTGACATACGTACGACAGCGTAAATGAAGAAGCTCTTGTGTTAACTGATCTTATGTGGAAACAAATGCAAAACCTTGTGCAAAATTGTGGCCAAAGTGTTCTCTGAAGACCAGCCTTTTGGGCATGGCGTCGAATTGAGGTTAGTAGACTGTTTTGAACATTCTTTTGAGCAGCAGTAATGTTTTCAGCCGATCTTGCAGTACGTTATGGTGCATTCTTGGGCCTATCACCTGCAGACTCTCTTTCTTCGAAATCATTCACTACACGATAAATAGTGCGTTTTGTTCGCACATTGTTTCTCCCAAGAATGTCACTTAATTTTCTCATTGTCACAGTAGTCGGTGATTGAATTTTGATAAAAATATTTTAACGATTAATTATCGATTATCGAATATTTTTCAATAATAAATTTGCCGCGTGTCTACTTCACGACTGCCAAATAGGAACTGTTAAGACTAATGTTTCCCAAAATGGCGGCAGGACACCTTGTATAATATGACTTCTGGCATATAACTGCCACTGGGCTGGCTAGGGCTCTGAACTTTCAATGACTTTTCCAACATTCCATTTTCACTTGTCAGAGTATGATAACAAGCAAATTTGCCGCATTTGGTCTTCCGAAAATCCTAGAGCGATTATTGAGAAGCCTTTGCATGTTTAACGTGGGACTGTAGGGCGCGCTATGTGTGCCGGTTTTTTTTCAAAGATGAGGCTGTAAATGCGGTAACGGTTAATGGATCAAGCTATCGCAAGATGTTAACAATTCCATTTTGGCCTATTATTGACGACGTATATATAACTGACATGTGGTTTCAACAGTACGGTGCAACATGTCACACAGCTAATAAAACCAATATATTGCAAATCAAATTTCCCGATCGCATAATTCCATGACAATCAGCAGTTAAGTGGCCGTTCAGATCGTGTGATTTAACACCACTGGAATTTTTTTTGTGGGGCTGTGTTAAGGGCAGAGAATATACGGAGTCAATAGAATCGATTTCAGCCTTAAAACTAAAAATCCGTGATGTGATTAATGAAATAGGAGCGCCATTTTGCCAAAATGTGATTAAAAACTTTGATGAAAGCATCGATATCTCTCAGCGTGGCCTCGTGATGGACATTTGCCAATAAAAATTTGATTAATTTTAATCTAAATTTTTTGATATGTGCGTATATTCTCCGACGGGGTTTACTTTATTTGGGTATGATTTTATGTCAACCCGCGTCAAATTTGGTTTGTGAACAAAGCGGTTTCGGTTATTTGCCATCTTCAGTGTTCTCTCTATACTGTTTTAGAAAACCAACTTCTTGTTGTAAAGCCCTTTATATGTAAAATAATATTGTTTTGTAAATTTGTTAGTTTGCAGTTTCTATTTCTTTTTGAAGAAAATATTTTTCTTTTTATTTTATTGATTGATCTATACAATTTTCTTTTCCTGAAGATGCCACCCAATGGTGTGGCGAAATATTAAAAATAAAATTTCTTTAAAGGCTTCAAAAAAAGAAAAACTGATTTAATTTAGATTCTAATCTAGTTATTCGACTACGACGTTAAGAAACCGATTTATTATTTAATTTAGCGATAAAACGAAACTTTTCTTGATTTAATACTCATTCAGTTTAATACTCATTCAGGTTTTAAAACTTACTTTAGTATTATTAGTTAACATCACAGGTAAACATAAGAGAGGCACAAGAAATACTACTAAACCCTTCCAATGGTTGGAAATAAAAGTTGCCACTTTACTGCATCCCGACGCAGGTGCTCTTTCGCCCGCCTCACTGTAAAAGAGGAGGGTTTTTATTAATTTTACTTTCTTTTTCACTTTGTATAAAAATAAAAACTTACATTTCCATGTTTTACAGAATTCTTTTGCTTTCGGCTGAAACGTGCTAAAAAGAAAACAAAAGCATAGATATTAATTTATAAATAAAATTTAAATATATATATATATTTAATAAAAATAAAGGAAGTGTGTGGATGAAATGTCATCCACAGTGGTATGATACACGGCTAGGTACTGATGTAAATCTTATCACACATATGACACTGTTAACAGTGTAGATTATATTGTAAATCAGAGAGAACTAAAAAAAAATTAAGAAAAATTTCTATGAAATAACATTCATCTTTTAGAGAAGAATTTTATATGAAAAATCAGCATTTATCTGTTGATGTTCAATGATAAATTTAATGAACTCCTAAAGCTTATTGAGTTTCAGTTCCTGAGTAATAAGCTTACATCACAATCTTCCTGAACTTTCACCAACACTGGCACGCACACTAAGCATTGGCTTGTTATTAGACAGCCACCGTGTTTTTAAAACTTTCTAATCGCACCACTTTTCTATCGTTTTAAGTTAAAACTTTTTCTCTTACTTTGATTTAGCTTTAGAGTTACTTTATTGAAAGTGAAGGAAATAAATTAGAAAGGAATTTTTCTCTATAATTAGACTCATAAATAATATTTACGTTCAAGCTTTAATATAAAAATAAAACGCATTGCAACAGCAACAAAAAAAAATAATAAAAATTAACCATTGAACTTGATTTATTATCTTTTCCAGTTTTTTTTTGTATTTATTGTTATAAATAACAAATAACACACAAATCATTCAAAAATAACAATTTGAAACCCGTTTTTATTGGAAATAGCGTGTGGGTTAACAAAAAACTATAAAAGTTTAAGAAATTTATATTTAAATTTCTGTAATCGAAACAAAACTCACTTTTGCATCGTCATGACTAGTAGTTGCGTTTTTGCTCCTCACACAGTCCCACACGCACAATTATCCGTCTTAAATATTATTTCTTTTGAAAAAGTGAGGTGGTGGAATTCATTTATTGTTAAGATGAGGTTTCCCATATTTCAACGAAAAATTCTTATTGCAATGTCTGCTTCAGATTGATGGTCAATCATTCACTCAGCTGTTCAACAATTAAGTGAACGTGAGAATGTTAGTGAAAGACATAAATCTAAAATGAACATCGTCTTCTTAATTAAGTGAAAGTCACTGGAGAAGATAGATAAATGGATATACGGAATGAAGACAAGTGAGAGATAGAACGCAACATTTTTCACAACGTCATATTTCTTTATAAATCCATTATTGCAGCGCCTGTGTCTTAAGTAGACAACACTATAAGGTTGATATAATCAATGGATTTTTTTTCAATCCTTCCACTAATTTTTCAAATTGCTTGGCGTTGGTAATTTTAATTTTTTTCCATTTTATTTGTACTTTTTTATATCTTATTTTGTATTTTTAGTTTTTCCAATCTTTTTAAATTTTTGTTTATAACACCACAACACCAAAATCACAGACGACAATATCAACGGCAATTTCAGGCAACATCTACGTTAAATTGTCTTACAGAATACCAAACAAGTACTGTCAGTCACCGTTAAATGGCAATATTGCCAACGAAAATACGAATTTACAACAAATACAATAATAGAAAACGACGTCGTCTTGTATTGAGGTCGCCAAACAGAATATGGGTGAAGATTCTTGAACTATTTTTTACTTTGCTAACGAACTCTATACCTATAGGAAAATATTAACCATGAACAGGAGTGATCTGAGTCATTGAAAAGATATACAGTCACAACAGACGAACGTTATTGACAATAAAAAAAAAAAGACAATGTTGGCCGAATGTTCCCCGAACGATAGAAACATACTTTGAAATGCATGTATTACCGCCCCCACCTTTTATTTGTGGCGATAGATGACACATTTTTTTTTAGAGAAATAGAACTTAAAGTTGGCGAGATTTTTTTAACTGGCGGCTATTTGGTCAGATGTCAATTGATTTATGTTTAGTTTGGATTAGCATTTGAACATGAATAGACTGAAGCCTGCAAATCCCCCCCGGGGGTACATTTATCGGTCTTTATGGATTACTTAACCATCTAGGCCTGTGCTGCTGGAGGTATAAGGCAGCCTAGTCCCCTGAAGGCAAGCAGGGTGTCAATTGGAAGCTCCACGTTATTTTCATGGGAATTAGTAAGCCCCAGAGTTCCGCTAATTGTCTTTTTAGACTTTTAGCTGTTTCTCTGACTGATTATTGAGGTTGGCCCTTCGGGAGTATCGTGGTGTTTGTGGGTTTCCGGCCCTCGCATGAATTTAATTATGGGGGCCAGGATCATCTCGCCTTTAATAACACCAACGGGTGAATGATACGGATCCAGTGAGCATGCTAGTCATGTGTTCTGGACCAAAAGTTGAATAGTCTCCAGCTCTTCAGAAAGCAGTGGTGGTTTGCAACCCTGCTTTGGCACCGCTGAAATTGCAACTACGAAAGACCTATTGCTAGAATTAGTCCTCGAATTCCTAGGGCGTGAATGACGTTGCTTTTCATTCCCAGTGGTTTGACCACCATGTGATTAAGGCCTACAGTCAAGTGCAGATGTAAATCTTATCACGCAATAAGGCCTGCAAATTTATTTTGAAAATCATTAGCAAATTTTGTATAGCGATATAACTCACTTTTGATTAAGTGAAATTGATACGGCATCGATAAATAGATGTGCCGTATTTGAAGTGATAATCTTCAAATTTATGTTGAGACATTGTTACATCCAAAAACACTGACTGTTTGGTGTGCTTTAAGGGCTGATGGATTTATTGCTCCGTAATTCTGGGCAAAATGTTATAGTCATTGATGATCGTTATATAGCCATGATTACTGACTATTATATAGCCATGATTATTCATTAACATTAAATAACTATGATGAGAAGGAGTTGTGGTTTCAAAAAGACAACGCAACAGCATCTGACATAATTGATTTATTGAAGAAAGCGTTTGGTATCTTCATAGTTTTACATTTCGGAATTGGTATCCAAGATCGTCGGATTTATAGCCGCTAAACTATTTCATTCATCAATTAAATAACTATGATGAGACGGAGCTGCCCGACGAAAAAACCATCGAAAATTAGACCTCCAGATTAGACGACGTCCGAGCCGACGAAAAAACCATCGAAAATTTAACCTCCAGATTAGACGACGTCCGAGCCAACCGTGATGGTCATACTGCAGAAGTTATACTTGAATTATAATGCAAGAAGATTATCTTTCGAATAAAGAAAACCTTCATGTCAATCAAAAAAATTCGTCTTTGTTTTACTTTATTTCAAGTTCTGTACCTCTGTAATGAACAGCTTATACAATTGAGCAGCGAACTTTCGTTCGTTTGAAGGAATCAAAAAAATAGGCCGCACCCAAAGATCCATTTGCAACATGAAGATATTAAAAAGTAGTAGATATCGATAGAAAACTGTAATGTTATAATTATAGGTGAGTACCTGGCCTGGCCATGTCAACCCTTATCTGATGGGTGAAAAGAATGCTATGCGCGAGTTGTAACTACGCCAATTAAACTCACAAAGCACCGTAAAGGCATCTAAAGCAATACAGTACCAGATGGGAAAAAGGTTGGACTGGCAAGAGCCAATAGCCGGCGCAGGGCAAACACTAATGCCTACGTGTTGTTGGTTCCTACGATACCGATAGTCGTAAAAAATATTCATTTGCCAGTTTAAGGCCCATGCAAAAACCCCGGCGACAGATGACGTCAATTAATCTAGAGTGAATAACGATAGGAGATGGGATTCCAAGGCAAACATGCTTCTGGATGGAGAATAGAATAGCGATAAGAAAATTGCCTATCAGCTAATTATTTTAAATAAATAAAGATTTTATAAGGAAAGAGATAACACACACAAGTTTCCATTAAAATTTTGAGTACATTTAAAAAATTAAATGTTTTCCAAATAAAAAAAAAGTTTAAACCACCAAATCATAACGATTCCCATATTTGCCTCTGATCAGACATATTTCACTGATTCATACACACACACACACACACAAACACACTGTCCATGTCAAGAGCATTTTATCTATTTTTTTATTTTTTAGAGTCGAACATAAAAGTATTGGCCCCCTTTTCTGTCACTTTTATAGAAACTGATTGAAGCAAAATGTTTTTTTTGTTGTTGTATGTGTGCTGCTTTGTATAGGGTTTTTTAACAAGAAGTTTGTTTTCTAAAACAAAATAAAACAACAAATTTAGTAATAAATTGCTTGGGTTTGTTTCGCCGTTGAATGAGCCAAAAGTTTTAATTTCGCCTATTAACGTTCTTTCCGGCGAGCGCTTTCAATGCGGCTTGATAATGATGTATTCACATCGAACGCGCAAGAAGAGAAAACGTTCGGCAATTATGTATGAAAAATGATATTTGGCAAATGTCCACTACGACCATCACGCTGACAGATGTCGATTCTTTCATTCAAGTTTTTAATCACTTTTTGGCAAAATGGCGGTTCTATTTCAGGGATTTTGAGTTTAAGGCTGAAATCGATTCGATTGGCCCCCTATAGACTCTGTTCTTAATATAGCCCCAAAAACAAAAAAATAATCCAGTGGTGTTAAATCACACGATCTGGCTGCCCACTTATATGCTGATTGCCGTGAAATTATGCGATCGGAAAATTTGGTTTGTAATAAATTGATCATTTCATTGGCTGTGAACCATGTGGCACCACATCCTGTTGAAACTACATATCAGTGATGCGTCTGTACCTAGCTGTGTAAGCCATAACCATAACCGTTGGATCATACCACTGTGGATGAAATGTAGCGTCATCCTCGCCCTAGAAGGACTTCAGATACGTATATTCTCTAGACACTCCTAGTTGCGGAGCAGACCGCAGCCTACACTCCTCGAAACCACAACCTTTACGATACTCCCAAATGGCCAGTCTCAATAATACGTCAGAGAATAGCTAAAAGGCTAAAAAGACAAATAGCTGAACTCTGGGTCTTTACTGAATTCCGTGAAAATATAGTGGAATTGTCCAGTTGGCTCCTACTAGCCTTGAAGGGGACTGGAGACCCTTTTACCACCGTTTACACATGTAATGACGGTGAGATACCGTCAAAACATATAGTTACGTTTATACCTTTTACAAACATTTTGTTTTGTGAGTTCTTTATTGCAAAAAAAAAAAATAACACCAGTTTTTGAAAATTAATAACAATTTTATTTACTTTAACTACACGAAGTTGACACTACAAAACAATTTACTTAAGATGCACGTCTTTTCTGCACGAGATTTAATTTTGCACTGATTGACTATCCACTCAAACAATGCCCTTTTATATTTGTCCATTAAAAGTTTAGAAAATTTAAGAATCTTCTACACCATTTGTATCACATTTTGTTGTTGTTATGTTATTCGTTCAATGTATGGGCGCCTGCATGTCTGTGTGTATTTTTGTTTTTATACTGATAAAGTTTCTTCTTGGAATTTATTTTAAAATATCTGTTGTTGTTTCGTAGAAAACTACGCAGATGGTAAACAGTATACATGTTTGTTGTTGTCTTGCGCGTATAGAATTTCTACGCAGTTAGTATACAGAAATTTGTTTTTGTCTTGTATGCCACGCAGTTAGTAAATAGCATATCAAATTGTTGTTGTTTGCGTTTATAAAATTTCTACACAGTTTGTAACGAGAAATTTCGTTGTTGTACCTTAAGTTTTCTTAGCAAGCCACGCAGTTCGTAAACAAACAGTAGTTCGCTTTATTGCTTAATTATTTTATTTTAAAACTTAAACAAGACACATTCGTAACAATATCAATGTGCTCCCGGGAGGGACCACATGTCAGTGATATCCACGTCGTCAATAATAGGCCAAAATTGAGTGGTTAGTATCTCGCGATAGCTTGATCCTTTGATTGCTACCGGCCCGATCACGTCTCAAGACTACTTAGTGCATCCTATAATGGCACGTTAAGCATGCAATGGCTTTTCTTCGATTTTCAGAAGCCCAAATGCGGCAATTTTGCTTGTTGACATACCCTGACAAGTGAAAATGGGCTTCGTCTGAAAAAATGAGTTTTTCAGCCGGTTGTTTCTGAATGTAGAATGGTCGGTCGTCTCAATTTCTGCACCAGGTGAACCCCAATTGCTGAGAACATCGAGGAATAAACAAATTTGGATCTGCTTTAACAATGTGGTTCAGGGCTGCGATGTTTTCAGTTGAACGAGCCGGTCGAACACGCATTGGTGTTCGTACATTTTATATCGAGCGGTATCAAAAGGACGATTATGTTCGAATTTAACGAAATGTAACTTTAGCAGAACCACCATTTTCGCACATACGAGTATTTTAATGCGATTCTGATGCGAAATTGAATTCATTGAATTCAATTGCCAAGGCATCTGCTACGAATACCTTAAAAAGCCAATTGTAAAAATTGTAAAAACTCTACCATGTTGTTCGTGTTGCCACAATTAAAAGAACAAACTTCTTGTTGAAAAACCCAATAGTTATTGTAAGCCACAACTATAGAAATACGTGAAACTTAAATTGATTTTTAATTAAAATCATAGAAAACGTAAACGTATTTTTTCAATTTATTCTCTTAATAAAATACGATGCCATTTGTGAAGTTAACGCACATATTGTCGCCAATTGAAAGTGACACTTTTAAATGTCTTGAATGTTTTGTTATAACAAATATTATTTTGTTATTGAAATTCAATACAAACAATTTATTTTATATTTTTCCACTAATTAAACAGATATTTTCAATTGAATGCTAAAATTTGAAATTCATTTTATTTGAAAAATTCTGTATCGTACGATATGCAGGATTTGTAGAAAAAGCCATCGTTTTTTACAGGGTATTCAGATTTTGTTGTAGGATTTTTTACTTTCTTTTTGTCCTAGGAAGCCGAAGCTATAATTCTATGCAACAGAACTTTCTAGTTGCAACTTCGATGATTCCAGAGCAGGGCTGTAAACCATCACTCCTTGCTTAAGAGTTGGAGACTTTCCAGCTCCTGTCCAGAACACATGTCTAGCATGCTCACTGGACTGGATCATTCACCTAGCGTGTCATTAACAGTGTTATGGCGCCGCGAAACCACAACCACCACGATACTCCCATATAGGGGCCAACCTCAATAATCAGCCAGAGAACTATTAAATGTCTAAAGAGACAAATAATGAACTCTGCGAGCTTACTGATTTCCGTGGAAATAAAGTGGAGTTTCCAGTTGTACCCCTGCTGACTTCAGGGTACTGGGCTCCCTTTTTCCCCCAGTTGCACTGTGTCTAGAAAGTCGAGGTTTTTTAAGGACCATATATATGTGCCCCCGGGTGGTACTGAGCATGAAACATATTATAAAATTCCTAACAGCAAAAATGTTTCGCTCCAAGAAAGTTGTAACGACACGTTTTGCGATACGCTGGGATAGAGCTCGTGACGTCCAGGGTTCGTTACATACATTTTTTTTTTGTTTCCAATAACACAAGTGACACTTTTGTTTCTCTTTTTACTAATAATTTTCATTACAGTCCACTCTTAAATTTAGCTTAAAATTATACTACTGCACTATTGAGCACGCCAACGACGATTCACCGTTTCGCGGCCCTCAAGAGTTCTCGCAGGACAATACCTACTCTCCGCCGGCTAGCCTACTTCTTCTCACACTGGAGCGAATACGATTCTGCTCCAGTGTGAGCAGAACAGTTTGCCTGTCCACGAATTTTCGAATAGTTGCGGTTGTCACGAATAAAATTCTGAGACAAGCTTTCGACGTCTAAATTGGTATTAGCCTTTTCCACGACTTTGGCCGTCCCTGTTAACCCAGGGCGAATAAAATTTCGGCCTGGCTGAACAAAGCGCGGCCTTGATCTATTCTCCGTCACCTAGGCGAATAAAATTCTGGTTAGGTGAAGCAGCGACAGAACTTGCTATGCCGTAAACCTTAGTTATATTCAATTAATTCGAAGTGGAATAAAATTCTGACTTTAATTAACCGAGCTGAACCTACTCCCAAGACTATTTTTGTTAAGTTGAATAAAATTCTAACTTAGTTAGTATACCGCTTTTATAGGTCTCTGCTAGGCACACATACACATACGCCAGCTGCTTCTGACTATTTAGGGTTGTGTTTAATGGTATGTTTTCTTACAAATGTATCCTCTACATGTCAATAGGTGGCGCTTCTTCACAGCTACTAGTTGTCTTAAAATTAATAACATTAAAATTTAAAGTATTTTATTCAATAATAAAATTAAATAAATAAAAAAACAATAAATGCAATTATAAAATATGAAAACTGTATAATGAAGTTAATTTAATAATAATGTCCTTTTTTTAAAAAATTATGACATTGATTAAACAATAGAAATTAAGAGATGTGAAAAATGTATACAGTTTAATTGATTTTCTTATGTCGTCCAAAAACAAGCCTCCCGACTGTTGGTCGTCACAAAGTTGTTATATTTTTTTTTGTTTTAAGTTCTCTTTTTATTTGCAATCTATTTTTTACGGAAACATTAAGCAAATCTATTAAATTTTAAAAGGGACTTAACATATTGAACTCTACTGAACCCAATAAAGCAAAAAATAATAATTTATGTAAATTTTCTTAATTAACATTCGCACAATTCGTTTACGTAGGTGTTGTAATTTCTATTTTCTAAAAGGAAGATCAAGTACGTTATATCGCTTCAGTCTTTTTATTTCATCACTGTCATGTTTGAATGATTACTCAATCTTTGTAGCTATCTGTCACAGAATCTGGCAATCTCCTCCTTAACCGTAGGTATATTAAGATCGCTATGGATATTTTTGTTGCTGATAAATCATGGAGCGCTAGTAATTGTTCTTAGCATTTTGGACTGGTATCTTTGAAGAATTTTAATATTTGAGTTGCTAGCGGTTCCCCAAAGTTGTATGCCGTAAGTCCACACTGCTTTTATTATAGTTTTGTACAATATTATTTTGTTCGCTAATGTCAAGAAGATTTGGGACCAAAAAGCCAATACATTTTCTTTGACTTATTGTTAAGTTGTTGACGTTTTCTTTTAATGTGCTCTTTCCAAGTTAACCTTCTTCTATCCAGGCAAAGGCCTAAGTACACTTAAGGATACTGGTGGGCAGTTATTTTTCCGAAGTGTAAAAGTTACTTGAACAGATTTATCTGTGTTGACCTTAATATTCCATTTATTTAACCATTCCTAACCATACTAGGTTCAAACAGTTTTGTAGAATGTTAGATGCTTCTAAATGACAATCATGCGAAACCATAATAGCAGTGTCGTCGGCATATGTTGCTATGGCTGTGTCATTTGTAGGTTGCATATTGTACGTAAAAAGCGTATACAATACTGGCCCTAACACGCTGCCCTGTGGAACGCCAGATTGAATACATCCAAAGGCAGATGTTTCATTCTTGACTCTAACGAAAAATTTTCTTTCATGTAAATAAGATCTTAGTTTTACGTAAAAAGGAGCTGGTAGCAGATTTTTTATTTTAAATAGTAAGCCAGAGTGCCATACTCTGTCAAAGGCTTGTTGTAGATCAATGAATACCGCACTACAGTATTGTTTTCGTTCCATAGCTTTAGATATAACGTCCACAATTCGGTGACACTGTTCTGGTGTTCTGTGCTTATGTCTGCAACCAAACTAATGCTCTGGAGTTATGTTTTGTGCCTCTAAAATCGGTAACATCCTGTCTAGTAGTAGTTTTTCGAATATCTTAGAAAGTATTGATAGTAAACTTATCGGTCTATATGAAGTTATTAAGTGTTCCGGTTTATTTTGTTTAGGGATCATAATGATTTCCGCATACTTCCACTGAGACGGAAAATAACTTAACCGTAATATGGAGTTAAACAAAGTGGTTAAAAAAATCACACCTTTTTTTGTGGAAGACATTTAATCATCTTGGCAGAAATTTTGTCGTAACCAGGACACTTTTTGTTGTTAAGTTCAACAATAATTTTTTGGACTTCATTGGGAGTAATATATTTTATGTACGGACTCATTTGACAAGCAACATCCAGGAATTGTTCGATTTCGTTCTTTTGTAATTAATTATTTAAGCTAAATGGTTGGAATAAGTTTTCTAAATGATCCTTAAAAGCGTTTGCTTTAGATAAATCGGACTTACACCAAGCCGCACTCGCATTTTTGAAAGGAATGTCTCTTTTTACCGGCCTTTTTAGATATCTAGTGGCTTTCCAAAGGTTATGCGCATCATTTCGAGTTGGGTCCAAATTCCTTAGAAAGTCTTTTACGGAGTCATTTTTATATTCCTAAAGTCTTCGTTTCAAGTAATTGAATGCATTATTCAAATTATGTTTATCCAGCAGACTTCTAGTTCTTTGGTACACCCTTCGTAAATAATTTTACAAAATTATTATATGAACAGTTTTTGATGATTCGAATTAAAAAAAAAAGGTTGCCGCAAGATAAGATAGGATCAAACCATAGCATTTTAGGTCAAATGACAGCTTTTTCTGTGCTTAATTGATGTTAATCAAAATGACAATACTTTATCAAATCAAAAGCATTTATTCTATATTAAATTGCAATTGAAATTTGCTAGTCACTTTGTAATGATTCTATGCAGAGGACAAAGGTGGCAGGTCACAAAGCCAGGTATGGAGAAAGAGATATATCAGCAATAAAGCCAACAATGTATGCAACGGCCGGGAAAAAAATAGAGAACTTTTGCGAATCACAACCCAGATTGGGATTAATCAATAATCTTAGAATACCGGACATTGTGAAAGAGATTTTAAGTCAGTCTAAAAATATTTTATTTTTTCTATTTATAGGCCATGCGTTACCCAACCTTCCTTTTTTTATTTTCTTCACAAACATCACACTTTGTTAGTGGTGCAACAATTTCGGTTTTGTTTCCCACACACGCAATCCATGGAAAAATAACAAATTTAGCATTAGAAATGTTAAGGATTGCCAAGTCCTATTTCTTCAACAATATACTTTATATATTATGTATAACGAGAGCTAGCAGTTATTAAAGATTTCACCTATCAGAATTTTTCTTTGTACCGTAGGAAATTGATAGGGAAGGGGGGATAAGAGAACACATCATGAAATTTAATATTTTTGTTGAAAAATGAAATTCTTCGCTACAACTTTTAAAAATAAAAAATTAAAATTATTGTTGTTTTTTTATTACACTTCAAGTCATTTTCATTTTCCGATTGTGATAAGAGCATAAACAATAACACAAATGATAATTGTTAAATCGTGTTCCTCTTTTTATTTAACAATTAACAAAAGTTTTTAATTTATTATTAAATTAAATTAAAATTTCCATAGCAAATAGCTGTAAATAAAAGAACTGCAACTGCAATGTTCTTTGTTCGTATAGGGTGTTTTTATATAGGTGTAGAAATGAAATTTACTTTATTCGAAAGATAATTTTGATATTTTAATTTAAATATGACTTTTGGCACATGAACTCCAATGCGGGTCTCGGTGACATTTTTCAAAATTTGTGACCCTATTTTGACAAAACTGCTGCAATTAATGTCCTCGAAGTGGTCAAAAGTTTCGGGCTTATCGGTATAGACTAGCGATTTCACATATCTCCACAGGGAACAGTCTAGTAGCATTAAATCGTACAATCTTTAAGGCCAGTTCAAGGGTCCGAAAAACCAATAGCAGAAAATATCTCACGGAAAGACTGTTAACCATACTATTAACCGTGCCATTAACAGTCACCGTGTAAGTATGTTATAAAGCAGCGTTTACACTGAAAGTATGAATCATTTTTAATTTCTTAAAATGTTTCCCAAAGTTGTTTATAAGAAATAACAACCATTAGAAACAAGGCTTCTTATCTATAAAAACTAAATAAAGTTCATTAACTAATAATGGACTTTGAAATAGAATAATAAAAACATAAAATTATAAATTATTCTAGTTTCGAATTTTATTTAATATGCAGATGTAATAAAAAAAAATGCTGATAGAAGTAAACAACAACAAAAATCTACAAAATACAATTAAGAATTTATGAATGCGCATTTTCAAAACAAGTTCACTTCTCAACAGCTGATAACATTTGTTAGATGTTGTAGTAAATTATTTGTGTCGGTTAAGAAATTTACGTCAGAGTTAGGTTCCACCCAAATAGGAGAAAGTAGTTAAGCTGCAAGCCGGCTTGTTAACACAACTGTATGCTTTTGTAAAGCAACAATTTTCGGTGAAAAGAATAACAATAATAATAAGTGTACTATATATCAGGTTTTTGAACAAGAAGTTGTGGCAACACCAACAAAAGATGATGAAAGATTATCCCCATAAACAACATAAGTAACTGTCCCTTTATCTAACATATTCGAACAATTTTCTTGATTATACAATCCAGTTATTTTAATCTATTTCTTTACAACCCGTTCTAATTTATATTAAAACCATCTTTGCATTATAATCAATAGAATTAAATAGCCCTCGTGTGAAATACTAAAATCTACAAATTTTTCTCTTTGAATTTAAATTTCGAATCATTTTATGACACGCACAGTGTAACATATTGTTACGTTTATACCTTTTATAAACGGTTTGTTGTTAGTTCTTCAGTGCAAAATAAATAACACCAGCTTTTAGAATTTTTAAATTTATAAAAATTTTTATTTATTTTAACCCCACACAAGGTTGACACTACAGAACAATTTACTTAAGATGCACGTTTTTTCTGCAAGAGGTTTAATTTTACACTGATTCCACTGATATCCACTCAGACGTTGCCCTTGTATATTTGTCCATTTAAAGTCTAGAAAATTTAAGAATTTTCTACTCCCTTTGTATCACATTTAATTTTACACTGATTCCACTGATATCCACTCAGACGCTGCCCTCTTTATATTTGTCCATTTAAAGTCTAGAAAATTGAAGAATCTTATACTCTCTTTGTATCACATTTTGTTGTTGTATGTTGTTTATTCGATGTATAGGCGCCTGTATGGCTGTGTGTATTTTTGTTTTTATTTTTTATGCTGATAAGCTTTCTGCTTGGGATTTATTTCAAAATATTTGTTGTTATCTTTTATAGAAAAGGTTTCTTAGAAAACTAAGCAGATGGTAAACAGCATACATGTTTGCTGTTGTCTTTCGTTTATAAAATTTCTATGCAGTTTGTAACCAGAAATTAAGTTTTTTTTAGCAAGCCACGCTGTTCGTAAACAACCTACCCAGTAGTTCGCTTTATTGCTTAATTATTTTATTTTAAAACTTGAGCAAGACACATTCGTAACAATATTTTGAAACATTAATTTGACTTCTTGGGAAATTTTGCTCTCTTTTGAATGGGTTTTTCAACTCTGGCAACACCAACGATATGATAGTTTTAACATTTAGTTTTTTGACGTATTCGTATAGAGATGCATTGTCAATTGTTACAATGAATTGAATTTCGCACAAAAATAGCATAAAATAATATAAAATTCACACAATCAAAATGGTGGTTCTGTTAAAGTTACATTTCGTAAAATTCGTGATATTTTTGGACAACATAAACGTCCCACTGAGATCGCTATTAAGAATTTGGTCATTAAATTTAAGTCGACAGGCTCGATACAAAATGTGCCAACATCTACGTATGTTTGACCGGGTCGTTCAACTGAAGACATCACAGCCGTGAGCCACAGTGTTGAATCAGCTGCAAATTTGTCAATTCCTCGTCGTTCTCAGCAATTGGAGTTATCCAAAACCACCACATGGCGAATTTTTGAGTAAGGTTTGACTTTGAAGCCTTACAAGGTTTAACTGGTGCAGGAATTAAAGTCGAGCGACCATTCATATCGCCGTAGATACTCGCAGTTCCTTCAGGAACAACCGGCTGGTTTTTCTGAAAAAATTATATTTTTCAGACGAAGCCCAGTTTCACTTTTTAGGGTATGTCAACAAGCAAAATTGTCGCTTTTGGGCTGCTGAAAATCCTACACCGATTATTGAGAAGCCTTTTATGCTCAACGTGCCAGTGTATGGCGACCTTTTTGGTCTGGAGGGGTGATTGGAGACTTGTTTTCGAAGATGAGTTTGGAAATGCGGTAACGGTCAATGGATCACGCTATCGCGAGATGCTAAGAAGTCAATTTTGGCCTGTTATTGACGACGTGGATATCACTGATATGTGGTTTCATTAGGAAGATGCCACATGTCACACAGTCAATGAAACGTTCAATTTAATGCAAACCAAATTTCCCAATCGCATATTTTCGTGAGAACCGCCAGTTAAGTGGCCAGGCAGATCGTGTGATTTAAAACTATTGAATTACTTTTTGTGGGATTATGTTAAGGACAGAGTCTTTAGCCAAGCGAATTGCATTCAGCCTTAAAGCTTAAAATCCGTAATGTGATTAAAGAAATAGAACCGCTATTTTGCCAAAAAAAAGTGATTAAAAATGTTGATGAAAGAATCGACAGCTGTCAGCGAGGTTGTGTTGGACATTTGCCAGATTATTATTTTGCATTCATAATTGTCGAACGTTTTCTCTTCGTAATACAATAAAAAATCGAATCATCTTAATCAAAATTTTTGTTTTATTTTGTAGGAACCCTTTGGTTCACGAATTTAACATCGTATTGGCAGAGCTGATAACTTTAAGGATCAGGCCGGTTTAGTTCGTCAGGGGATTGTGGAAACGACGATGCAATATTCTTACCGGTGGATTTTCAAAGCTCTGCCAAATGTGGTGGAACTGTATCAGCTGATAATCAATGTCCAGTGATAGATATCGTGGACATATATCAGGATAATGGAGAATATATTATGAAGGTGCCGGATGTATGAATGGGACTTACTTTAAGCCGATATTTCATTGGATACATAGCGCAACGAATATCGTGCGTCAAATTTAGAATGGATACAATGGAACCTTTACGATTTCTAACATATCCATCGGAAATGTATATCCACACAGGGGACTATGAGGGTGACTGGAGGTTTATGTGCATCCTCCGACCAGTTTTTCGAAGTTTGTAAGATTCACATAAAGGTTTTTGGAAACTTTTTTCTGCCAATGGCAATGGGGGATATTGGGGGGGGGGGGGTCATGACTTGGTAGTGCATAGTATGTACTAATGGTACAATTTATTCCTTTTGGTTTGCGGAGAGGAATGCTTGTTATAATCATTGGCTGGGAATTTTAAACTAGCTTATACTGATATTACTAGGATAGTATTCTGCCTGGGGGACTTACCAGCACATATTGGGAAGGTGGGGATTTTGGAACACTGATTCGGATGGGGATTGGGGATCATGCAGAATATTTACCATGTTTACATGTCTTTTATTTTATCTCCCTCTGATTGGAACTCATGCCGGAGGTTGTGCACGGTTGGATTAACTTTGGGGTATGGGTGGATAACGGCATCATGATTTCGGTGTAAATGTGAATACTTTCATTCATACAACAATGGGGTAAGTGTATTTTCTCTACATAGCGAAAGGAATCATGTTCGTTTCCTATTTATGTTGAACATTCACACGAGCTGTATGCTGCCTGCATTGATGGAGTTGCTAAAGGAGCTAAATTCATTTTTAATTTTGAAATAGAATTAAAAATGTGTAAAGGGCAGGAAGATACCGAAGACAGTACACGCACACCCGGACACAGGTATTCATGGGGAGGATATGTATGCATGGTTGGATATATGTGTGTTTCTGTGTATGGGGAGTACTACTCTCTTTTCTATTATTGGTTTTGCTCAGTGCAAAGACAGTATTCTCAGTTTCCCATTTATATTTTCCCCCCTAGTCCATAGAAGCTTAAAATTTCTGTTTATATAAAATGTTGCCAGTGCAACATCTTTGTGGATCTATAATCTTTGCTTTGAGTCTTGCTGTCTATGCTATGTTGATTTTGTGAAAAATTCTCATAGAATCAGTTTGGATTTGGATATAAGACTCTTAGGTTTTTCTATACAATATTGGGGTAAAATTCGCTGATGAGCTACTTGAGCAATAGTGAAATTGCAATATGGATGTGCTCTCCCCCGCAGTAATAGATTTCAAATAATTTTTTTTTTATTGGAATAAATGATTTATGAGAATATCAAAAGATGTTTATTTTTTAATAAAAATTTTTGTAATAAATATTTTGTGAGAATATCATGAAATATTTATTTAAAGGAATCAAGCACGAAATTAAATTGCTTATATAAAAAATGATTCCGAATAATTATAAATAACTTGTTTTATTTTGTTTTAGAAAACAAATTTCTTGTTATAACGATTCATAAATTTGCGGTTTTATAGTTTTGTAAGAGACTGCTACAATTATGGGTTATGAACAAGAGGGGCAGAAGGTGCCCCTGTTGGCTAGTAGGTAGTGTACTAGCTTGTCTGTATGGGGGTTGTGGGTTCGATTCCCAACGAAGACCTTGGTTTTTTTTTCACTACAAAAATAAAAATTGACTGTCGGTGGGGCTGCTCAGCGATGAAGGCATAGTCACTGGTCGGTGTGCTTGCTGTCTTATACGGCAGTTAATTTCCGATTAACCTTCTAATTTCACCACCTGTTTCATGTCTTCCCTATCCCTCTCCTAAAGAATGTAGCACGGTACTTCACTAAACAGGCATTGTGCTACTTCGTAATATAGAAGAACTCAGATTTGACATTATTTATAAGACCTTTCTTTGACCGGTGTTTAAAAGTATTAAGCAAATTTGACGAATTGCATGCTGAGAAAGGAGCCTGAGTCCACATAAGATAACTTCATGTAAAAAAAAAATATTAGAAATATGCACCTTGCCACGTTACGTCCACGTAACACTAATTTAGAATTAAAACGTATATCTTTACAGTTTAATCTATAAGTAATTTGGAATGTATGTGCGCCAAATGTTCCAAGTCCATTTTAAATGACCTATTTATTATTTTATCTTTATTACTTTCACAACGCGCCAACACCAATACGAAAAGTTACTGTTCACTGTTTAAACATGTGAAAATTTACAAATAATTTTCTACTTAATTATCACGTTACTGCTGATAATTTATTTATTTGCTATTTTTATTATAAAATTAAATTCATTTTGCGATCGGTAGCACGCGAAATTATTTCAATCATTTTTTGTGATATTAAGTTGTTTATAATGTTTTTATTACTTTTTTCTTTATTTTTTAGCAGATAATTGAATTATAACATTTGTTTAACTCATTTATCAGTGTATTACACACTTAAGCCTGCATTATGATGGCAATTAAAGGTTTAACAATAAATTATTTATTTCCGTAAAAGAAAAAAATTAAAAAAATTGATATTCGATTATTGTTCGAGCATCTTCTTTAAAAAAAAATTATTTCGTATTTTTAAATACTATAAATAAGAAATGATAATTAGCAATAAATAATTTAAGTGCTCGATCGGTCACCTATCAAAAGCATTTAAAGCCTCTTTCTTTATTTGGATATGATTTTACGTCGACCCGCGTCAAATTTGGTTTGTGAACAAACCGGTTTCGGCTATTTTTCATCTTCAGTGTTCTGTCTATACTTACCTTTTACTTTACGCTGCCAATTTTCGATATTCGTTTTTAGAGTTTAGCACGGATAAAAACGTAGCCTTATTGATGTGGCTACAATACAATACCAGGCAGTCTATCAAGGACTTGTTGGCTGAAGTCGTAAAACTTACAATTTTTTTTCTATAATGAAAAGTGAAAAAATGCGCAAAATAAAAATGTAAAGGGTCTCCCGTAAAAGATGTGGTTTTTGTGTACACATTTTAATATTTTTAATCACCACAGGCAACCCCTCCTAATTTACTCAGAGTGTGTGGCCGCATTAATAATAAGTATAAAATTTCAAAACTTAATGTGCGCCCTCATCGAAAAAAATCAGATTCACATTTAGTCGAATATTTAAGGCCAGACACTTGAATTTTTTTCTTCGGAGCAGCTCTCATACGGTTGATCTCTGCACAAGCAATACGTGGTGCTAGAACTAGAAAATTACGTTATGGAGAAGAGAAAAGAAGGAGTAGTGTTTGTGGATATTCAATTGGAGCCTTCCTACACTGAAAGTGATAGAAAAGACCTGTGGAGGAAGTTTATTTCATATACAGACTATTCTGCTAAAAACCGAATTTTCCCTATAATGCGTAGTGCGATTCACTGGCCAGTCAACCACAAATGAATGTGCTCTAACGAAAATTGAGCTAAATGCAAAAAACGCGCGAGATAACGAGAATAAGTTCGTTAGAGCACTTACCATTGTAGTAACGATAAAACCTTGGTTTTTTTTTCACTACAAAAATAAAAATTGACTGTCGGTGGAGCTGCTCAGCAATGAAGGCATAGTCACTGGTCGCTGTTGCTGTCTTTATACGGCAGTTAATTTCGACTATCCTTCTAATTTTACCACCTGTTTCATCTCTTCTCTATACCTTTCCTAAAGAATGTAGCACGGTACTTGACTAAATAGGCATTGTTGCCTGAAGTGCTTCTTCTGTTTAAAAAAAAAACAGTGAAATACATACATACACCCATATTGCGTCGATGCTCCAGAAAATCTACCAATCAATGCAAATATTTGGATACCATACTATCCCCAATGAGCCTCTTGGCGCTCTCCTCTACGTGATCGAACAATTCCAAAATAGACTTTGGGCCGCCGGCCCATACATGAGAGTTGTATTCCATCTTTGGACGTCTAGAGGTCGCATAAATAGTACGAGTTAAATGCCAAAACGTGCGAGTAACGGGAACAAATTTCCTAATTTCATTACGGTTCCTACCATTGTAGTAACCATAAAACAATGAAATACATCCCACATTGCGTTGATGCTCTAGAGAATCAATGAAGTTGAATGCCCTACTGTCCTCCACAAGCCTCTTGGCACTTTCCTGTACGCGTTCGAGAAGCTCCAAAATAAACTTTGAGGCGCCGGTCCATACATGTCAGTTGTATATCATTTTTGAACGAATATAGGTGATATAATTAGTTCGAAAATCGAATGCAGTGAAGTATTGTTTACGCCAGTTTTAAAATATTGACGCAATTGAAAGCTTCTTTAAAGAAGCTGAACATCACACTGAATTTTCATGGCAAGAACATCAAGAGCTTCCGATTCCTTAATACCTATACCACCCATAGTAACAGATGCCGGCATTTAAATCGACCCTATTCACACGACCCCAAGATTCGAGATCGTGATTGCGGGTATCATTCATGTTCTGCCTTTTGGAACTCACCTCCAAGTGGTTGGTGGTCTACTACCAAATGAATAACAATATACCCAGACCTTGTAATATTATGCTCACTAAACACAGAAGTTAACAATAAACATTAAAAACCAAAGGGTGTTCCATGGAAGTCACAACTTTTACAGGCTAATTTTTTCATAAGCAACAACCAGACCGGGAAAGTTTACACAGAGTGAGTGGCCCCCTTTAATAGCAAATTTTAATAGGTGCCCTCGCCCCTGCCCTTAAAGGACGTTATTTTTATGTATATATTTTGAATTCTAAGTAACAAATATTAAATTGTTACAAAGTTTTTACAATGAGAAGCGAGAACGGATCATTTTATATTTTCAGTTTAAGGAGTAGTGAATAATGACTGTTATGAGCACGAACTTTTTTTTTTCCATATTATTATTATTTGTTGTTGTAGCGCTCAAAATACAATACCTTTACCCATTTTGTTTCGTTCTACAAGTTTAGTTGTTTACAAACAGTTATTTTTCATTTGATATTTGTCCCACTGTATGTTGCTATTTTTTTATTTTGCTTTACGAAATGAAGTTATGCCATCTTAGGCTCAACTAACAATATCAATAAGCACTCATTTCTTTTAAATTCATCACCCTTATTCTGTTTGGCGACGGCAATGCAAGACGACGTCGTTTTTTATCGTTTGTTGTAAATCCATATTCTTGTTTGTTAAT
Organism: Trichopoda pennipes; assembly: GCA_030448955.1. Classification (NCBI taxonomy): domain Eukaryota; kingdom Metazoa; phylum Arthropoda; class Insecta; order Diptera; family Tachinidae; genus Trichopoda; species Trichopoda pennipes. The sequence goes on along the minus strand of JASKUP010000175.1, from coordinate 12,130,856 downwards.
ATTGCCATTTATCGATGACTGGCAATATTTGTTTGTTATTCTGTAAGACAATTTGACGTTGATGTTGCCTTAAATTGTCGTTGATATTGTCGTTTGTGATTTTGGTGTCGTGCTGTTATCAAGAAAAATTTTAAAGGATTGAAAAAAAAATAAAAATACAAAATAAAATTAACAAAAGTAGAAATAATATGGAAAATGGAAAAATTTTAAATTACCAATGCCAACCAATTTGAAAAATTAGTGGACGAATTGGGAAAAAATCCATCACTTGCCAGTGATTTCGAAGTGACAGTGTTCCTACTGATTTTAAGGAACAATGGAAAGTGTTGGGACTGTGTGATTAGATTTACATCTGCGCCTGGCCATGAAGCCTTAATCAGATGGTGGACCAAACCACTGCATAATTTGGAACGTCATGCTGGTCCTAGGAAGCCGAAGCTATAATTCTATGCAACAGAACTTTCTAGTTGCAACTTCGATGATTCCAGAGCAGGGCTGCAAATCATCACTCCTTGCTTAAGAGTTGGAGACTTTCCAACTTCTATCCAGAACACATGTCTAGCATGCTCACTAGATCTGGGAGCATTCCACCAGGTAGGTGTTATTAAAGGTGAAATGAACCCGGCCACCATAGAACCATAGACTGATATGGGGCCGCGAAGCCACAACCATCACGATATTCCCATAAAGGGCCAACCTCAATAATCAGTCAGAGAACAGCTAAAAGTCTAAAGAGACAATTAGGGGAACTCTGGGGCTTACTGATTCCCGTGGAAATAAAGTGCAGTTTCCAGTTGTACCCCTGCTGACTTCAGGGGACTGGGCTTCCTTTTTCCCCCATTGCACAGGTCTAAGTTGTTGCTATCTCCAAAGACCATATATATGTGCCCCCGGGGGTAAAAGTGTTGGGACTGCTCTAAACGCCCTTGGCCCATCAAATAGAACGAGTGATGGGTGGCAAAAGGTATAGTATTTAGTTCTTTACAAATATAGGGTCCGCTATCTAACGTTTTTTTTTCAACTAGTGCTTATTTCGTGAATGGTAACACTTAGCTCATATTTGATTTGATAGATAATTAGTTTTATTCTTCCGCTGAACGAATGTGGTTGTGTATACACTTGAACAACGCTTCGCTATGTGGGACTGCGATCGAATTACAGAAGATGACGATTTTGAAAAAAAAAAATCATCTTTTCAGATGAAGCTCATTTTGATCTTGGCGGGTATGTAAACAAGCAAAATTGTCGCACGCACGTTTGGTGCGGATTTTGGTCCAGAGGCATAATTGGGCCATTTTTCAGGAGTGGCCGTTACAGACAATGGCGATCGTTATCGGACCATGTTGAACGAATTGTTGTTCACAAAAATTAAAGAGGAGGATATTGGCAACATTTGGTTTCAAGAGGACGGCGCTACGTACCACACAGCCGAAGCTGTGTAGTTTAGTTTATTGCATTAAAAAAAATTATTTGGCGCACCCCATTCATGTTTGACAAAATTCTCTTTTTAGAGTTGGCGCGACTTAAAATTTAAAGTAAAAAAAAGAAGGTAAAAATTAAAATGGAATGCAAACTACTGGAAGCGGCATATTTGATTAACTTATACTGAGCCCCTTGGAAGACGCTTTGGCAAATCTGCTAAACATTTTGATTTTAATTTAAATATTTTGATTTTTAATTTATTTTAGGTTCAATTGAATACAGATTTTATTTAATAAATAAATATTTATTAAAGAAGAAGAAAAAGGTCGAATAAAAAATACAGAACACAACACTTTTATCAAAAATAGTACACTAATGAATCAGCTGACTCAAATATTAGCTAAGTGTATTATATTTTATTAAAATGATCGATAAAATGGCAACGTCGTCATAAGATTGTTAGGGAATACTAAATTAGCATTGATGTGGTGTTAAAGTGATGTTGCCTCAAAATCGACGACGATGTTGCCCGTCGCCAAACAGAATAAAGGTGAATGAATATACTTGGTAACTAAATGAAAGTTTTCAGTGTTTATAATCGGTACAATAAATCTTTTCTTATTTAAGTTTAAGTGACCAAACCCTAGTTCCATATGGCACGTAGTATTAAGTGATTACGTAGCCTAAAGTAGACAAAGAAATGATTTATAAATAAAACAATTTTACTACCCAGATTAAAGCCTGAAGAAATTGAAAAATAAATAAATAAATAAATCTTAAATTTAATAGTAAAAAAACACAAAAGTGTTTTATTTTTCATAACAAAATCGTGAAAGCATAAAAATTAAATTAGTAATTTTTTTTTTATAATAAAAGTTTAGATTTCAAAATTATTGTTAATTGGAAATTAAATAAGTTGCTAATAATTGTCTAAATACATTATTTCGTAAGAAAAGGAAAAGGAATTGACGTTGTTGTCGTATTATTGCGTCTTTTGAAAAGATATTTTATTACTTTTGATTTGTGTAATTTACTGTTTATTTAAACAATTTCAAAAAAAAAAGTTTAATTATTTATAGTCGCGCAAATGCAATTACGTTACAATGTAAATGTGCTGAAAAGTTTAGAAAATGGCGAGAAATGTTATGAATGTGATTGAATTGATTTGGGGAAGAGATACAGATGACATCAACTTTAAGCCGCGTTTCTAGATAGTATGTACTTTGTTTTGCCGCCATTTTGTTAAACATTAGTCTTAACAATTCATATTTGGCAGTCGTGAAGTAGACAGACACGTGGCAAATTTATAATGGAAAAAATATTTCCGTAACTATCCTTCTACTTTCACCACAAGTCTCATCTCTTCTCTATCCCTTTCCTAAAGAATGTGGCACGGTACTTGACTAAATAGGCATTATTTGTTGCCTGAAGTGCTACTTCTCTTTAAAAAAAAAAACAACAACAAAATGCAAAAATATTCGATAAAGTAACGTGTGTTAATCGTTAAAACATTTTATCAAAATTCAATCAACGATTACTGTGACAATGAGAAAGTTATGTGAAATTTTTGGAAGAAACAACGTGCTAACAAAACGCACTATTCATCGTGTAGTGAATGACTTCGAAGAAAAAGGGTCTGTAGGTGATTGGCCCAAGAATGAACCACAACATACTGCAAGATCGGCTGAAAACATGACGGCTGCGCAAGAAAGTGTTTGAAACAATCCATCAATTTCAATTCGATTCCTTCCTCAGGAGCTTGGTTTTCAAAGAACAACTTTGGCCACAAGGTAATCATTTGTTTGCATATATTTTTTTTCCGTTCGGACCAGTACCCAGGAGATGACTTCTGCACATGCAATGCATTATGCCAGTACTAGGAAATTAGGTTATGTGGAGGAGGAAAGAGGGAGTAGTGTTTGTGGACTTCAAATTGAATTTGCGTACATTGAAAGTGACAGGAAAGACCTCTGAAGGGGATTTATTCCACATACGAACTGTTCTGCTAAAAAAGGAATTTTCCCTGTAATGCGTAGTTTCATTCAATGGCCTCGGCAAATTGTTCAGCAATTTTCTTAGAGCACTTAACATTTTAGTAACGATAAAACAGTGATGCTCTACGGAATCAATAGAGTTGGATACCCTACCGTCCCCAAAGAGCCTCTTGTACGCGGTCGAGCAATTCCAAAATGGACTTTAGGTTCAGTTTAATACAGATTTTATATTTTCTTCACAACAATTTTATCAAAAATAGCATACGAGGGCTGCTATTTATATTTCTGCCCTGGTAACACGGACTGTTGCTATACACCAGCTGATGTTTCCAGTGCAACCTTCACATTATTTGTCATTTTATTGTTGTTATTGTTAAAATGGAATTAACTCGTGAACATTTTCGTGCAATAAATTTTCATAACTTTCGACGTGGCCTGACACGACAGCAGTGCACAGATGAACTTAATTCCTTTTATGGTAATGAAACACCATTAAAAACTGGTATAACGAATTCAATCGTGGCTGACAATCACTTCAGGACGAATCCCTTGAAGGTCGTCCAACAACGGTTGCTGTGCATGAGCTGATAAAGCATGATCGTCATGTACATATCGCGAGATTGAGGCATCTATAGGGATTAGTATGACAAGCATCAATAAGATCTTGCATGAACATTTGCATGTGGAAAAGGTTTGTTCACGTTGGATACCGCATAATCAGACAAACGAACAAAAGGATGCTCGTGTTGTTGGTGCAAGAAAATGTTGCAGAAATTCGCTCAAGCTACAGCAAAAGCAGTTTATAATATCTGCACAGGTGACGAATCATGGATATACTCATATGATCCTGAAACAAAACAGCAATCCACCGTATGGGTCTTTCAAGACGAGCGAAATCCCACCTAAGTTGTTTGTGGAAGAAGCACATCAAAGCAAATGGTTGCCTGTTTCTTCGGCATTACCGTTCAAGTGGCGACTGTGCCATTAGAGCAACGTAAGACGGTTAATTCGGCATGGTACACCACTATTTGTTTGCCAGAAGTCTTTGAGAAACTTCGGGAAAAGTCAAAGAACAGACGCATGATTCTGCATTACGACAATGCGAGCTGTCACCGATCGGCTGAAACAATGGAGTTTTTGCCAGGGCAAAACATTGAATTGATGGGTCAGCCGCCGTACAGCCCTGACTTGGCACCTAATGATTTTTTTTTTGTTTCCAAACATCAAGAAAAAACTACGTGGACAACGGTTTCCTACACCTGAAGAAGCAGTTTCTGCATTCAAAACCCATGTTTTAGAAATACCTAAGTCGGAGTGGAAAAAGTGCTTTGAAAATTTGTTCCAACGCATGCAAAAGTGTATAAATCTTCATGGAGAATATTTTGAAAAACATTAAAATAGATTTTGTCTTTAAATGCTTGTGTTTTCATCCTTACGCCACAAATATAAATAGCAGCCCTCGTACAAATGAATCAGCTGACTCAAATATTAGGTAAGTGTGTTATATTTTATTACAATGATCGATAAACTGGCAACGTCGTCATAAGATTGTTAGGGAATACTAAATTAGTATTGATGTTGTGTTAAAGTGATGTTGCCTCAAAATCGACGACGATGTTGCCCGTCGCCAAACAAAATAAGGATGATTGTATATTAAAGGGTGGTCCAACTCGCACCAGTGTTTGTGTTATTTTTTATAAATTTTTTAAGTTCAAATTTTTTAAGCGTCACCTTAATATTCCCATTGGGTGGGTTTAAACATGACAACGCTTTGTGCCTTAAAATGTAAAATATTTAATTTATTTAAATAAATATACACTCGGTATTTAGGCAAATGAAGACAAAAATAAAAAAAAGAGCAAAAAATGTAAAGTATATTGACTTTTTTTTAAACTCGTGCTAAAAATATATTTTATTGAATTATTATTTTTTTTAAATAATCAGCAACTAGAAGCCATAGTATATTTATTTATTTCTTTTATTATTCTTGATAACACACACTTAAGTAATTCGTTTATTTAACTCTTGAGTATTTCTGATGGAAATGATATATTAATTATTATTCTGTGTTATTAAATAAAATTAAATAAAATCAGTTGTTGTATTTCGATAATAATTAATAATAATAGTTAAGCTAAAATTGAAAAGATTATTGTTTAATTTTTTTTCTTTTTATTTGCAAATGGCTGTACAAAGTTGAATGAAAATATTGAAAAGAAGACAACCAAACAAATATAAATAAAAAAAAAGGGAAAGCAAAATTAATTTGAAATAATCGTTGCATAATTTATAAGAAATTTTGCGCAATATTTGAGATATTTTTTTTTTAATTTTTAATAGTTTTTTTTTGCTTTTATATTTAAAACTGAAAAGAATTGTATTCGGGTATGATTTTACGTCGACCCTCGTGAAATTTGGTTTGTGAACAAACCGGTTTCGGCTATTTGACATCTTCAGCGTTTTCTTTATGCTATTTATACTCAGCCGAAACCGGTTTGTTCACAAACCCAATTTGACGAGGGTCGACATAAAATCGTACCCAAATAAATTAAACCCCGTCCGAAAATATACGCACATATCAGAGTTGTATTCCATTTTTAGACAGATATAAGTGGTATAAATAGTACTTAGATCGGATGGAGTAAAGTATCTCTTACGCCGTTTTAGAAAACCGAGACACTTGAAAGCTTTAAAAACCTAAAAAATGTGTTTAGTCCATCGAACATCCGATTCCGTAATACTTATATCATCCATAGTAACAGATGCAACACCATTTCCGAACACAGATCGATGCGTAAGCATGCAACATTGTGTCTTAGGGGCACTCAAATCTACTCTATTGCGAGATCGTGATTAAGTGTATCATTCATGTTCCGCCTTTTGGAACCCACCTTCAACTGGTCCGGTCTGTTATTAAATGAATACGAATAACAAATGGGGTTGAAAGTTTTACAAAGGTCATTTATAAAAATAATAAATAGGGTAGGAGAAAGAACGGAGCCTTGCGGTACCCCTGAAATAATCTTTTCTTTTTTGGAAAGAAAAGTAGCACTTCAGACAAAACTGCCTATTTAGTCAAGTACCGTGCTACATTCTTTAGGAAAGGGATAGAAAATAGATGAAACAGTTGGTGAAAGTAGAAGAATAGTCGGAAATTAACTGCCGTATATAAGACAGCATAGCGACCAGTGACTATGCCTTCATCGCTGAGCAGCCCCACCGACAGTCAATTTTTATTTTTGTAATGAAAAAAAACCAAGGTCTTCGTTGGTAATCGAACCCACAACCCCCATACTTACAAGCTAGTACACTACCTTCTACCTACAGGGGCACCCTGAATTAATCTTGATCTCGTCTGATGAAAACCCATCTATAACAACTCGTGTAGAGCAATTCCTGAGAAAACTCGATATAAATCTGGAGAAATTACCACCGACACCAAATGCAACAATTCTTGACAGAAGTGCTTCATGCCGCACTCTATTAAATGCCTCGGAAATATCTAGAGCTACCACCTTACTCTTTCCGAAATTTCGTGATAAGATTTACAACTGCACCTGGCCGTAAGCCTTAATTAGATGGTGGTCAAACCACTGTGAATGAAAAGCAACGTCATTCACGCCCTAGGAAGCCGAATACAAATTCTAGCAACAGGTTTTTCCTAGTTGCAATTTCAGCGGTTCCTAAGCAGGGTTGCAAGCCACTACTCCTTGCTGAAAAGCTAGAAACTATCCAACTCCTGGTCCAGAACACATGACTAGCATGCCTACTGGATCCGGATCATTCACCCGTTGGTGTTATTAAAGACAAGATGATCCTGGCCCATAAAATCAGTTCATGCTTAGGGCCGCAAAACCACAACCACCACGATACTCCCGAAGGGCCAACCTCAATAATCAGTCAGAGAAACAGCTAAAAGTGTAAAGAGACAATTAGCGAAAACTCTGGGGCTTACTGATTCCCGTGGAAATAACGTGGAGCTTCCAGTTTACCCCTGCTGCCTTCAGGAGACTAGGCTCCCTTATACCGCCAGCAGCATAGGTCTAGATAGTCAAGTATTTTATAAAGACCGATAAATGTGCCCCCGAGGGAGACTCTCTCCGAAATGATGTATGAAGTTGCACCATTGTTGCGATAGGAAAGCCAGCAAGTCGCCCCCTACAGAAACCATATCGTCGGTCGCTAAGTAAGCTCTTGAACCCCAGGTACCTCACAAGATGAAAATTAATTATACTTTCCATTACTTTAGAAAGTGTAGAACAAATTGCAATTGGGCGGTTATTTTCAAGGTTGTTAGCCTCACCTTATTTGGGGATCGGCGTTACATTAGCAAGCTTCCAACATATGCTGATATGAAAATGCTCGTTAATCTAAAACGAATGAAATTTGGGTCTAACAAAAGAAAATTGAAATTAAAGCACAGCGTCATCTATTGACCAAAAATAAGATTGAAGGAGACTAAATTGTCAGCTCGTTTAACGTTAACGATATACAAATATTTAACAACCAAGTGATAATTTTAAACAAAAGGAAAACTAAATTGTGGTTTTTGGTGCTTTTTAGGTTAAACCTTCTCTGGACTTCCACTACAAACCGTCCAACCGTTCTCGAGTTTTAGCTAGACTAGCGAATAGCATTTCATTCACTTTAAAATAAATAAATAGTACTTTATATACTTTACTACACTACCATGAGCATGCGTGCAAAATTGCCTAAAGACCGGTGTGAGAAAGCGAAGCCATATTTATATAATTTTCGATGTTAAAAGTAGAAAAGCTCGCACGCAAGATGAGTGTATAAAAAGGCGTATTATGTAGTTTTATATTTTTTAAAAGCCAAAAAATAGTGAAAAAAAACGTAGTTTATTGAAGACCCAGTTCCACTTTATCCAAATATATTTTTAAAGCTGCATCTTGCTACGAAAACTTATGCACGCAAGACAACAACAACTTTCTAGTTACTTTTCTAGTTACAAATTTTATACACGCAAAACAAAAAATAAATATGCTGTTTACTAACTGCGTAGTTTTCTAAGAAAACTTGTGCACACAAGACAACAACAACTATCTTAAAATAAATTCCAGGAAGAAACTTAAACAGCATAAAAACTAAAATACACACATAGACCAACAGGCAACTATACATTGAATGAATAACATAACAACAAAATGTAATACAAAGGGAGTAGAAAATTCTTAATTTTTCTAGACCACTAGCGGACAAATATAAAAGGCAGGTTCTGAGAGAATAGTTAGTTAGTTGAAACATAAACCTTGTGAAGTAAAGACTTACATCTTTAGTAAATTGTTTAGCAGTGCCAACTTTGTGCTAATGTAAATAAACTTGTTATTAATTATAAAACATTAAAATCTGGTGTTAGTTATTTTGCAAACGTAACAATATATTTTTCCTTTTCAAAGCACAAAGATAATAAATCTTGCAACGGAATAGTTTCAGCATCATTAAAGAAAAGAAATCCGTGGTTATCAGCTAGGAATCCTGATCATAATCATGATGTCGCTGAAAAAACTTATCAGTTAATTCTCACACCGCCCTCGTTGCCGCCTGGAAATTCTAGAATTTATTTTTAGAAATATTTAAAGTAAATATTTTTCTGGTTTTTTTATTTTTAGTTTTTTTTTTGTTAAATAATTAAAAATCATACGATTAGGTAATTTATAAATATGAATTGAACAAAAACATTCATTATGTTGTTGTTAACATTGGCCCTGATTTTTGCTGTTTTATTTTTTGTTGTGCTATTTGCTTTGTTCCAAATGTTAAATAGTATTGCGTCTGCGATTATAAATACGTCAAAATAATAGGTTTTCAAAAACGACGATGAGAGACAAAAAATTTTTCCCATAAAAATTTATAAACGTGCTGTAGTTAATTTCGAACTTTGGAAAAACTAGAGGAAATTGAAGCCATTAATACAGGGTGTTTTTTATAGAGGTATGGAACTTTGATGTGGTATAAATTGACATGAAATGTATTTTATTTGAAAGATAATCTTCCGACAGTAAAATGTAAATAGGATCACCACGGCTGGTGTGAACGTAGTCGCGGCGAATGTTTTTGCAACAAAAAGAAAAAAAAAGACAAAAATTATAGATTGGATTTCATCAGACGAGTTCTTGGCATGGGATCGTTTGAATGGAATCGATTTTAATGCCCGCAAGACACAATGTTGCTTGCTTACGCATAGATCTGCGTTCGGAAATGGTGCTGCATTTGTTACTATAGGTGATAGAGATTTTACAGAGTTGGACGCTCTTAATGTTCATGGCATGAAAATTCAGTGTGATGTTCGAAGGACGAAACACAGTTTCAGGTTTCTAAAGAAGCTTTCAAGTGGCTCGGTTTTCTAAGACGGTGTAAAAGATACTTCACTCCATCCGAGCTTTATATAGGTGGTATAAATAGTACATTTATACCACCTATATCTGTCCAAAAATGGAATACAACTCTCATGTATGGACCGGCGCCTAAAAGTTAATTTTGGAGTTTCTCAACCACATACAGGAGAAGGGCAAGAGGCTCATTGGCCACAGTAGGGTATCCAATTCTATTGATTCTCTAGAGCATCGACGCAATGTGGGATGTATTTCACTGTTTTATCGTTACATCAATGGTAAGTGCTCGAACGAAATTAGGGAACTTATTCCCGTTAACTCGCACGTTTGTGCATTTAGTTCAATTTTTGTTTAGAGCACATCCATTTGTGCTTGATTGGCCAGTGAATCACACTACGCATTACAGGAAAAATTCGTTTTTTAGCAGCACTATCTGTAAGTGGAATAAACTCCTTCCAGAGGTCTTTCCTGTCACTTTTAATGTAGAAAAATTCAAATTTAATGTCCACAAACATTACTCCCTCTTTCCCCCCGGGGGCACATATATATGGTCTTTATAGAACTCCGACTATCTAGACACAGTGCAACTGGGGGAAAAAGGGAGCCCAGTCCCCTGAAGTCAGCAGGGGTACAACTGGAAACTCAACTTTATTTCCACGGGAATTAGTAAGCCGCAGAGTTCGTTATTTGTCTCTTTAGACATTTAACTGTTCTCTGACTGATTATTGAGGTTGGCCCCTGTATGGGAGTATCGTGGTGGTTGTGGTTTCGCGGCCCCATATCAGGTCATTTGTTTAATATGGTGGCCAGGATCATTTCGCCGTTAATGACACCCTAGGTGAATGATCCAGTCCAGTGAGCATGCTAGACATGTGTTCTGGACAGGAGTTGAAAAGCCTCCAACTCTTTAGCAAGGTGTGATGATTTGCAGCCCTGCTCTGGAATCATCGAAGTTGCAACTAGAAAGTTCTGTTGCATAGAATTATAGCTTCGGCTTCCTTGGACGAGCATGACGTTCCAAATTATGCAGTGGTTAGATCCACCATCTGATTAAGTCTTCATGGCCAGGCGCGGATGTAAATCGAATCACACTACTCCCTCTTAACTCCCAAAATTACATACGACGATATCAACGGCAATTTAAGGCAACATAAACGTCAAATTGCCATACAGAATACCGGACATGTGTTGCCACTCATCGATAAATGGCAATATTGCCAATGAGAATACGGATTTACAACAAACGATAAAAACCGATATCGTTTTGTATTGCCGTCGCCAAACAGAATAAGGGTGAATATTAAAATAATTACTGAAACGTCTATTACATTTAAATGATAGAACGTGGCTTGATAATAAAAAAGGAAGGACGTCACATGGAGAAAGAATTGACATACGTCCAAATGGTTCACACATAGTTGTATTTCGAGCTCCTCTAATGCAAATTATTCTATTACATGCATAACAATCAGCCCCTTTGTATTTATATATTTAATTATTTTTTGTACAAGAAATAATAAATTAACAATTATATTTTTGCCGTGACAAAAGCAAAACAAATTTCTTTTTATTTATTTTTGGGGTGATTGAACACGAACTATAAACTTTTGCGTTTATTTTTATTTCAAGGCTCCTATAAACGGAATTTATTTATTTTTTGAGCATTAGCTAATGCCAAGGTTGACAGGTGTTAAACATGTTAGCGATTCATAATTATTCAATTCCCTTTCATTAAATCTTATTGTAGAAACATTCTCTTGGCTGCTGTGTCAGCAGCTGGAGCATTTTGACAAAGAAAAATGTTTCTTACACTGGGCAATAATACGTCAAACGAGCGTCGATGTTAGATAATGTTCTAAAGCACAAAAAGTAAAACTTTCGAAACAAAGTAACACAGGTGAGGGGATATTAAAAGAATTTTAACAATAGAAAATGCTTTTACGAAAAGAGAGTCACATTTTGTGGACAGTAGTATAATACGAGCCAAGGCGCTAGTGGTGCTTAAGGCAAATTGGCCACTTACTTACAGTCATAGCATCCAGAAATTATTTGACTAAAATGAAAATCTAAAAAGTAGATGGATGCTATTACTGCATAAAACATCCAGTGTTATTAATCTATCACTTTCTAACTTTTATATGGAATGTGAATGCTATAGAAGACTTCAACCTAAGGAAAATTCAAATAATAATACAGAACTCTGTGATGAAAAGGGAAGTTTACTCCACAGCCAACAATTATTTGTCTTTGCAGCTCTTTTTGCAGTTCTTCTAACTGAAGAGGGCAAAAAAACTGGAAATAGTGTAAGAAAAAACTATGCCCTGTGTTATCCCTGAATTTGAACTTGACACCTAGTGCAGGCTTTTTCATAATGAGTTGAGGTCGTAGCACCAAGAGAAATTAATGTTTGTAACAGCACCCTCATGACTCTGGGTTAAAGGTGGAGAATATCTAAATTGTAACCGATCTATAGGTCACGGCATTAGGTTGGAATGGGCTCTAAACCTTATTGGGTCTGTTAGGCTTAAAAAGTTTTAGGGGCAAAATTAAGTCTCCGGTGAACTTCATAACCGATGTGACTGGTGACTTCTGATAATAGTATTTCACTAGTTTTCTAGAGAAACAACACTGGCGGTACTAATAATTAGCATTTTTTGGAAAATGCACGTGTCGTAATAGGGGCCACAATTATAAGATTTTTAAGCCTCTTCTATTTTGGAGACTGACTTTACATTGAGGGCCAATTTGATGGATTGAATGCATTGCCCAGTTCACTTTTACACAGTTTAATGTTACAGTGTTCTATAACGTGAGATACGTCTATGCCATATTATAATTGGAAAAGTTTAGAAGTTCAGAAGAATTGGTGTATTAGTAGGAAACTATACCGCTCCAACTTAACATGTGGCAACACTGTTCTTAAAAGAAACAATACTCCTGCTAACCATCTACTTCTTCTACGCCATATCTTTCTATAGAAGTAACGCAATTGGTTATTAGGCACCACTGTTGGAGTATTGTTTACATTTATACAGGGTGGCTGATGAAAGCTGCTACCAAAAAAAAACAAGAACGTAATAACTTATTTTCTGTGTAACCAACCTGTTCCACTTTTACTTTATTTTACAGATTGATGTTTAAATTTAACTAAAATGGAAAATGGGGACAATGAAACAAGAATTTGGATAGCGCAACGCTTTCACGCTTTACAGTCTGTAGTTTTCTTCCAAAGAGAATATAGGCGCACGTTTGGTGGTACTCCTCCTGGCAGATGGACTATAATGAGGCTCGGTGAAGAATTTTGCCGAGCGTGGCACAATATCAAGATGGTCTTATCATCGAAATCCTTCAGTTCGAATACAGGAAACTATCGCTGCTGTAGCTGTTGACATACAAACCAATCCTCGAGTTTCGACAAGGAGCTTATCTGCTCAAATGAGTGTCAGCAGACAGGCACTGCAGACAATTTTGCACCAAGATTTAAACCTATTTCCATATAAGATTCAACTAATAAACAAACTGAATCCACGAGACTTTCCAATTCGCTTGTAATTTTGTTAAAAGATCATTTAAATGGCGTCCGAGAATGAAAACGTCTTGAACTGCATTTTTATGCCTGACGAGGCACATTTTGATATAAATGACAATGTTAACAAAAAAAAATTGTCGAATATGGAGTAATCCACAGATACTCCATCAAATGCAATTACATCTACTTTGCGTTACATTTCGTGATAAGATTTACATCTGCACCTGGCCGTAGGCCTTAATCAGATGGTGGTTAAACCACTGGGAATGAAAAGCAACGTCATTCACGCCCTAGGAAGCCGAGGACTAATTCTAGCAACAGGTCTTTCCTAGTTGCAATTTCAGCGGTTCCAAAGCAGGGTTGCAAACCACTACTCCTTGCTGAAGAGCTGGAGACTATCCAACTCCTGGTCCAGAACACATGACTAGCCTGCTCACTGGATCCGGATTTTTTAACCGTTGGTGTTATTAAGGGCAAGATGATCCTGGCCCATAAAATCAATTCATGCTGGGGCACAAAACCACAACCACCACGATACTCATGAAGGGCCAACCTCAATAATCAGGCAGAGAATAGATAAAAGTCTAAAGAGACAATTAGCGAAATCTGGGGCTTACTGATTCCCGTGGAAATAACGTGGAGCTTTCAGTTGACTTCCTGCTTGCCTTCAGCTGACTGGGCTCCCTTATACCCCCAGCAGCACAGGTCTAGATGGTCAAGACTTCGCGTTACAGTGTGGTGTGCAGTGTCTTTTTTCTAATGTAAAGAGAAGTAGCACTTCAGGCAACAATGCCTATTTAGTCAAGTACCGTGCTACATTCTTTAGGAAAGGGATAGAGAAGAGATGAAACAGGTGGTGAAAGTAGAAGGATAGTCGGAAATTAACTGTCGTATAAAAGACAACACAGCGACCAGTGACTATGCCTTCATCGCTGAGCAGCCCCACCGACAGTCAATTTTTATTTATGTAGTGAAAAAAACCAAGGTCTTCGTTGGGAATCGAACCCACAACCCCCACACTGTACTAGTACACTACCTACTAGCCTACAGGGGCACCAATTTTAGGTTCATTTTCGAACCTTACTTTTTCGAAAAAACGATCTTACTGTTACGGTCAATGGAGATCGTTACTTAAAGATGTTAAAAGAATTTTTCTTTCCAGAATTACGCCGGAAGAGGAATGGATCCTCTTCAATTCTGTTTTGTTTCAACAAGATGGAGCAACCTCTCTCATAGCCACGCTTGTTATGAAAGAATTGCGGCAAAAATTCTCCAATAAACTGATTTCAAGAAACTCCACATTCCATTAACCTCCCAGATCTCCTAACCTCAGTGCACCTGATTTTTTTTTTTTTGCAGTAATGAATAACTTTTTGATAAAATGTCGCACATGTGTCACCGAGTGTGGAGGCTATTTGAATTCAATTATTTTCAAAACTTCATGAATTACTTTAAAAAAAAAATTATTATTTTTCAAATGAATTACTAAAAAAATAAATTTTACAAACTTTACAAAAAGTTACTTGAGTTTCTTAATGTAGCAAAATTGATCGGTTACCCGATATTGACAATTAATATTTTGGTCTTCATTATTCACTTTAATGAATTTTACAACCATTACAGACCCTAAATAAAAATGACTGTAATAGACATATTGTTAAAATAGGAAGTAATTTATACGGTTATTGTATAAAATAAAGGAATAGTTTTTGAAACCGTGTTAAATGCAAAATGAAACGAAAATGTAATAACAATTCGAAATGGTTATTATAAAAGATAAACAATAAAATATCAAAAAGAATGCTATTTTTTAATTAATAAAGATAAGACAAACAACGTTCAAAGACAAGAAAATTTCTTCCGAAAGTGTAATAATACAACACAGTGGGGCACAAATGACATATTTTGAAAATTAAAAATAGCTGGACTACAAAAAGACAATAATTTACATGTTGTAGGGGAGAAACATTCGAGCTTATGGTTTTTGTATATGAGCTTTCCATATTTTCCTAGGAGCGTAAAAGCATAAAAAACTGGGGCAACTTGGACAGGCACATTTTCGCAAAGCGTAAAAAAATGCAAAAATACATTTTTAACAGTTTTAGGGATTTCATACTTAAGGAGCTTAGCCGACAGTGTTTATTTAGCAGGCCTCCATTTATAAAAGAATAAAATATAGAAAAAAATAAAGAAAAAAGGTGGTCTATACGTGCGTGATAGGGTTTAACTTACTTAACTTGACTAATCTTACATTAAATTAAATGCCTCAGATATATACCTGGAGGCTAGTAGGTAGTGTACTAGCTTGTCGATTCCCAACGAAGACCTTGATCACTAATCGCTGTGCTGTCTTAGACGACAGTTAATTTCCATAACTATTCTTCTACTTTCACCACCTGTCTCATCTCTTCTCTATCCCTTTCCTAAAGAATGTAGCAGGGTACTTGACTAAATAGATATTGTTGCCTGAAGTGCTACTTCTCTTAAAAAACATCTTTTCATTATAATGAAATTAAAAACAAGCTTAGAATGCAATATGTAGGGTATCAAAAAGATATTTAAACCTCAAATTAATAATAAATAATGTGTTCATTGGCATACAGAAATATTCTCTGGTGACGCTAATGCATATACTTTAGGAAAAGTATTAAATATTAATTAATTTTACATCTGTCTCCTCTTGGATACGGTGAAATTCAAGATATTATATTTGCTAGTAATAAAAACAATTTTTTTTTAAGAGAAACAAATTAATATTTACCAGCTAATTTACGAGCATTACCCGTTAAATGTTAGCAAAAATATATTAAAAAAAAAATATTAAATTTATTGCCAAAGAGGAGAATTGAGAAACAGAAATTAGAAAAATATTTTTGGAAAATAATTTTTATTAATTTTTTAATTGTTGCGTGAATGTGATTTGGCTAAAAACATTGTTGCTTTCACCACAAATAAAGTCTCATTCGCACAATAAATATAGGGTGTTTTTATAAAGGTATACAACTTTTAAATAGAAAAAAACACAGATGAATTTTTTAAATTCACATGGAATTTACTTTATTCGAGAGATAATCTTCTGGCCCATGAGCGCAACCATTGACTCGCACATAGTCTAATTTGGAGCTCCAATTTTAGTTAAAATTTTCTAATATTTGTGGTCATACATTGGCAGTAACGCGGCGCATGTTGTCCTCCAAATGATAAATCATAACGGTGTACATTAGCAAGTTTACATATTCCAAGAGAAAATAATCTGGCATGATCTTAGAGACAATTCACGGATCCGAAAAGTGGTTATTTTTCTTTTAATAAATCGATTGTGGCACTAGCTGTATGGCATGTCATGCTGTCTTGTCAGGTGCCCCTGTAGGCTAGTAGGTAGTGTACTATCTTGTAAATATGGGGGTTGTGGGTTTGATTCCCAACGAAGACCTTGGTTTTTTTCACTACAAAAATAAAAATTGACTGTCGGTGGGGCTGCTCAGCGATGAAGGCATAGTCATTAGTCGCTGTGCTGTCTTATATACGGCAGTTAATTTCGGACTATCCTTCTACTTTCACCGCCTGTTTCATCTATTCTCAGACTAAATAGGCATTGTTGCCTGAAGTGCTACTTCCCTAAAACAAAAAAAAAAACCACAGGTCGTTTAATAGATGAACGAAAAAGCCACTGTAGCGTTTTAACTAATATAATTTATAAATAACTATCGACTAGTGATGCCACCAGACCTTAAAGCAAAGCCAAACAGTCGGCTTTTGTAGAGATAACAGTGTCTCAACATACACTTGAGAGTTATTATCACTCCAAATATGGCAGTTTTATTTATTGACGTATAATGGATACGGAAATAGAAGGGGTCTAATTTGCACAATCTGGAAGATTTGTTCAAACTAGGTGCCCCTGTAGGCTAGTAGGTAGTGTACGAGCTTATAAGACTGGGGGTTGTGAATTCGATTCCCAATAAAGACTTTGGTTTTTTTCACTACAAATAAAAAAATTGACTGTCGGTGGGACTGCTCACTGATGAAGGCATTGTCACTGGTCATGTGCTACTGTCTTATACGACAGTTAATTTCCGTAACTATCCTTCTACTTTCACCACCTGTATCATCTCTTCTCTATCCCTTTCCTAAAAAAATGTAGCACGGTATTTGACTAAAAACGCATTGTTGCCTGAAGACTACTTCTCTTAAAAAACAAAAAGTAAATAATGTGACAAAACGGCCGCTTGTTAAAAAAATGAATATTGCCAACTTAAAGTTTTATACCTCTATAAAAACACCCCAAATAATAAGAATAGTTAGCTGATAGATTTTAAGCTACCGCAGACATATTGCGGTAGCTGCGGATTTGAACTCATTGTCATGAATAAAATATCATGCCAATGAGTTCAAATCCCTACAGAGCCTTTAAATAGCAAAATAATTGTTATTGAATCGTCGTGGTTGGCGAGCTGTTGAATAGTGGTGAATTCTGTTGGAGTCTCGTAAAGAAAAACAATTATTGTAGAGCTGAGGAAGAGATATGCAAGTAGATGACGGCGTCGTTATGTTGCTTTCGCAGTAGAGATGATCCAACGTCAACGCGGTATTACTTAGATGGAAAAGTAACATCGCAACAGCAGTGAATGGAAGTCATGGCTGAGTTGGTACCAAATCCGAAATGGTTGGCAAACGAGAGCAATCATAGGCTCGAGTTTTATCGGAGCCAAAGCGTGTATTGCTGGGTTGGGTAGTTTAGCCACAAGCATAGGTTGAACAAGGATTTTCATTGTGCTAAACAACAATTTGAGTTACAGAATTTTAAATCCTTCTCCTCGTTATCGCAATTTGCCTGAGAACGTTAATACAGCATCTTTCTGTTTATATATATAGAGATTATATTTTTCCGTTCTGCAATAATGCCGATAATACTTTTGCTTTATGTAATATTCTTTTTTATAACTCACCTCCAACATACTTCACCTAAACTTGATTTGAGCTTTTCCCATGGCTCGGCAGTAGTAAAGGGTGTTTTTTTATAAAGGCACATCAGTATTTGATATTTTGTGTCAACCCATGATATTCTAAGCAATTTTCGGTAACACCACATTTCAAATGATTCAAATCTATTCATAGTAGTAACTTTAAGCGTCCATGCTTCAACCACCATACATGAGTGTGGACCAGCAGACATAACACTTTATAAATCTAAGATGAGAGTTAAGATTGATTTTTCGGCTTGCAAGGATTTGCTGTATGTGCTTGTAGCCCTTGCGATCCTTCTCTTAATTTCAACATCAGGTTCCCAATTTTCGTGCAATACACATTCGAGATATACAAAATTTCTAACTCTTTCAATCTGTTGGTTCAAAATGCAAAAATTTTACTCGGATTGCTTACTAATTGTACAAGAGTTTATTAATCAGCCAGTTTATTGTCTGGCAGAATAGTAGCATAGCGAATGTTGTTAACAGATTAACCATTTACTTCTTTTCCTGGTTCAATATCACTGATGGATTCTTGAAATATTACTTCCGAATATAAGTTGAAAAGGAGAGGAGACAGAATACGACCCTGACGCACATTGCTGTTTATTGGGAGATATTCTGTATTCATTTCATTTGTCCGAACTTTTACTACTTGCCCCCAGTACAGATTTCTAATGCATCTTACGTCCCCCGGATTTATTAGTCTTTATCGATTACTTAACCATCTAGACTTGCGTCGTTCGGGGTTATAAGAGAGCCCAGTCCCCTAAAGGCAGCAGGGAGTCAACTAGAAGCTCCAAGTTATTTTCACGGGAATCAGTAAGTCCCAAAATTGTCTCTTTAGCCTTTTAGCTGTTTCTCTGACTGATTATTGAGGTTGGCCCTTCGGGAGTATCGTGGTGTTTGTGGCTTTGTGGCCCTCGCATGAATTTGATTATGGGGGCCAGGATCATCTCGTCTTTACTGAGAACAACGGGTGAATGATCCGGATCCAGTGAGCATGCTAGTCACATGTTCTGGACCATATATTCTTCAGCAAGGGGTGGTGGTTTACGAACCTGCTTTGGAACCGCCGAAATTGCAACAAGGAAAGACCTGTTGCTAGAATTAGTCTTCGGCTTGCTAGGGCGAGAATTACGTTGCTTTTGATTCCACAGTGGTTTGACCATCATCTGATTAAGGCTTACGGTCAGGCGCAGATGTAAATCTTATCACGCATCTTACGTCCTTATCATCAATGTCTAATTGTCTCAATATATTGATGATCAACTTGTCGTGTTGTACTCAGTGAAATGCTTTGTCGCTGCTATTCTGAACAAGAACTTGTGTGGTCAGTGCCTCTCTAGTGCCCATATCATTCCTGAAGATAAATTGAGTTCGACCAATGTGCTTTTTAATCCTACCCGGGGGCACATTGTTGATATGTTTTGACGCAATTTCACCGTCATTACATATGTCAACGGGGGTAAAAGGGAGCTCAGTCCCCTCCAAGGCTAGCAGGAGTCAACTGGACAATTCCACGGAAATCAGTAAAGCCCCAGAGTTCAGCTGATTGTCTTTTTAGCCTTTTAGCTGTTCTCTGACTAATTATTGAGGTTGGTTGGCCCTTCGGGAGTGTCGTAGTGGTTGTGGTTTCAAGGCCCTCGTTTGATTTGTGCGGGTCGCATCATTCACAATGAACACAATGAATGGCCCAGTGATCATGATTGCGATTGTGTTCTTAAATTTTATTAAGCTTCATGCATTCTGGACCAGGAGTTGAATCGTCCGCAACTCTTCAGCAAGGAGTGAAGGCTGCGGCCTGCTCCAGGCTTTTGAAGTTGCAACTAGGAGTGACTGGAGGATATACGTATCTGAATGCCTTCTAGGGCGAGGATGACGCTACATTTCATCCACAGTGGTATGTTCCACCGTCTGGTTATGGCTTACACAGCTAGCTAGAGACATAAATCTAATCACTCATGTGCTTTTTAATTTAACCTGCACTTAATTTCTTCTCACTTTTTTTTTACTAAAATCTTTACTAGTGAAATTACTTCATTAAATTACAAACATTCATCGTCTCACTTAAAAAATTATAAAAGTCATTTGTATACCACGTCTAGATGTCTGGTCGTTACTTCATTTAAATAAATTTTAGCTGTCAGTTTAGTATAAATTAGTCAATTGAAAAGCATCAAAACAAATGTTTAAAACTGAATGGAAAACACAAAAAACAACATAAAAATTCAAGCGACTTATTTAAGGCGAGATCAGACGACGAAAATCTTTAAGAAAATTAGCTGAACTAAAATGTTTGAAATTCATTTTGTTTAATCATAAAGAAGCGATAGAAATGTTCTTAAACCAAAACGATATTATTACAATTACCTTTTAATCGTTTGGTAACGCAACCATTAAAATACGATACTTAGCTTAATGGCGACAAGTTACTTGATAATCAATAACTGTTTTTACAGACATAATTTTACGGCTATTTTACGGTAATTAGTCTTTCAATTTAATGAGAAGATGTGTTTATTTTGATTACCTCTTATTAAGCCATAAACATTTCTTAAGTAAATTACAATGGGTAACAAAATATTAAAAGCTTGCCAAGCTTAAAAGATAGCGAAATAGCTGGGGGTTGTTAACGATTTTAAAAATATCAATATCAATATTATTAATCTCCTTTTAAATTTTAGCGTTTTGTTATGGGTTTTTACCCTTTGGATGCGTAACTCAATTATTCTCATTACAATGTCTATTCATCTATTCTATTCATTCACAAAGACCTTGACTGTTTTCACTACAAAATATAAAAATAACTGTCGGTGGAGCTGCTCAGTGATGAAGTCTTGGTCACTGATCGCAGTGCTGTCTTATACGATAGTTAATTTCCGATAACATGAGCATTCTAGAAATGACAGCTGCCCCGGTAGGCTAGTAGGTAGTGTACTTAGCCTACCAATCTAGGAGTGGTTGTTTTCATTTGAAAAAATAAGAGCTTGAAGGCTATGTAACTATCTATCTACTTTCACCACCTGTCTCATCTCTTCTCTATACCTTTCCTAAAGAATGTAGCACGGTTGTGACTAACTAGGCGTTGTTGCCTGAAGTGCTACTTCTCTTTACCAAAAAAAAAAAAAATACCGTCAGCATTTTAATACGGCAGAGGCTCCCAGTGTTAAGATGGAAGCATGACCCGTTTTGAGAATTTTGGGTTCAGTGGGTAATGAAACTACGAAGAAATGTTGTTCGTCCTGTTCGCACTAAACAAGCTATAGACGCTGTACGAGAAAGTGTTCACACGGATCCAACTGTGTCTACTCGTCGACGAGCTACTCAATTGAACATCTCCAGAACATCGCTACGACATATTTTAAAACTTGATCTGAAGATGTTTCCATATAAATTTCAATTGGCCGTAGAATTATTGACGAGGAATGCACCCCTACGGCTACAATATGCCAATAGATTGGTTTTGCTGGCGACAGAAAATGCCAATTTTTTTAATTATTATGATTATGAGCGATGAAACACATTTTCATTTAAATGGGTATCGGAATAAGCAGAACTGCCGAATTTGGGGTGTAGAGAATCAGAGAGCATTGCATCAGCGACAATTACACTAGATGCACTGTTTGGTGTCGAATCATGGCTGATGGTATACCGCCCCAGAGACGGTTTCTGTTGGAAAATTTTTTGCGTCTGATAGATCTCAATAATCGTAGCATATGGTTCCAGCAAGATGGAGCTACAGCTCATACCGCAAGATCCACAGTGGCAATTCTGGGAGAACTTTTCGAAGACCGAAGAATTCAATAATTTAAATTGCAGATTTCGCGTGGCCACCTCGTTCTCCAGATTTAACGACCCCAGATTGATTTTTTTTTGGGGGGTTTCTTGAAGGAACGTCAGCAAACCACAAAATAATCAGGAGCTTACGCAGAATATTCGCACAGAAATTGTTCAATTGCAGTCAGGTGCCCCAGTAGGTTAGTAGGTAGTGTACTAGGTTGTCAGTCCGGGGGTTGTGGGTTTGATTCCCAACGCAGATCGCTACGACATACTCTTAAAGTTTATCTAGTAGGTAGTGTACTAGCTTGTCAGTCTGGGGGTTGTGGGTTCGATTCCTAACGAATCTCTTGGTTCTTTTTCACTACAAAATAAAAATTGACTGTCGGTGTGGCTGCTCAGTGATGAAAGCTTGGTTACTGGTCACTGTGTTGTTAATTTCCGTAACTATACTTCATTCCTAAAGAATGTAGCACGGTACTTGACTAAATCGGCATTGTTGCCTGCAGTGCTATTTCGCTTTATAAAAAAAAGAAACGTTACGCAAAGTATTGCAAAATGTATTGAGTACAGACATTAATTGGCCGCAGGTGAATGGACGCCATTTAAAAGATGTAATTTTGCATATTTAGCTTTAAAAAAATTTATCAATTATACTTTAATTTGCAAAAAAAAAGTTAAATAAAAAAATTTTAAAATACCTAAATTATAGGTATTAAAAATCAGTCAGTCCAAGTTGGCCCACCCGGTATTTCTACAGCCACTATAACAGCGAATAAATAGGTGTTTTTCATTTTTCGGAAATCTTTGCTTCTTCATTTCTTTGTCGGTCAAGTTCATGATAGAAAAAATAATACAAAAGATAAAAATACAAAAATTGTTAAACAAAAACAGCACAATGCTAGCAATGTGAGCGGAACGAAAGAAAACAACACTCTCTCTCTTTCTCTTTGATTACAAGAAAAAAGAATGAATAGCAAACACAGAACGTAGAGGCCGATGAACGCTATTGAACATACAAAAAACAAAATATGTTGTCGTGTGTAAGCGCTGTTGCTTCCACGTTACAAACACAACGCAATAACGTCAGCAAGTGTAAAACAGAAATCTAATTAAAGTAAATTAAAATTGAATTAAGAAAAGAACAGAAAATAAGAAAAATAAAAATATTAACAGGTCTACTAATAGTTAATAAATATAAAAATAAATACCTAAAGAAAAGTAAATATTTTATACAATAAAAAATTCGTTGTCGAGTGACTATAGTTTTTTTTTTAGATATTTTACACAAACTTTGTGCATTCATGTGTTCATAGATATATCCTGATATGTAGGTATGGATATTTCATTTAATGATTGCAGCTAAATGTTTAAAGAGATAGAACGTTATCCAAGAGAGTATTACCTAAATAATTTTGGGGTTGTTTTTATAGAGGTATAGAACTTTAAATTGAAAACACTTTTTTAACTGGGGGCATTTTATCAGCTGTCAAGTGATTTTTATATTAAGTTTGGTTTGACATATAGACATGACACTTGAACAACGTTTCCGAATTGTGCAAATTGGACCCCCGGGGGCACATTATAAGTCTTTATGGATCACACAACCATCTAGACTTGCGTCTTGCGGGGGTAAAAGGGAGCGCAGTCCCCTAACAGGCTAGCAGGAGCCAACTGGACAATCCATTATATTTCCACGGGAGTCAGTAAAGCTTCAGAGTTCCGCTATTTGTCTCTTTAGGCATTTAGCTGTTCTCTGACGGATTATTGAGGTAGGCCCATCGGGAGTATCATGGTGGATGTGTGTGTTTCAAGGCCCGCGTTTGAGCTTGTGGGTCGGATCATTCACAATGAACACAATGACTGGTCCAGGTCCAGTGAGTATGAATGCCGTCGTGTTCTTAATTATATTAAGCTTCATGCGTTCTGGATCAGTAGTTGGAAAGTTTCCAACTCTTCAGCAAGGAGTGAAGTCTGCGGCCTTCTTCGGGCTTTTGAAGTTGCAACTAGAAGTGACCGGAGGATATACGTATCCGAAGGCCTTCTAGGGCGAGGATGACGCTACATATTATCCACATTGGTAATGATCCACCATCTGATATTGCCCCACACGGCTAGGTGCAGATGTTAATCTTATCACGCATGTGCAAATTGAAAACAAAATAAAATTGACATTGATCTTGATTTTCATAAACGAATTTTGTTTAGCGATGAAGCTATCTTTTGTTTGAATGGATGGACTGTCGTCTTTGGAGTGATCACAAGTGTAGTATGTTGAGACACCATTCGACTCAGAAAAACTGACAGGTGTGCCTTACGGCCTAGTGGAATCATTAGTGCGTACTTATTCAAAGGCTGTTCAGAATGTTATAGTGAATGGTTACTAGCTTCTTCGTTCAATACTTGAACAAACATGATGTGCAAGAGCTGCAGTTGCATGCGTGATAAGATTTACGTCGGTACCTAGCGTGTGTATGCCATAATCTGACGGTGGTCAAACCATTTGGGCGATATAATGCGTGCGCCACCCTAGGAAGCCAAAGACTAATTTCTAGCAACAGGTTATTCCAAGTTGCAGTTTTGGAGGTTTCAAAGCAAGGCCGCCAACCCCCACTTCTCTTGCTGAAGAGCTGGAGACAATCCAACTCCTGGTCCAGAACACATAGCAAGCATGCTTACTGGATCTGGATCATTCACCCATTGTTCTCAGTAAAGGTGAGATGATCCTGGCCCCTTAATCAAATTCATGAGGGCCGTGAAATCAAAACCACCACGATACTCCCGAAGGACCAAACTCAATAATCAGACAGAGAACAGCTAAAAAGTTAAAGGACCAAATAGCTAACCTACACCCTGCTAGCCTTCAGGGGACTTTGCTCCCGTTTTTCCCCCGTTGACACATGTAATCATCGCAAGATTTACCTATTGCGATTCCTTGCTCAGAAGCTTGGTCCTCAAACAGCAACTTTGGCTACAATTTTGCACAAGGATTTACATTTGTTTCCATATAAGATTCAGTTGACACAAGATCATTTTCCACAAGACCATTTACGCTGTTGTAGGATGTTACAGCATCGCCCATGACAACCCCGATTTACATCAAATTAATCATAATGAGTGATGAGGCACATTTTCATTTGAATGGATATGTGAATAAAAACAGAATAGTTGGTTCTGGGGAATGGGAAAACCTCAAATTATGCAACAGTCACCTTTGCAGCGATTAAAACCGACAATCTAGTGTGGAATTTGTTTAAGAGGAATCATTGAACCTTACATCTTTGTAAATGAAAACGGCGTAACGGTAACTGTGAATGCGTAGCGTTATCTTGTTATCATTGAAAACTTTTTAATGCCACAACTGCATGTTTTGCGCTTGATTAACATGTGGTATCATAAGACAGTGTCACATTGCATACAGCCTGGATTACAATGGAATTACTGTGAAACCGCTTTCCGCAACAAATTATTTCAAGAAATGGTGATGTTGATTGCTCTACACGGTCGTCTGATTTGACTGTTTCTGTTTTCTGTTTTTCTAATAATTTTTAACTATTTGTTTTTTTTGAATGGAGATGATCGATTTGGCAAAGATTTACATCTTAATTTCATAAAAAATATTAATGAAGTTTATGGGGCTTAACTTGTGAACAGTAGTTGCGGTTAGAACTAACGATAATATTTCGTTATAAATTATATACTTAAATATTTTCACATATGATTTATAAGCCACTAAGTCGATAATAAAATAATAAAAAGAATTACGTTGCTAATAGAAATGAAAAAAAGAAATTTGAAAAAAGTTTGCCCAAAACTAATTTATTGATTCTTAAAAAGGCGTTTTCTAAAACAAAATAGAACAATATATTTAGATTAAGATGATTCAAATTTGAAGAGAAAAGTTCGGCAATTATGAATGAAAATTATATCTGGCAAATTTCTACCATGACCACGCTGACAGATGGCGTTTTATTCATTAAAGTTTTTAATCACTTTTTGGCAAAATGACCTCCTATTTCGTTAATCATGTCACGAATTTTGAGTTTTAAGGCTGAAATCGATTCGATTAGCTTCATATAGATTCTGTCCTTAACATAACCGCCCCCCTACACAAAAAATAATCGAGTGGTGTTAAATCACATGTCGTAAATTTATGCGTTGGGGAAATTTGGTTTGCAATCAATGGATCATTTTAATGGCTGTGTGACATTTGGCACTGCCCTGTTAAAACAACATATCAGTGACATCCACGTCGTCAATAATAGGCCATAATTGAGTTGTTAGCATCTCACGATCGTGTGATGCGGTTACGGTCAATGGCATAACTGCATTTGTAGCCTCATCTTCAGATCACATAATGCACCATTTAGTGACAAGTTCCCCTTATTCTTTTTGGCGACGGCAACATCGTCGTCGTTTTTGAGGCAACATCACTTTTTAACACAACATCAATACTAATTTGGTATTCCCTAACAGTCTTATCACGACGTTACCAGTTTATCGATCATTTTAATAAAATATAACACACTTAGCTAATATTTGAGTTTTTTTTTTATAACAGCACGACACCAAAATCACACACGACAATATCAACGGCAATTTAAGGCAACATCAACCTCAAATTGTCTTACAGAATACCAAACATGTGTTGCCAGTCATCGATAAATGGCAATTAGCAACGAAAACACGGATTTACAACAAAGATAAAAAAAGACGTCGTCTTGTATTGCCAGTGGTGGAACATGTAAAGGATTTTCAGAAGCCCAAATGCGGCAGTTCTGCTTGTTGACGATATACCCTGACAAGTGAAAATAAAAAACCAGCTGATTGCTCCTGAATGAATTAAGCGAATCTACGGCGATGTGAATGGTAAGTCGGCTTTAATTGCTGCACAAGTTGAATCCTGTAAGACTTCAAACTCAAATCATTACGCAAAATTCGCACTGTGGTGGTTTTGGTTAACCTCAATTGGATGGGCTTCAACACTGTGGCTCACGGCTGCAATGTTTTCATATGAACGATCCTGTCACGTATGCGTTTTTGTTCGCATATTTTGTATCGAGCCTGTCGATTCAAATTTAATGACCAAATTATTAATAGCGATCTTAGATGAACGATTATGTTGTCCTCCGATAATATAACGAGTTTTACGTGATAAGATTTACATCTGCGCCTGGCAGTGAGCCTTAATCAGATGGTGGTCATACCACTGGGAATGAAAAGCAACATCATTCACGCCCTAGGAAGCCGAAGACTAATTCTAGCAACAGGTCTTTCCTAGTTGCAACTTTGATTATTTCAGAGCAGGTTGCAAACCACCACTGCTTGCTGAAGAGTTGGAGACTATCCAGCTCTTGTCCAGAACACATGTCTAGCATGCTCACTGGATCCAGGAACATTCCACCAGGTAGGTGTTATTAAAGGTGAAATGAACCTGGCCCCATTAGAAACTGACCTGTTCTGGGGCCGCGAAACCACAACCACCACGATACTTCCATATAGGGGCAAACATCAATAATCAGCCAGAGAACAAATAGCGGACTCTGCGAGCTCACTGATTCCCGTGGAAATAAAATGGAGTTTGCAGTTGTACCCCTGCTGACTTCAGGGGACTGGGCTCCCTTATACCCCCAGTTGCACAGGTCTAGATAGTCGAGCGTTCTATAAAGACAATAAATGTACCCCCGGGGGGGAATATCACGAGTTTTACAGAATCACCATTTTCATAGCAGATTGTAACAATTGCCAATGCATTTACCACGAATACGCTAAATGTCAAAACTATAGGGTCCGCCATCTAACGTTTTTCTTTTCAACTAGGGCTTATTTCGTGAATGGTAACACTTAGCTCATGTTTAATTTGATAGATAATTAGTTTTATCCTTCCGCTGAACGAATATGGTTGTGTATACGCTTGAACAAAGCTTCGCTAAGTGGGCCTGCGATCGACTTACAGAAGATGGCGATTTTGCAAAAACAAAATCATTATTTCAGATGAAGCTCATTGATCTTGGCGGGTATGTAAACAAGCAAAATTGTCGCATTTGGGGCACAGAAAGCCCGTACACATACATTAAAAAACGCCGACGCACCCAAAACTAATCACTGTTTGGTGCGGATTTTGGTACAGCGGCATAATTGGGCGATTTTTTAGGAGTGGCCGTTCAGCTGAAAGTCCATACCACGCGTTCTACGAGTACACGCTTTATAAGCGTCTGTCAAAAAAGTAGAATCAGTGTAATTGTAGGTGACAAGTTACACAGCAAATCGCATAGAATGCTTATGACGCATAGAACGCATGAAGTAGGTTTACTTTCTACTTTTCTACGCGTCGCAAGCGCCATGAAAAAATTTCAGCTGTTTTTGACGTCGTATTATTTCTGTTATTTTGATTTTTTAAACGTTGGTGCAAAAAAACCACTCACTTCCCTTTCCAAGAACAAGGGACGCACCCAAAAGCGTCTTCTTTTCTCTTGAAGTTTTCCATAGGTGCTCATTACACAAAATATCATATGCACAAATTTAATCAATTCTGTAAATTCTTGAAAAATTTCAATTTCAGTTTTCATTTTTGGAAAAATTTTTTTTTGAGATAAAATTATTTACACCACAGCTGATCATAACAAAAAACTTGGCGCATAAAAAGCGTTGCATGTAACTTGAAGTTTGAAAAGCGTAGAACCCGTAAAGAGCATCAAACGCATACAAAGCGTGTGCGCTTTACAGTCAATGGCGATCGTTATCGGGCCATGTTGAACGAATTTTTGTTCACAAAAATTGAAGAGGAGGATATTGGCAACATTTGGTTTCAACAGGACGGCGCTACGTGCCACACAGCCAAAGCGGTGTTGTTGTTTATAAAATTAAAAAAAAAAAGTTATTTGGCGGACCCTATATTATGCTGTTGGTGTTGCCACAGTTGTAAAACAAACTTCTTGTTAAAAAACCCGATATTAAAAGCATTAAATAATTAAAAAAAAACAAAAACTGTCACACAAAATTCTTTTACACTGAAATTAAACATAATACTCTTGACTCTCCTATTTTGGAGAATTACACACAAATTGACGACACTGTTTTTATCTATGCATAAGAATGTTTATAAGCATACATTCGTGTGTACATACTAACATACATGCATACACATAAACGTAGGTAGGCTGGCATATGATAAATAAGAATTTAATTTTAAGGTGAAAAAATTTGTTGTTTGTGGTTTTTCTTTTTTATAAATTTTAGAAATATAAAATTATTAGAAAAGATTTTATTAAATTGGCAATAACAACATTTGATATTTGATCAAAGGCTTTCATTATGATTTTTTCTTAAGAAAATCATTAACTAAAGAAAGAACTAATGAAAATGATTATTTTGTAGAAATTAACAATCAAACACACAAGCAAATGTTAATTATTTATTAATAATGAAATAACAAACATTATGAAATTCCTTATTACAATATTATGTTTGTTTGTTTGTCTTCTTTTGTTGTTTATTTTAGATATTTTATAGATATTAAATATATTTTATTTTTTTTCTTTGCTCACATGTTTGTAATAATAATAAAAAATAACACCAAGTAAATAAACAAATTATTTATTTAAGAACTTAAATTTCTTTGTTTTTCTTAAAGAAATTTTTTTTTATTTAATTTTGACAAAATCACATTTATTTATTGTGAAATTTTCTTAAACATAAAAATGTATGTTTTCTCTACACTTTATTATTTTTCTAAGTATTTCATATACATACATACGTACAAACAAACAAATATTTTCGCATTATTTTCACTCACTTTTTTATTTATAATTTACAAGCAAACAAACAAAAATTAGCGCCAAGATCCTCCTTGTATGGAGGAGCCCCTAATATTAAATTTATGTACACAGGGAATAATAATTATAAAATTAACAAAAACCACTAAAAAATTTACGTTTAACTTAACAAGACCGTTGTGCGCGACTAACTTAATAATTTTCAATTGTCATACATTTGAGCTGTTGAAACAAAATCAATCGTGTTTTTGAAGTGCTTTCGTTTGTTTGTTTAACCATTTACTTGCTCTCTCTCTCTCATCTGTTTTAATTGCCAGATTTGACGATTTAATAACATGTTGTCGATTTTCACTGTACATAAAATAATATTAAAAAAAAATGTAGCCATTAATAATTAATTAATAATATTCAATAAATTTTTGTTTCATTTAAAAAAAAAAAACTCTTTAATTTACTTCACCTATCGCCCGCGGCATATTTTTATTTCTTTCATCTAAATTAATTTTATACTAAAAAAACAGCTACCGCTAACTGACTCTCACAAGAAATAATTTTCAACGATTTTTGCATAAAATTGGGATTTTTAACCAGAAGTCTGTTTTCTAAAACAAAATAAAACATAAAATATAAGTAGATGATTTTAATTGTATTACGAAGAAAACAGTTCGGCAGTTACGAATGAAAAGTGATATCTTGCAAATGTCCACCACGGCCACGCTGACAGATGTCGATTTTTTTATTAAAGTTATTAATCACTTTTTTTTGGCAAAATAACGCTCCTATTTCTTTAACCACCTCACGGATATTTTTTTTCAGGCAACAATGTCTATTAAGTCAAGTACCGTGCTACATTCTTTAGGAAAGGGATAGAGTGTGATTTGATTTACATCTGCACCGACTATATAGTCATAATCAGATGGTGGTCAAACCACTTAGTTGATTGGACATCAACAACGCCCTAGAAGGCCATCGAATACGTATATCCTCCGGTCACTTCTAGTAGCATTTTCGAAAGCCCGAAGTAGGCCGCAGCCTTCACTCCTTACTGAAGAGTTGGAGACTCCTGGTCTAGAACGCATGAAGCTCTTTTTTATCAAGAACACGACAGCATTCATACTCACTGAACCTGAACCATTCATTGTGTTAATTTGAATGGTCCGACCCACAAACTCTCACGATAGTCCGAAACCACAACCACCACGATACTCTCATATAGGGGCCAACCTCAATAACCAGTCAGAGCACATCATTATCTAAAGAGAACAAATAGTGTACTCTGGGGCAACTGATTCCCGTGGAAATATGTGGATTGTCCAGGTGACTCTTACTAGCCTTTGAGGGGACTGGGCTCCCTTTTACCCCGCAAGCCACCAGTCTAAATGAAATAGTAGGTTCCAAAAAGACTATCCTGCGCCCCCGGGGGAAAGGAAAGGGATAGGAGAGGAAATGAGACAGGTGGTGAAAGTAGAAGGATAGTTACGTAAATAAACTGTGGTAAAAAGACAGTACAGTGACCAGTGGCCATGCCTTCATCACTGAGCATCCCCACCGACAGTCAATTTCTATTTTTGTAGTGAAAAAACACGATCCTTATTGGTAATCGAACCCACAACCCCCAGTCTTATAAGCTAGTATACTACTTACTAGCCTACAGGGGCATCTAATTAAAAGTTTTGAAGCTGAAATTGATTCGTTTGCCTTCGTACAGTCTCTGTTCTTAACATTAGCGCCACAAAAAATAATGCAATGGTATTATATCAAACGATCTGCGCTCGAGAAATTTGGTTTGCAATAAATTGATAGTTTCATTGGCTGTGGGACATGTGACACCGTCATGTCAGTGATATTCATGTTGACAATAGTGTATGGAATTGCCCCATTGTTCGGACAGGATAGCCCCCTACTGTTGGCTTTCAGTTACCTCAAAATTAATCATAATTTCCATTACTTTAGAAAGTACAGAACAAATAGCAATTGGGCGGTAATTTTCAATGTTGTTAGCCTCACCCATTTTGGGTATTGGCATTATATTAGCAATCTTCCTACACTTTAGAAATTTGCTGGCATAATACAAAATGTTGAAGAGGTCTGCTAACGCATGCCCTAGCGTCGAATAGCACTGTTTGAAGGTCATTGCTGGAATCCCATCTGGCCCAGGAGATTTGGTAATGTTGAGATCTGTTAAAAACATTTTTAGCCGCTCGAACTCGAAAAAATATCTTCAGCATAGTAATATATACTCTATGCAACTCTGCTAATATACTAGCCTAAAGGTTAGCTTTATCAACCAGGTCGGTGAATATTTGGTAATTCTTTAAAAGAGCCGGAATTGAAGAACTACTCTTTTAACAAATGACCACAAGCTCTTGCTACCACTAGCAGTAGCAAGAACTTTTGTACGAAGGCGCTTATTATACAGAGTTTTCTCGCGCCTTAGTACATTGGCGCATGATGGTTTTGCTCTTTTGGGTAGCGAATGCTTTCTATCTTGATTTGACTCCTTTTTTGCACGTCTCATTAAATTAGGACTTTGATGTGGTTTTAATAGAATTTTTTCTTTTTTGATGGAATTAAAGTTTTTATTCCTAACAAAATAATGTTGGCAACGATTTCCGCTATTTCATCGATATTATTGTCCAAGGAACATAATTTGCAATAGAATTGCCGAAAATATTCTTTAAGCTCATTCCAACGAGACTTCTCATAAATATATTTTAAAGGTTAAGTAGCTGATTTCGAAACGTTTTGAAGTTCTGAATATGAAAAGAAGGCGGAGATGGTGCAGTGATTGGAATTGCCGAGAGGTGCACAAACACTTACTTGATACGTGCGTATAATTTCCAACGGGGTTCAATTTATTTATAAAGAGAGCACTGAAGATGGCAAATAGCCGAAACCGGTTTGTTCACAAACCAAATTTGACGAGGGTCGACGTAAAATCATACTCAAATAAAACTTCATACTATTGTGAAGTTAGGAAACGGTTGTGTGTATGACTTTGGTATCCATTAACACAAGGAATGTGTGTTGGTTCATGCATTAATTACTGAAGATGGCTGTGCGCAGCAAATAACTAAACATACTTATGTTATGCAGTTGTATGTATGTAAGTTCCAATGCTGCTAAAGAAGGAAGATAAAACGTTTTTTAAGTTTTATTTTTAGTCTTAATCTTATTTCTGTTTAACTGATGTATTTTCTTTAATTCTTAAAAATTTCCTTTTTCATTTTAGATAATACAAAGGACCGAATTAGTCAGATCAAAATGATAAAGCCATATAGCTGCCTGTCGAAAAGGCTACACGTTAAACGTATTAAAAAAAATAAACAAGGACACATTCCATCATAATTAAACTGCTTTTACAATTATATTAGCCAGTTATATCTTGCAGATACTGAAATTAACTAAGGGGCCAGGATCATCTCACCTTTTCTGAGAGCCACGGGTGAATAATGCGGATCCAGTGAGCATGATAGTCATGTGTTGTGGACCACGAGTTGGATAGTCTCCAACTCTGCAGCAAGAAGTAGTGGTTTGCGACCCTGCATCGGAACAGCTGAAATTGCAACTAGGGAAGAATTAGTTGCTAGAATTAGTCTTCAGCTTCCTAGGGCGAGAATGACGTTGCTTTTTATTCCTACTGGTTTGACCACCATCTGATTAAGGCTTACAGCCAGGTGCAGATGTAATTCTTATCACGCATTTTTTTTTTAACTCTCAATAATTATTTATTGTATCGTCACGAAAAGAACTAACAATAAGTATTAAAATCTTAAATTCTAAAAAAAGTTACATTAGTCCTGACCATGCCAGGCCTAACCTTTTGGGTAAAAAAGAAAAATGTCATAAAAAAAAACAAAGCAAATATTTCTAAGATGTATCGTCTGTAGCATTGAGGATTAAAGCTGCGGTATCCCTCTTTTTTAATCGGCTATGTCCGCTATAATCCAAGATATTGCGAGAAAGGGGAATAGGATGGTCTTCAAGCCTCATCAAGTATTTGCCTGCGTATTTGATGATTTCTGTAGTCACCAGCGGTATGTCTAAATCACAATGTATGTTTGAATTTCTGATGTACCATGGGCGGAAGTTATCAACCGTAAAATTTTATTCTGCATACGTTGGATTCTATCCACATTTGAAGTTGAGGCAGTGCCCCAAAGTTGGATTCCGTAAGACCATATCGGTTTTAAAATAGTCTTGTAAATTAGAAGCTTACAATCTAGGCTAAGTTTTGAGTTCCTGCCAATGATCCAATGTAGTTATGTTAGCTTAAGTTTCATTTGTGTTAACTTTGAGTCAATATGATGTTTCCATGTAAGGCGACGGTCAAGATGTATACCAAGAGGTGAGGAACAATGTGATTATTGATTCGAACGGGTGAACAATTATCTCTTCGCAGGGTGAAGGTCATATGAATGCACTTTTGAACGTTCACTTTAATTCTCCATAATTTTAACCACAACTCTAAATGAGTTATATGTTGCTGAAGATTTATGGATGCTTCATGGGAGTTTTTATGCAAACTTAGACACGCTGTATCATCAGTAAACGTAGAAGTGTGGACAGTTTCACTTACAGGCATATCGCAGGTATATATCAAGTATAAAACTGGTCCAAGAATGCTACCTTGTGGTACGCCTGAGGAAATTGGTTTGGATACACTAACGAAGTCTCCTTTAACAACAGAAAATTTCCGTCCAATTATGTAGCTTTTTAATAGGTTTTTTATTATCCAAGGCAAGTGAGCGGTCAGTTTCAGAAATAGACCTTTATGCCAAACTTTGTCAAAAGCCTGAGAAACATCAATAAAAATAGCTGAACAATACTTCTTCTCTTCAAAAGTCTTTCTTATCACCTGAACCAATCTATGGGTTTGTTCAATTGTGCTATGTTTACTTCTAAAACCAAATTGATGGTTTGGAATACACCCACTATCCCTTAGCATTGGAGACAATTTATCCTTAAGCAACTTTTCCAAAACCTTTGAAATAATTGGTAATAGACTTATGGGCCTATATGACTCGGTTTTGGTTAGGTGTTTACCCGGTTTTGGAATCATTTTAACTTTAGAAATCTTCCAGTGGTCAGGATAGTATTCAAGCCGTAAAATGGCTTTAAAAATTAATAGCATGATTCTGACTGCAATACTGGAGAGCTCCTTCAACATTTTGTTACTTATGCCGTCCATACCAGGAGCTTTTTTCGGATTTACTTCGCGCATAACCAGTAAAACTTGAATTGTATTTATTTATTTTTACCAAATACGAATTCTTACTAGCAATGTAATAAGGAAATTAAGATATTTTATTTGACATATTTACTGAATGTCCTCAATTACATGCTTATTACATTAATAGACGGAAACTTTTTTACAAGCACTTACAAACTAACATTTCGTACAAAAACTAATAATTAATAAAAATTTGAAAAATTAAAAATTAATTAAAAATATAATAAAATTTAAAAATTTAAAAATTTGATTTTACTGCAAGACACTCTGCAAGAGTTTAAAATTATTTTTGTTGTTTTACAGTATTTGTCATGCCATCTGGTAACTTTAACATTAAATTTAACATTTAATGAGTAAGAGAGCTTGCTTGCATTGAGAAGCATTGAGAGAGTCACAATTGGCTTGAACAAAGTAAACACATTTTGTAATTTAAATAAATAATGATAATCATGAGCTAACGACAATCCATCCATTTACATTGTATTTTGTATAACGAGTGTAAAATATCCCTTATTTTACATTTAAAAGTATTCGTTTTTACTTTGAAATGACCTAAAGTAACCATTAAAATTTTATCCGTATTTAAACTAAACAAAGATAAAATTTTCATTAACAGTTTCACATAAAAATTTTAGTGTTCTAATTGTACGTACACTGCGTACCAACGTGTGTACATGTTCTTCAAAACAAAGGCAGTGACGTCAATTCAAAGAGGTGTGTGTTAACCAGGGCGGATAATCTTTTAGTTTAAAGAACAAACATTGCAATTTAATGGTCAGCACATTTATACTGTTTATTTTTATTGGCGAAGCAAAAACACAAAGAATACAATAATTAAATTGCAGATGTTTCAAATTTTGTTATCATGTACATAGGTAAGTAAAGGGTTTGACATTAAGAAGTTTGTTTTCTAAAACAAAAAATTTTCATGAAGATGATTAAAATTTTTATTATATTACGAAGAGAAAATTTTGGCAATTACGAATGAAAAATGATAGCTGGCAAATGTCCACCACGACCACGCTGACAGATGTCGTTTCTTTCATCCAAGTTTTTAATCCTTTGTCCCAAAATGGCGGTCCTATTTCATTAATCACAACACAGATTTTGAGTTTTTAGGCTGAAATCGATTCGATTAGCCCCGTATAGACTCTGTCCTTAACATAGCCCCATAAAAAATAATCCCTTGGTGTTGTTTTATACGCTCTGGCTGGCCACTTAACAGCTGATTGTAGTAAAATTATGCGATCGGGAAATTTGGTTTGCAATAAACTAATTGTTTCTTTGGCTGTGTGATATGTGGCACCGCCCTATTGAAACCACATGTCAATGATATCTACATCATTAAAATTAAGGTGTTAGCATCTCGCGATAGCGTGATCCATTGACCATTACTGTATTTCCATCTTCATCGCAAAAAAAAAAAACAAACGGCTCAATCCACATAGCGCACCATACAGTAACACTTTGAGCATGCAAAGGCTTCTCAATAATCGCTCTAGGATTTTCAAAAGCCAAAATGTGGAATTTTTGCTGACAAGAGAAAATGGCCTTTGATTGAAAAAATGATTTTTTCTGAAAAACTAACCGAATGTTCCTGCGGAGGAAGAGAGAGCGAGTAGTGTTTGTGGACATTCAATTTGAACGTTACTACAGTGAATGTGACAGGAAAGACCTCTGCAGAGAGTTTACTCCACATACGGACTGTTCTGCTAAAAAACGAATTATTCCTGTAATGCGTAGTGCGATTCACTGGCCAATCAATCACAAATGGTTGTGCTTTCAACTAAAATTAAGTTAAACGCCATTTACTGTATTTCTCAGCTCACTGAAAAAAAAAACAGACCAATCACGCCTCCAAATCACATAGCGCACCATACAGTAACACGTTAAGCATGCAAATGTTTCTTAATAATCGATCTAGGATTTTCAAAAGCCCAAATGTGGAATTTTTGCTTGTTGACATATCCCAACAATTGAAAATGGGTTCGTCTGAAAAAATTATTTTTTTTTAAAAAACCAAACGGTTCTTCCTGAATGTATGGGCGATGTGAATGGTCGGCCGGCTTCAATTGCTACACTAGTTGAACCTTATAAGGCTTTAAAGTCAAAACCTTACGAATAACTTGTCATGTGGTGGTTTTGTATAACCCCAGTTGTTACCCCCCCCCCCTTTTGGGGGCACATTTATCGGTCTTTATAGAATACTTGACCATCCAGACCTGTGCTGCTGAGGGTATAAGTGAGCCCAGTCCCCTGAAGGCAAGCAGGGTGTCAACTGGAAGCTGCACGTTATTTCCACGGGAATCAGTAAGCCCCAGATTTCCACTAATTGTCTCTTTAGACTTTTAGCTATTTCTCTGACTGATTAT
Organism: Trichopoda pennipes; assembly: GCA_030448955.1. NCBI lineage: Eukaryota > Metazoa > Arthropoda > Insecta > Diptera > Tachinidae > Trichopoda > Trichopoda pennipes. The sequence continues at coordinate 12,093,428 of JASKUP010000175.1, read as the reverse complement.
TGAGGTTGGCCCTTCGGAAGTTCGTGGTGTTTGCGGCCCTCGCCAAATGGGGGCCAGGATCATCTCGCCTTTAATAACAACAACGGGTGAATGATCCGGATCCAGTGAGCATGCTAGTCATGTGTTCTGGACAAGGAGTAGTGGTTTGCAACCCTGCTTTGAAACCGCCTGAAATTGCAACTAGGAAAGACCTGTTGCTAGAATTAGTCTTCGGCTTCCTAGGGTGTGAATGGCGTTGCTTTTCATTCCCAGTGATTTGACCACCGGCTGCGGCTGGCGAGGAAGGGTCAGAACCACCTATGAAGGTATACACAGCTAGACGGCGATCCTCGTGAGTCGGGAGTACCGAAGCAAACGGTCAGTCGGTTAATATTTTTTTTTCTTATATAGAAGAAGAAGAAAAATTTCATAATAAAATGGCTTACGGCCAGGTGCAGATGTAAATCTTATCACGAAAAACCCCAACTGTTAAGAACGTCGGGGAATTGACAAATTTGCACCTGCTTCAACAATGTGTCTCACGGCTACAATGTTTTAGTTTAGTTTGTATCGAGAACTTGTCGACTCAAAATTATTACGAAAATATCACGAATTTTACGAAATGTTATTTTAACATAACCACCATTTTCATAGTGGATTTTAATTATTTTAAGGCGATTTTCGTGCGAAATTGAGTCCTTTGTAACATTTGCCAATGCATCTACTACGAATACGTCAATAAACTAAATGTCAAAATTATGGTGTTGCCACAATTGAAAAACAAACTTATTGTTGAAAAATCCAGTACATACAATGAGTAACAGAAAAGTAGCAGAATATGAACAATGTTATCCTACTTAATGTATTTAAAAAAAATTTTGTTTGCTGAAACTTTATAATTAATTTTTATAAAAGTGTATTTTTAACAATTATTGTTATTAACGAAATGATTGCCGTCTTTGTGATAATGTGTTCTATTTGGTCACTATAGTCCTTATTTTTTATTTGGCCCAGTCATGGCATAGCACTGACGGCTACATTACCAGTGCAGTTACACAGATTAAGAATTTTTAAGTGTACTGATTTAGCAAAAGTCGTATTTGCCTCTTAACAACTATTCCCCGCCACCTCATCCGGCTTATAGACTCCAAATAATAAAAAATTCAAGGTCCTTTCATATCATTATCGATACAGCTTTGAACAGAATTTGCAAAAATTACAAGAAGACATTTTTTTGCAATTTCCTAATTAGTCTTAGTTAAACAGAAGCTGTATTAGCAACATTAGAGAGTCGAATATTCGAATTTAAGATTAAATTTGAGGTTAAGAAGTACATTTGCTCAATGCAAATACTTTTAGCGCATCGGCAAACGTTTACTTCTTTCACAAAATTTTTCTTTTTTTCATTTACATAGCCATAGATTCGCTCCATTCATTCAGGAACAATCGGCTGGTTTTTCTAAAAAAAAAACCCTTTTTTTCAGGCGAAACCCATTTTCACTTGGCAGGGTATGTCGAAAAGGAAAATTGCCGCATTTGGGCTTCTGAAAATCCGGGAACGATTATAGAAAGCCTTTGTATGGTCAGGGTGTCTCTGTATGGTGCGCTATAAGGTCTGGAGGCGTGAATAGGCCGCTTTTTTTCGAAAATGAAGCTGAAAATGTAATAACGGTCAATGGATCACGCTATTGCAAAATGCTGACAAGTCAATTTCGTGCAATTAATGACGACGTCTATATCACTGACATGTGGATGGTGGCCATTTTTTCAGACGAAGCCCATTTTCACATGTCAGGGTATGTCAACAAGCAAAATTGGCACATTTGGGCTTCTGAAAATCCGAGAGCGATTATAAGCAGCCTTTGTATGCTCAGCATGGCACTGTATAGTGTGTGATTTGATTTACATCTGCACCGACTATATAGTCATAATCAGATGGTGGTCAAACCACTTGGTTGATTGGACACCAACCACGCCCTAGAAGGCCATCGAATACGTATATCCTCCGGTCACTTCTAGTAGCGATTTCGAAAGCCCAAAGTAGGCCGCAGCCTTCACTCCTTGCTGAAGAGTTGGAGACTTTCCAACTCCTGGTCCAGAACGCATGAAGCTCTTTTTTATCAATAACACGACAGCATTCATACTCACTGAACCTGAACCATTCATTGTGTTAATTTGATTGATCCGACCCACAAACTCTCACGAGGGTCCGAAACCACAACCAAAATGATACTCCCATATAGGGGTCAACCTCAATAACCAGTCAGAGCACATCATTGTCTAAAGAGAACAAATAGTGTACTCTGGGGCAACTGATTCCCGTGGAAATATGTGGATTGTCCAGGTGGCTTTAGCCTTTGAGGGGCCTGTGCCCCCTTTTACCCCGCAAGACACCAGTCTAAATTGAATAGTAGGTTCCAAAAAGACTATCATGTGCCCCCGGGGGGAATGGCACTGTATAGTGCGCTATGTGGTCTGCTGACAACTCAATTTCGCGCTATTAATGACGACGTCTATATCACTGACGTGTGAATGGTGCCACATGTCACAGAGCCAATGGGACGATTAATTTATTGCAAACGAAATGTCCCGATCGCATAATTTCACGACAATCAGTAGTTAAGTGGCCAGTCAGATCGTGTAATTTAACACCACTGGATTATTTTTTGTAAGGTTATGTTAATGACAGAGTCTATACGAAGCCAATGGGATCGATTTCAGCCTTAAAACTCAAAATCGGAGCCAATCGGAGCGACTTTAGCCTTAAAAATCAAAATTCGTTATGAGATCAACGATATAGGACCGCCATTTTGCTAAAAATTGATTAAAAACTTTGATGAAAGAATCGACATCCGTCAGCGTGGTCGTGGTGGACATTTTAACAAATAACACTTTTCATTCATAATTGCCGAACGTTTTCTCTTCGTAATACAATAAAAAATTTAAATTAAATTTTGTGTTTTATTTTGTTTTAGAAAACAAACTTCTTGTTGAAGAACCCTTTATGTATGCCTGGAAACGATATTCAGAAACTTTAGCTTATGTTACAATTTTGTATTTGTTACTCACCGCAAAATGAAAATAATCCTTCTTTCGCATCAATTGACATGTGTTCATCACTTTCAAAAAGCGGGCACACTTTTATTAAATTTCTTTTATAATAAATTTCTTGTGAAAAGTATGTCATTGAAAAGCAATCACGTGCAGATTGTAAAAACTATTCAAACAGGTAGTTTCTGTACTTTTCTCTTATTCAAAAGAATAAACGATAACTTTGCCGTTCTCTTTTGTATTATTATTCTGCTTTCTGCTTAATTTTTTGAGACAATTTTTTTTTATCGTTTGAAATGATATTTTTTTTGTGAAACTTTTGTTTTTGGATGCAATTTCAAAACCACACAACATTCAGCTAAAAAAAAATTTAATAAACTTGATTTGTTTTTTGCTTCCTCAAGTTGTTATTTTACTTAACACTTAAAGTATCATTTACACAGTTCATTTTATTAGGGGTTTTAAATAAATCAAACAAAAACAAAAAAAAAGGTGAAAAAATAACAAAAAATATAATTTTTCAAAGTCAATATCTTGGCGACATAAACCGAATCTTAATGAACTTTAAAAATATATTTTTTTTATTTTGTTTTTGTTTATTTTTAAGCCAGTTCAAAAGGTCAATGTTCTTAAAATTTTATTTGGCAGAAAAAAAATGTTAAAATTTCTTATTTCACAGGTTATTTAATACGATTGCGTCAGACTTAAGTTTAAAGTTGCCAGATATGACGTTACAGGTATCATCATTTTGGCGATTTATTTGTTGATCGAGACTACTTCTTTGTCTTTAATAAAAATCTTTTTTCAACACTCTGTGGTGATTTTTTTAACCTTTCAAAACTATTCACAATGCAAGACTAGGCTCTATAGCACCTTACAACTCAACGGAAATCTTTTTTCGCCCGGTAATATTTTTGGAATTTGAATAAGAAGTGAAGGAGGCGGCTATTCAACGCTTAATGTAAAAAGGAATAAATACCTCGCTAACTCAACCTGATAGTCGTTTAACTTGGAGAAGCTATATAGAAGCAAAGCTGTTAAGGGGTTTCTCAACAAGAAGTTTGTTTTATAAGTCAAAAAAAAAAAAAAAATTAGATTAAGATGATTTAAATTTATATTTTATAACGAAGAGAAAATTTCAGCAATTTTCACATCAAAAGCGCTCGCCGTTCATACCAAACAAACACCCAGCAAAGACGAAAAGGAGTGACAACAGTATTTTATTTACTGGCGGAACAAATCCAAACAACTTAATACTAGATTTATGTTTAATTTGGTTTGACGTGTCAACATAAATAGACCGACACCTTAATATCGCTTCTACATTGTGCAAATTGGATTTAAAACAAGATGGCAGTTGATACCGATTATCATGAGCGACTTTTGTTTAGCGACAAAGGTCACTTTTGTTTAAATTGATACATTAATAAATAGAACTGGCGCATTTAGAGTGATGTTAATTCTCAACTGTACACCGCTACAACTAGAAAAACTTACTGTTTTGTGTGCTTTATAGGCTGGCTAAATTATTGGTCCGTACTTCTTTAAAAATTATGCTATTTAGAATATTAAAGTCAATGATGATCGCTATAGAGCTAGCCATGATTACTGACTTTTTCGTGCATCATCATCAAGCAGTCACGATGTGTAAGACAGCGAAACATGTCACAGAATTCGTGCCACAATTGATTAACTGAACGAACTGCTTGGTTATGTTTCGGAGTGTAAGATTAGATTTACATCTGCGCCTGGCTATGAAGCCTTAATCAGATGGTGGATCAAACCACTGCATAATTTGGAACGTCATGCTCGTCCTAGTAAGCCGAAGCTATAATTCTATGCAACAGAATTTTCTAGTTGCAACTTCGATGACTCCAGAGCAGGGCTGCAAATCATCACTCCTTGCTTAAGAGTTGGAGACTTTCCAACTCCTGTCCAGAACACATGTCTAGCAAGCTCACTGGATCTGGGAACATTTCACCAGGTAGGTGTTATTAAAGGTGAAATGAACCCGGCCACCATAAAACCATAGACTAATATGGGGCCGCGAAACCACAACCACCACGATACTCCCATAAGGGGCCAACCTTAATAATCAGCCAGAGAATAGTTAAGTCTCCAAAGAGACAAATAACGGAACTCTGCGGGTCACTGAATGCCGTGGAAATAAAGTGGAGTTTCCAGTTGTACTTCAGGGGACTGGGCTCCCTTTTCTCCAGTTGCACAGGTCTAAGTTGTTGCTATTTCCAAAGACCATATATATGTGCCCCCGGGGGGTATATATCTCGGAGTCATAAATTGGCCTCCAAAAATAAGCGAATGTGCTAGACCACGCCGATAAGCCCGAAAAGAGGGAACAATACTCGCCGCGCTATTGCCCATATGCCACTAATATTGAAACTAGAAAATAATCTTTTTATAAAAACTAATAAAACGTTTCGCAAATGTTCTATACAGAGAAATAAACGTTTTAAAATTTTGAAATCATTATTTACGTGAGCAAAACCGTGGATGACCGCTGCACATGCAATGCATTGTGCCAGAACTAGAAAATTAGGTTATGGGGAGGAGGAAAGAGGAAGTAGTGTTTGTAGACATTCAATTCGAACTTTTCTTCATTGAAAATGACAGGAAAGACCTCTGGAGATAGTTTATTTCACATACAGACTGTTCTATTGAAAAACGAATTTTCCCTGTAATACGTAGCGCTTTAGAAAGTGCAGAACAAATTGGAATTGGGCAGTACTTTTCACGGTTTTTAGCCTCAACCTTCTTGGAGATCGGAGTTACATTAGCAATATTTCAACAGTTTGAAAGCTCGCCGACATGATACAATGTGCTGAACTGCGCTGCTAATGGACGCGCTAACGCCAAAGAGCTCTATTTCAAGACTTGTGCTAGAATCCCATCTTGCCCAGACTACTTGTTGATGTTGAGATCTATTAAAACCTTTTTAACCATAAACCAAAACTTCGATCTGATTTTAATCGAAATTTTTTTGGATGGAACAAAAGTTTTCATTCCAAACAAAATGCTGTTTGCAATAATTTCCATTATGGCAGGACACATAATTTCCAATTGAATTGTTTAAGAAATTCGTTGAGGTCATCCCAACGAGACTTCTCATAAATTTATTTTAAACGTTTAGCAGCCGATTTCGAAACGTTGTGTAGGTCTGAATATGAAAAGTAGGCGGATATGGTGCAGTGTGATCGGAATTGCCGAGAGGTGCACAAAACACTACCTTCATACTGTTGGGGGTGGGAAGTTGGAAAAAGGTCGAACATATTTCTTTGGTACCATTCAAATACAAGAAATGTGTGTTGGTTTATTGGACTTGTCAGGGTATGTCAGCAAGCAAAATTACCGCGTTTGGGATTCTGAAAATCGTGGAGCGATTATTGAGAAGACTTTGCAGGCTCAAAGTTTCACTGTATGGTGCGCTATGTGATATGGAGGCGTGATTGCTCCGTTTTTTTTCTCGAAGATGAAGCTTGAAATGCGATAACGGTCAATGGATGACGATGGACAATGAGGATATCCGCACATGACGGTACCACATGTCACACAGCCAATGAAACGATCCATGTATTGCAAACCAAATTTCCCGATTGCATAATTTCACGACAATCAGCAGTTAAGTGGCCAGCCAGATCGCGTGATTTAATACCACTAGATTATTTGAGTCTAAACGGAGCCAAGCGAAACGATTTCAGCCTTAAAACTCAAAATCCGTGATGTGATTAACGAAGTAGGACCGTCGTTTTTCCAAAAAGTGATTAAAAACTTTGATGAAAGAATCGATATCTGCTAGCGTGGTCATTCATAATTGCCGAACTTTTCTCTTCGTAATACAGTAAAAATTTGAATCCTCTTAACCTAATTTTTTTTTCTTTATTTTGTTTTCGAAAACAAACTTCTTGCTGGAAAACCCTTTATATAGTTTACAAAACTAAATAGTAAAAGTAAGCCTTTCGCTAATTTTCGTACTCTACTTCTACGGGTTTTACTCACACATCTCAAATAATTCCTGTCGTAGTTAATTTGAAATAGAGTGAAAAAATTATCACTCAAAATATTTTGACGGCTTAAAAAGCCCTATTTGAAGGACTGTTTTGAAACAACATGTGGCCATTTAACATCAACTTTGTTTAGCAGTTCTGCATGACCTACATACGTACAAATACACATACATATTTATGCATGCAGCGATCATTTTTAAATTTTGCTACAAGCAATTTATATGTGTGTGTGTATGCGTGTTGATGTAGTTGTTGGTCGTCATTATAAATTGCTATAATTTTTTTTTTATTTGGATAAACAATTTCAACTATCGATTTACTGCAGAAATAAGAAATTAGAAGGCGATTAAACCAGTTGTATTAAGAAGTGGCTGTAACTCTATACGCTTCGCTACCACCATTGTGAGGTGATGAAATCACATTTTTTGTTAACTATTTATTTACTCACTTGGTTACTTGTTAGTTATTATAAGGAGTGTTTTTTATGGAGGTATAGAACTCTTTGAAATTAAATTTAGTTTATTCGAATCATCGATTACTGTGACGATGAAAGAATTACGTGAAATTTTTGAGAGAAACAACGTGCCAACAAAACGCACTATTTATCGTGTAGTGAATGATATCGAGGAAAGAGGGTCTGTAGGTGATTGGCCCAAGCATGGACTACAATGTACTGCAAGATCGGCTGAAAATATTACTGCTGCTCAAAAATGTGTTCACAACAATTCATCAACTTCAATTTGATGCCGTGCTCAGAAGCCTGGTCTTCAAAGAACAGCTTTGGCCACAATTTTGCAGAAGGTTTTGCACGTGCTTCCATATAAGATTCAGTTGACACAAGCGCTTTTTCCACAAGACCATTTACACCGCCGTACATATGCCAATAGGATGTTACTGCTCGCCCATGGCAACCCCGAATTTTATGAAAAAATCATTATGAGCGAGGAGACACATTTTCATTTGAATGTGTATGGGAATAAACAGAGTAGTCGGTTCTGGGGATTGGTGAACCTTCAAATTATTCAACTGCTACCTTTGCATCCATTAAAAGTAACAGTCGGGTGTTCAATTTGGTCAGGAAGAGGAATCATTGCACCTTACTTCTTTGAAAATGAGAACGGCGTAACGGTAACTGTGAATGGGGAGCGATATTGTGGTATGATGCATGCTTTGGGCTTGATTAACATGTAGTATCAACAAGACGGTGCTACATCACATACAGCCAGGATTTCATTTGAATTACTGCGAGACCTCTTTCCACAACAAGTTATTGAAAAGAAATGGTGATGTTGATTGGCCTCCACGGTCGTTTGATTTGACTGCTCCGGACTTCTTTTTGTGGGGATATCTGAAAAGCAAGGTTTGTGCAAGCAAAGCAGAAACGCTTGAGCATTTCATATTCGTAATGAAGTTAATGAAATACCGCGTGAAATGTGTGAGAATGTAATGAATAATGCGCTCAAAAGGGCTCGCACATTTGAGGCTAACAGAGGCGAACATTTATCTGATATTGTATTCCAAAGTGTCCCGGCGGACACTCTGCAGTTCAGCGGCGTAAAATTGCATTATGTTGAAGGCCAATTAAATGAGTCCGAAACGTGAAACTATGCGGCTACTAAACGTTTCCCTCTTTAAATTAATTGTATCACGAGCTGTGTGCCACGTTGCGCTGTGTCGTTGAAAACACAGCTACTGCACATCATGGATGTACCCCCCGGGGGCACGTATATATGGTCTTTATAGAACTTCGACTATCTAGACACAGTGCAACTGGGGTGAAAAGGGAGCCCAGTGCGCTGAAGTCAGCAGGCGTACAACTGGAAACTCCACTTTATTCGCACGGGAATCAGTAATACCCGCAGAGTTCATTATTCGTCTCTTTAGACATTTAATAGTTCTCTGGCGGATTATTGAGGTTGGCCCCTATATGGGAGTATCGTGGAGGTTGTGGTTTCACGGCCCTATAACAGTATAATGGTTATTATGGTGGCCAGAATCATTTCGCCGTTAATGACACGCTAGGTGAATGATCCAGTCCAGTGAGTATGCTAGACATGTGTTCTGGACAGAAGTTGGAAAGTCTCCAACTCTTAAGCAAGGAGTGATGATTTGCAGCCCTGCTCTCGAATCATCGAAGTTGCAACTAGAAAGTTCTGTTGCATAGAATTATGGCTTCGGCTTCCTAGGACGAGCATGACGTTCCAAATTATGCAGTGGTTAAATCCACCATCTGATTAAGGCTTCATGGCCAGGCGCGGATGTAAATCGAATCACACAGTCACTCCTAGTTGCAATTTTAAAAACCCGGAGTATGCTGCAGCCTTCACTCCTTGCTGAAGAGTTGGAGACTATCCAACTCCTGGTCTAGAACGCATGAAGCTTAATAAAATTAAGGAACACTTCTGCAATCATGCTCACTGAAGCTGGACCATTCATTGTGTTCATTGTAAATAATCTGACCCACACAACGCAAACGAGGGCCTCGAAACCACAACCACCACGATACTCCCGAAGTTCCAAGCTCAATAATCAGTCAGAGAACAGCTAAAAGGCTAAAACACCAAAAAGCTGTGGGGCTTTACTGATTCCCGTGGAAATATAGTGGAATTGTCCGGTTGGCTCCTGCTAGCCTTGAAGGGGACTGGGCTCCCTTTAACTTCCGCTGACACATGTAATGACTGTGAGATACCTTTAAAACATATCAATGTGTCCCCGGGGGCGAACATGACGGTGCCATATGTCAAACAGCCAATGAAACGAACAATCACATAATTTCACGACAATCAGCAGTTAAGTGACCATCCAGTTCGTGTGATTTAATGCCATTGGATTACTTTTTGTAGGGCTATGCTAAGGACAGAGTCTATATGTATATAAAACTCAAAATCCGTGATGTGATTAACGAAATAGTACCGCCATTTTGCCAAGAAAAACTTTGATAAAAGCATTTATCACCGTGGTTATGGTGAACGATTCCATATATCATTGTTCATTCATAATTGACGAACTTTAATCTTCGTAAATATAATAAAAATTTGAATCATTTTAATCTAAATTTTTTGTTTTATTTTGGTTTAGAAAACAAACTTCTTGTTGAAAAACCCTATATATCGCCAAATTTTTGATTCGAATAAAACATAGTTTTTTAAAGTTAAATCAACTTTAAAAAAATTTTAAATAAATTAAAAAAAAAATAACTTATTTTATTTGTTCCTTCTTTCAATATTTCGCAGTAACACAGCTGCTTTTTTAAGTACTTTTTCTTCTTCTTGACCTTTCGATTTAGATTTTTCTTTGCATTTAGCATTTTTCGATTAAGGAGTAACTAATGCGGAGATGTAGTAGTCCAAATTCAGAATATGAGAGTGAATAAATTTTATTAAAAAAAACTTTATTTTTTACCTAAAGAATTCCTCTTGAGTCTGTTATCAGTATTTTATCATTGTCTCGTCTGCGGAAGATAAGGGTGCAGCAGTATCACGTGAGGATAAATTTTTTTAACTTAACAATTTTTATGGCTTTAAAAGTATTAAACCGACGTAAACTGGTATTTATTACGACTTTCTGCTTCTTTTTGTTTAAGTAGGCGGCTTCTCTGATATAAATTCTGCCTTTATCGTTTCTCTTTGCATGTACACTTGTGCCCAAAAATTGAGAGAGAGAGAGAGAGAAGTTGATGATTTCTTTTAATCATATAATTGTCTTTCTAATGTGTTTTAAAGAACTTTCACCCTTTTTCTTATTGCAAATAACAGAATTAAATATCCATTTTAAACATGTTTAATTTGATTGAGTTTCTATAATTTGACATAAACAGACGGCAAAAATTTATCCACTTTTTGCACAGTTGTTTTTAAAGTCACTGCTTGTCTCGTTGTATCCAATTTTATGGCAAAAAAAAGTAAAAGATCTGGTTCGACAAGTGGCTTACGTGACAAAAAATGTATACAAGAATCATGGCGGATGGATGCTGCTTTAAACATGTGTGTACATATTTCCTATTGAATGCCACTGAAACAACAACAACAACAACCGCAATAAATAAATAAAAGTACGCATTTAAGTAAAGTATAAGAAAACCACGTATCATTCGTTAAAAATGAACAGGTACGCAGCAAAGAGAAGGGAAAGAAGACAATAATGAATTAATTTTGTTCTAAATTTAGCAACGTCGTTGTTATTTTTGGAGAAGACAAGAATCTAATTTTAACACGAGTGAGTTTTTATGGTTAAGCAGAGATGCTTTATGTTGTTGCATGCATTTTCAGTCTTTTGCTAGAGAATCGCTTAGAGGGGGCAACAAAATTGATATTCCCTTAAAAGGGATCTCAAAGCCTATAATTAGATGCCTACAAAGGAATATTTTCTTAAGCTAAAAAGCAAAGTGTGGACACATACAGAAACCACAACCATCACGATACTCCCGAATGGCCAACCTTATTAATCAGTCAGAGAACAGCTAAAGGTGTGCCCCTGTAGGCTAGTAGGTAGTGTACCAGCTTGTCAGTATGGGGGTTGTGGGTTCGATTCCCAACGGAAACAACTTTTTAATTTTTTTTTTGCAATTGTGGCAACACCAGCAACATGACAAATTTGACATTAAGTTTTTTGACATACTATTCGTAGTAGATGCATTGGCAGTTGTTGTTACAATGACTTCAATTTCGCACGTATTAAAATCCACCAGCAGAGTCATTCCTCGTCAATCATATAAGTTTTTTAGCATGTAGTTTGTTTTTCAATTGCGGCAACAACACCAACAACATGACAAAATCTGCTATGAAAATGGTGGTTCTCTTAAAATTCGTGTTATTTTCGGACAACATAATCGTCCTTCTGAGATTGCTATTAAATTTGAGTCGATAGGCTCGCTACAAAATGTGCGAATACCAATGCGTGTTCAACCAGATCGTTCAACTGAATACAACGTAGCCGTAAGCTACACAGTGCTGAAGCAGATACAAATTTGTCAATTCCTCGACGTTCTCAACAATTGAGGTTATCCAAAACCACTACATTGACGTGATTTGCTTTACATTCGCACCTAGCCATGAAGCCTTAATCAGATGGTGGACCAAACCACTGCATAATTTGGAACGTCATGCTCGTCCTAGGAAGCCGAAGCTATAATTCTATGCAACAGAACTTTCTAGTTGCAACTTCGATGATTCCAGAGCAGGGCTGCAAATCATCACTCCTTGCTTAAGAGTTGGAGACTTTCCAACTCCTGTCCAGAACACATGTCTAGCATGCTCACTGGATCTGGGAACATTTCACTAGGTAGATGTTATTAAAGGTGAAATGAACCCGGCCACCATTAAAACTGACCTGTCTGTCATGGGGCTACGAAACCACAACCACCACATTACTCCCATATAGGAGCCAACCTCAATAATCAGCCAGAGAACTATTAAATGTCTAAAGAGACAAATAATGAACTCTGCGGGCTTACTCATCCCCGTGGAAATAGAGTGGAGTTTCCAGTTGAACCCCTGCTGCCTTCAGGGGACTGGGCTGCCTTTTTCCCCAGTTGCACTGTGTCTAGATAGTGGAATTCTATAAAGACCATATTTATGTGCTCCCGGGGGGCCAAAACCACTACATGGCGAATTTTTTGTAAGGATTTGATTTTGAAGCCTTTCAAAGTTCAACTGGTAGAGGAATTGAAGCCGACCGACCATTTACAACGCTATAAATTCGATTAATTCATTCAGGAACAATCGGCTGGTTTTTCTGATAAAATAATGTTTTCAGACGAAGCCCACCTTCTCTCTTGTCACAGTATGTCAAAAAGCAAAATTGCTGCATGTTGTTTTCCGCTCAGACCAGTACTCAGAAGATGACCCCTACTAATGCAGTGCATTGTACCACAACTAAGAAAATAGGTTATGGGAAGGAGGAAAGATCGAAAACTCTCATTTTTTTTTTGGAGCAGCACTCACATGCAATGCATTGTGTCAGAACTAGGAAATTAGGTTATGAGGAAGGAGGAAAGAGGGAGTAGTGTTTGTGGACATTTGATTTGAATTTTCCAACATTGAAAGTGACAGGAAAGACCTCTGGAGGCAGTTTATTTCACACACAAACTGTTCTGCTAAAAAAACGAATTTTCTCTGTAATGCATAGTGCGATTTACTGGCCATTCGACCACAAATGGATGTGCTCTGAATGAACATCGAGTCAAACGCAAAAATGTACGAATTTCGGGAACAAGTTCTCTAATTTCGTTAGAGCACTTACCATTGTAGTAACGATAAAACAATGAAATACTACCTTCATGCTCTAGGGAATCAATAGAGTTGGATAGCCTAACGTTCCTAATGAGCCTCTTAGCCAACTCCTATAAGCGGTCGAGCAACTCCAAAATAGACTTTGGGGTGCTGGTTCACACATGAGAGTTGTATTCTATCTTTGGACGGATATTGGTGGTATATATAGTATGAAGATCGGATGGAGTGAAGTATTTTTTTTTTAAAGAGAAGTAACACTTCAGGTAACAACGCCTATTTAGTCAAGTACCGTGGTACATTCTTTTTTAGGAAAGGGATAGAGAAGAGATGAAACAGGTGGTGAAAGTAAATGGATAGTCGGAAATTAACTGCCGTATAAAGACAGCACAGCGACCAGTGACTATGCCTTCATCGCTGAGCAGCCCCACCGACAGTCAATTTATAATTTTGTAATGAAAAAAACCCAAGGTCTTCGTTGGGAATCGAACCCAAAACCCCCATACTGACAAGCTAGTACAATACCTACCAGCCTACAGGGGCACCTACACCGCTTTAGAAAGCCGAGACACTTGAAAGCTTCTTTAGAAACCTGAAAACGTGTTTAGTCCATCGAACGTCACTTTGAATTTTCATGCCAACAACATCAAGAGCTTCCGATTCCGTAATACCTACATATATCAGCCACAGTAACCTGTGCGTCACCATTTTCGAACACAGATCTATGCGTAATCATGTCACATTGCGTCTTACGGGCAATAAAATCGACTATATTCGCCGCGACACCGCGAAATCGTGATTGATCCTATCATTCTGAACATCCTAGAGTGATTATTGAGATGCCTTTGCATGCTCAACGTATCACTATATGGTGCCGTATGTAGTCTGAAGGCATGATTATGCCGTTATTTTTTCGAAGATGAGGCTGGAAATGCGGTAACGGCCAATGGATCACGCTATCACGAAATGTTGACAACTTAACTTGGCCTATTATGGACAATGTGGATTTTAGTGACATGTAGTTTCAACAAGACTGTACCGAATATCATACAGCCAATGAAACGATAAATTTATTGCAAACCAAATTTTCCGATCGCATAATTTCACGACAATCAGCAGTTAAGTGGCCAACCAGATCATGTGATTTAACACCACTGGATTATTTTTTGTGGGGCTATGTTAAGGACAGAATCTATATGGAGCCAATCGAATCGATTTCAATCTTAAAACTCAAAATCCGTGATGCAATTAACGAAATAGGTCGCCATAATGCCGAAAAAACTTTGATGAAAGAATCGACATCTATCAGCGTGGTCTTTGCCAGATTGATATCTTTTTCTTTCATAATTGCCGAGATATTAACAACCGGAAAAAAAATAAAGTGGTCAACATTGACTGTAAAGTTCTGACCAGCGTCGTTTTTAAAGAAGTACGAACTGTAGAATGATTCATCAATCCATAAAACGGTGACAAATAAATTACATTGTTAAATAAAATTCGCTTATGAAAATCGGGATCAAGGACAAACCATTTTAGCCCCAATTTGAACAGAGCGTGACAAGTCTTATATCGATACCGAGTCATGTGGCCATAATCTGATAGTGGTCTTACCACTGGGTGTAGGAAAATGCATCCACCCACGCCCTAAGATGCATACACACCAGGTGGATATACGCATAGTTGCAATATTCGAGTGGACGGCAGTAGAGCCGTACCCACACTCCTTGCTTAAAAGTTGGAGATTATCCAACTCCTGGCCCTGTAACAAGCGCGACTAGGACATTTACTTGGAGATGAACCCTTTCTTTTCGTTAACACCTCTTCGGAACTTTCTTCAAAGCCCGATTTAAACCACAGCCACCACGTTGCTTCCCGAGAGGCCTCACCAGCAACCAGAACAGGGTCGTAGTCCTGCGGGCAACTAGTTCCCATGGTACCAGTTGTGTGTCCTATGTCTCTTTTAGTATCGGTTTCTTGCTAACTCAGGCGACTGGTGCCACAACGACATTCACGCCCTAGGAAGCCGAGGACTAATTCTAGCAACAGGTCATTCCTAGTTGCAATTTCAGCGGTTTCAAAGCAGGGTTGCAAACCACTACTCCTTACTGAAGAGCTGGAGACTATCCAACTCCTGGTCCAGAACATATGACTAGCATGCTCACTGGATCCAGATCATTCACCCGTTGGTTTTATTAAAGGCGAGATGATCCTGGCCCTCTAAATCAATTCATGCGAGGGCGGCGAAACCACAACCACCACGATACTCCCGAAGAACCAACCTCAATAATAAGTCAGAGAAACAGCTGCCTTCAGAGGACTGGGCTCCTTTATACCGCCAGCAGTACAGGTCTAGATGGTTAAGTAAGTTATAAAAATCGATAAATGTGCCCCCGGGGGACTTGGGTAATATGTAGTGTCACCCTCGCCCTAGGAAGCCGTCGGATATCTCTATCCTCTAATCACTCCTAGTTGCAACTTCGAGAGCTTGAAGCAGGCCGCCATCCCCATTCCTTGCTGAAGAGTTGGAGATTATCCAACTGTCGGTGCAGAACACATGACATAGAATGCTGACCGAATCATTCACCCTGTGTTCTTGGTCAAAAGTGAGATAATAATGGCCCCTTAATCATTTCATGAGGGCCGCGAAACCACAACCACTACGATGCCCGCGAAGGGCCAACCTCAGTAAACAGTCAGAGAACAGCTAAAAAGTTAGACTCTGGGATTTATTAATTCCCGTGGAAATAACGTGCAGTTGCCCAGTTGGCTTCTGCTAGCTTTTAGGGGACTGCACTCCCTTTTACCCCTGGTGACACATGTAATGATGGTGAGATTCTATAAAGGCATATCAATGTCCTCCGAGGGAACCCTCGGGGGCACATATATGGTCTTTATGGAGAGCTACTATGTAGACCTGTGCAACTGGGGGAAAAAGGGAACCCAGTCCCCTGTAGTCAGCAGGGGTACAACTGGAAACTCCACTTTATTTCCACAGGAATCAGTGACCCGCACAGTTCCGTTATTTGTCTCTTTAGACACTTAACTGTTCTCTGGCTAATTATTGAGGTTGGTCCTTTATGGGAATATCGTAGTGGTTGTGGTTTCGCGGCCCCATATCAGTCTATGGTTCTATGGTGACCGGGTTCATTTCACCTTTAAGAACACCTACCTGGTGAAATGTTCCCAGATCCAGTGAGCATGCTAGAAATGTGTTCTGGACAGGAGTTGGAAAGTCTCCAAATCCAGGAGTGATGATTTGCAGCCCTGCTCTGCAGGGAATCATTAAAGTTGCAACTAGGAAAGACCTTTTGCATAGAATTATAGCTTCGGCTTCCTAGGACGAGCATGACGTCCCAAATTATGCAGTGGTTTGACCACCATCTGATTAAGACTACGTAGTCAGGCGCAGATGTAAATCTAATCACGCAGTTGTGTTTCCGGGGGCAGACCCAAAGTTTAAGGGGTTTTTAAAGCTCAAATTCAAAACAAAAACTCCAATACCCCATACCGCTACCAGGAGAAACTTTATCTTACTCTTTCACGCCATTCAGAAACAGCTGATTTCTTTCCAAAATAGGTTTCCTATTTGCCATCAATCGGTGTAGATTGATTAGAAGATTACTAAATCCCTTTTAAGGGAGAAGATTAATATCGAGATACTAGATCTACAAGCAGTTCCATTGGACTTTTGACCCTGGTAAAGCTTATGGACATCCAAGAAGGGTGGCATTGTGCTTGAAGAAGAACAAAACGTTTTGAAAATATTTATTGCACAAGAGCGGACTGCAGGGTGAATTTGAAAATGTTTCGCGAGTTTTTAATACAATGAATCCGTTAGTTTTAAAATTTTCCCGCCTTTTAATTAAAATGGCAACACTGCTTCTGTCTATAGACAACTGTTAGCTATCTCCTGGCTAAATTTAAACAGGCTGCCTCATTTAATTTATGTTTGGCAAACTAAGTCGCGTCTGGAAAAGAAAGTGGAAAAAAGTAGATTTTATGCTGTTTCGTTTCTAGTGTGAGGTGATGGATCCACGTTATGTCCACGGTTACGAAACGGCGCTAAAGCTCGTATATATTGCATAGATCTACCACAATACAGCGGCCACCAAACAGCACAATCACAGAATTAGGGTCGCTATTTTAATTAGGACACAGGAAAGTCGAAAAGTCACGCACTTAACGATCCACCCTCGGCTTAATATTGTCTAATCAAATAGGAAAATAAATCTTTTTTAGCTATAATTCAAACCTTGCACATTTTATAGAGATTAAAATTCATTTCCTATTTCATTCTTCCTCAAAACGCTTATTTTGTTGCAGCTACGCATCTGTTTATGGTCAAACAACTTTCTCTCATCTCATAAATGCGAACTGTACACACATTCAATTTCATTAATTAAAAATGGAAAAATTATATAAATTAGTGAACTATTTTTGTATTTCGCCAGCAAAATACAAGTTTCAACATTTTATTTTATTTAATTTTATTTATTTGTTTTCAAGATAAAAACTTTTCAGCAAATTAAAATTTGTTTGCTGGCGTTTAGAAACAAAGATAACGATCTATGAAATGTTTTTTAATTAATAGAAATGAATGAATGAATGACTGAATCATTAATTCTTTTTATTTGGATGGCGTATCATCTTCCAGATGTATGGAAACAAAGATAATTTTCTATTAATTCATCATAATTTCAGGATTAGCTGACCTAATTTATAGATTGGGTTCAAAGACAAGTTAATCTTTCGCATATTTTACATTAAGCCAGACAGTGATGCAGAGAGTGAGACAGGAGAAGAGAAAGTTTATAATGGCAATCGATGAGTGTTCTTGAAGAGGTTCAAGAAGTGGAAATGAAACGGATATTTCTGTGTATCAATTCAAATTTTCTCAACCAAGATCCATATCATCTTTTAAAATATTAATTCCACCTAAGCTCTATGATGTTTTGTTGGAGCCGAACTTGTGGCTACAAAAAAAAAAATACTCTAGTTCGCGAATTTATACCCAAAAACAAAACAAGAAATTGAAATCAACTACTGATTGATTATATTTCTATCGTTTACCGAAACGTTCACGGCATGAAAACAAATCTTTCGTCATTATAAAGGGTCCGCCAAATAACTTTTTTTTTGTGTTGAATATTATAAACAAAACTACACAGTTTTACGGCTGTGTGGCACGTAGCGCCGTCCTGCTGAAACCAAATATTGCCAATATCCTCCTCTTCAATTTTTGTGAATAAAAATTCGTTCAACATGGCCCGAATAACGATCGCCATTGACTGTAACGGCCACTCCTGAAAAATGGCCCAAACAGTGACTCTTTTTGGGTGCGTAGGCTTTTTAATGTATGCGTGCGGTTACCCCCCGGGGGCACATATATATGGTCTTTGGAGATAGCAACAACTTAGACCTGTGCAACTGGGGGAAAAAGGGAGCCCTGTCCCCTGAAGTCAGCAGGAGTACAACTGGAAACTCTACTTTATTTCCACGGGAATCAGTAAGCTCGCAGAGTTCCGTTATTTGTCTCTTTAGACATTTAACTGTTATTGAGGTTGGCCCCTATATGGGAGTATCGTGGTGGTTGTGGTTTCGCTGCCCCATATCAGGTTTGTTGTTTAATATGGTGGCCAGGATCATTTCGCCGTTAATGACACGCTAGGTGAAAGATCCAGTCCAGTGAGCGTGCTAGACATGTGTTCTGGACAGGAGTTGGAAAGTCTCCAACTCTTCAGCAAGGAGTGATGATTTGCAGCCCTGCTCTGGAATCATCGGGGTTGCAACTAGAAAGTTCTGTTGCATAGAATTATAGCTTCGGCTTCCTAGGACAAGGATGACGTTCCAAATTATGCAGTGGTTTGATCCACCATCTGATTAAGGCTTCATGGCCAGAGTGTGATTTGTTTTACATCCGCGCCTGACTATGTAGTCTTAATCAGATGGTGGACAAACCACTTTGTATAATTTGGAACGTTATACATACGTCCTAGATAGCCGAAGACATAATTCTAAGCAACAGAACCACCTAGTTACAACTTGAATAATTCCAGGGCAGGTCTGCAAACTATCACACCTTGCTAAAGAGTTGGAGACTTTCTAACTCCTGTCCAGAACACATGTCAAGCATGCTCACTGGACTGGATCATTCACTTAGGGTGTCATCAACAGCGAGATGATCCTGGCCACCATAGAACCATAGACTGATATGGGGCCGCAAAACCACAACCACCACGATGCTCCCATATAGGGGCCAACCTCAATGATCAGCCAGAGAACTATTATAAGTCTAAAGAGACAAATAATGAACTCTGCGGGTCGCTGATCCCCGTGGAAATAAAGTGGAGTTTCCAGTTGACCACCTGCCTGTCTTCAGAGGACTGGGCTCCCTTTATACCCCAGTTGCACAGAGTCTAGATAGTGGAATATTCTACAAAGACCATATTTATATACCCCTGGGGGGAAGGCTTCATGGCCAGGCGCGGATGTAAATTTAATCACACATTGTATGCGTCTGGGTTTTCTGTGCCCCAAATGCTACAATTTTGCTTGTTTAGATACCCGCCAAGATCAAAATGAGCTTCATCTGAAAAGATGATTTTTTTTTGCAAAATCGGCATCTTCTGTAAGTCGATCGCAGGCCCACTTAGCGAAGCGTTGTTCAAGCGTATACACAACCATATTCGTTTAGCGGAAGGATAAAACTAATTATCTGTCAAATCAAACAAGAGCTCAGTGTTATCATTCACGAAATAACTACTAGTTGAAAAAAAAACGTTAGATGGCGGACCCTATATAAGCGCAAATACTCAAAAAGAGTGCAAAAAACCTAAGAGTGTGTATTGAACAGACTTTAACTGCATCGAACCTCGTGAGCGCATATAAACAACTTTCTAACATTAGAGCAGCATTTAAGATCAGAATTTTATGACTGAGTGAGGCCCCTCTGAAGCAAATGTTAGTAATAAAGCGAAATTCTATTATTTAAATGTTACGATTTTAGAACGCTTAAAAAATCACTCGCTAATCAATTATCGCTATGATATTCGTACAACACAACAAAAAAAACAGACACGTGACACCTTTTTACTGTTGGCAAAAATTTCGTTTATCTGCCTTTCCTCGCTTTCATATTCCTGCACATTTTGACGTCAAAGCGAAACAAATAATAGAACGTTTCTTATTTTCGAATTCATAAAGTGAAAAAAAATTTGTCAATAGTTAATGAATAATTAAAATTTAAATATTTTATCGAAATATTGATTTCGTAAAAGTTTTCTGTTCTTGGATGCTGCTGTGAAGAAATTTTGAAAAACACACCTCCATTTTTTATGTCTTTTCTGTTTTCTTGCTTGACACTTTTTTTAAGTTGAAATAAGAAAAATGAATAACGGGGTTTTTCAACAAGAAGTTTGTTGTTTTTCAATTTTGGCAACACCAACCATATGATAGATAGTTTTGTCATTTAGTGATTTAACGTATTCGTAGTAAATGCATTGGAAATTGTTAAAATGAATTCAATTTCGCACGAAAATCGCATAAAATAATTAAAATCCGCTATGAATTTTCGGACAAGATAATCATCCTTCTGAGACCGTTACTAAGAATTTGAGTCGACAGGCTCGATAAAAAAATGGACGAACACCTACGCTTGTTCAACTGGACACATCGCAACCGTTAGGCACAGTGTTAAAGCAGATCCAAATTTGTCAATTCCGCGACGTTCTCAACATTTAGAGTTATCCAAAACTATCACATGGCGAATTTTGTGTAAAGATTTGACTTTGAAGCCTAACAAATTTCAACTGGTGCAGGAGTTAAAGCCCAGCTGCCATTCACATCGCCGTAGATTCGCTTAATTCCTTCAGGAACAACCGGCTGGTTTTTTCTGAAAAAATCATTTTTTCAAACGAAGCTCATTTTTACTTGTCAGGGCATGTCAACAAGCAAAATTGCCGCATTTGGGTTTCTGAACATCCTGGAGCGACTATTGAGAAGCCTTTGCATGCTCAATGTGTCACTGTATATTGTATTATGTGATTTGGAGGCGTGATTGGGCCTTTTTTTTTAAAGATGAGGCTGGAAATGCAGTAATGTTCAAAGGATCACGCTATCGCGGAATAGATAGTGTGATTCGTTTTACATCCGCACCTGGCTATGTAGCCTTAATCAGATGATGGACAAACCACTATTGTATAATTTGGAACGTCATACATGCGTCCTAGGAGGCCGAAGACATAATTCTAAGCAAAAGAACCACCTAGTTGCAACTTTAATGATTCCAGGGCAGGGCTGCAAACCATCACACCTTGCTAAAGAGTTGGAGACTTTCAACTCCTGTCCAGAACACATGTCTAGCATGCTCACTGGACTGGATCATTCACTTTGCGTGTCATTATTAGTGAGATGTTCCTGGCCAGCATAATAACCATTATACTGTTATGGGGCCGCGAAACCACAACCACCACGATACTCCCATAAAGGACCAACCTCAATAATCAGTCAGAGAACTATTAAATGTCTAAAGAGACAAATAATGAACTCTGCGGCTCACTGATCCCCGTGGAAATAAAGTAGAGCTTCCAGTTGACTCCCTGTCTGTCTTCAAATAGTTGAAGTTCTATAAAGACCATATTTATATGCCCCTGGGGGGGGGCTATTGCGGAATGTGAACAACTCGATTTCGGCCTATTATTGACGACATGAATATCGCTGACATGTGGTTTCAATAGAACGGTGCCACATGTCACACAGCCAATAAAGCGATTAATTTGTTGCAAACCAAATTTCCTGACCGCATAATTTTACGACAATCAGCAGTTAAGTGGCCAACCAGATTGTGTGATTTAACACCACGACTATTTTGTTGTGGGGCTCTATTAACGACAGAGTCTGTCTATAGGGAGCCAGTCAAATCTTAAAAACTTAAAAAATCACAGATTCGCTCAATTCATTCAGGAACAGCAACTTGTCAGGGTATGTCAACAAGCCAAATTGCCGCATTTGGTTCTTTGAACGTCTTACAGCGACTATTGAGAAGCCATTGCATGCTCAACGTGTCACTGTACAGTGCGCTATGTTTTCTGCAGGCGTGATTGGGGCATTTTAGTTGAAGATAAGGCTGGCAATCCGGTAAGGATCAATGGATCACGCTATTGCGAAATGCGTGATAAGATTTACGTCTGTATCTAGCTTTGTAAGCCATAAACAGACGGTGGATCATACCACTGTGAATGAAATGTAGCGTCATTCTTGCCCTAGAAGGCCTTCAGATACGTATATCCTCCAGTCACTCGTGGTTGCCACTTCAAAAGCCCGGAGCTGGCCGCAGTCTTCACTCCTTGCTGAAGAGTTGGAGACTATCAAACTCCTTCCTGCCTCACAACCTCAATCATGCTCACTGGACCTGGACCATTCATTGTGTTCATTGTGAATGATCCGACTCACACAACTCAAACGAGAGCCTCGAAACCACAAGCACCACGATATTTCCGAAGGGCCAACCTCAATAAGCAGTCAGAGAAAAGCTAAAAGACTAAAAGGCTAAAAAGACAAATAGCTGAACTCTGGAGCTTTACTGATTTCTGTGGAAATAAAGTAGAATTGTCCAGTTCGCTCCTGCTGGCTTTGAAGGGGAGTGGGCTCCCTTTTACCCCTGTTGACACATGTAATGACGGTGAGATTCCATCAAAACATAGCAATGTGCCCCCTGGGGGTGGGGTGGACTATTGCGTAATGCTAACAAGCCACTTTGTCAATAATAACAAATTGGATATTATTGATGCGTAGTTTCAGCAGGACGGTGCCAAATGTCACACAGCCAATGAAACGATCAATTTATTGCAAACCAAATTTCCCGATCAAATAATTTCACGACAATCAGCAGTGGCCAGATCAAGTGACTTAACACGGGCTTTGTTAAGGACAGATTCTATACGAAGCCAATCGAATCGAGTTCAGCCTTAAAACTCAAAATCCGTGAGGTGATTAACGAAATAGGTCCGCCATTTTACCAAAAAGTGATTAAAAACTTTAATGAAAGCATCGACATCTGTCAGCGTGAACGTGGTGAACATTTGCCAGATTTTTCATTCATAATTGCCGAACGTTTTCCTTTCGTAATATAATAAAAATTTGAGTTATCTTAATCAAAATTATTTGTTTTATTTTGGTTTTCGAAAATAAACTTCTTGTTGAAAAACCCTTGACTTTATTCTTGTAAATATTATTTACTTTAATAGTCTTAATGCTTCTTAAATGAATACCAACCACTTTATCAATTTTTCTGTTTTATCATGTTAAAGTTTACTTAACACAGAAAGGTAGAGAGGTAAAGAGGTATCTACACACTCATATACATACATATACATACACATAGATATTAAACACAGATACACATGGTTAAATTAGTTAATTTCTTCACCATTTACTCACATTCGTAGTTATCTCTTCGTAAATATTTTTTACAAAATAAAAATTTTGTATCAACAAAAATTGGCGGCCAGAAAATTATCGAAAAATAAAAAGTCGATATCGTGCATTATAGTCACTCAGACAGAAATTCGTGCCCATTTAACTCACATGACAGGTCATATGGCTTTTGCTACGTTTGTATGCCATTAATTCGTCTACGTAATAATGAGACGTAAGATAAGACAGTGGGTGAACTATTTTAAATTAATGAATAAAAAATTATTAAGAACAAAAATAAATAGTTAAATAATAAAGGGTTTTCCAACAAGACGTTTGTTTTCTAAAACAAAATAAAATAAAAAAAATTTAGATCAACAAGATTATTCAAATTTTGATTGTATTACGCAGAGTAAAGTTCGTATGATAGCTGACAAATATCTGCTGACGATCATGCTGACAGATGTCAATGCTTTCATCAAAGTTTTTAATCCCATTTTGGCAAAATGGCGGATCTATTTCGTTAATTCACAAAAAAATATGAGTTTTAAGGCTGAAATCATTGGGTTGGCTCCGTATAGACACTGTCTTTAACATGGCTCCACAAAAAAATAATCCAGTGGTGTTAACTCACACGATTTAACTGGCCACTTAACTGTGATTGTCGTGAAATTATGCGATGGGGAAATTTGGTTTGGAATAAAATGATCGTTTCATTGGCTGTGTGACATATGGCGTCAATAATTTGCCAAAATTGAACTAATAGCATCTCACATTAGCGTCATCTGTTGAGCGTTTCCGGATTTCCAGCCTCAAAAAGTGGCCCAATCACACCTCCAGACTACATAGCGCACCATACAGTGACACGTTGAGCATGCAAAGGCTTCTCAATAATC
This sequence comes from Trichopoda pennipes, assembly GCA_030448955.1. Classification (NCBI taxonomy): domain Eukaryota; kingdom Metazoa; phylum Arthropoda; class Insecta; order Diptera; family Tachinidae; genus Trichopoda; species Trichopoda pennipes. The sequence continues at coordinate 12,068,840 of JASKUP010000175.1, read as the reverse complement.
GCTCTAGGATTTGCAGCAGCTCAAATGAGGCAATTTTGCTCGTTGACATACCCTGACAAGAGAAAAAGAGCTTCGTCTGAAAAAATGACTTTTCTGATAAATTTTTCTAAATGAATTAAGGGAATCTACGGCAATGTGAATGGTTGGTTGTCTTCAATTGCTGCCCTTGTTGTATCTTCAAAGGCTTCAAAGTCAAATCCTTACGATGCGATGGTGTTTGCACAAATTCTTAATAGCGGTCTCAGACGGACCGCTTAAATGTTGTCCTTAAAATATCACGAATTTTACGAAATGTAACTTTAACAGAACCACCATTTTCATAATGGATTTTAATTATTTTTATGCAATTTTCATGCAATAGCGGTCTCAGAAGGATGATTATCTTTTCCGAAAATATCACGAATTGTACGAAATGGTAACTTTTACTTAAATGGTGGTTTTTCGTAGTGGATTTTAGTTATTTGAATGTAATTTTCGCGCAAAATTAAATTCATTGTAACAATTGTCAATGCATCTACTACGAATATGTCAAAAAAGCTAAATGTCAAAACTATCTATTATATGATTGGTGTTGCCACCAATTTAAAAACAAAGTTGTTGTTGAAAAACTTTATATATCACTGGTAAGACTGTGAAAATTCTTTATCTTCCACGTTAGGCTTTCAATAATTCTTTGCACTTATATTCCTCATATATCCCACTTTGTAAACGAAGAGAGGGTATTTTGATGAAATACGCTAGGGATACTTCTCACAAACTGAAAAGGTATTGTTACGGATGTGTTTTGCTTAAGTTTTAAAAGAAAATAATTCAGCAATAAAGTAAACTACTGAATATTTGGTTTACTAACCGCGTGGCCTGCTAAGCAACAAAATTTCTAGTTACAAACTGCGTTATTTTATACATCCAAAACAACAACAATTAAATATGCTGTTTACTAACCGCGTAGTTTTCTAAGAATACTTATATACACAAGACAACAACAACTATCTTAAAATAAATTCCAAGAAGAAATTTCATCAGCATAAAAACAAAAACAAAAATACACACACAGACAATAAAATGTGGTACAAAGGGAGTATAAGATTTTTAATTTTTTTAGACTTCTAGTGGACAAATATAAAAAGGCAGCGTCCGAGCGTACACACAGACATGCAGGCGTCTATACATTAAATGAATAACATAACAACAACACAATGTGGTACAAAGGGAGTATAAGAATCTTAATTTTTCTAGACTTCTAGTGGAGAAATATAAAAAGGCAGCGTCTGAGCGTACACACAGACATACAGGCGCCTATACATTGAATGAATAACATAACAACAACAAAATGTGGTACAAGGGGAGTATAAGATTCTTAATTTTTCTAGACTTCTAGTGGACAAATATAAAAAGGCAGCGTCTAAGCGGACACTCAGACATACAGGCGCCTATACATTGAATGGATAACATAACAACAAAATTTGGTAAAAAGGGAGTATAAGATTCTTAATTTTTTTAGACTTCTGGTGGACAAATATAAAAAGGCAGCGTCTGAGTGGATAGTTAGTTAGTTAGTTGAAAAATAATTCTCTTGAAGTAAAGACGTGCATTTTAAGTAAATTCTGTAGTATCAACTTTGTGTAGTTAAAGTTAATAAACTTGTAATTATTTTAGAAACTCTAAAATCTGGTGTTATTTATTTTGCAATAAAGAACTCACAACGAAACGTTTATTAAAGATATTTTAAAATTATGAAATATTAAGGCTGCAGTTATAAAGTGATGAATGAGTTAAGGAAGAGTATCAGAATGTTTTTAAAGACTAAGGGAAGCAAGGTTGGTACGTTTTGAAACCATTAATAAAACTTTAAAATCTAAAGATAAAATGAAAAGAGCAGCTGTGCCAAAGAATACTTTTAACCAATAGCTACTTCGAATTGATTATCAGAGCATCCAAATAATTGTATCGTCGGAAAGAAGTTAAAATTTTTTCACACCACAAAAAAAATCACCGTATAAAATAAGAACTGAAAACAAATACAATTATTTATTTTAGATACCAAAGGTAAATAGTAACAGTGGCTACACTCTGCGATTAAGACATATAAGAATTGAAAAAGAAAATATAAACATCAGCGAAATTTATTTCAATTTAAAAAAGTTACGAAATATAGCGAATGATAAAATTAAATACGCATTCAAGGTTGCCAGTTAAGATTATTGCAAATATTTTTTATTTTATTACATAAAAATATTCATCCACAGAAATGTTTTATAAACAAAAAAAAAAAGCGAAATTTGTTTTTAAGTGATTTTTGTATAAAAATAAATTTTATATTAATTTTTTTATTAAATTCTGTATTCGTAGCTCAACGAACAATTAAAAAGTTAAACACTAAAAGAGAGTTTTTACTGTAGTAACAGCTCTACTGTTATCGAAGATACCTCTCTGGGAAAAAAACTTGCTGCAGCTAGAAGAAGATTCGATTATTGTTGAAACGCTTAAAGGAAGTAGAAGACGTTGTAAAGTTAAGGCATATTTGCTATAAAAACGGCATATTTACCATGGCCATGATTATTTATTTTTACTAAACAAAATTCTTTCTCTTTTTTTTACCTCTTTCTCTCTCTCTCTCTCTCTATTGCTACTAAGTTTTTTAGTATTTGTCTTTTACGCTTGACAGCCATAAAAATTATCCAAATTTCTATATTTTCTATTCCGAAGTGTGTCCTTAAGTTAACACAATTTCTAAGTATCACGATGAACAAATTTGCGCCTTTACCTTGAGTAAGCTGTGGTTTCGAGAAGAGCTGAACTCACAATATCCGGTTTAGCCAAATAGGCCCTTTCAAGCAACTCAAGCAACTTACTTTCCCCTCTCGAAGTAAGCCTTCGTTGACATTTGTTTTGTTAACAAGTTCACGACTTCTTGAATTTTCCGGCTCTTAGTTGTGAGGTACCAGGAGTCCTATGGCTTACTTAGCGACCGATGGTATGGTTTCTATATTGGGTGCTCTATGAGTGATTTGCTCAGTTTCCTATCGGAAAAGTGGCACAATTCCACACATCATTCCGGAGAAAGTCCCCCCCGGGGGGACATTGATATGTTTTAACGAATCTTACCGTCACTACATGTGTCGGGGATAAAAGGGAGCCCAGTCTCCTTCAAGGCTTGCAGGAGCCAACTGAACAATTCCACTATATTTCCACAGTGACCAGTAAAGTCCCAGAGTACAGCTATTTATGTTTTAAGCCTTTTAGCTGTTCTCTGACTGATTATTAAGGTTGGCCCATCGGGAGTATCGTGGTGGTTGTGGTTTCGAGGCCCTCGTTTAAGTTCTGTGGGTTGGATCATTTACAATAAACACAAGGAATGGTTCAAGTCCAGCAAGCATGATTGCGGTTGTGTTCTTAAATTTTATTAAGCTTCATGCGTTCTGTACCAGGAGTTGGATAGTCTGCAACTCTTCAGCAAGGAGTGAAGGCTGCCGCCTGCTCCGGGCTTTTGAAGTTGCAACTGGAAATCACTGGAGGATATACGTATCTGAAGGCTTTCTAAGGCGAGAATGACTCTATATTTCATTGTTATGATCCACTGTTTAGTTATGGCTTACACAGCTAGATACAGACGTAAATCTTATCACGCATTCCGGAGAAAGTAAGGTGGTGACTTTAGATATTTCCAAGGTGTTTGATAAAGTGTGGCATGATGCACTTCTGTCAAAACTTGCTGCTTTTGGTTCGGTAATAATTCCTACAGATTTATATCAAGTTTTCTCACGAATCGCCCTATACGAGTTGTTAGAGATGGAATTTCATCAGACGAGTTCAAGATTAATTCAGGGATACCGCAAGGTTCCGTTCTTTCTCCTACTCTATTTCTTAGTTTTCTAAATGATCTTCTTTGTCAAATTTTCAATCCTATTTACTCTTTCACAGATGACAGCACCATTTGTCATTCATATTCATTTAGTAATAGACTGAACCAGTTGAGGGTGAGTTTCAAAAGGCGGAACATGAATGATACACTCAATCACTATCTCGCAATAATATCCGAATGGGGTCTTGCAAATAGAGTCGATTTTAATGCGCATAAAACGCAATGTTACATGCTTACGCATAGATCTGTATCAGGAAGTGGTGCTGCACCTGTTATTGGTATTGCGGAATAGGAAGCTCTTGATGTTCTTGGCATGAAAATTCTGTGTGATCCACAATGGACTTAACATATTTTTCAGACTTCTAAAGAAGTGCCTCAACTGCCTCGATTTTCTAAAACGGTGTAAGAGTTACTTCACTACATCCGATCTTCGTACTATTTATACCACCTATGTCCATCCAAAAATGGAGAAGAACTCTCATTCATGGGCCGGCGCCTTTAAAGTCTATTTTGGACTTGGTCGACTGGATACAGGAGAGGGCCAAGACGGTCACTGGACACGGTAGGGTATCCAAATCTATTGATTCTCTGGAGCATCGACGCAATGTGGGTTGTATATCACTGTTTTATCGTTACAACAATGGTAAGTGCTCCAGGGAACTTGTTCCCGTTACTAGCACGTTTTTGCGTTTAACTCGATTTTTGTTGAGAGCGCATCCATTTGTAGTTAATTGGCCAGTGAATCGCACTACGCATTATAGGGAAAATTCGTTTATTCGCAGAATAGTTCGTATGTGAAATAAACTTCCTCTAGACGTCTTTCCTTTCACTTTCAATGTAGGAAAATTTAATTCGAATGATGTCCACAAACCCTACTCCCTCTTTCCTCCTCCCCATAACTTAATTTCCTAGTTCTGGTACAATGCATTTTAGGAGTAGGGGTCATTCCTTGATTGCTGGTCCGAACAAGAACAAAATGACAACACTGCTCAAGGCAGCCATTGAAAGCAAACAACTTAAAAAAATAAAGGTGCCCCTGTAGACTAGTAGGTAGTGCATTAGCTTATAAGTCTGGGGGTTGTGGGTTCGATTACCAATAAAGACCTTGACTGTTTTTTTCACTACAAAAATAAAAATTAACTGTCGGTGGTGTTGCTCGTCTGAAAATAAATTCCAGGAAGAAATTTTATCAGCATAAAAACAAAAATAGACACAGACATATAGGCTTCTATACATAATATGAATAACATAACAACGAAATGTGATACAAAGGAAGTAGAAGATTCTTTATTTTTCTAGACTTCTAGTAGACAAATATAAAAAGGCAGCGTCTGAGCGTACACACAGACATGCAGGCGCCTATAAATTGAATGAATAACATAACAACAACAACAAAATGTGTTACAAAGGGAGTATAAGATTCTCAATTTTTTTAGACTTCTAGTGGATAAATATAAAAAGGCAACATCTGAATGGATAGTTAGTTAGTTGAAAAATAAACCTCGTGAAGTAAAGACATGGCATGGTCACTGGTCGTTGTGCTGTCTTAGACGACAGTTAATTTCCGTAACTATCCTTCTACTTTCACCACCGGTCTCATCTCTTGTCTATCCCCTTCCTAAAGAATGTAGCACGGTGCTTGACTAAATAGGCATTGTTGCCTGAAGAAAACAATTTAAGAAAATTATTTTTACAAAATGTTCTTAGACAAAGTGTCTAACTCAGACTAGATATGTTGCATCTGTTTTCGACAGCTAAGGCAAAGTTAGGGATAACATGCGACTTTATAATGAAAATGGAGGTCAAAATATATCGGTCAATGTTATATATATAGAATATAAGTATGAGCTTTAGTATATGATGTATGCACATATATGTAAACGTATGGGCATCATCAGATGAATATCTCCAATAAACGAATCACACAATCTAAAATGTCTTTGAATAAATAAAACATGGCGCAGTCGTCACGGAATGTTTACAAGGAGTAAAATCAAAGATCAGGACAATCAAATAAAAGAAGAGGAGGAAGAGATTTTTGGTGATTATATCGAAATGGCAACAAATCAAACAATTAGTAGTTTTGACGTTCATAAGCCTGAGCCCCTTAAATTGGATGGTAATTTGTCAGAAAACTGGCGTGTCTTCAAACAAAATTTTGATATTTTTGCAATTGCAACAGAATTGGAAAAAAAAAGAGCCACAAAAAATTGGCATTTTTTTGAACCTTTGTGGGCCTGAAATTATTGAAATATTTAACTCTTTAGGTTTATCTGAAGAAAGAAAAAAAAAATATGATGCAGTTGTTGCAGCGGTAAAAGATTATTGTACGCCGCAGAAGAACGAAGTATATGAAGCTTTTAAATTCAATAGAAGAAAACAAGAGGAAGGAGAATTATTTGATTCCTTTCTTTTGGATTTACGCAAACTGGTGAAAGCATGTGGGTATAAAGATGAGGACAGAATGATAAGAGATAAAATAGTTATTGGCACTAACAACAGCAAAAAGAAAAAAGAAGTTACTAGAAACAGAAGTATTAGATTTGTCAAAAGCAATAAAAATAGCAAGAAACTTCGAATTAGTGGAAGGTCAAGTAAATGACATACAAAACCAACAACAACAACAAACACATAAAAGCACACTAGTTGATGCAGTGACAACAAAAGTATTTAACAAACGTAGAGAAAATAATGAAAAACGAAATCAGATAAGTAAAAACACAAATTATAACAACAACAATAACAGTTATCAATCAGCATGCAAATTTAATAAAGACAAAATACAATACAGAGTAACGGAGGTCAAATATTTGGGTAAAATAATTTCGGAAGAAGGCGTAAAGTGTGATCCTGAACGTGTTAAAGCGATACTAAAAATTTCTCAGCCCAAAGATAAAAAAGATTTGCAGAAACTATTAGGGATGATTAACTACATTAGAGAGTATATACCGAATCTTGCTGAAACAACACAGCCATTAAGAGAGCTTTTAAAAAATGGAACTATTTATGAATGGCAAACAGTTCATGAGAAATGCTTGCAACAAATAAAACAGTTAATTGCAAACGCCCCAACTTTGCAAAATTTTGATGAAAAATTAGACATCACCATTGAAACAGATGCTTCAAAATTTGGCATTGGCTGCTGTTTATTGCAAAAAGGTAAGCCCGTTGCGTTTGCTTCAAGAAGCCTTACAGATGCTGAAATTAACTATGCACAAGTGGAGAAGGAGTTACTTGCCGTGGTCTTTGCATGCAGAAAATTCCACTACTATATTTATGGAAAGAGAATTTTAGTAAGAAGTGACCACAAGCCATTAGTGGCAATAATGAAAAAAAGTTTCTGCAAAATTCCCTCGGCAAGATTACAGCGATTGAAATTGAGTTTGATCAAATACGATATAAATTTAATTCATGTTCCCGGAAGGTTTCTTTATATTGCTGATTTCCTATCTCGTTATTATGATAAAAGCGAAAAAACTCCTGAAATTGACGACTTACAGGAATTTGTGCACTCTATCAACATATCAGAAGACCGCTTACAATCATTTAAGAATGACATTCAAGCAGATAAAACGTTGAAAGAATTAAAGACTTTTTTGTTAGAAGGTTGGCCAGAGGACAAGCGCAAAATTCCTGAAGACCTCAAGATTTATTGGAAACTCAGAAATGATTTAACAATTGAAAACGATGTTATTTTTTTTAATGATCGTGTTATCGTACCTCAAAACCTGCGCACTAACGTTTTGGCACAACTTCACACGTCGCATTTGGGAATTGAGAAAACTAAGAAAAGAGCTCGTTGTTTAGTATATTGGCCTAAAATAGAGGAAGCTATAGAAAAAATGATAACTAGGTGCGATGTTTGCCAGAAGAATCGTGTAGCCAACATAAAAGAGCCAATGCTTTCACACACAGTGCCAACACTACCCTTTAGCAAATTGGGCTTAGATATTTGTGAATATGCTAAAAACTCTTATTTGATATTATCTGATTATTATTCGCGGTTTTTGGACATTATTCCAATTAGAAATAAAACCGCCAGTGAATGTATCAATAAATTAAAAGTGTGTTTCGCGAACCATGGTATTCCACTTAATATAGTCTCAGACAATATGCCGTTCAATTCACTACAATTCAGGATGTTTTGCAACAAATATGACATAAATTTAATAACAACAAGTCCTGGATATCCGCAGTCCAATGGTTTTTCAGAAAAAGCAGTAGGAATAGCCAAAAATCTTATTAAAAAGTCTTTGGAAAGCAATCAAGAGATTTGGCTTGCTTTGTTAGAATATCGTAACACCCCACTTAAAGAAATTGATGCTTCACCAGCAGAGTTATTAATGAGTCGTAAGACTCGCACACTTATACCAGGTAAAATAAACCAATTTCAACCACATTGTGTTCCAAACATTTGTACGAACATCAAATCTAAAAACGCTTATGCAAAAATGTACTACGATAAAAATGCAAAAGATAAATCGCCATTTAAAAAAGGGGAGAATGTTTGGTATAATCATGGTTTAAATGCGTGGCTAAAAGCAACTATTGAAAATATACATCCTTCGCCGCGATCTTATTGGATACGTTTAGAAGATGGCACCATTCTTCGAAGAAACTCCAAGTGGCTCCGTAAACGTAGTTTGTAACCAAGATCTGTAACAACAATAAGTTTTGAATTATGATCGGTTATAACTTTAATATTAGCTTGAAGAGGGAGATGTTATATATATAGAATATAAGTATGAGCTTTAGTATATGATGTATGCACATATATGTAAACGTATGGGCATCATCAGATGAATATCTCCAATAAACGAATCACACAATCTTAAATGTCTTTGAATAAATAAAACAGTCAACAAACAGAAATAGTACCAGTGTGGACAAAAAAGTTCGAACATTTTTGAATTTTTCATTTCTTTATTGAAATATCAATATCTAAATTTGAACAAGCTGCGCTATTTAGCTTGTGTTTTGGCAGCCGTTGATAGCAGACTAACTGCTGTTTGGAACAGAAATTGGAAAAAATTAAGCTTCGAACTGTTTAGTGCTACTCTTGGTCTGCAGTGTGTGGTGTGGTGGATCCATGTTTCCTCCTTAATTATGAAATGGTCCATTTTGCGTAGACCACCTCAACATTTGGGAGACCAAGCAGCAGTAAGAAAAATGTTTGCTATATACCTAGAACATACGAAGATTAATCAATAAGTCTACACCTTTTTGAGTCTCTTAACTGCAATGGCACCATTCACTTTTTTCCATTTTATTCTTAGTAGTCTGCTGTCAATGGCAGCCAAACGCATACAAAGTGGACACAGTTTAATCAAATGTAGATAGAAGTCAAGTAGCAGTTGGCTATTGAAAGGAGCAGTGTTGCCATTTCAATAAAAAAGGCGAGAAGTTCAAAAAGTCTGGGACTTTTTAACGTATCCCCGTCTAAAGATTGTGCCAATGTACGGCTAAAGAACAATCGCTATACGCTTTTAACATTTTAAATTAAAAATTAAATTGTGACTCCGCAACAGCAATAAGTTTTTCGTTATATTCAAAGGTCTAACGGGGTTTGAACTTGTATCAGTATTTAGCATCATAGTTTTGATTCAGATTATTTATCTGCTTCGATATTTAAATTTATTACTATTTATCGTTTTTATGAGCCTGGGAGACATTGAGTGAAGTTAGTATTAATTTTATGTTATAAAAAAAGTTATAAAAACACTTTATCACAGTATTGCTTTTAATTCTTTTTTAAATATATAAAAATGTTTAAAATTTCAACATTTTACTGCCGCATAAATTTAATAATAATTTTTTTTAATAATTAAAATTTAATTGTTCATTTCGCTTGTCTCTAAATAACAAAACAAATTAAAAATTGGGTGTGTTTTGCGAAGTAAGCAACGTTGCACAAGGTTAGCTAAAGTAGTGATGCCAGAAACATTTTTCAAAAATTAAGTGTTATTTATTTAAAACAAGATATACAGACAGAGAGAGGAAGAGGGAGAGGGAGAGAGAGAGAGGTACATTTCAATAAGAGAAAACCTGCAAAGATGTGTCAAATAAGTATTTTACAACAAAACAATTTATTAATTTGATAGATGCTCTCTCTCTCTCTCTCTCTCTTGGTTCTCCTTTTTATAACAAACTTAAATAAAATTTGTCTTCAGAATCAGCTGTCAAAACCGTGTATTTCAAATGAAAATTTACAAAGCGAAAACTGTTTAAAAAAAATCTACACCAGGCTCGGCTTGCATTCCCTGATAAACGCTTCTACGTAATGTTTAAGACCACTCTATAATTTTTTACTTTGTCTTTAAACTTTTTTGGAGGTTCTTCAGCTCTGCCTGCTGTGGTTCACGTCTGTAATGGAGAACCCTTTAATTATTAATTTTTTTTTTGCTGTCATTATAGCAAATATAGTATCAGTGAATGTGCCTGCCTATAACACTTGTATGGGAACACCCTGTAAGTTTTCCTTTCGCTCTTCTACACATTATTATTTTTTTTTCGCTTGGGACCAACACTCAGTGGATGACTCCTAAACATGCAATGCGTTGTGCCAAAACTAGGAAATCAGGTTATGGGGAGGAGGAAAGAGGAAGTAGTATTTATGGACATTAAATTTCCAACATTGAAAGTAACAGGAAAGACCTCTGGAGGGAGTTTATTCCACATACAGACCGTGGAGGCTAATCAGCATCACCATTTATAAAAAAATTTGTTGTGAAAAGAGGTGTTGCAGTTATTCCCTTGTAATCCTGGCTGTATGCGTGATATGATTTACGTCGGTAGCTAGCGTGTGTATGCCATAACTTGACGGTGGTCAAAGCACTTAGGGGATATGATGCATGTGCCACTCCCTGGAACCTGAAAACTAATTTCTAGCAACAGGTTATTCCTAGTTGCAATTTTGGAGGTTTCAAAGCAGGGTCGCCAACCACCACTCCTTGCTGAAGAGCTGAAGACTATCCAACTCCTGTCCAAGAAAACATGACAAGCATGCTCACTGGATCCGGATCATTCAGCCATTGTTCGCAGTAAAGGTGAGATGATGCTGGCCCCTTAATGAAAATTCATGAGGGCCGCGAAACCACAACCACCACGATACTCCGGAAGGACCTATCTCAATAATCAGACAGAGAACAGATGAAAGGCTAAAGAGACAAATAGCTGAACTCTGGAACTTACTGATTCCCGTGGAAATAACATGGAGCTTCCAGTTGACTCCCTGTCAGCCTTTAGGGGACTGGGCTTTCTTATTCCCCTGTTGAGACACGTCTAGATGGTTGGGTAATCCATAAAGACAGATAAATGAGTCCCCGGGGGGCCTAGCTATATGCTTTATGCTAATCAAGCATGCAGTAGTGGCGTTAAAAAGTTTTCAATCATATTACGATATCGCTCCCCTTTCACAGTTATCGTTACGCTGTTTTCATTTTCGAAGAAGTAAGTTCCAATGATTCCTCCTGGCGAAATTGTACACCACATTGTCGCTTTTAATCGATGCAAAGGAGACAGTTGAATAATTTAAGGGTTTCCCATTCCCCAGAACCGACCATTCTGTTTATTCACATATTTATTTAAATGAAAATGTGTCTCGTCACTAATTATGATTTTATCATTAAAATCGGCGTTGCCGTGGGCGAGCTGTAACATCCTATTGGCATATGTACGGCGGCATAAATTTTTCCATAATAAATTTGCCACCTGCCTACTTCACGACTGGCAAATATGAATGAACTGTCCAGACGTAATGTTTACCAAAATAGTAGTATACCTTCCCGGCGGGCACCCGTTATTTGTGACAATAATTTATTCTGTTTTTTTGCAAACTTAAGCCAAATTATGGAAGACGGTATACACTAGCCAATCATTCAGCAATTACTTCCAGCAACTTGTCCTTCAGTCTGCAATTGAAATTTTTTGCTTTTTTTGCATTTTAATAATATTTATTAATTTTTTGTTGTTGTTTTTTTTTTAAATAAACGAGAATAAATTAATTAAATTAACACGACTGTATGCAAATTTAATTGAAAAAGAAGAAGTTCATTAAATTTAAAACATCAAATCAACTAAAGTCCGACCGATACTTTGTCGCGCATGTAGTTGTAAATCGATTATTTATACAATTTTATCAATGGTAACAAGTTAAACAAAAGAACTCGAATAATAACACATCAATTCAGACAGTTTTATTTTTTTATTTTTAAGAGTATTTGTAATTAAAATAGATTTTTTTTGGTAAATTTCTTTGTGCTTCTTTGTTGGGAGTTTTGAAGAGGCAGCGGTAGATGTTAAGAGTTCTTGGAATCAGAATGAGGTTTATGAGCGGTGATAGACAAATGTTGATAGATTTGGACTTTGATCCAAGGGACACAGGGGCCGCATAAAATATTCTTAATCAACATTGGCAGCACTGGCACGCTAACAGTAACGGTTGGTGAGAGAAGGGTCTCTACTTCACAAACAGAAAACTTCAAAATTTGTTAATATGAACTACAGGGTGGGATAGACAATTTTAACAGGTCACATTTAGCAGCGGCGTGAAATTTTGGAAATTTACGGGTTGGGTTAAATCTCTTTTTTTTCGGACCAGTACTCAGAGGATGACCCGCTACTCATACAATGCATTGTACGAGAACCAGAAAATTAGGTTAAGGGGAGAATCAATTTGAATTTTCCTACACTGAAAGTGACAGGAACGACCTCTGGAGGGAACTTATTCCACATACGAACTGTTCTGCTAAAAAACTAATTTTTCCTGTAATACGTAGTGCGGTTCAGTGGCCAATCGACCACAAATGAATGTGCTCTCAACGAAAATCCTGTCAAACGCAAAAATGTCAGAGTTTCGAGAACAAGTTCCCTAATTTCGTTAGACCACTTACCACTGTAGCAACGATAAAACAGTGAAATACAACCCGCATTGAGTCGATGCTCCCGAGAAGCAATAGAGTTGGATATCTTACTGTCCCCAATGAGCCGCTTGGTCCTCTCCTGTACGCAGTCCAGAAACTCAAAAATAGACTTTGAAGCGCCGGCCCATACATGAGAGTTGCGTATTGCATCTTTGGACGGATATAGGTGGTACAAATAGTACGTACGGAGATCGGACAGAGTGAGGTATCTCTTACACCGTTTTAAAAACCGAGTTACTTGAAAACTTCCTTAGGAAACCTGAAATATGTGCTTAGTCCATTGAACATCACACTGAATTTTCATGCAAAGAACATCAAGAGCTTCCGATTCCATAATATCTATATATAGTAACAGGTGCAGCACCATTTCCGAACACAGATCTGTGCGTAAGCGTGCAACAGACCAAAGAATATATGGAATTGAAAGTTTGACAAAGAACGTCGTTAAGAAAAATAGAAATAGAGTAGAAGAAAGAACAGAGCCTTGTCTTAGTACATTGACAAACGAAGATCTCACTCTTTTGTATAGCAAATCAGTATCTGCGTTTTTATTTCTACGCTAGATACTGCCTGCTTCCTCTCTTGATTTTATCGAACTTCACACTGAATTTTCATGCCAAGAACATCAAGAGCGTCCGATTCCGTAATACCTATATCATCCATAGTAACAGATGCAGCGCCATTTTCGACATTGGGTCTTAAGGGAATTAAAATCGACTCATTTGCACCACCCCATTCGGCGATCACCGCGAGATCGTGATTGAGCGTATTATTTATGTTCTGCCTTTTGGAACTTACCTCCAGCAGGTTCCGTCTATTACTAAATGAATACGAATGACAACAGGTGCTGTCATCTGTGAAAGAGTATAATCTCGGCAAGAATCAAAAGAATTTTTGTAAGCAGTTTCTCTTTTGTATGAATGTTATAGTTTGAATACCCTTCAAAATAATTTATTTATGTTCCACTGGGTGCCAATAAGTTGCATACAACTGATGTTCGAGTTAGCATTTAGAATAATTTAAGCTCATCGTTTCCTCAACTACAGAGGATACATTTGGCGGAGCTGGATACCAAAAGGCGGAACATGAATGATACGCTCAATCATGATCTCGCAAAAATCTCGAAAGGGGGTCGTGTGTATAGAGTGGATTTTGGTGTACGAGACAATGTTGCATGCTTACGCATAGAACTATGCTCGGAAATGTTGCTGTATCCGTTACTGTGGGTGATATAGGTGTTACTGAATCGGAAGCTCTTGATGTACTTGGCATGAAAGTTCAGTGTTATGTTCGATAGACTAAACACATTATTCAGGTTTCTAAAGAATCTTTTAAGTTTCTCGGTTTTCTAAAGCGGTGTAAGAGATACTTCACTCCATCCGATCTTCAAACTATTTATACCACCTATATTCTCCCAAAAATGCAAAAACAACTTTCATGTATGGGCCGGCGCTCCAAAGACTATTTTGGAGTTGCTCGACCGCGTACAGAAAAGACCCAAGAGGCTCATTGGGACAGTAGGTTATCCAACTATACTGATTCTCTGAAGCCCCCCCCCCCGGGGGGCATATTTATGGTCTTTATAGTACGTAACAGCTATCTAGATCTGTGCAACTGGGGGAAACAGGGAGCCCAGTCCCCTGAAGACAGGCAGAGAGTCAACCGGAAGCTCCACTTATTTTCACGGAGATCAGTGAGCCGCAGAGTTCATTATTTGTCTCTTTAGACATTTATTAGTTCTCTGACTGATCATTGAGGTTGGCCCCTATATGGGAGTAACGTGGTGGTTGTGGTTTCGCGGCCCCATAACAGTATAATGGTTATTATGGTGGCCAGCATCATCTCACTGATAATGACACGCAAAGTGAATGATCCAGTCCAGTGAGCATGCTAGACATGTGTTCTGGACAGGAGTTGGAAAGTCTCCAACTCTTTAGCAAGGTGTGATGGTTTGCAGCCCTGCCCTGGAATCACTGAAGTTGCGACTAGGTGGTTCTGTTGCTTAGAATTATGTCTTCGGCTTCCTAGGACGCTGTATGACGTTCCAAATTATACAATTGTGGTTTATCCACCATCTGATTAAGGCTACATAGCCAGGTGCGGATGTAAAACGAATCACACTATCTGATTCACTGAAACCCTGCATCAAGGAGTAAAAACTGCGGCCTGCTCCGGGCTTTTGAAGTTGCAACTAGGAGTGCCCGGAGGATATACGTATCCGAAGGCCTTCTAGGGCGAGGATGACGCTACATTTAATCTAGAGTGGTAATGATCCACCATCTGATATTGGCCCACACCGCTAAGTGCAGATGTAAATCTTATCACGCATTCTCTGAAGCATCGACGCAATGTGAATTGCATATCACTGTTTTATCGTTGCTACAATCGTAAGTGCTCCAACATAATTAAAGAACTTGCTCTCGTCACTCACACGGGTTTGCGTTTAACTTGATTTTCGTAGAGAGGACATCCATTTGTGGTTGATAGCTTCCAGTAAATCACACTACGTATTACAGTGAAAATTCGTTTTTTAGCAGAACAGTCTGTATGTAAAATAAACTCCTTTCAGAGGTCTTTCCTCGCACTTTCATTGAAGAAAAATTCAAATTGAATATTTACAAACACTGCCCCATCTTTCCTCCTCCCCATAACCTAATTTCCTAGTTCTGGCACAATGCATTGTATGTGTAGGGGTCATCCTCTGAGTGCTGATCCGAAATAAAATAAAACCGATTAAAGTAACATTTTCACTTTAAGTTCGGTAATCTTTTTTCTGTTTCGAATCATGACATTTTAAAGGACCACATATCATAAGCATGCTTGTTCTATCTATCTCGGGAAGGTAAATGTATCAGAGAAGATCTGCATTTAACACATTTCGTACACGAATGGATGGACTCCTAAATATTGTGACGACCAAAAGTCGGCAGGCTTGTTTTTGGATCACATAGCAATTAAATTACAAGCAATTAGACTCTATATATATATTTTTAAAATTTTTTAATTTCTTTTACTGAATTTCCTAAATTTTTACATTTTTTACATTTCTGAATATTTATTGTTTAATGAATTTCATAATTTTTTTAAAAGAGAACATTATTATTATACACTTTTTATTTTATGTAATTCATAATTATATTTTAGAATTACATTTATTATTTGTTAATGAAATATTTGAAATTATAATAGCCGTTAAGAAGCGCCACCTATTAACATGAAGATACATCCGTAAGGAAAACATACCATTAAACACAACCCTGAACAGTCGCAAGCAGCTGTCGTTTAGTAGTATGGGTGTGTATGTGTGCTTGGCAGAAACATATAAAAGCGAGATAATTACGCTTTTGAAGGGAGTTGGCTAGAGTCAAGCAACCGGGCAAGACTTCTTTTAAGTGAGTTAGAATTTTATTCAACTTATAATAGTCTTGCGAATAGGTTCAGCTCACTTGATCAAAGCCAGAATTTTATTGGACTTTGAATTAATTGAAAATAGCCAAGGTTTCCGGCCAAGTAAGTTCTGTCGCTGTTTCACCTGGCCAGAATTTTATTCGCCCAGGTGACGACGGCCAGAGCAAGGCCCGATTTGTTTAGCAAGGCCAGAACTTTATTCAAGATCGTCGAAAGGCTAACACTAATTTCGGCGTGGAAAGGTTGTCTCAGAATCTTATTCGTGACAACCGCGACAGGTCAAAAATTAGTGGACAGGCAAACTGTTCTGCTCAAACTGGTCCAGAATTTTTTTCGCTCCAGTGTGAGAAGCAGTAGGCTAGTCGGCGGAGAGTGGAGACGAAAACTCTTGAGGGCCACGAAGCGGTTGGCGTGCTATAATTGGCGTGGTATAATTTTAACTTAGTTTAAGAAGTGGATTACAATAATAAAAAATGTTATTAGTAAAACAAAAGTGCCTCCTGTGTTATTAGTGAAGCAACATTTTTTTTTGTAACGAGCCCTAGACGCCGCGAGCTTTACCCCAGCATAACGAGAGAACGTGTCGTTACAATATGTAATTTTAATTTTATCTCATATCGCAATAACTCACTACATTGAATGAATTTACTCAATTAAAAATAATCAATTAATTTTCACATTTTATTAACTAAATTTATTTCGCCATTAAAACTTACTTGTCAATAAAAAAAACCGAATGCAAATCAAATCAAATCAAATGGAAATCGATAATTTCTTGCCAATCAAAATATTTTTTCCCAGACAGCACTCGGTAGACACTACGAAATGGTTAAGCAACGCGATATTATTTTAACATTTTATTAATTGTTATTTTATATTTTTGCTTTATTTTTTGTTTTTTTTTTTGTTCGTAACGTTTAATATTTAGCGCGACGAATCAATTAATTAGAAGAAGGAAATGCAACATGAATTTCAAATCGCCATGTGGTATGAACATGAACATGTCTGAATGTTTGTTATTAACTGACTACTGATTCAACAACTACGCGCCTTATAGTATTTTTGTTTTTGTGTTTTTGTGTTTTTAAAAGCGTACAGGTCATGAATGGAGAAGAAGAGCAAATACAACAAAAACACAATAATAAAAGTAGTTATAAATACAGAGTTGGATGTATAGAATTTTTAATATAAAAAATTTTAAATCAAAATTATTTTTTAAAATTTATTTTTATTTTAAAGCGGCAACATTTAAATATTAAAACAAACAAAGAAACAATTATTGAATTGGCTTTTAGGACCAACAATACAGAGTCATACAATTCTGAAACCAGTGTAGGCTTACGATCTTCAACTTTTGAGTACAATCAAAGCATTGAGATTTTGTGATAAGATTTACATCTGCACCTGGCCGTGGGCCTTAATCAGTTGGTGGTCAAACCACTGTGAATGCAAAGCAACGTCATTCACATCCTAGGAAGCCGAAGACTAATTCTAACAACAGGTCTTTCCTAGTTGCAAATTCAGCGCTTCCAGAGCAGGGTTGCAAACCACTACTCCTTGCTGAAGAGCTGAAGAGTATCCATCTCCTGTCCAGAACATATGACTAGCATACTCACTGGATCTGAATCATTCACCAGTAGGTGTGATTAAAGGCGAGATGATCCTGGTCACCATAAGACAGTTCATGCTTGGGGCCGCAAAACCACAACCACCACGATACTCCCGAAGGGCCAACCGCAATAATCAGTCAGAGAAACAGCTAAAAGTCTAAAGAGACAATTAGCGGAAAGCTGGGGCTTACTGATTCCCGTGGAAATAACGTGGAGCTTCCAGTTGTACCCCTGCTGACTTCAGGGGACTGGGGTCCCTTATATCCCCAGCAGCACAAGTCTAGATAGTCAAATATTCTATAAAGACCAATAAATGTGCCCCGGGGGGAGGTGGGTGGGCAAATTATTAAGAGAAATAATTTACGTTCCCAGGCAATTAGTAACATTTGCCTATTCAACGGCTGGGGTTTTCAACGAGAATTGTATTTTTCAATTGTCGCAACACCAACAACATGATCGTTTCTTTTTCCTACTCCATTTTATTTATTGTATCTTCACAGTATGAACTAACAATAAGTAATCAATTCTTCAATATCTAAATATTGAAGTAAAAGACTAGGCATTGCCAGACAAAAAAATAATTAACTAGTTTTCAAATTTATCCATACATATTAGTAGTTCTCAATGATCTCGCCCGAGGGCAATAGACTTATTTAAATATCTAGTGACATGTATTGTTATCTCGGTTTTAACCGTCGGGACTTGAAGATCCTGGTAAATGTTGGAGTTCTTAATGTATCAAGGAGCGGCAGTTAGCATTCGAAGGATTTTGTTTGGCCAATATTGGAGGCGGAAGCAGTGCCCAAAAGCTGAATCCCGCAACACCATATTGGTTTCAAAATTGCGTTGTATATTAAAAGTTTGCAATCAAGGCTGAGAACGGAGATTCTGCCAATAAGCCAATTAATTGCTATTGTTTCCAAGTTAGTCGCTGGTCCAAGTGAATACCTAAGTATTTAGCGTTGACGTTTTGGGGTACCATTTGGTTGTTGATACGAATATGGGGAGACACGATTCACTGCGCATTTCTGTTCATTAACCTTTATTCCCCATTTTTTAGTGTATTCTTCCCGTTGTGTTATGTGGTCCTGAAGTTGGCGCGAAGCATATAAGCTCCAAGTTTTATTATATACTGGCGACCCATAACATATTTCTGCAGTAGATTGTGTATATTTACTGGCAAGTTTTGTTTTATTTTAAGCAAAAGGCCTTGATGCCATAACTTGTCGAAGGCTTTTGATACGTCGATTAAAAATGCCGTAATGCAGTATTTCTTATCCTCAAATGCCTTTCTTATGACTTGTACAAGTCTGTGAGTTTGTTCGATGGTACTATGTTGTCTCCTAAATCCAAATTGGTGGTTTGGAATGCAATTATTCTCATTCAGAATCGGTGTCAACTTCCCCATCAGTAGTTTCTCGAACAATTTGGACAGAGTTGGTTATAGAGTCCACCCTGGATGGATCTATTCCCGGTTTGGGTATCATCCTTACCAGAGCAACTTTCCATGCCGGAGGGTAATATTCAAGTTGTAAAATGGCAATGTTCGTTTAGCAACGAGAGGCATCGCTAAAAGCATTTTGCTGCTTATTTATACCAAAGCCAGGAGCTTTCTTGGTTTTTAACTTTCCCATAGTGCTTAAAAACTCCGGAAGTTTGAACCTTAATTAAATAGGTGATCTAGCAATAACTGGTGGGAGTTCAGTTATATCAGCTTATTTATCAGGAGAGAATACATTCCTCAAATAGCTTACGCAAAGATTACCATTTTCATCATCATTTTTTGCTCAACTACCGCCCAGCCCGCGCAAAGGAGTTTCAGCGATTACAGGTTTTTAAACTTTTTCGGTGGCACGCCATAGGGACATGACAGTTTTGACATTTCTTTTACGTATTCGTAGTAGATGCATTGACAATTGTTGCAATGAATTCAATTTCGTAAGAAAATTTTATTTTGAGAATTTAAATCTTCATCTTAATGGTGGTTCGGTTAAAGTTATATTTTGTAAGATTCGTGATATTTTCGTACAATATAATCCTCCATTATTAGGAATTTGGTCGTTCAATTTGAGTGGACCGGCTTGATACAAAATGTGCGAACAGCAACGCGTGATCGAGAGGATAGTTCAACTGTAAATATCGCAGCCGTGAGCCACAGTGTTAAAGCAAATCCAAATTTGTCCACCATCATATGGCGAATTTTGCGTTTGGATTTGACTTTGAAGCCTTACAAGGTTCAACTGGTGTAGGAATTAAAGCCGACCGATCATTTACATCGCCATAGATTCGCTTATTTTACACAAAAACAACCCGCTGATTTTTCTGAGAAAACCATTTTTTTAGACGAATATCATTTCACTTGTCTGAAGGCGTTATTAGGCCCTTTTTTTCAAGATGAGTCTGAAAATGTAAGTTTAATGGGTCACGCTATGGCGGGATGTTAACAACTCGATTTTGGCCTATCATAGATGAAGTGGATATCACTGACATTTGATTTCAACAGGACGATGCCACATGACACCCACATTAAATGGAGCGAACAATTTATTGCAAACCCGATTTCCCGATCACATAATTTCAGCAGTTAAGTGGCCAGCCAGATCGTGTGATTTAACACCATTGGATTATTTTTTATTGGGCTACGTTAATGACAGAGTCTACATGGAGCCAATCGCATCGATTTCTGTTTTAAAGCTCAAAATTCGCAATGTGATTAACGAAGGAGGACCACCATTTTGTTAAAAAAAAGAATCGACATCTGTCAGTGAGGTTGTGGTGGAGATTTGCCAGATATCATCTTTATCGTAATTGCCGAACTTTTCTCTACTCGTAATACAATAAAAATTTGAGTCATCTTAATCTAAATTTTTTGTTTTATTTTGTTTTAGAAAACAAACTTCTTGCTGAAAAATCCTTTATATAATTTTTTTTCTTTTAATCACATTTTCATTTAATTACTTTATCTCGTTGTTATTTTACAATAACAAGCAATATTGAGACACTCTCTTAGGGCCAACAAAAATACCCGAGGATTGAAGAACGTGATTTGACTACAATCGTAGTCTCTGTAATCTGGCAATCTCAAGCATTCTTTTTTTTATTTTTTTTTCTTTGATTGACTTGTGATTTTTTAGATTTCCACGACTTTAATTATCTTTCCGATTTTTTTATACTATTATCGCATAATTTCTGTTTTTTTTATTTTTAAAAATAAAATATGTTAAATTTTTATTACACAAAAGAGTTTATTTTTCTGTATTAATGTTTTCCAATCAATTAAAAACTCCCATGTCTGTGATAAAGAAACTTTACACGGTACAACTTTCTTGGGGGGTTTTAAAATTTTTATTTTATTTCTTTTGTTATCATCGTTTTAGGAATCGTAATTGCTCGTATTCTAAGCAAACAAAAACACTTCGACCTTTAAGTATCCTTTTTGCCGGTCTTTTGTTGTATTCAAGTGGGTATTTGCAAAAAGAAAAGTAGCGGTAAATATGCGCATTTTCTTTTTCATAACGACAAGGCTGCCAGATTTTGTGCTTAAAACGCGCAAGTAAAAATACTTTTATTTGGTCAAAATTTTTTTGGTTTGGGTTTGAAATAAGTTTCACAATTCTTTAAGAAGAATTTTCAAACTTTTTACGCAATAATAAAAATTAATAGTTTTTAGTAAATTTTATAATAAATAGTTTTCGGTTTCTTAACTTGTGGTCAAGTTTTTTAAAGTCATTACTTTTACAGTAAGTCCGCCGGGAAGTTATACTACTTCGTTTATAATTTTTCATTATAATGATAAATGTTTTACTTTTATTTGGGTACGGTTTTCCGTCGACCCTCGGTTTCGGCTGTTTGCCATCTTCAGTGTTCTTTTCGTACTAGTTGCGTTCTATTGTCAGTTGTGTTTATATATGTAGTTCGTGTCTCCCTTCGTGTTATTGCGTTCGTCACTTTCTGTCTTTTTTGCCTGCATCTCTCTTTCCTTTTTTGTTTGTCTCTTTTTACCTAATTTGTCGCTCCCCTTTCCTTTCGTCCTTCTTCCCAACTAAATCCCTCTACAATCATGCCCGTTGTCCGTTTTTGTTTATGTGTGAACCTATTGGGTTTTTCTCCCTTTCCGTTTTCCTTTCTTTTATGTGACATAATAATCTGTAATTGTACGTTTATGATGTTCCCTATTGCTCTGGTCCTGTGCACCTGCGTAACGTTTTCGTGTTGGTGTAATGTCTGTTTTCCTGTAAAAATGTTACAACGGTTCAAATATTATATCCGAAGCAGTGTTTATTCGTTCATTTATTATTCGTCCGTCAAATGTACCCCGTCCGTATATCCCCATGTTCCCCAATACAACTAGTCCCCTTCCCCCGTGCTGCGCATGAAGCAGCCCAACCGTTGTCCCTATATGTCCTGGTGTACATTTAAATGTTTTAGTTAATGTCGGCAATTATGTATGGAATACAATATCAAATAAATGTCCACCTCTGTTAGCCCCACAAATGCGAGGCCGTTTCAGCACATTTTTCATTACATTCTCACACATTTCATGCGATATTTAATTAATTTCAATACCAACATTTTGTTTGAGTTGCTCAAGCGTTTTTGGTTTGTTTGCTAGTAGGTAGTGTACTAGCTTGTCAGTCTGGGTGTTGTGGGTTCGATTCCCAACGGGGACCTTGTTTTTTTTTCACTACAAAAATAAAAATTGACTGTCGGTGGGGCTGCTCAGCGATGAAGGCATAGTCACTGGTCGCTGTACTGTCTTTATACGGCAGTTAATTTCCGATTATACTTCTACTTTCACCACCTGTTTTATCTGTTCTCTATCCCTTTGCTAAAAAAGAATGTAGCACGGTACTTAACTAAATAGGCATTGTTGCAGGAAGTGCTACTTGTCTTTAAAAAAAAGGTGGTTCCACACATTAGCTTTAAGACATTTAAAATTTAATAAAATTTAAATTTGTTCTATTACAGTGGCCCAAAATCTGAAGTACTCTTTCTTCATATTAAATAACAAAAAATAATTTTTTGGGTGGATACGAGCCAGGGTATCAAATGTGCTTTCAATAGGTAAAAAAATAAGGTTCCATCTTTTATAGTTTAAAAGTTATTAACGCATAAATTAATAGAAAAAGGGATGGATGTCTTATTCATGTGGCGAGGAGTGTATGTAATATAAAGCAGGTTGTAGAATATTGATATCTTTAAGCTTGGCTTTGTTTGCCCTGCTCACAGTGCAAAAAACAATCTCACATTAAGCTTGTGGAAGGTATGAACACAAAATGTAAGTCAGTCGTGACTCAATTCATTGAACTATCTGGTTAGTAAATATTTTGTGCGATTTTTTTGTTTATATTTTTGAAAAACGAAAAACCTTTCTGGCAGCCCTGTGACGTTGTGATGGTGACGTTGTAGGAAAAACGACTTCTTATGAAATTAAAAGTCATTCTACTTAGTGCAGTGAATGTACGATAGCATGTACATATGGCTGTGTTTCTGGCTTAACGAAAATGCTGACAAATACTTACAAGCGTGTGCCTTTCTAATGCGACGTCACAAATGACGAACTTGTGAAATTCTGTACACAAAAAGATTTTTTTTTCGTTTTCTGTTCTTTTCTTTCATGTGTTTGTTTCAAAAGCCTGAGAAATATGTACAATTGTATGAAATATTTATTTAAATTGGGAAATTAAATTATGTTTATTGTGTTCAGTCGCTCAGTATTTTGTTTAAGGCGTTTGATATTTTTTTATTTTTAAATGATTTTATGTGCTAAAAACTTGATTAAAACACGATTTTAGACATGTGGCCGCCGCATCTGACATATCCATGGAGTAAACTTATGCTTTAATTTAGACATCATCTCTGCATTTGGCGACTACACACACACACACACTGGCACCATGGAAACTAGTTGTCTATAGAGCCCTATTATGATTATTGATGAGGCGGCTCCTCGGGGAGTAACGTGGTCTTAAGCGAAGAGATTTAAAAAAAAAACAACAATGATAACATTCAATGTTCTAGTTTACGCATGTAACAGGTTTAGGAGTTGGGATAGTCTTTAACTTGCCAGCAGCGTGTGAGGCCATAGCTCTGCTACCGTGCACTCGAAAATTGCAACTAAAAAGTGTATGCACCTAGGGTGCATGCGTCTTAGGGCATTTGAAAGGTAATACAACCGCCAGATTAAGGTACTAACGTTAATCCTATCTCGTATCTGCTCCTTTAAGGAACCCCTTATAAAGGGATTTTCAACAAGAAGTTTGTTTTCTAAAACAAATAATTTAGATTAAAATGATTCAAATTTTTATTGTTTTACGAAGAGCGAAGTTCGGCAATTATGAATTAAAAATGATATCTGGCAAATGTCCACCACGACCACGTTGACAGATGTCGATTCTTTCATCAAAAGTGTGTTATTCACATTACGAATTTTGAGTTTTAAGGTTGAAATCGATTTGACCGGCTTCGTATATATTCTGTCCTTAGCATGGCCCCCCACAAAACATAATCCAGTGGTGTAAAATCACACGATCTGGCTTGCCACCTAACTGTTCCTTGTCGTTCCCCACAGGGGCATTTAAATATGGTCTTTATAGAATATTCCACTATCTAGACTCAGTGCAACTGGGGTATAAAGGGAGCCCAGTCCCCTGAAGACAGGCAGGTGGTCAACTGGAAACTTCACTTTATTTCCACGGAGATCAGTGACCCGCAGAGTTCATTATTTGTCTCTTTAGACTTATAATAGTTCTCTGGCTGATCATTGAGGTTGGCCCCTATATGGGAGCATCGTGGTGGTTGTGGTTTTGCGGCCCCATTATAGAACTATGAAATGTATGGTGGTCAGGATCATTTCACTGATAATGACATGCATGGTGAATGATCCAGTCCAGTGAGCATGCTTGACATGTGTTCTGGACAGGAGTTAGAAAGTCTCCAACTCTTTAGCAAGGTGTGATAGTTTGCAGACCTGCCCTGGAATTATTCAAGTTGCAACTAGGTGGTTCTGTTGCTTAGAATTATGCCTTCGGCTATCTAGGACGCATGTATGACGTTCCAAATTATACAAAGTGGTTTGTCCACCATCTGATTAAGACTACATAGTCAGGCGCGGATGTAAAACAAATCACACTCTGTTCCTTGTCGTGATTTTGTGCGACCGGGAAATTTGTTTGCAATAAATTAATCATTTCATTAGCTGTGTGATATGTGGCTTCCTCCTGTTAAAACCACATGTCAGTGATATCCACGTCGCCAATAATAACGTAAAATTTAGTTGTTAGCATTTCGCGCTAGCGTGATCCTTTGACCGTTACCACATTTCCTACCTCATCTTGGGAAAAATACGGACCAATTACGCCTCCAGACCATATAGTGCAGCATATAGTGGCACGCTGAGCATGCAAAAGTTTTTAAATAAAAGTACTCGATAACATAACGGTTATTAAAGAAATAGAACAGAACAGGATGTATTAAAACAAAATATGTGATCCGTGCCAGTTCTACTCAACTGGCTAATCTTTAAAAAATTTTAAATGAATTCGCACTATTGTGTAGAAGAATAAACCGCAACTATGTATTTTCTTTTATAAAGTAACGTTGTTTTAAAATGCCCTTATGGTTGCTTATTTTGTTACTATTTGTCACAAAATAAAAACTATGAGAATTTATTTATTACATTAAGGTTTTAAGCAGGGTATTATTATTATTCGAAATCCTGGAAATGCAAATTACAAAAAATATCTTTTTTAATTATAAATCCATAATTCAAGTATTTTTATGCCGTTTTGTACAACCATGTGCACGACGTACAAAAACAATGGTTGTGATCTTTGATATGCCCGTTATGTTTCCAACATTTTCTTTACAATAGCCAATAGTTAAGTCCTCAACCTGGCACTCGATTTCTAGCAATTTCACAAACCAAGAAAATTTATAAAGAAATTGGGGAAATTTCAATAATCGATAGTTGAGTTAATTAATACTGAAGGTTTATGCCTACGCTAGATGTTTAATACAATTTTTATCGGTTAAATTAAATCTAAATAAATGCTCTTAACTCGATTAACCTTGATGTCAACAGATTCATACCCGGTTATGTTTTTTGTTTTTAAATAGCTGCATCTTAGAAAGTAATTACTGTATTAAACTTAGATTTCATGATATCCGCACTAGTAGTGTTTTCTACCTTACTCCTAGATTTGAATAAAATTGGGGGATGGGAGCCGAGAATGTGGCCATTTTTACATTACTATCCCCTTACCTCAACAGTTGCATACCAGGGTAAAATTAAATATTTGTTTTTTTTTTTAAAGACAAGTAGCACCTTCAGGCAACAATATCTATTTAGTCAAGTACCGTGCAATATTCTTTAGGAAAGGGATAGAGAAGAGATGAAACAGTTGGTGAAAGCAGAAGGATAGTCGGAAATTAACTGACGTATTAGACAGCACAGCGACCAGTGACTATGCCTTCATCGCTGAGCAGCCCCAACG
This sequence comes from Trichopoda pennipes, assembly GCA_030448955.1. Lineage (NCBI taxonomy): Eukaryota > Metazoa > Arthropoda > Insecta > Diptera > Tachinidae > Trichopoda > Trichopoda pennipes. The sequence continues at coordinate 12,042,544 of JASKUP010000175.1, read as the reverse complement.
ACAGTCAATTTTTATTTTTGTAATGAAAAAACTAAGGTCTTCGTAGGGAATCGAACCCACAACCCCAATACTGACAAGCTAGTACACTACCTACTAGCCTACAGGGGCACCTATTACGGCATGTTACTGCGGTATATAACATGTGCGGCCAGACGCGGGCTTTTTGCATAACGTACAGGCTTTTCTGGTTGGCCGATGTTTTGAACCTTTTGCTTGAACTCTACCAGTACTGTCACGTTCTACCACGGCTTCCTTTGCAGAACCTCTTACGCTCATATACTTGGTCTCAATAGCATTGCGCGTGGAAAATATTTTTGTAACCTATTTATGTTCGGCTCTATTTTCTTTAGCCGGCTTTGTCAGTTGTTCGCTGAGGCTTTGCTGGAATATCCTACGGCAGCTTGTGGAAGGTTTTATAACTGTGAATTATATCTAATGTATATAATGTATGCTGATAGGGCAGCTACATCTAACACATTCTATCTGTTTGTTCAACGCTACCCCCCCCCGGGCACATTGATATGTTTGGACGGAAACATATCATTACATGTGTCAACGTGAGTCCCCTTCAAGACTAGCAGGAGCCAACTAGACAATTCTACTAATTTTCCACGGGAATCAGTAAAACCCCAGAGTTCAGCTCTTTGTCTTTTTAGCCATTTAGCTGTTCTCTAACTGATTATTGACCCTTCGGAGCATCGCGGTGATTGTGGAGTCGAGGTCCTCGTTTGAGTTATGTGCGTCGGATCATTCACAATAAACACAAGTAATCATCCAGGTCCATTGAGCATGATTGCGGTTGCGTTTTTAAAATTTATTAAGCTTAATGCGTTCTGGACCAGGTGTTGGATAGTCTCCAATTCTTAGCAAGGGGTGGAGACGTTGGCCTGCTCTGAGCTGTTGGAGTTGTAACTAGGAGTGACTGTGTGATTCAATTTACATCCGCGCCTGGCCATGAAGCCCTAATCAGATGGTGGACCAAACCACTGCATAATTTGGAACGTCATGCTCGTCCTAGGAAGCCGAAGCTATAATTCTAGGCAACAGAACTTTCTAGTTGCAACTTCGATGATTCCAGAGGAGGGCTGCAAATCATCACTCCTTGCTTAAGAGTTGGAGACTTTTCAACTCCTGTCCAAAACACATGTCTAGCATGCTCACTGGATCTGGGAACAAACTAGGAGTGACTGAAGAATATACCTATATGAAGTCCTTCTAGGGCGAGGATGACGCCACATTTCATCCACAGTGGTATAATCCACCGTCATAGCTTACTCAGCTGGGTACAGACGTAAATCTCATCACGCATTTGTTCAACGCTTTCTTGAATATTCCTCTAATAGCTTATCCATATTATTGACGCCACCTTTATATTTTTCTTTGGACCTTGCACTTCGCATGAGTAATGAATGCATTGTGGAAAGAAGTATAACTGATTAATTTTTTTTGGGATGTCAGAGCACAAAATAATATTGTAGTTGTAACCAAATGTAGTTGACTCTACTTCCAGTCCTTTCGGTAAACGAAATATGGTGGTATAAAAACTCTTCTTCTATCTACTGAACCTAACATTGATAAACTGCTGTCCACACTGAACTTTTTGCTAAGTTATATGTGGTATAAAAACTGTCACCAACAACATTCCGTCCACTTCCACGAATAGTCCTTCACTATTCTCTCGTCTATGTTTTTTCTCCCGTTCGCCGGATGCCGCCAACCGCGAATAAATTTGTACTTTCATTAGGATAGGACGAGACTGAGTCACATACCCGCCAAACTTCCGTACTTGACGGGTTTTGATGGCATGCATTAAGTAAACCCACGGAAACAAAACAATTAACATTTTTGAATGAACTTTAGCTTGCCGCAATAAAATCTAGCAGAGTTACGGATGCAGCTGTGCCGTCTAATGGCTAACATGGGTGGACCACAACTAACAAAGCTTCCTGTATGGTTGTATTGGAGATAGCAACAACTTAGACCTGTGCAACTGGGGGAAAAAGGGAGCCCAGTCCCCTGAAGTCAGCAGGGGTACAACTGGAAACTCCACTTTATTTTCACGGGAATCAGTGACCCGCAGAGTTTCGTTATTTGTCTTTTAGACACTTAACTGTTCTCTGGCTGATTATTGAGGTTGGCCCTTATGGGAGTATCGTGGTGGTTGTGGTTTTGCGGCCCCATATCAGTCTATGGTTCTATGGTGGCCGGGTTAATTTCATCTTTAATAATACCTAACTGGTGAAATGTTCCCAGATCCAGTAAGCATGCTAGACATGTGTTCTGGACAGGAGTTGGAAAGTCTCCAACTCTTAAGCAAGGAGTGACGATTTGCAGCCCTGCTCTGGAATCATCGAAGTTGCAACTAGAAAGTTCTGTTGCATAGAATTATAGCTTTGGCTTCCTAGGACGAGCATGACGTTCCAAATTATGCAGTGGTTTGATCCACCATCTGATTAAGGCTTCATGGCCAGGCACGGATGTAAATCTAATCACACAGTCCCAACACTTTCCCATCGTTCCTTAAAATTAGTAGCAACACTGTCTCTTTTAAATCCCCTGGCAAGTGATGGATTTTTTCCCAATTCGTCCACTAATTTTTTGAAATTGGTTGTCGTTGATAATTTTATTTTTTTCCATTTTCCATTTTATTTGTACTTTTTTATATTTTATTTTGTATTTTTGGTTTTTTTTCAATCTTTTAAAATTTTTCTTGATAACAGCACGACACCAAAATTACAGACGACAATATCAACGACAATTTAAGGCAACATCAACGTCGAATTGTCTTACAGAATACCAAACAAGTAATGCCAATCATCGATAAATAACAATATTGGCATAAGATATTGGTATTGGATAAGGTGAAAGTGAAGGCGAGGACAAATGTTCTGCTTGGAGTTCAAAGAACAACTGCACTGCAGATAACATCGGCACATCGCACGGTGTCGCCCGTAGCGGGTTTCGTAATAGCGGGAATTATTCTGATAGTTCTCCCTGCACTTGAGCGAAGACAAATATGAATGGCAAAACGGGCAAATGATGCTGGGCCTCTAGAGTCAGATAGAATAACACAGGAGGATATTAATAACTGGCAGGCGAGATGGAATACTGACAAAAATGGGAGGTGGCTAGTCTTACTTCGAATTCGACAACTGGATATTCAGAGGAAACGGCGATGCGAACTATTACCTGGGCCAGATGCTATCTCAGGTCATGATTACTACGGAAAGTACCTTCACAGAGCCGGGAAATACAACACACTAAACTGCCTGTAAGAGCCCGAGGAGACATTAGATGACGCCAAGCACACATTTTTTGAATGCTCTCGCTGGGCTGAAAGCTATTTGGAGCTGCAGAATGTAGCTGAGCTGGAAATCTCTTAGGAGTTATAACGTCAAGCGAGGCCAATTGAGGCGCGAGGAAAAGCAGTATTTAGATACCGTGTTTTTATGTGAAAAAGGCGTAATGATGAGTGGGAGTTGGGACACAGACAGCAACGAAAATGGTGGCACACACAAGGCCAATACGAGCCCACTCCAAAGTAACGCTATAGCGGCCCCGGGGTGAAGGAGAAAATTAATCCGTTTTATTTGAACATGGAACACAGGGGATTTTTTGTTGGTATGCCTGTACGGAGAGCCCGACATACATATTACGTTTGGTGACAAGCTTCTGTGAATGCATTTTTCTACTCCTTTTCCCGACAAAAAAAAATTTATTATTATTAGTACACTAAACAGCAGCAAAATATTTACTTATGCTGACGCTACAACCATAATTGTTGCGCACAAAAATGCTGAAAGTGCTTTAGAAATTATGCAAATCGAAGTGAAAAAAGCTCAAAGATGGTGTCATGACCATGGATTGATAATAAATAAATTGAAAACAAAGTTAATGCACATCAAACCACCACACTTCCGATACATTAATTTAAAACTGCGATAGATTGTGTGCACGACACAAAAAGGACAAGCCTCCACTGTAATGTTGGAGAGTGTAATAGGGCCGTTGAAATTGTAAACTCTTACAAATACCTTCGTGTAATCGTGGACCATAATTTCAATTGGCATGAGCAGGAGAAAATCAAGGAAAGCATCCTACATGTTGTTACACCATCTCAGATTCTGTTCGCATACAACGGTTTTAAGGAAAGCATATTTAGCACTAGTGGAAGCGCATATTCGACACGGTATCGGAGCTTGGGGAAGCTCTACCTATTGCTTAGAATCAATTAGTTAAAATATTGGATACACCCAGATGATGCCGGGATTATCAAGTGAACTATGATGGTGCAGGCTACAATAGGGTCATCGATAGTACAACAAATATCGATGATGTTTCCGCCTCAGCAGCAATTAATCCGTCAACCGCTTTAAATGTGTCAGCAAATGATATATTTAACAACTTCAGCATCGCAAATAACAATAATGAAAGTAGAACCCTAAGAGATCTTCAAATATTAAACATAAGAAGTAGCGCTACTCTATACAACACTGGCCATTGAATTTAAAAAGGATACCCGTTTCTGTACAAAACACGTCGGAACAAAGAGGGCAGTTTTAAAATCCCGAAATATAAAAACAAACAATTATCAAAGAAACACACTGGCTATTGTGCTACCTACGGTACTTAATATGATGCCATCAGACATCTTCAATATTTCAACTAACCACCACAAAACCAGGAGTGTTTATAAACGGTTTTTTTATGAAGATACTATAGTAGACTATATAGTGAATCGGCAAAATTAGAGAAGTTATCGTAGAAGAATGAAATTTGGTGTGCTGGTTCAAAATATGTCAATTAAAAAAAATTCAAATCGGTGCAAGGACATGACTACCTCCTATACATCCTTAAATTAAAACTTTAATTATAGCTACATTTGTGAATAGAATAAATCGAAAGTTAAAATATGTCTTTTAGCTAATTGGTTAATTTTGTTTCATTCGGTGCAAGGACATGACTACCTCACATATATAATTTTTCTCAAAAACTAAATTGTAACTACATTAGTGATCAGAATGCACTAAAAACTTATAACAACTTATAAAACTATATATTTGAGCTCTCTGGGAAATTTCGCTTTAGTCGATACAAGGACATGACCATCTCCCATATATCCTTTTTCTTAAAAACTAAATTTTAGCTACATTTGTGATCAAAATGCAAATAATTAAATATTCCCTTTAAAATGGATCATAAATAAATTTGTTTCTAAATTTGATAAAATAAGATAATTTATTTTAATTGTTATTTATGATGTTGTCTTTCAAAATGTATTTTTCAATATCTTTGAATTCATCATTATTTTTTATGTGTTTTGTGGACCTAAGTGACGATAGTTCCGAATCCGACATTAATAACAAATGAGCCATTAAATCTCTATTTGTATTTTCTCTTGTCGTTTTTCTTGTATGGGAAAATCGCACATTCCTTATATTTTTATGACTGGCTTCTAAGGCTTCTTCGGACAAACACCCTAGAATAAAAGTAGTTTTAAAAAATGTGTAAAAGGTTTTTTTAATATTTTATTACCCATTGGCAAGTTGAAGTATTCCAGAACATCGCACCCATGCATTAAAACCTTATGAACAGTACTTGGCATGTAATACCAGCCATACTGAATTAAATAAGAGTTCCTAGTAATATTTAGCAGCTCCTTAAATGTTGTAACATTAACCGGGATTCCGCAAGATAAAACTCTTAATATAATGCCAAAATTATCAATACGCAGTCAATAAAATTGCACAGCTTGCAAAATTTAATTGAACATTGAACGTCTCTGGAGCCCTTTACTTGAAAAAAATTATATAATCATATTTTTGGTCTTTGTAAAACTAAAAAATATAGACGTTTTAAAAAAAATGCAAAATTTCAAATTTCCGGTTAAAAAACTAAAATTTTTTTTACTAGTGGTTACATTTGTTAACAAAGTCTATAAATGAGAAATAAAAAAATTGCCTACTTTTTATTTACACATTTTTAAAATTTTTTTAAAGTTTGCAAAACTTTAGGGTTTCCGCAAAAAAAAAATTCTTTCAATTTTTGGTAAGTTTTTGTCACTATTTAATAAAAATTATAAACTACATCAAAATTTGAGTCATTTTTTATAGTAATAATAAAAAAAAAAGTTATAAACTATTTTTTTTTAACTTTAACTTTTTCTGCAACTTAGGAAACATGTGATAAAAAAAATTATATCACTTTTACATTTCCGGGTGAAAAATCTAAAACTTCTTTACATATTCTAATTAAGCCCTTTAAAATGTACTAAAATCGCAAATCAAAAATTACCTATTCTTAAAAAAAAAATTTGTTTACTCTATCAAACTTTTGCATTTTAGTAATTCCAAATAAAAAATCGCAAAAGTTTTCGATGGCACAAAAACTTTTCCATAAAAAATATTAACCAAAAATTATTTCTGTTTTTTTGTACCTATAATAATAAACAAAACTGTTAAGTTTCAAAGGAACACAAGAAAAAATGAAATTTTGACAATTCTTTTTTTGTAACACAGTAAAAATCGTTTTTCTGTTCAACAGTTTTACCTCAAATATTTTCTGACTTTAGCGCCCTCTACTGTTAACAAGAAGAAGAGATCATAAATTCTACTTACAAATCTATTTAAGGTACTTTGTTAGCTTTACAAAAATGTGTATTACTTAAATATTCTATGCACTTTATTTTATTTTAATTTTGCCTATGGGACAAAGCACTGTGCGTCGTCAGCTGCTTCGAGTGTCGTTTCCACTTAAACTATCCCTCCTTCTTTACAGGGGAAATTCCCTTCCCGGAACAATTCTCGGCATTACGTCGGGAAGGGACCTAGAGCAAGGTCAGTAGACTATTCTCCTCAAATACCCACGTCTGCTGGGTCTGCCATGTTATCAGTCAACATGAGTCCATTGGCTTGTTTCCCTAAGTCTCCTCCTGTGAGACATGATTTTGCTGTAATGTATCAAGGGTTCTTTCTTCTTCCTCCGTAGGGCGGATTCACACACATTCCAATTGCTCTTGTATATCAGCATTCTAGAACCTAAATTCGCAGTATTGAATCTACTAATCTGCTCCTCTAGTATACTCCTTTCAGTGCGCCACTAAAATTTTCAGGAAATCGTTTTCAATTTATTCTTTAAAATAAAATTTTTCGCCAACTGTGTAAATACAACAAAAACCAAAATCACAACAAAAACAATACAGTCTTAAGAGTCAAAAGTGCATAATTAAATAATCTGCTGATGCAACATCTTTCCATTGATGAGATAAATCGCAGAAACTACCCCTCAACCATTGAATGACTGACTGACTGACTGTGTTCACCAACCAACAGTCTGTCTGAGAAGCTAAAATTGTTATTTTTTTTTTTGTTTTCTGGCATTAATTTCTCTAATATTTTGCGCTGGCATTTTCAATAGAATTAAGAACACAAAATGCATTGTCATCGAGACCTTTTTAACGCAGCCGTTTTTTATTCATTGAGAAAATTATGCAGCCATGACAATAGATTTTGGATATTAAAGAGAATATAGAAGAATGTATGATTAGTCTCTTTACCTTTGCCAACAGACGAAAATCTGTGTGAATGCTGCTTCTTTTTTTCATTTATTTTTTAACTCTAGATCAGTGATGGGCGAACTACGGCCCACCCGACCCGCCGAGCGTTTTTCAAAAATAAAAATTATTCACCTATTAAAAATGTATGTCCAAAAATAAATTTACATTGTGTTTTAAAAAAGATATAAATTAACAATTTTAGCAAAAAAAATGCGATGTTTTCATATTATATTGTGCACAAACTGCGTAGTTTTCTAGGAAATATTATACACACAAAACAACAACAACTTTCTTATACAATATGCCAAGAAGAAACTTAAAAAGCATGAAACAAAAACAACTAATATCAACCTATTGTATTGTGTCCAAACTGCGTAGTTTTCTAGAAAATATTGCACACACAAGAGAACAACAACATTCTGATGCAATATTCCAAGAAGAAACATAAACATCATAAAACACTAACAACTAATCTAGAAAACTGAACGTATAACATAACAACAACTGTGAGATCTAGAAGATTCTTGAATATTCGAGACAACATGCGCAACAAATATAAAAGGGCCAGCGATGGATTAATCAGCAATCAGTAAAAGTGTAAATCTCGTGACGTGAAGAATAAATTGTGAAGTAAAATTATAAAGTTGCCAACGTTTTATTTGTGTAATTAATTTATTTGTGTAATTAAAATAATAAAGTGTATTGTAAATACCCCCATAAATGTCAATCGAAAATAGAAAGAGAAAAATTGATTCGGAATGTCGAGTATTTCACGAAGAGTGGACATGGAAGTACTTCTTTATGGAATATAACCAAAAACCTATTTCTTCTATTATCTGCCAAGAACCGGTAGCTGTACTAAAAGTTCATAATCTCGCTAGGCACTTTAATTCAAAACATCTTGGGTCGGAGTACTACAAAATGACAGATGAAGACAAGAAAGTTCATTCAGAGGAATTGAAAAGAAAAGTATCTGGTCAGCAAATGTTTTTTAAAAATCAAAGAAGTGTCCAGCGATCCTCCACGTTAGCTGGTCACATTGTTGCCGATAAAATAGCAAAAAGTAACAAACCGTTTTCTGAAGGAGAATTTATTAAGGATGTGTTAATTAGCATTGGAAAAGTATTATGCCCAGAAAAGGTAAAAGATTTCGAATCTATAGAGCTGTCACGTAGAACGGTCACATAAAGAATTGAAGCGATTTCTTCTAATTTAACCAATCAACTCGATGGACGTCTTAAAAAGTTTTTTAAGTATTTTTCAGTCACTATGAACGAGAGTGTTGACAGCAGTGATACAGCCCAACTTCTAATTTTTATCAGAGGAGTCGATGAAAACTTTGTAATAACCGAAGAAGAACTTGCTTGTTTAAGATATTTGAAAGGAAAGACGACAGGAAAAATAATTTATGATGAATTTAGAGAAGGGATGGAATCTCTTAATGCCCCAATTTCCAAGTTAATTAATTTAACAACTGATGGGAGCACCTAACATGGTGGGAAAAAATACGGGGTTTGCAGGAGTTTATAAAAATCAGAATCTTGAAAGCGAAACAATTTTTTTACATTGTATAATCCACCAAGATGTTCTTTGCAGGGCTGCCTTGGATATTAACCACGTGACTTAATATTATTTTAAAATTAATTAATACCATTCGAGCCCGTGGTTTGTTACATCGACAATTTCAAGAGTTTTTATCGGAAGTTGATGCAGATTTTTCAGATGTACTTTATTACACAAAGATCAGGTGGCTGAGTTGTGGGCATGCCTTCTCGAGAGTTTGGAGTCTTCTCGAAGAAATTAAAGTTTTTCTAAAAACCAAAACTGAAATTTGGGATGAGTGGAAAATATTGGAGGATAAGAATTGATGCATTGAGTTTGCTTTTTTCACGGATTTACTCGAGCACTGTAATAAACTGAACAAGAAGTTACAGGGAAGAAATCAATTTATAGATGAAACTTGGCGCAGTTTGAGGTCAATTGTTTGTATTTTCTAAATGTTTGGGAAAAAATGATTTGACTCATTTTCCAAGACTTAATTCTTTGAGGCCTGTGAGTGAAGAGAAGTTAAATGTCTTTAAACAATCTTTATTAAAACTGTATTCAGAATTTGAGGCCAGTTTTGCTGACTTTAAAAAAATCCAACCATGTTTAGATATTTTTTCAATGCCTTTTAATGTTAATCCTGAGAATGTTCCATCTGATCTACAATTGGAAATTAGAGAATTGCAATGTAATAATAATTTAAAACAGCTATTTTTAAATACAGATAAGCTTAATTTCTATAAATCCTTACCAAAAGATGAATTTCCAAAGCTAATTAGTCAGGCGCAGAAAATCATGGCAACGTTTGCTTCCTCATATTTATGTGAACAGGCCTTCTCAGTAATGAAATGCAGAAAAAATTCAATAACAAACCGATTAACAGACGAGAGTCTATTTATTTTATTAAAAGTCGCATCCTCCCAGCTGGAACCAGATTTTAAGGAAATTATGTCAAGTCAGAAACAGATCCATGCTTCCCATACATCTAGAAAATCTTAAAATCATAATAAACCGTAACTTATAAAATGTTAATGTTGTTTTAAAATTTCTATTAAATTTTAATCTTTTCACACGGTCATTTAAATTATAACGATTTTATTTTTTATTTTTCTCTCAATAATTTCGCTTTCCTGTGGAAAGCTTCTTCAGGAAATTATTTTTTATATTTTCAAAAACAAAAATTATAACAATTTGAAAAGAAAAAATTTTTGAAAAACATTTGACAAAAAACAAATAAAATAATTTTCTTCATACATACAAACATACAAAAATTAAAATTTTAAATATTTAAAAATACAAAAACAAGGAAACGGGAACTAAATAACAAATTCTTTCTTATGAAATAATTATAACAAATTATGTGTCTTTTGTATTAAGTACCTATAATTCTGCGCTAAATTGTCTGTGTCTGTTTTGAAATTTATTCTTCTTACATTTGGTACATTAACAATTTCTAACATTTCTAACATATAACGTCTCTTGTAGTTTTTTTCTATATCTAATACTGATGTTTCATCAAACTTTGGATAATGATTATATTTCTTACAATGTGAAGATAAGCATGTCTTCTGTGTTGAAATATTCCTATATTTTTGGTCACATCTATGACCAGCTAATCTCGTTTTAAGTTTATTTTTTGTTGTCCCAATATAAACTTTGTCACAGTTCACCTGGTCATTTCCTCCACATGGTATCCTGTATACTACATCAGATATTTCCATTTTTCCTATTTTATCCTTCCTATTGCTAAATAATCTATTTAATGTGTTATATGTTTTGTGTGCAATCTAATCTATCTGATATTCCAGGAACATAAGTTAATGATTTATAAATTCTTGGTTCTGCCATAGTATATCCTAAATTATGCCCATGATTATCATATTGTCTAATTATTCAGTTAGTTAATTCTACTGGAAAATCATTGTCATGAAGTATATTTCTTATTATGTCCTTATTCTTCAACTGAAATTCTCTATCACTTATAGTCAATATTCTGTCTATCATATTTTTCGCCGTGTTTATTATCACTTTTCTCGGATGTTTGGAGTAAAAATTAATAAGTCTTCTAGAAGATGTTAGTTTCTTATACCAATCAAACGCTAACTTATTTTCCTTTCTTATTATCAATATATCTAAATATGGAAGTTTAGATTCTAACTGTCTTTCAATCGTAAATTTAATATCCGGATGAAAACTATTCAATTCTGATAAAATATCATCCACTGCATCTTCTGATGTTATACAAAATAAATCATCCACATATTTTGTGATTATCTTTGGTTTAATATGCATTTTACTAATACATGTATTTAGTAATTCCTCCATCACAATATCAGCTATAATTGGAGATGCCGGAGAACCCAAAGGGAGGCCCTCTTTCTGTTGATATATCCTATTATCAAATTGAAAATACCTGTTGTCTTCAATGCAAAACTTAAGAATACGTAAAAATAATTCTTTCTCAATATTCGTATTTTGTTCTATTATCTGCCATTTTTCCTCTATAATTCTCAAAGCTAAACCTACAGGAATACTTGGAAAAAGTGAAACCACATCAAATTATCATTATCCTGTATATTTATTCCCTTGGCTTTATCTTTAAATTCCAATGATTTTCTAACATTATATATTGATTGTCCTGTTATTACCCTAAGAATATTCGTTATATACTTGCACAGCCCGTAGGCCGGGGAATTAATGCAAGAACAAATAGGCCTCAGAGGAAAATCCTGTTTATGGATCTTAGGTACTCCATATAGCTTTGGAGAATTTGATACATTCGTCCTAAGTCTATTCCTCTCCATTATTGAAATGATATCTTTTTCAAAAAGTTCATCAACTAAAACATTGTTTGTTTTCTGCAATTTTGTTGTTTTAAAATATTACGTAATATAACTAATAAATATTTAGCTTAAACCGAACTTTTAATTGAACAGCAACTCCATAATTTTTTAATGAATGACCCTCTATATTTTTTTAAGTTTAATTTAATGGCCCGCCGCAAGATTTTTTTTAATTTATTGGCCCGGCACCCAAAAAGTTCGCCCATCACTGCTCTACATAAAAAGGCTAACCAGCTTTTAGGAAAATAGGAATTAAAGAAAAATCAAAAAGAGGAATGAATGAGTAACGAACAGAAATTTTTAAACACAACGGAAACTTAACTGAAACAGAACTTTGTAAAAAAAGACTTTGGACGTTTCAAACTATAGAAGCCAGCTATCATCAATTCTGTTCTTAGAGATTAAATTAAAGTGGAATGGCTATTTCAACTCTTATGAGTGATAGCTCAGTTATAGCATTCAAATGGAGGAAACCAATACAGAACGCAGGTATTGTGGGTCCCTTATCGACTTCTCTTTGTTTGGTAATGATTCCTTTTAACCGTTTCATAATTTATGTCTACCTTCCATCTATTGAGTCTTGTGTTGCCTCAGCTTTTACTCGCAACCATAATATTCTTAGGCTGTTTACTAGTAGATTTCAACCTTCTTTCTCAACATAGATAACAGCCAAACACTGCTTAAGGTTAAGGAGCCACATGTTAGCTATATTTAATATGTCATTACCCGTTGCCCTAAGCCAAATAAACAGAATTGATACTCATCTTGGTATTTATATTGGCTAAACGGTACTAGAAGGTGCCCCTGATCAGTGACTATGCCTCTATCACTGAGCAGTCCCACCTACAGTCAATTTTTATTTGTAGTGAAAAAAACTAAGGTCCATGTTGGGAATCGAACCCACAACTCCCAGTCATGTAAGCTAGCACACTACCTACTACCCTACGGAGACACATTTGTCACATATCATTTATCATTCATAATTGCCGAACGTTTTCTCTTCTCTAATACAATAAAAATAAGAATCATCTTAATCAAAATTTGTTGTTTTATTTTGTTTTTTAGTTTAGAAAACAAACTTCTTGTTGAAAAACCTTTTAGGTATAAATCGTAGACAGCTAATGAACACAATAAATACATTGAATTCCTATCGGTGTCTTTTAAAAAATCCCTTTAGAATGTATGAAAAGAAATAAAAGTGATTTCATTCGGAAGAATTAAGATGGATCCTCTCTTAAAGATCAAAGAGAGTTTTTAGCAAATAAAAGGTCACAGCACTCTTCTTATATCTACAACAACAACAACAAAAATGCAAACTTGTCAAATATTTAAGGTTTTGCTGTTTTTTATTTTTTGCAGTTCTTTTTTTTTACCGATTTCTTTCTAGTTCAGTGGTTAGAGCAGACATACAGTCTTTTCATTTTTCATACCTTAATTCTCAATCAGTTTAGGGGGTTGCCCTTAAACAATTCTATTATTTGAAGTGCACAAACCGTAAGTAATTATTGTTTTTTTTGTAGGTTTGGCGCGAAAATATTTTCAACATTTTGCCCAAAAAAAGCAGTTATTTTTTTTACCCTAAAAAAACAACAACAACAAAAACATACACAAGGGAATTATTTTTTTTAAGGATTTTAAACAAAAATTTAGGGTTTCATTACATTGCAAATGCGTGTTGCATTGTTTTTAGTTCTTTTTTTTTGTTTTGTTGAGAAGAGAAGTAGATTTTGGCGATTGCAAAATCATTGATAAAATTTAGAGGGCAGTTGGTGAGAAAAAGTTCATTGAGATGCCCGTAGTTCATGTACAATTGAACAATTTTATTGCAATATAATTTGCAAGACTCTACTATTAGCCCAGCATCAATTAATTAATAATAATAATAATAAAATAAAGGGTTTTTCAATAAGAAGTTTGTTTTCTAAACTAAAAAACAAAATGAAACAAAATATTTCGATTAAGATGACTCAAATTTTTATTGTACTACGAAGAGAATAGTTCGGCAATTGTGAATGAAAAATTTGGCAAATGTTCACCACGTTCACGCTGACAGATGCTGATTCTTTCATCAACGTTTTTAATCACCTTTTGGCAAAATGGCGGTCATATTTCGTTAATGACATCACGGATTTTTTAAGCTTTAAAGCAGCAATCAGTTTGATTGGCTCCGTATAGAGCTTGTCCTTAACATAGCCCTACAATAAAGAATCCAGTGGCTGGCCACAACTGCTAATTGTCGTGAAATTACGCGATCGGGATATTTCGTTTGGAATAAATTGATTGTTTCATTGGCTGTGTGATATATGTTACCATCCTGTGGAAACCACATCCTAGGTGTTTTAACCAAATAGGCCAAAATCAACATGTTAGCATCTCGCGATAAAACCAAACCCCCAACTCCACGAACGAAAGTCTTGACATGTGACTTCTTCTCCATCTTGACATGTGACTTCGCGCATAAAAGGCGGCACCAACCACTGACTTCTTATACGCACACTGGTATGACGGGAATCAGTTGCACGCAGAGTTACGGCTCTGTTCTGGGTGTAGGTGAGGCCCCTCGGGGAGAAATGTGGTGGCAATGGTTCAATCGGGCTTTGAAGAAAGTTCCAAGAGTTGTTAACGAAAAGATAAGATTATCTAAATAAATGTCCTAGTTGCACTTGTAGCAGGACTAGGATTTGGATAGACTCCAACTCTTTAGCGAGGATAGGGGGCACGGCCCTGCTACCGTGCACTTGAAAATTGTTACTAACGTGAATATGCATTAGGTGAGTATGCATCTTTCCTACTATGTACACCTGTGCAACTGGGAGAAAAAGGGAGCCCAGTCCCCTGAAGTCAGCAAGGGTACAACTGGAAACTCTACTTTTTTTCCACGGGAATCAGTGACCCGCAGATTTCCGTTATTTGTCTCCTTAGACACTTAACTGTTCCCTGGCTGATTATTGAGGTTGGCCCTTTATGGGAGTATCGTGGTGGTTGTGGTTTCGCGGCCCCATATCAGACTATAGTTCCATGGTGGTCGGGTTCATTTCACCTTTAATAACACCTACCTGGTAAAATGTTCCCAGATCCAGTGAGCATGCTAGACATGTGTTCTGGACAGGAGTTGGAAAGTCTCCAACTCTTATGCAAGGAGTGATTATTTGCAGCCCTGCTCCGGAATCATCGAAGTTGCAACTAGAAAGTTCTGTTGCATAGAATTATAGCTTCGTTCGAGCATAACGTTCCAAATTATGCAGTGGTTTGGTCCACCATCTGTTTAAGGCTTCATGGCCAGGCGCAGATGTAAATCTAATCACACACACCCAGTAGTAGGACCACTGGCTCCATGGCTCAGTGCTGATGTAAATCCAATCACACATCTCGCGATAGCGTGATCCATTCACCGTTTCCGCATTTCTAGCGTTATCTTTGAAAACAAATACCCCAATCACGCCTTCAGACCACATAGTGCACCATACAGTGGCGCGTTGAACATACAAAGGCTTCTCAATAATTTCTCTAGAATTTTCAGAAGCCTAAATGCGTCACTTTTGCTTGATGATAAGTTAGGTACCCCTGTAGGCTAGTAGGTAGTGTACTAGCTTGTCAGTATGGGGGTTGTGGGTTCGATTCCCAACGAAGACCTTGGCTTTTTTCACTACAAAAATAAAAATTGACTGTCGGTGGGGCTGCTCAGCGATGAAGGCATAGTCACTGGTCGCTGTTGCTGTCTTTATACGGCAGTCAATTTCCGACTATCCTTCTACTTTCACCACCTGTTTCGTCTCTTCTCTATCCCTTTCCTAAAGAATGTAGCACGGTACTTGACTAAATAGGCATTGTTGCCTGAAGTGCTACTTCTCTTTAAAAAAAATGGGCTTCGTCTGAAAAAATGTTTTTTTTTTTTTAAAAAAAACCAGCCCGTTATTCCTGAATGAATTTAGCGAGTCAACATGGATGTGAATGGTCGTTTGGTTTCAATTTTCATATCAGTTGAACGTTGTAAGGCTTTAAAGTCAAATCCTCACACAAAATTCATCATGTGGTGGTTTTGAATAATCCCAATTGCTGAGAACGTCGAGGAATTGAATTTTCATTTGAACGACCCGATCGAACACGCGTTCGCACATTTTGTATCGACTCTGCCGATACAGATTTAATAACCAAATTCTCAATAGCGGTCTTAGAAAAACGATTATGTTGTCCGAAAATAGAACATTTAAAGAAGCAAAAGCTTACTTAGCGATCGACAATATGGTTTCTGCAGAGGGCGCTCTACGGATGACTTGCTGGCTTTCCTGTCGCAACAATGGTGCAACTTCATACATAATTACGGAGAGAGTAAGTTGGTGGCGTTAGATATTTTCAAGGCATTTGACAGAAGTGAGGCATGATACACTACTGTCAAAATTTGGTTTCGGTGATAATTTCTTCAGATTAACTTCGAATTTTCTCAGCAATCGCACTAGACGGCTCAAGATTCCATTCTTTCGCCTATCCTACTTCTTATTTTTTATTTATTAATAGACCGAACCTGTTGGAGGTAAGTTTCAAAAAAGGCGGAACATTGATGATACGTTCAATCACGAACTCGTAATAATCTCCAAATAGGGTCGTGCGAATAGAGTCGATTTTAATACCCGTAAGACGCAATGTTGCATGCTTACGCATAGATCTGTGTTCGGAAATGGTGCTGCATCTGTTACTATGGGTGATATAAGTATTACGGAATTGGAAACTTTTGATGTTCTTGGTGTGATATTCGATGGACTAAACACATTTTTCAGGTTTCTTCGTACTATTTATACCACCTATATCCGTTCAAATTCGGAATACAACTCTAATATATGGGCCGGCGCCCCAAGGTCTATTTGGAGTTGCACGAACGCGTACAGGAGAGGGCTAAAAGTTTCATTGGGAGCAGTAGACTATTCAACTATATTGATTCTCTAGAGCATCGAGGCAATGTGGGATGTATTTCACTATTTTATCGTTAGTACAATGGTAAGTGCTCTAATGAAACTAAAGAACTTTTTCCTGTTACTCACACGTTTTTGCGATTAACTCGATTTTCGTGGGGAGCTCATCCATTTGTGGTTGATTGGCCATTGCATCGCACTGCGCATTACAGGGAAAATTCATTTATTGGAAGAACAGTACGAATGTGAAATAAACTCCCTCCAGAGGTCTTTCCTATCACTTTCAATGTAGAAAATTTCAAATCGAATGTCCACAAGCACTACTTCCTCTATCCTCTTCCCCACAACCTAATTTCCTAGTTCTTGCACAATGCATTGCAAGAGTCATCCCCTGAGTGCTGCTCTAAAAAAAATTAAAGTTATTGCGTCAGAAAGAAACTTAAGAAGGGTTAGGTACCTAATAGTACAAAGGAACCACACTAGGAACAGTATTGAATAAAGCGGAAGAACTTTGGAGATCATATTCGCTCATTTGATATCTACCTGGCCAAATATAAACGATAGTTAGCAATCAAAAATGAGAACCTTTAAAAGAGCCTCTGCTGCCAAGCCCCTACAGCTCCAATAGAATTAACTTAACTGCTGCCTTAACTTACCGAAATAATTTTTGCGTCTTTTAATATGACACAAAAATAAAAAGTAAGATCTCTTACAGTTTGTTTTTTGAGAAACTTGTATCAAAAGTACTTTTTAAAAGTACTTTTTTTATTATTTAAGGTGCAGTTCTAAAAGTTATCTTTTTAATGTTTAAGTTGCTTAAAGGTTTAAAGACACTTTCTTTGCCAACACTTGCTAACATTTTTTAAGGGGTACATTAAAGTACTGTTAAAAAGGTACTTTTTAATATTTGTTAATATTTTACTTGTTATTATTTTAGAGGATGCATTTCAAACTTTAAAAGTACTTTGAGGAAGATACTATTTTTGGCAACAGTTGCTAGAATCTTTTAAGGGGCGCATTAAGGTATTTAAAGTACTTTTAAAAGATTATTTTTTTTAAAAACATTTATTAAAATTTTTTTAAGGGATACTTTTAAATATTTAAAGTACTATTAAAACGGTACTTTTTTGGCAACACTTGTTAACATTTTTTAAGGGGTACATTAAAGTACTTTTAAAAAGCTACTTTTTAATATTTGTTAGTATTTTATTTGTTATTATTTTAGAGGATGCATTTAAAAATACTATTTTTGACAACAGTTGTAAGAATCTTTTAAGGGGCGCATTAAAGTATTTAAAGCACTTTTAAAAGGGTACTTTTTTGACAATATTTATTAAAATTTTTTAAGGGATACTTTTAAATATTTAAAGTACTATTAAAGAGGTATTTTTTGGCAACACTTGTTAATATTTTTTAAGGGATTCATTAAAGTACTTTTAAAAGGGTACTTTTTAATATTTGTCAATAACATAACATAACATTTGTCATAACATTTTAAAAGATGCATTTCAAAATTTAAAGTACTTTGAGGAAGATACTATTTTTGACAACAGTTGTTAGAATCTTTTTAGGGGTGCATTAAAGTATTTAAAGTACTTTTAAAAGGGTACTTTTTTGACAACATTTATTAAAATTTTTTAGGGGGTGTATTTAAATATTTAAAATACTTTTAAAAAAGTACCTTTTTGACAACACTTTTTAAAATTTTTTAAGGTATACATTAAAGTACTTTTAAAAGGGTACTTTTTTGGCAACATTTATTAAAATTTTTTAGGGGGTGTATTTAAATATTTAAAATACTTTTAAAAAAGTACCCTTTTGACAACACTTGTTAACATTTTTTATTCATTAAAGTACTTTGAAAAAGGTACTTTTTAATATTTGTTAATATTTTACTTGTTAATATTTTAAAGGATGCATTTAAAAATTTTAAGTACTTTGAAGAAGATACTACTTTTGACAACAGTTGTTAGAATCTTTTAAGGGGCGCATTAAAGTATTTAAAGTACTTTTAAAAGGGTACTTTTTTGACAACATTTATTAAAATGTTTTAAGGGATACATTTAAATATTTAAAGTACTATTAAAAAGGTACTTTTTTGGCAACACTTTTTAATATTTTTAAAAGGGATTCATTAAAGTACTTTTAAAAAGGTACTTTTTAATATTTAATTATTTGAAGAACTTTTAAAAGGCTACTTTTTTTAAACATTCATTAAAATTTTTTAAGGGATACATTTAAATATTTAAATTACTATTGAAAAGGTACTTTTTTGGCAATACTTGTTAATATTTTTTAAGGGATTCATTAAAGTACTTTTAAAAAGGTACTTTTTAATATTTGTTACTTCACAACATTTTAAAGGATGCATTTCAAAATTTAAAGTACTTTGAGGAAGATACTATTTTTGGCAACACTTGTTAGAATCTTTTAAGGGGCGCATTAAGGTATTTAAAGTACTTTTAAAAGATTATTTTTTTGATAACATTTATTACAATTTTTTAAAGACTATTTAAGGTAATTTTAAAAAGGTACTTTTTTTCACAACACTTGCTAAAGCTTTCTAAATGGTGCATTTAAGTATTTAAAGATTGTTGGGATATATTTTTTAAGAAGGTACTTTTTTAAGTTGATTTTTTAAAGCTTCATTTTCAAAAGATGTTTGTTTTAAAGGTATTTCATGTTCCGTTTAATAAATTTTTTATTTTAGAAGATAAATAAAGGTACTTAACACCTTTTTTTTATTAATTTTTTCATTTTCAAAATGTGTATTTTTAAAAACTGATTTTTAAAGTAAAAAAGTACGCTTTAAAAAGAGTTATTGTTTGATTTAATAAAAAACAAAAACATTATTGCAAAAGTTACAACATAGAAAGTACTTTATTCAAAGGAGTTTTTAAAACTTTGCTTTGGTAATTACATTTTTCTCAACTGATTTTCAAATCGCAGGAACCCTTTTTAAAAGACAGTGTTTTTAATAGAAGTTTTAAGACATTGTTAGGTGCCCCTGTAGGCTAGTAGGTAATGTACTAGCTTGTCAGTATGGGGGTTGTGGGTTCGATTCCCAACGAAGACCTTGGTTTTTTTCTTTCACTATAAAAATAAATATTTACTGTCCGATGAAGGCGTAGTCACTGGTCGCTGTGCTGTCTTATACGGCAGTTAATTTCCGTAACTATCCTTCTACTTTCACCACCTGTTTCATCTTTTCTCTATCCCTTTTCAAAAGAATGTAGCACGGTATTTGACTAAATAGGCATTGTTGCCTCAAGTGCCACTTCTCTTTAACAAAAAAAAAAGACATTGTTTTTCCAGAAGTGCATTTTGATGGCCATTTTGTAAATGGTACTTTTTTAAAAAAATATAAATAAATGTACTGTTTAAAAGCTGTTTTTTTTTACAAAAATAGTACTATTAAAGGTGCTATTTAAAAGTATTTGTTTATAGATGCTTTTCTTAAAAAGAAGGTTTTATAAAGTTACTATGGATAATATTGGGTATTTATATATGTAGAAGTTTAGAACTTTAAGTTGGCAGCATTTTTAATTGGTTTTCATTTTGTATACTTCTATAAAAACACCCTATAGAAACTTTGAAACTGGATACATTTTTTAATAAAGTACTTTTCAATAAAGTACTTTTCAATAAAGTACTTTTTAATAAAGTACTAAAGTCGTTTAATGAAGTACTTTTTCAGAGTTTTTTTTTTAAGTATTTTTATAGTAACTGTTTGTAAAAAGGTTTTTTATAGGTTTTAATTTAAAAAGTACTTTTTTTTTAAATATGTTAATGAAAACCATTCATCATTCAATTAATAAAAGTTTGATTATTGAACTCCACTGAAAATCAAAAAAAAAACGCCAATTCATTATTTCACAATTATTTATTGTGATGCACTTGAAAGCGATCTTTGTCACACAGTCAAGCCAGTCAGTCACCTTTAAAATTTTTTATATTTTTATTAAAAAAAACTAACATACACTAACACATACAAAAGTTGAATTTAGAAGAGTTATCGTCAAGTAGCGATCAATTTACATCATCCTTTTTTGTTTTTTGTTTCGCTGCCGAAAATGATCACGAGAGTGTGCGTATAAATGCAAAGCAACAGAGAGTTTTTCATACGAGTACAACTGCCTTTCTAGCGACAGCTGCTTGTGTTCCGTTCAAACAATATGTTTTTTTTTTTTTGTTAATATTTTTTTAATTCATTTGTCTACCCTTGCATTGATTTCGTTTCTTATTTAATTATTTCACACAGTAAAAGGGGGAAAACACAGGATGCTTTTTTTTGAAAAAGCACCCCTTTTTTATGGTACGAAAACAAAAACACAATTCGATCATTCAGTTTTATCCTTTTTACACTTTTAAAAGATTTTTTTTTTACAATTTTTTGTGTTTTCTTGTGCAAAGGGTGGTGGTTAGAGAAAGTTTGATTTGCCTGTCAGAAAGGATAAAATTAAGCAGGCGAATCCACTACTTTTCACATAACCTTCTTTCCCAAAAGGTGTCGTTGAAATTGGCGCGAAGTTTTCTTTTTTCGTTGAATACTTGAGTTTTTAAAATTGGCAAATGGCGGTGCTAATTTGTTAATTACATCCATTGGCTCCAAATGCACCAATTTTGATGGTTGACATACACTGACAAGTGAAAACGCGCTTCGTCTGAAAGAATGATATTTTAGGAAAAAAAAACCTGAATGAACTGAGCGAATCTACGGCGATGTAAATTGTGGGTCGGCTTCAATTCCTGCACCAATTAAACCTTGTATGATTACAAAATAAAATCCTTACGCAAACTTTGCCATGTAGCAGTTTTGGATAGCGCCGAATATTCGTTGAGAGTGTCGAGAAATTTTGTTAGCGAAAAATTGATCATTTCATTGGTTGTGTGATGTGTGTTATGTGTGTTTTAACCACATGTCAGTGATATCCATGTCGTCAATAATAGGCCAAAATTGAGTTGTTAGCATCTCGCGATAGTGTGATCCATTGGCCATAATTGCATATCTAGCCTAATCTTTAAACCACATAATGCATCATACAGTGACACGTTCATCCTTATTCTGTTTTTCGACGGCAACATCGTCGTCGTTTTTGAGGCAACATTACTTTTAACACAACATCAATACTAATTTGGTATTCCCTAACAATCTTATGATGACGTTATCATTTTATCGATCATTTTAATAAAATATAACACACTTAGCTAATATTTGAGTTTTTTATTTTTTTTTATAACAGCACGACACCAAAATCACAGACGACAATATCAACGGCAATTTAAGGCAGCATCAACGACAAATTGTCTTACAGAATACAAAACATGTGCTGCCAGTCATCGATAAATGGTAATATTGTCAACGAGAATACGGATTTACAACAAACGGCTGCTGGGGGTATAAGGGAGCCCAGTCCCCTGAAGGCAGCAGGGGCCAACTGAAAACTCCACGTTATTTCCACGGGAATCAGTAAGCCCCAGAGTTCCGATAATTATCTTTTTACACTTTTAGCTGTTTCTCTGACTGATTATTGAGGTTGGCCCTTCGGAAGTATCGTGGTGATTGTGGTGTCGCGGTCCTCACATGAATTTGATTATAAGGGCCAGGAGCATCTTGCCTTTAAAAACACCAACGGCTGAATGATCCGGATCCAGTGAGGATGCTAGTCGTGGGTTCTGGACCATGAGTTGGATAGTCTCCAGCTCTTTAGCAAGGAGTAGTGGTTTTCAATCCTGCTTTGGAACCGCCTGAAATTGCAATTAGGAAAGACCTGCTGCTAGAATTAGTCCTCGGCTTCCTAGGGTGTGAATGGAGTTGCTTTTCAGTCCCAGTGGTTTGACCACCATCTGATTAAGGCTTACAGCCAGGTGCAGATGTAAATCTTATCACGAAATGTAAATCACTGTTTGGTGCGGACTTTGGTGCAGAGGCATAATTTGGCCATTTTTTAGGAGTGGCCGTTACAGTCAATGGCGATCGTTATCGGGCCATATTCAACAAATTTTTGTTTACAAAAATTGAAGACGAGGATATTGGCAACATTTGGTTTCAACAGGACAGCACTACGTGCCACACAGCCGTAGCTGTGTAGTTTTGTTTTTAGCATTTAAAACAAAAAAAATGTTGTTTGGCGGACCCTATAGATTCCCTTTTCTACAATATTCTAAGAAGTTGTTCATTTCCCCTTACAGGATGCAACGAATGAGGCAGCTGCAATGATAAAATTAGAAAGGATTTTTTTTTCGACTTTTATGCCCGTAAGTTTTTCGATAGCCAGGCTTGATAATTTAAGGGGCTGAGTTGAATTATCCTGTTGTTATGTGACATCTTGGCCAAACTTTAAATAAGAAAATAAGCAAAAAAAGCATGAAACCATAAAAAATTGCATCTTAAATAGAGATGATCCTAGTCTTAACTAAAATGATTGACTACATAAACGATGTAAAACATTTGAAATAATTATTTCCTAAACATTCATGGCCATATCTTCTCATACTCTACACAATAAAAGCAACAACAATATGAACTTATGAAACAAAGAAAAAAAAAATAAATAAATAAAAAGTAGGGCGTTACTGTTACACAGGAATACAAATGACAACAACAACAGCAAGCAAGCAAGCAAGAAATGCGGAAGATTTATTAAAAAATAAAAAAAAAATAATAAAAAGCAGCAACATAAACACAAAAATTACCCAAA
Source organism: Trichopoda pennipes (assembly GCA_030448955.1). Lineage (NCBI taxonomy): Eukaryota > Metazoa > Arthropoda > Insecta > Diptera > Tachinidae > Trichopoda > Trichopoda pennipes. The sequence goes on along the minus strand of JASKUP010000175.1, from coordinate 12,018,993 downwards.
AACGCATTAGTAAAGGATTTGTTGCGGCAGGACGAAAATAATAATAGAATATAAAGAGTGTGTTAAACATCTATAACACATACATGCATGTATGCATGTATATGTTTATGTATAAGTATAAGTGCAACAACTCACAAACTTCATTGACAAAGAACTACACAATTTCGAGTTAAAATTGGCACTGAGCAGCACTGTGTGCAGCTTTGAAAATTAGTGATGAGATTTGTGGTACAATTTCGCCACAATCGTTGTTATTGTGTTTAAATTGTGTCAGAGCCGGAGGCATTTTCATTAATAAAATTCTTTTTGTTTTTGAATTGTAAAGTCCACTGAACATTTTACTGTTTCAAGATATTGCAGAAAGTAACTTTGCATACTTTTGGGCTGATGAAAAAATTCATTTTTTACAAGTGACAGTAGCCATTTAAGAGTATTTTTATTACTACTATCTAACGCGTCTGCTCGCCTTAACGACTGAAATATAAAATTATTTAAATTGAATATATTTCCATTACTTAAATTTCATTTATTTTAAACTTCCTAAGTTAAGCATTTTGGTGAAAATTGTATTTTTAATTTATGGGTGCTATACCGCTCTTGCTTCTTTACTCTACGTTAAAACTTCTCTCTCTTTCTCTCTCTCTTCCACTCTTGCTCTTCCCTTTTCAATTCAATCTTTCAAACAGTCAAAGATAACACAGGTGCCTCTGTAGGCTGGTAGTTAGTGTGCTAGCTTATAAGACTGGAGGTTGTGAGTTCGATTCCCAACAAAGTCCTTGGTTTTCTTTCACTACAAAAATAAAAATTGACTGCCGGTGGGGCTGCTCAGTCATGAAAGCATGATCACTGGTCGCTGTGCTGTCTTATACGACAATTAATTTCCGACTATCCTTCTACTTTCACCACCAGTCTCATCTCTTCTCTATTGCTTTCCTAAACAATGTAGCATGGTTCTTGACTAAAAAGACATTTTTGCCCGAAGCGCTACTTCTCTTTATAAAACAAAACAAAATGGGGAACACTGCCGTTCCTAGTGAGCCAATAATTTCTCTTTGCTCTTTCGGCTGGATCCTAAATTAAATATAACAGCGTAACACAGAGGGTTCCCTGTTTCCCCCCAACACAGCAATAATTATCCATTTTTCATCAGTGTCATCTTTAGACCCCCCGGGGGCACGTATATATGGTGTTTGGAGAAAGCAACAACTTAGATCTGTGCAATTGAGGGAAAAAAGGAAGCCCAGTCCCCTGAAGTCAGCAGGAGTACAACTGGAAACTCCACTTTATTTCCACGGGAATCAGTAAGCCGCAGAGTTCGTTATTTGTCTCTTTAGACATTTAACTGTTCTCTGACTGATTATTTAGGTTGGCCCCTATATGGGAGTATCGCGGTGGTTGTGGTTTCGCGGCCCCATAACAGTTTATGGTTTTATTGTGGCCGGGTTCATTTTACCTTTAATAGCACCTACCTGGTGAAATGTTCCCAAATCCAGTGAGCATGCTAGACATGTGTTCTGGACAGGAGTTGGAAAGTCTTCAACTCTTCAGCAAGGAGTGATGATTTGCAGCCCTGCTTTGGAATCATCGAAGTTGCAACTAGAAAGTTCTGTTGCATCGGCTTCCTAGGACGAGCATGACGTTCCAAATTATGCAGTGGTTTGATCCACCATCTGATTAAGACTATATAGACAGGCGCAGATGTAAATCTACTCACACACAGTCTCATCTTTAGTTATGTACGGAAGTTAAAGCCTGCAAACGGACATACATTGGCCAACCGAAACCAGTGGACCTCCTTAGGTATCATCTAACCGGCACATCTTATTGAGTGTTCTTTTAGATGTTTTTTTCTTTCTGCGGAATCCATTCTAATATTAAACTTTTCCGCCTGTAGGGATAGGCAATATTTTATGATTCAAGAACAAAGATTCAAGGCACAACTTCCGATAGCGCTGCGACTTATAGCCGACATAATCCCAGCGGTGATTAAAATTAATAATTCTCCAGCAAATTGTATCCAATCTTCTTTATCGCTAGACAATCTGAGTGAAGGATTTTGCAGATTTTTTACAGTTTCATGAAGTGATATTCCAGCTCACTTCACAGTGATGTACAGCGCAGGGGAATGGCTGTATTCTTAATAGATATAAAAATTTATAATTCATAGAATGAACTCCGAAGTTCATCGTTTAGCGTAATTTAGAGTTTTTTTGAGTAAGGATTTAAGCTTTGCACAAAGAAATATATCTAAAGCATCCGCAATTGCAGCCCAACAGCCATTTTGAAATATTTCATTGTTTTTTTGTTATTTCCACCATTCGGCTACAAAACGATAACCCTATATAAAATAACTAAGCAGACTATTTTGACTATACTGGGGATAAGTCAGATTGCCTATTACTTCGATTGTTTCTAAGCGAGTCTAAGGGCTCTCATCTCTCTTTGTGATGCAAAACTTGAGTTTCAGTTTGTGGTAGGGAATGAACCCATATCATACGCTATCGACCCCATTTGATTTAAATATTTTTTTAGAACAACTTTCTACAATTTACTCGATATGTGAGCAGACTTTTATTGAAATAGTTCTATAGGTCATGGTGGCTGTTCCAAGTTGACTCCAGAGGCGAAGAGAGTAAGAAAATCTTAAATTTAATATATAAAACCCACATCGTGTGGGTGTGTGCTTTTATGAATATTCGCTTTAATTGTCTAATCGATTTTAATCAATTTTTAAGCAAATTTTTTGTTCTGCCCTAATTGAGACGAAATTTAAATTTATTTCAGATCGGAGATTAAGATGGTTGATTGAGATTAAAACAAATTTCTTTTGGTACAAAATTGAAATTATTTATTTTCAATTTCAACAGCTATTTCTCCCCGGCGTTGAAAGTAGACCCAAAGGGTATGAAAAGAATATTAGAGAAAGAAGTTAAGTTAAGGATTTTCACTCAAACTTTTGATTTTGATATATCCATATTGTCACCACTCCCCCACCCCGGGGGCACATTATAAGTCTTTATGGATCACACAACCATCTTGACTTGTGTTTTGCGGGGGTAAAAGGGAGCCCAGTCCCCTAACAGGCTAGCAGAAGTCAAATATTTGCACGGAAATCAGTAAGCCCCAGAGTTCCGCTAATTGTCTCTTTAGCCTTTTAGCTATTTCTCTGACTGATTATTGAGGTAGGATCATTCACAATGAACACAATGAATGGTCCAGGTCCAGTGAGTATGAATGCCGTCGTGTTCTTAATTATATTAAGCTTCATGCGTTCTAGACCAAGAGTTGGATAGTCTCTTACCCTTCAGCAAGGAGTGAAGGCTGCGGCTTACTCCAAGCTTTAGAAGTTGCAACTGGGAGTGACCGGAGGGTATACGTATCCGAAGGCTTTTTAGGGCGAGGATGACGCTACATTTCATCCACAGTAGTAATGATCCACCATCTGATTAAGGCCCACGCCCAGGTGCAGATGTAAACCTTATCATTGTCATAATATTGCCATTTCCCGTCGTAACTGGCTGGATTGTATTCGATGGCGAGCGCTTTCGACGCGAATGCATCATTTTCAAGCCACGGTTTAGTTTGTACTGGTGAGTCAGTGTTGGCGTTCAGGCAGTTATGTTATTAGGTTCGTATATATTCAGGTAACAGAACTGCCTGAACGCCAACACTAACTCACCAGTATAAACTAAACCGTGGCTTGAAAATGATGCATTCGCGTCGAAAGCGCTAAGTGTGACAATAATAACAGAACACTCTTGCCTGCAAGCAATTTTTTCAATTTCTTTCCTCGGCTTTGAGGGTTCTTTAATCTAAAATTGAAAATTCAGTTTTTGTTTTAAAATTTGAAATGAAGAAATTCAATACCATTTTTCTACAAACTGTATGAGAATTATAATGCAAATTGTTTTCTAATAAAAAAGAGTAAAAAAAAATTTTATTTAAAATAAATAGACCATAATTTAAATCCAATTAAAATTAAAATTTGAAAATAAAAAAAAAAACTTTTCGAAATGCTTGCGGCCTTTTGTTTTTAAAAACTAATTAAATTTCATCACTGTCCAGCGCAATATTCATAAGTGAAGTGAAGTTGTAATTTTTGTAAAAATGAGCTGAGAAAACAAAAGTGAAAAAAAGCCGGTAAACAAAGAGTTGTCGAAGTGAGTGTGTTTTTTGCATGTGTGTATGTGTTTAAAATTTTGCAGACATTAAATTTGTATTTATTTTTATTATTTTTTTTTGTTTAATAAACCTTTTACAGAAAGAAAGAGTATTGCACAATAACAACCCGTTTTCGTTTTTTTATTTCGTTGCGTTTCGTTTTTTTGCTTTTGTTTTTGTGTTGTGAACACAAATCCTTAATTTTAAAATATTTTCAACAATTTTAAATGCCAAAGGGATGATTTTTAAATCAATGCTATTTTCGTTCCTTTTTTTTAAGGTTAATATTAATGTTGTTGTTGTTGTTTATATGCTTCTGTAGAAATCCTTAAAAAAAGCCCGTCATTTACGTGGATTCACCCCTTCGTCAAAGTCGTCAACGGGGGAAAATAAAAAAGTGCGTTAACTTGTTTTTGCTGTTGCGTTTTAGGATTTCAAAATGATGCTTGTGTATGTGTATGTGTGTGTGTTTGATTTTTGAAACGATATGTGAAGCGAGTCTTTTTTTTTTGTATAATATTTTTCTAACCGTTTTTTTATTTTTTGTAGATTTTTATTTTTCAAATTGATGCGTGGCAAAGAGCGTAGAAAATGTGCTTTTTTAAAAAGGTAAAAATTTGAAGTACAAATTTTTTTTTTCTATATGAAATGTACAGCAGCCGGTAGTTGTAAACGGTAACTCGTCCTTAACACATTAAAATACAAAATGCTAAAGAAACATTTTTAAAATGCTTAAAACTCCTTCGTTCAATTTTAAAGAAATGTCAGTGAAAAAAGGAGTTAAAATAAAAATAAACACCACAAAATGAACAGGAATAACAGCGGTGTTCTGTGTTCTACAAGTGACATCTGAGCAATAATTTTCCTTTAAAGAAAATGTGGAAAATGGAAAATGGCAAACTTTAAAATAAAATCCTCTCGTTTGTTCGGTGTCAAATGAAAATTACATTTAAAACAACAACAACAAAAAAGTTTTTGTATTAAAAAATTTAAGTGTTTTTTGCGCATGTGAAGTTTTAAATTTTATTTCCTTTTAAACAATTCTTAATTCTAAAACTATTTATTCCCTTTTGAAAATTATTCCTCACAAATTTTTGCTTTAATAAAAAAATATTCAAAAAAAAATATTTTAATTTGTTTAATAAAAAACAAATATTTTTATTATTTTATTTGGCAAAACGAAACGAATTCGTTTAAAGTGTTGAAAAATTTATTTCCCAAAAAAAAACGCAACAACAAAAATTTTATTTTCTTTTTGTGCAAAAAAGCTAAAAAAAAAATTTTAAATTCGTGTAGCAACAAATTATAAAATTATTTTAAAACAAATTGGCTTCATTTCTTTTCCAAAAGGTAAATAACTTTATGATTTATAAAATTTAAAACAAAACCATTCGATTTATTAAAATTAAATTAAAAACTTTTCATTTAAAAACCTTTTTATTAAATGTGCTGCTTGTATTTAACATTAATTTAAATCAAGGGCGTCCATTTTGTTAATGCTTGCCCAGCAAACATATTATTTTGATTTGTAAAAAAGCCAATAAAAAAATATAGAAATATTTCCTTAATTATTTAATTAAATATAAAGGGTCAACCATTATTAAATAAATATTTAAAGGGAGTAAAAATAATTTTTTTTTTAACTCCTTGCGGCAGTAGCGTAGCTCGGGGATCAATAAAACAAAATAAATATTTAAAAATAAAACTGAAAAGTGTTTTACACAAATTTAATAAAACAAACCTGAATTGACATGAAATTTACTTTATCCAAAAATTTTAATCTTCTGGCTTTATAATTACATAACTTCTGGCACATGACCGCCACGGCTGGGGCTCGAACGTAGTGATTTGATTTACATATGCACCGAATAGGTAGTCATAATCAGATGGTGGTCAAACCACTTTGAATGATTTGCAAACGTCATTCACGCCCTAGGAGGCCATCCAATACGTATATCCTCCGGTCACTCCTAGTAGCAATTTCGAAAGCCCGAAGTAGGCCCCAGCCTTCACGCCTTGCTAAAGAGTTGGAGACTTTCCAACTCCTGGTCCAGAACGCATGAAACTTAATATAATTAAGAACACGACGGCATTCATACTCACTGGACCTGAACCATTCATTGTGTTCATTTTGAATGATCCGACCCACAAACTCTCACGAGGGTCTCGAAACCACAACCACCACGATACTCCCATATAGGGGCCAACCTCAATAACCAGTCAGAGAACAGCTAATTGTCACAAGAGACAAATAGTGAACTCTGCGAGCGTACTGCTTCCCGTGGAAATATGTGGATTGTCCAGGTGACTCCTACTAGCCTTTGAGGGGCTTGGGCTCCCTTTTACCCCGCAAGACACCAGTCTAGATGGAATAGTAGGTTCCAAAAAGACTATCATGTGCCCCCGGGGGGACGGACTCGAACGTAGTCTAATCTGTAGATTCAATTTTCGACAAAATTTTTCTAACATTTCTGGCCGTTTATCAGCAATACGTGCCCTTATAAAAAGTGTCCGCCATTTTGATAAACATTCCCAACAATTCATATTTGCCAGACGTGAAGTTGACACGTTAACAAATTTATTATGGAAAAAATATTCGATAAACCAACGTGTTTTAACCGTTAAAACATTTTATCACAAAATTAATCATCGATTTTTGGGACGATGAGAAAGTTACTTGAAATGTGCCAACAAAACGCTCTGTTTGTCGTCTAGTGAGTGATTTTGAAGAAAGAGGTTCTGTAGCTGATAGGCCCCAGCATAGACCCAAACGTATTGCAAGATCGTCTGTTCAAGAAAGTGCTCAAAACAATCTTTAAAGAACAACTCTGGCCTAAATTTTGCACAAGGATTTGCATTTGTTTCCATATAAGATTCAATTGACACAGGAGCTTCTTCCACAAGCATGGACCACAATGTATCGGCTGCTCAAGAAAGTGCTCAAAACAATCTTCAACAAACAACTTTGGCCACAATAATGCACAAGGATTTGCATTTGTTTCCACATAAAATTCAGTTGACACAGAAGCTTCTACCACACGACTATTTACGCCGCCATACATATGACAATAGTAAGCTACAGCTCGTCCAACTCCAATTTTCATGAAAAAATCATAATGAGTGACGCGATATATTTTCATTTGAATCGATATTGTGAATAAATAGAATAGTCGGTTCTGGGAAATTATTCAACAGTCACCTTTGCATCCATTAAAAGTGACAGTCTGGTGGGCAATTTGGTCAGGAGGAGGAATCATTGGACCTTACTTCTTTGAAAATTAAAACGGCATAACGATAATTGTGAAGGGGTGGCAATATTGCGATATGATTGAAAACTTTTTAACGCCTTAACTGCATGCTTTGGGCTTGATTACATGTGGTAGTAACAAGACGGTGCCACATCGCATGCAGTCACAACAGTTTCAGCATATAATGTTGCTGATTGGCCTCCACGGTCGCCTGATTTAACTGCTTCGGCCTTTTTTTTATGGCGCTAAATGAAAAGCAAACCAACCAGAAACGCTTGAGCCACTCAAATCAAATATTCGCGATGAATTTATTGAAATACCACGTGACATTTGTGAGAATGTAATTACGTGATAAGATTTACATTTGTACCTGGCTATGGAGCCTTAATCAGATGGTGGTCAAACCACTGTGAGTGAAAAGCAGCGCCACACACGCCCTAGGAGGCCGAAGTCTAATTCTAGCAACAGGTCCTTCCTAGTAGCAATTTCAATGATTCCAGAGCAGGGCTGCAAGCCACCACTCCTTGCTGAAGAGCTGGAGACTTTCCAACTCCTGTCTAGAACACATGTCTAGCATGCTCACTGAACTGGATCATTCACCTAGGGTGTTATTAACGGCGAGATGATCCTGGCCACCATATTAAACAACAAACCTGATATGGGGCCGCGAAACCACAACCACCACGATACTTCCATATAGGGGCAACCTTAATAACCAGCCAAATAACAGACAAATAGAGGAAGTCTGCGAGCCCACTGATTCCCTTAGAAATAACGTGGAGCTTCCAGTTGTACCCCTGCTGACTTCAGGGGACTGGGCTCCCTTTTTCCCCCAGTTGCACAGGTCTAGATAGTCGAGCATTCTATAAAGACCATTAATGTGCCCCCGGGGTGGGGTGTGAGAATGTAATGAAAAACGTGCTGAAAAGGACTCGCATTTGTGAGACTAACAGAGACGGACATTTATCTGATATTGTATTGCCTACATAATTGCCGCCATTAAATAAAACATTTATCAATATCACATCCATTCCCTGGCATTTAATCAAAAATTATAAACAAACAAAGTAGTATACCTTCACGCCGGACACCGTGTACTTTGTTGGCAGTTCGCTCACTTCCTCCATAGCCTTTGGCAGTTTTTGGCAATTGCTTCGCCCTCCCTCGGGGGCACATTGTTATAATTTAACGGAATCTCGCCGTCATTACATATATCACCGGGGTTCAAAGGGAGCCCAGCCCCCTAAAAGGCTAGCAGGAGCCAACTGGACAACACCACTTTATTTCCACGGGAATCAGTAAAACCCCAGAGTTCGGTTTTTTTGGCTTTTCTCTGATTGATTATTGAGGTTGGCCCTTCGGGAGCATCGTGGTGGTGCTGGTTTCGCGGTCCTCGTTTGATGGATCATTCACAATGAATGGTCCTGGTTCAGTGAGCATGCTTGTGGTTGTATTCTTTAATTTTATTAAGCTTGCATATGTTGTGGACCGGAAGTTGGATAGTCTCCAACTCCTTAGCCAGGTGTGAGGGCTGCGGACTGTTCCACGCTTTTGGAGTTGCAACCAGGAGTGACTGAAGGATATACATATCCGAAGGCTTCCTGGGAAGTGGGTGACGCTAAAATTCATCCACAGTCGTATGATCCACCGTCAGATTATGACTTACACAGCTAAGTAGTGACGTAAATCTTATCACGCAATTACTTCGATTGGATATGTTTCAAAGACTAAGACCCCATTTGTTTACATGAAGTTATAAACCTCATGCTAGCTTGCTGTGGACAATCATTCACAATATGCTTTAGGGCATGCGTCTATGCGTGATGCAGTCAGTTTCCAAAGATAGTTATCATGGTTGAAATTTCAATGGCATACCGAGCTTCTTTATATGTGTAGATAAGTCTATGTTAAAATTATAACTCGGCGGGTAACCTAAGTTCAGCGGACTTAATTTACTTACAACTCGAACTACTGCCTTCCAGCTCAGACATGTGCCCGCATTAATAAATAAATTATAAATAGTAAAATTGTAATTATTTCCAACATTTGTGGCCATTTATCCGGAGAATGTTGCCCAAGTGGTCAATAGGTCAATAGTTCCCTTATAGCTTGTTGGCAGTGAGCTCACTTTCTCTACAGTCTTATGGTTTGAAGGACAGTTCGGGCAATTACTTCAGTACTATTTAGGCCTTAGTGGTCTATGAGATTGTCTTATACACCTTTTACACGATGTCATCGTCTTCTAATCTAGAGGGTATTTTTTATAGAGGTGTAGAACTTTTCAATGAACACTGCTTTGTTTGGAAGATAATTATCTAGCTTTTTGATGCCTTCTGGCATAACACCGCCGTAGCTATCTCGAATGTGCTCTAAAGTGGAGATGGAATTTTCGATGATTTCTTTTAACATTTGCGACTACATATCGATCAATCAATCGTTTTGGGCTTATCGGCATAGAGTAGCGACTTCACATTACCCACAGAAAATAGTATAGTGGCGCTAAATCGCACGATCTTGAAGTCCAATTCAAGAGTGCAAATCGTGATATTATGAGGTTACCCAACATTTCCTCCAATAAATCAATAGTAACTCGAGCTGTATATCATGTTCCGCAGTCTTGTTGAAACTACAGCACCTCTACATCATGACTATTCAATTGATAAACGAAAGAGTCAGTAATCATGGCTCTATAGCGTTCACCATGGCTCTATAACGTTCTGACCAGCATTTTTTTCAAAGAAGTCGAAACGAATGACTTTACCAACGCCTAAAGCAGACCAAAGAGTCAGTTTTTGTGAAAGCAACGCTGTCTGAACATGCACTTGAAGATTATCACCACTCCAAATACGGCAGTTTTGTTAATTGATGTATTCATTCGAATAAAAATTAGCTTCAGCGCTAAACAAAATTTGCTTTTGAAAAGCGGGATCAAGTAACATGTCGCTTCTTAATAATCAAAAGAAAAATTTAATAAAAATAATTTAATTATATTTTTCGATCATCAGCTGATAAGAGAGATTTTCTTGAGGCTTCTTTTCTAAATGAAATACAAAGGACACGGGAAAAGGTTTGTTTTTTGTAAATAACTTTGAAAGCTTTACTGGCCCACATGATCATAATTTTATATGTGATATAGCAGTTTTAACTATTCTTCTTCTGTCACATAGATGTCAATTAACTCACTAGAAAATAGTCGCAGAACATTAGATTACAAGATCTAGGTGATCAATTTTGATCATCAAAAAAATAAGAGAGAGAGAGAGAGAGAAAGAGAGAGAGAGAGGGAGACCAAATAATTTAAGCCAACTTAAAGTTACCTGACGAGTTGGAAAATATGAAATTTCAATAAAAAAATCGTCAAAAATTGTCAGAATGGTTTTGAAATTAAATAAAAAATGTTTGGCACCAATTAAAATGTTTAAAAATTGTTTAATTGATTGCTTGATTATATTATTAGTCTTTTGCTATTAAAACTGCAGTTCTTTTAATAATTTTTAATTAAACATTCTAAACAATTTTTAAACAAATTATTTATTTTTTAGCAGTTTATTTTTAAGCACTAGGTCATTATTTAATAAAAATATTTAAAAAACTTTATTTTTTATTATTTTTATCAATATTTCGCAATAATAAAAAATAAAGTTTTTTAAATATTTTTTATTAAATAATGACCTAGTGCTTAAAAATAAACTGCTAAACAAATATTAAAATGGTCAAATAACTATAATTATTGCAAATTATTTTTTTTTTTTATAATTATTCGGTAACACATGACTTACGAGGTTATTAAATACTTCTGTTTTTTTTTTACTTTAACAGCATGTTTCTGTCGCTTGTCTTGCTCCAATTTAAAAGAAAATTTCAAAAAGTCAGATCTTCTATGGAGCACCCTTAAAATTTTATAAAATTAATTGTTATTGTTTCAACGAACCTATTAAAGTGGTCTCAGTATATATTTTAGTTTTTTGCCCATTGAATATAACCGTTCACATATGTCAAAATTAAATTTTGTATGGACCACCTCTTTTTTCATTTATAGTTTTTATTGGTTATTAACTTAGAGCTCGTAGTAATGCACGTTAAAACATGGTAACACTTTAAGTGTCTGTATAATGTGGCTGACAAGAAAAAAGTAATTTACTGCAATGTCTTGTTGTGTGTGGTACACCCTTTGATTATTAATTTTATTTTCTATATATTTTCTTACAGCGAAATGGGTAATACGTCAAGTTTTAAAATTCTGCCTGTGATGGTTTCAAAAAAAGCCTTGTTGGTCACTCTTTAAATTTTAATTTAATGATTTTGATGTTTTCTGATATGGAGGCCATAGAACTAAACACAATTTTTAAATTTCCAAAGCTTTCCAGAGCCTGTACACCTTATTAAAGAAAAGTATCATACACGTCCAGACATTTTCGTTTTTTTTTAAAGAGAAGTAGAACGGAAAGGTATAGAAAAGAGATGAAACAAGTGGTGAAAGTAGTAGAATAGTGACGGAAATTAACTCTCGTATAAGACAGCACAGCGATTAGTGACTATGCCTTCATCGCTGAGCAGTCCCACCGATAGTCAATTTTTATTTTTGTAGTGAAAAAAAACCAAGGTCTTTGTTGGGAATCGAACCCACAACCCCCATACTAACAAATTAGTACACTACCTACTACCCTACAGGGGCACCTTATAAAGCTTTTGAACTGCCAAAAACTAATGACAAAAAATAACTCTTTATAATCGATTAATTAAGCCTGCACAGGATTTTTATTTAAAACAAATTGTTGAAGAAACATTTCTAAAAACGTTTTAAAAAAATTAGATTTTTTATTTCAATTTATTCTTTCTAACATTTTCTGTATTAGTCAAACGTTTGATAAAATGTTTGCTGGGTTAATTTTAAAGTTTTCAGGCATTTCTACTTTCCTGCACTATTCGTAAGCACACATCTCTGCTGTTAGCGGTTTTTCAAGTGAGAGAGAAAAACTCACCAACACAAGTTTAACAACAACAAGAAAAAAACCAGAAGTTGCACATTTGCTCATCAGCCATACAAATCCAGAGAACTGTCAGTTTTAACGAAGTCGCCATCTTGCGAATACTAACGCCTTTTGACTTTTAATTGTTAAGTGAAAAAATTAAAATAAAAAAAAATAGAAATAGAATTTTACAACAAAGTTAAATAACAACAACAACAATTTGCAACAAATTTTTTAAATGAAAGTAAATAAAGAAAATAATTAAAAAGAAAAAAACAAAAAAAATTTTATATTTCATTGAAAATCTTAATAATTTACAGTTAAATTTGTTGCACACACACACATTCACCACCACACATTAAACAGCAAAGAAATAAAGACCGTCAATGTAGAGATGTGTGTGTGTGTGCGAGTGTGTGCAAGATTGGAGTGAATCATGTATAGCAGTCATCAATCAAGACACCATTTTAAAGTTGGCCAAAGAGTACAAATAGCTGGGAAACATTTAGAGGGTCAGATTGCATTTATAGGTGCAACAAATTTTGCTCCTGGCAAATGGATTGGTGTTATACTCAATGAAGAACGTGGCAAAAATAATGGCACCGTCAAAGGCACCTTCTACTTTAAGTGTCCGGCCAATTGTGGCATTTTTGTAAGGCCCACACAATTGATTATAAAGAAAGCAAATGCTATAGAGGAGGAAAACGCTACAATGGAAGAGGTTAAAATGAAAGAATCACCTGTCAATGCTGCGACTGCGGCTGCTGTTACTGTTCCTGCAGCTGCAGCTGCGGTGACAACAAAATTGAGTGAAAATAATGCTGTGGTGGCATTAAAAAAGGTGACCAAACAGCCGACATCTACAAATCTACTTAAGACGACGAAAATAAATCAACCAAAAGAGGTGACACCTTTACAAGCTAGCAGCAGTCAGGTGTCGTTGGTGCCGACAGTAGTACCGGGACCATGTCGCAACTTAAGGCCACCACCTGCTTTGGCACCCAAACGCAGTAAAACTTCTATGAGTCCTTCGGAAACATTTTGTTGTGGCAAACGTAGCTCATTTGTTGAAACCGGTTTTCTAGAGATTTTAAGACCTCAATTTACACCCGGCCAACCCTTAAGATCACCAACATTTAGCACCATGATGTTAAATTCTAGCTCCACTAATTTACAGGATATGAAACAGCAAAATAAACAATTGGAGGCCAGAATTGTGGAGTTGAATAGGGAAATTGATGTAATAAAATCTCAAAAAACCGAAGAAGACATACGAAAGTTACAAGACATGGAACGTTTGCGTTTACAAAATGAACAATTAATGGAGTTCAAGGTGCGCATAATGGATCAACAGACCCACTTGCAAAGAGAAATGCAGCGTTTAAGACAAGAGCTAAGAGAGGCAAATGACTGCAAAGCTAAATATCAAAGAGAATTGGATGAGGCGGCTGAAAATATTGAACTCCTAACATTAGATAAAGAAATGGCGGAGGAGAAGGCAGAAACTTTACAGCTGGAATTGGAAATGGCTCAAGATCAAAATGAAGAATTAAGTTTGGATGTGGAAATATTAAAAGCCGAAAATGAGCGCATACTCTTGGGTACGGATAATAATATTATAAACAAAGAAGAGATTAACAATAGCTCAGTGGGAGAGATAAAGAAATTGGAACAATACAATCAAAGATTAAGGGAGACAGTTATAAAGTTAAGAGATGTTTTAACTTTAGAAAAGCAACAATCTCTGAAAGCTTTCAAAGAACTAGAAACGAATAGTTCAGAAATTTTGGAGCTTAGAAAAACTAAAGAATTATTAACGCAACGCTGTGATATGATGGAAAGCCATATATTAGATTTAAGAGAACAAGTAGATGCGGCTTTGGGTGCCGAAACTATGGTATCAAATCTAGCCAATGCTAAGCTAGAGCTAGAGGAGAGAGTACGTTTGTTGGAGGAAGAAGTTAATGAGTTGGAGGCTTTAGAAGAAATCCATGAACAGCTGATCGAAAGTAATCAAGATTTGGAAAAGGATTTAAGAGAGGAAATAGAAATGTTAAATACGAATATAAGAACTTTACAACAGGAGAAGGATACCGCTTTGGAAACGGTTTATGAAAGAGATTGTACGATAATGAAATTTAGAGCCTTGGTTAAGACACTCAACGACAGAGAGCAGCTAAGAGAGCAAGTTAATTTAACAACCCAGGCCTCTACCACAGCCACTGTATCCACTTCCGAGGAATTAAATAGTTTATCCTCAAATCCAGAATTTATGCCCGGAGTCGATTTCCAGCAGGTGTTTGCCTCAACCAAAGCCTACGGTCGAGCCTTGGAATTACAATTGTCTTCGGTGGAATTAAAAATGTTAAACCTGCAATTGGAGTATTTGAAGGCCTTTTTGCCCGAAGAACTCTTGCTGAGAGGAGCTGCCCACGATGTCATACTAATTTTAATATTATTACAACGTTGCATGGAAAAAATCGATATTATTTGCTCGGGTATACATGAAAAGTTTCCGGCCTCCTGTGAGTTTGGCAGAGATGCCATCTTTGAGGGATATTCCGTGCATAGATTTGCTTTTCGCACAAGATGTTTATATCTTTTGCGTTCCCTTAAAATGATTTTGCTACAGCTGGAATTTGCTCTCAATCACTGTGACTATGAGATATGTACTCACGGCGCAATTTATCGCCACGAAATGGAAAGTCAAGAAAAACAACTGGATGAATTGTTAAAGTTGTTGAAAAAAGGTTTGCTAGATGAGAATACTCCTGTCGAGGGCCTGGAGAGGGCTTCCAACTTTTTCAATACACTTCTCAATAATCTGTTTGCAACTCAAAATCTTGGTGAACTTTTGGATGAACAGAAATTGTATGCCAGCCTCATTGAGGTGTATGATGTGGCCTTGGATTGTGTTAATACTCATGCCGGGCTTTTATATACCATCATCCAGCTGGGAGATGAACATACTGACTCATTTTGCAGCATGCAGTTTCTAATGGAGCATGCGCGCTCCTTTAAAATGCAATTAAAGCAGTTGCAGCGTAAATTGCCCACCAAATCGGTGAATTATAGCACTTTGCAGTGGCCGCAATTGCAGCGATTGCATGAACGCAACGATCATTTGGGCAAACTAATAGAGCTGTTAAGTTCCAGTGCCCGAGAGGCCACCAAGGATATAGCGAACTCTTCGAAAGCAGCCAGCAATAATGAGGTGGCCATTGATCATGAACGTTTGTGGCGTATAGTGAATTTGAATTGCAACAAAATGGCGCCGGAAGCCTTTCAACGTTCGCCCGTAGAATTCTTCCACAATTCCGTTTTAATACTGCAAGAGCAGCTGGACGAATTCCAGCAATTTATTAAAGACAGCGAAAAGGCTTTGACCATCAATCTTAATACTTTGTATGTGCGCTCCAATGAGGTGACCATTCTACAGCAAGCGGCTGAAATGAAAAAACATTATGATGAAACCAAACACTTGCAGCATCAGTTGGGCGAAAAGGATAAAGAAATCAAATCCCTGAAACTGATGGCCAAAATGAAGCAAAATGACTTTTCCGAACTACAAATACGCAAGGATATGGCTGAAAAGAATTTGCAGAAACAACAACTGGAACAGGAACAACTATTACAAATGGTGATGGAAAAGATGGAAGAACTTTTGGAGGATCTGCAACAGCAACAAATTAAATTCTTAAATGCTTTACAAAACAACAACGATAAATTGCAACTTTTAGAAAAATCGCAAGAAAACTTGAAATTTTGTTTGGCCAGCAATTCTCAAACCTTGACTTCCTGTTCACACGAAGCCCTCAAAGAAATTGAAAATCTAACCCAGTGTATACGTTATCGTCGCGAACAGAATATAACGCTGCAATCGAAATATTTAAAGGCAGAATTTTTAAAATTGCAACCGCTTTATGTGCCCCAGAGAGGATCTCAGCAACAACAGCAACAGGCAGAAATCAAACAGCTAACAGATGAATTAAATCACTTAAAAAAAACTTGGCTAATGGGCTATTTAGCTTTGCCGCAAACAACAAGAACAACAACAAAAACTAAAGTAAAACTAGAAACTCAAGAGCTGACGGAACATGTATTGGCCATGTACTACAGGACACATCCCCATCGCAGGGAATTAAGCGATTTTGGCCAATTTTGTACACCCGAAATTAAGGAGTTATTACAGTAATTAATTAGTTAGTTAAAAAATATTAATAGAAATTATTCTTTAGTAGTCGATGATACTTTTTACTTAATACAACACAACAACAACTACTACTACTGCTGCTACCAATAATCCGTACTATAACTTTATTCCATTTAACAACTTAGCAAAATGTTTTAAAAACAAATTGAATATTTTTTTTGCAAAGTTCCTTCAAATAAAAATCTTAATTTTAAAAAAAATTATTATATTTTTTTGGAAATATTAAACAAACAAAAACCAAACAAACAAACAAACAAACATAAATGCCTTGTTTTGCCTGAAACATTTTGTGATTTTATTGACAACAAAAAACACAACATAATTAATTTAAGAATTAAAACATATTTTTTTTCTTTCTTTGTAAAAAGCCCTGTAAGGCGAAAAACACAATTTAAATTTTAAGCACTTAGCACTTCGAGCGAAATGCTGCAAAAGTTCGAAATGAAAACAAAATAATGTTGATGCATTTTTACTTTGTCAACAAAATGTTGTAGCAACATGTTTCGAAGGCATTTTCAGCAACAATTTTTTTTTTTTAAATTAGGGAACTTGTATCCAAAACTAGCACGTTTTTGCATTTGACTCGATTTTCGCTTGGCCGATTTGGCCAGGGAAAATACGTTTCTTAGGAGAACAGTTCGTATGTGGACTAAACTCTCTCCAGAGGTCTTTCCTGTCATTTTCAATGTCGGGAAATTCACATGGAATGTCCACAAACACTATTTCTTCTTTCATCCTCACCACAACTTAATTTCGTAGTTCTAGTACAATGCATTGCATGAGTAGGGTTCATCCCTTGAGTACAGCTCTGAACGAAAAAAAAAATTTTTAACACTAGACTTCATAAGAATTGCGTGGAACTAATTGTGCAACATATTTAACAAAATTTTTAAATTACATATCTAAGCAATACAATTTTTCCCGTACTTTAAAATGTATGCGTGATAAGATTTACGTCACTACCTAGCTGTGTAAGTCATAACCTGACGGTGTATTAAGCCACTATAGATGATTTTAGCGTCACTCAAGCTCAAGGAAGCCTTCTGATATCTCTAACCTCCTTCACTCCTACTCGCAACTCTAAGAGCTCGGAGCAGGCCAAAGCCCTCTCTCCTTGCTGAAGAGTTGGAAACTATCCAACTTCCGGTCCAAAACACATGCAAGCTTAGTGAAATTTTAAAACACAACCGCAAGCATGCTCACTGAACCAGAACCATTCATTGTGTTCATAGTGAATGATCCGACCCACACAACTCAAATAAGGGGCGCGAAACCACAACCACCACCATGCTCCCAAATGGCCAATCTCAATAATGATTTAGAAAGCAGCTAAAAGGCGAAAAAGCCAAAAAGCTGAACTCTGGGGCTTTACTGATTTCCGTGGAAATAATGTGGAGTTATCCGGTTGGCTAGTCGTGGAGGACTGTATTGTATGTATGTAATTACGTGACAAGATTTATATCTGCGCCTGGCCGTAAGGCATAAACAGATGGTGGATCATTACTACTGTGGATGAAATGTAGCGTCATCCTCGCCCTAGAAGGCCTTCGGATACGTATATCCTCCAGTTACTCCTATTTGCAACTTCAAAAGCCCGGAGCAGGCCGCAACTCTTCACTCCTTGCTAAAGAGTTGGGGACTATCCAACTACTGGTCCAGAACGCAAGAAACTTAATATAATTAAGAACACGACGGCATTCATACTCACTGGACTTGGACCATTCATTGTGTTCATTGTGAATGATCCAACCCACTCAACTCAAAAAAGGGTTTCGAAACACACAGCCACCACGATACTCACGAAGGGCCAACCTCAATAATCAGTTAGAGAACAGCTAAATGCCTAAAGAAACAAATAGCGGACCTCTGGGGCTTTACTGATTCCCGTGGAAATATAGTGGATTGTCCAGTTGGCTCCTGCTAGCCTTGAAGGGGACTGGGCTCCCTTTTACAAAAGAAATTATTATTGTTCTGTAATTTTTAAAATTAATTAATTTTTCAAAGATTGTAAGACTAGCTGACCAAGCAGACGTTGTCCTGAACTTCTTCTAAAGCAGCAAACAAAAAAATATGTTTATTAGGTATGCCGAAAAAGTGGGCGTAAAAATGGGCGTAGCCAATTAAACTTATGCATGCAGATATTCCGTACTTAAGACGTTGTTAGGGAAATCTATTAAAAAAAAGTTTTAAATCCCACAGAAAATTACAATTGTAGTTCTTAACGAATTTTTTAAATTTTCGCAACAAATTTTTCAATTTTGGTTTCCATAAAATCCTTTTCCAGACTATTTAATGCCTTTAAAAAGTTCTTAAGTTATGCACTCACTAAAGGACATTTCTTGATATAGATAATTTTAAAATGTTGTAAATTATTACAAAAAACTAAACGCTTTAACGCTTAACGTTTAAATTGTGTTTACGATTAGATAAACAAATAAAACTTCCAATAATTTTATTTTAAGCTGTACTATTGATTATTAATATTTTAGTTGAAATATATTAGTGACTAGTAAAAATAAATTTAAATAAATTCATAAAATATGTTAAAAACAAAAATATGTAATAATAATTATTATTATTAAAAAAAATATTTAAATATTTAAAACAAAAAATGAAGTGTTTTTTGTTGCATATGAAAAAAAATTAAAAGTAAAAGTAAAATTAAAACAAACGCCATTTTGATATATTTTATTTACTTAATTTTGGCTGAGTAATTTAAAGCAGAGCAGAAGAGTTTTGAGTATGTCTTATAAAGGGAGAGAGAGGGAGAGGGAGAGAAAAATCACCCCTTGTTTAACTGATAACTAAACATGTAAGCGATCCTTAAAATATAAAAACCACTAAAAACAACTAGAACGTGTTATAGGCTTCTAAACTCAAACTGACCGCTGTTTTACAAATCATCCCTTGAAACTGACACTCGTTATCGTAACGTATTTTGGTGGTGGTCAAAGTTATAAATGATTTTTATTTTGTAATTTAGAAGGCATTTTTACTAAGTTTTTGTAGTTTTTCTCTTGTGGTTGATAGCTGGCATTTTTATTTATTTTTTTTTTTATTAACTGACCAATAGCATGAGCAGAGGGTGGTTAAAGAACACAATTAATTTTAACGAAATTCATTTTGTTAGAGAAATAATATATTTGAATTATTTTTGTTTTATAAAATAAAATATTTAGATAAGCTGGCTCGCTGTTAAGGGCAACTTTTTGTGTTAATAAAATGCTTAAAGGTTTTATAATTTAAATGAAATGATATTCTTAAGAATTTGTATGATTACTGGCTGACCCATTGAGAACGAATTTGTGAGATCGCAAAGAAGAAACGCAAACAAATAAGCTCGATGCCCACCGCGACTGTTTTAACGGCGGCAGTAATCGAGTCCATGTTACTTTCGGCCTTTCACCGTCATCCGCCAATGAGCACATTGGAGGCAGTTGGCGGCTGGCGACGACTTTATGGCGTGTTTATATCTTTGAAGTAAACAATGCTCAATATTTACGTAAATGCGATATTATATATTATCAAAACATAGCGCACAAAAAAATTAAATCTATTGAATGAATGCACACACAAAAATTCATTTAAGTCGATCCAGTCGTGTAGTTGGCAGTGTAGTTGAATAACCTGGATACCGACTGCAGCGTCATCTGTCGGGCTGGTTTGTAAATGTAAACCATTCGAGATGGCACCCAAACGCATGCAAAAAGAAATTATTCAGTGACATACACACGTACAGTAGAATTATTTACATAAAGAAGATTTGTATGGGAGGTATCACGCGCCTTTATCCAATCCCGTCTATATTTGCAGCAGAACTTAAAATATGTTTAGTCAACCGAAATACCAAATTCTGTTTAAATACCGTTATCAGGAGCAGAAGTAATAGATTTTTAATTTGTGGTTTGTATGGGAGGCACCATGCCCCATTGAACAATCCCGCCCATATTTGCAGCAGCACTTAAAAAATGCATGCCAAACCGACGTACCAAATTTTGTTCAAATACCGTTATCAAGAGCAGAAATAATAGATTTGTATGGGAGGTACCATGACCCTTTGTCCAATTGGACCGAATTGTAAATCTAAAACACCCGGGGCGCCACCAAAACGCATACAAAACAAGTTTATGCAAATCGGTCCAGCCGTTTAGGACGAGTTCAGTCACAACACACGTACACTCGATTTTTTTTTTTAAGAGAAGTAGCACTTCAGGCAACAATATCTATTTAGTCAAGTACCGTGCTACATTCTTTAGGAAAGGGATAGAGTAGAGATGAGACAGGTGGTGAAAGTAGAAGGATAGTCGGAAATTAACTGCCGTATATAAGACAGCACAACGACCAGTGACTATGCCTTCATCGCTGAGCAGCCCCACCGACAGTCAATTTTTATTTTTGTAGTGAAAAAAAAACCAAGGTCTTCGTTGGGTATCGAACCCACAACCCCCATATTTAGAAGCTAGTACACTATCTACTAGCCTACAGGGGCACCCATTATATATATATAAAGACTAGCAAACACGGCAAACTCCGTTATGCCACCAGATGGCTTTGTTTTTTTGTAAAATTTCGTTTGGGGATTAAAATAAGATGAAGACAAATTATTTTTTCTATTTTATATTGGAAAAGGAAAAATTTTATTTCATTGCACAACAGTAATGAATTCATTTCGACTACAAAAATTAACTGGAATTTAGTTGAACTTCTCTAAATAAAAAAACTGAAATGAACCAAAAGTAAATACTGAATCGGAGTGTTATACGTGGCCGCAAATTATCCGTTTCATTGGAGTGCTCTTTGGTAAACCATATTTTTTAGTTTTTTGGTCTGACGTTAACACAAACAAAGCGGATGGTTTCCCAACTCGTGAACACGCAACGTATAGCTGCCCATGTGAAAAACAATGATTTTCTAAATTTATCCCGCAAACACTAAGCGATTATCCTTGTGACTTGTTAATTGTCATTGCGAACGCAAGGCGTACTGGAAATTGCAATCGTTTGAAGTCAAACGGAAGATCAGTCGGAATTATTAGTATTCGAGGAATACATACATTTCCACCCAGGTACTTTCCCTTTATAATGGTTGCCTCAATCGAATTCGGCATAAGTCTTTTCACCGCAAGTCGAGTACCGCTGCAAAGTCGCGGTGGATTCAAATTACGCAATATCATAATAGCTGAACCAACTTTGAGTTGCATGTTATGTGGTGGTAACTCCTGGTAACTCCAGAGAGTTAAAAAACCACCGTTGGATAATTTACTGCATCATCGGGATTTTTTATGGAATCAACGGATTTGTATTTCACCAAATAGCCATCGATTTTTGATTGAACGGTGAAATTGAGTGTATGTATAACATCATTGTTCTTTGCGGTGAGAATTGCTCGTTGACTTAACCCAACATAATTCTGATTATTCTCGCTAATGTTTGGGACAACATTTTCAATAAGAGCTAATTGAGAGTCTATAAATCGGCAAAAGACGTTGGTAAGAGTAATTAATCCAGCTGTCGCATCAACTAGGACTTTTCCATTTCCAACAGCTAACAATTGTTTGGAAAATTGTGCAGAACTTTGATCATTTTGAAGTGGAACTCCCATATTAGTGGTTAGCGATAATGTTTTTATGTTATTTCACAAAGGGGACGCCTTCAGGCAAGCATTCAATTCATTTGAAGGCATTGCATGGGGAATTACTGCCTGAAATCAATATCATCCAGCCGCCAAAGATGTTGTTATTTCGCCAAAGATCCTTCAGTGTGAAGTTAAGTGCTTCAAGTGATTTCTTATGTGCCATTGTGCACTCATCTCAAACAATGAGCTTGCATTGCGTCAAAAATTTTCCCATTGCACTGGATCGGGAAATTACGTGATAAGATTTACATCTGTACTCTGTTCCTCCAGGTGCGTCCAGGAAAAATAGACCACCAATATTATTGTCCACCGCTGGCATAAATGTTTCGTATATTAGTTTTTGCTGTTTATTCAGCAACGGCACATTATTTCGAACGAATTCCTGCAATGTATCAACATTGTATTACAGCTCTCAATTTAATTCTTGGTTGAATGCATCGTGCATCGATCGATTTGGCGCAATCATTTCTAATTCAATCAGTAGCTTCTTTGCAATAGTCAAGCATTGATCCTCAATCAGAATCAATCCTTCATCGTATATTTCATTAGTTATTTGCATGTCGGTATTATTCGTTCGAATGCAAGATTTCTTCACATATTTCGTCGTTGCATTTGTTCCATAACTGAATTAGTTGTGAAGGGAAACATGTGGTGATGATAATAGCGAACAGCGTTCGTATTTGGTACGCATTTGATGAAACAACTGAGCCCGCAAGTGTTAAATCCCAATGAGAATCGTTCTCCAGCAAACCAAATAGCTGACATGCTTCTCGATATTTTTGGCATTGGTGGCCATTTACAGTTTTCAAGTGCACAAATGATTTTGGTCCACGTATATTTGCCAACAGCAGTCGCAAATGAAAACATTCATCATTTCTAGGATGAACAGTATACAAGCGACCTAGCGTACGGCGTCATCTACTTAAAATGAAACGTACTTATTTTCGTGAGGGATACTCACACACCACGTACTGCTGCCGTTGTAGTACATGCTATGTATCAGAGATGGCGCTGTATGTGAAAAATTATTTTTCCTGTTTTCCTGCTTTTCACTTGAAATTGTTCCTAAAATTTTTCTTTGCTATAAACCTCACGGAGCCTGAGACCTTTCCAACCAATGCAAAACCGTGGAAATCGGTTCGTGCGTTTTAAAGTTATAGCATCAGGAAGGAAAACCCGACTTATTTCTATATTATTTCTTTCTAGTATAGAAGAAGATAATTAAAATAATTGTTTTTATTATTGCCAGTAGTCCGTCTATAAAGCTTTCTTTCCTAGCAAGCCAGTAGTCTAACTCGTTTCTTTGTATAATTATAATTGTTGCTAATAAGGAATATATTCCTTCTTGTATACTAATTCTTACTTCTAATTTATTTACAAAAAAAAAGTTTCTTAAAATTATTCTTATCAAATGCTTCTTTGGTAAAGTTGCCACACTTTTGGTAAATTTGGTATAACGTAGCCAGTCATAGCCTTAAAGTAGCTTTACACTTAATTCAATAAGAATTCACTCTTAATTAATTAGTCAAGATTTAAATTATTAAATTGTTTTAAAATTAAAAAAAAATGTTTAATCGTGACTAAAACTTTGTTAAAAACAACTATAATTTGCTTACAACAATCATGTTTTTTTCTCTACAGAGGGTATTATCTAGCAATGATAACGAATTTACTTTTACCAAAATAAGCTGGTCTTAGTAAATGTATTTCACATAATTTTAATGGGGGTTTCTACATATCGTACAGAAACTACATTGGTCATTCTGCTTTCTCTTTTTGGCATTTGGTTACTCCACGGGGTAAACTAATCGCAAGCATCAAACTATTTAGCCTCGTAAAACAAATTCTGGTGAAGATACTTTATTTATATTGCTTTAATCTAAACAAACAAAAAAAGTATAAACAACTCAATTTTATTGCGTCAAATCAAATTTGCCGTTCGCATAATTTCACGACAATTAGCCGTTAAATGGCCAGATAGTGTGATTCGTTTTACATCCGCACCTGGCTATGTAGCCTTAATCAGATGGTGGAAAAACCATAATTGTATAATTTGGAACGTCATACAGGCGTCCCAGAAAGCCGAAGACATAATTCTAAGCAACAGAACCACCTAGTTGCAACTTTAATGATTCCAGGGCAGGGCTGCAAACCATCACACCTTGCTAAAGAGTTGGAGACTTTCAACTCCTGTCCAGAACACATGTCTAGCATGCTCATTGGACTGGATCATTCACTTTGCGTGTCATTATCAGTGAAATGATCCTGGTCACCATAATTTTCATATTTCCCTTATGGGGCCACAAAACCACAACCACCACGATACTCCCATATAGGGGCCAACCTCAATGATCAGCCAGAGAACTATTATAAGTCTAAAGAGACAAATAATGAAATCCGCGGGCCACTGATCCCCGTGGAAATAAAGTAGAGCTTCCAGTTGTCTCCCTGTCTATACGGAGCCAATCGAATCGAACTCGCAATGCCTGATGTAATTAACGAAAAGTGCTTAAAATCTTTGATGAAAGAATCAAGAATTTGTCAGCGTGGTCATGGTGGACATTTGCCAGAGATCATTTTTCATTCATAATTGCCAAATCATTTTTTGTTTTTATTTTGTTGTAGAAAAAAACTTCTTGTTGAAAAACCCTTGAGTTTTGAATTTATCACAGTTTTTACATGAGATATTTAAAAACAAAACAGAAAGGGTAAGGATTTAAAGAAACTCCTTTTTTTTAATTTATTAATTCATTGAAAATAACAAAAGTCTTTAATTATGAGTGTGTGTTCACTGTAACTTGCCGCTCATAACACATTTTAAGTTTAAATTTAACTGTCAGTTGGATTTTAGTTAATGGTTTCTTTTACAGCTACTTAATCTATCAGAAATTGATACGCAAATATGAAGGATTCACTGACGTGACAAAGTCAAACACTAATGGATTCGAAATGAAATGAATGATTCAGGAAAATAAGTTAACAGCTGACAACAAATGAAAAGGAAAAATTCATAATTATTTTTGAAATGCTAAAGCAACATTTTCCATTTTATTTTTATGTAAAAAAAAATTTTTTTTTTCAAATTTATTTGTTAAAAATAGAAAAGGGAAATGCAAATAATTTTTTTATTAAAAATCTTCCATCGTTGTCTGTTGATTTAACCTAAAACTTTCATATGAAGTAAGAGACAAGCGCCATTTACGAGTATGCATTCTGATTGCAAGTTATTTTTCCTACCTTAATATGCGATAAGTGACAAAATAATGTCACTCGTTTTTTTTCGCTTTAAATATATTCGCAAACAATCCATCCGCCTCCAATTTATTTTGAATATTTAAATTTCAATTAGATATTTTTGAAAAGCAGTTACATGGAAAATGCATTTGCCCATTTGATTATTAAATCCATACAATTTTCTACTGTCAGTTAAAAAAGAAATTAACAGTCGTACAGGATAACCAAATCAAGGAAAGAAAAGAAAAAAAGCAATAGCTCTCTATTGCCAAAAAAAAGGCAAAAGAATCATATAGGAGTATGAGTGGTAGGATTCTTTTTTTTGTTTTGTTTTATTTTTACCTTTTCTATAACTGGTTATACACTGAAAGAAATTAAATAAATACTTGAAGGCAGGCAATGCCATTCAGGCTAAATAAATTTTTTTTTTACGATTTCTATTTATGTGGCAATATCAAAATTATTGCATGTTGCCAGATGCCAAGTGAAATTCTTGAAGAGAAAAAAACAAAACGATTATAAATCTAAGATTTTGCGTTTTTAACGAAGAGCCCAAAAAGGTCCGTTCAACTATTGATGCAGTTATGTTCCTCGCAAAGAATATTTAGGATAACAGAATAGTGTAGATGACAGTTAAAGAAAGATACAATTCGGCAAATGCAAGTGCATGGAGCAGGCCATTACGAAGTGAACACAAATCATACCATTAAGAAATTAAATAAATAACATTAAGACTTAAAAAAAATTTTGTTAACGATTTTGAACCATGTGGCAATGTTAAAATTTTTGTATATTGCCAGATGTCAAGTAAAATTCCTAAAGAGAAAAAAAGATTGAAGATAGCAATGGAAATTCAAGCCATACAATACGGAAGAGAATCAACAAAAAGACGAATCATAAAGAAGTATGAGTGCCAGGAAATTAAATAAATACCATTACGACTAAATATAATTTTGGTAACGATTTTTAGCCGTGTGGCAATATCAAAATTTTTGTATGTTGCCAGATGCCAAGTAAAATTCCTGAAGAGAGAAAAAAAAGAGTGAAGATGACAGTTACAGAAAGATACAATTGGGCAAATGCAAGTAGATGTAGCAGGCCATTATGAAGTTTAGAAAGGTTATAGTCCCAGTCATAGCGTTATGGAAATTCAAGCCATACAATACGGGAGAGAATCATTAAAAAGACAGATCATAAAAAGGTATAAGTGCCAGGAAATTAAATAAATAAATAAATAAATATTATTACGACTAAATAAAATTTTGGTAACGATTTTTAACCATGTGGCAATATCAAAATTTTTGTATGTTGCCAGATGCCAAGTAAAATTCCTGAAGAGAAAAAAAAGAGTGAGGATGACAGCTAAAGACAGATACATTTGGGCAAGTGCATGGCTATTATAAAGTGTGGAAAGACCCGTCATAGCGTTATGGAATTTCAAGCCATACAATACGGGAGAGAATCAATTATCAGACAGAAAATCGAAGCTTCATTATCCTACATAATGGAAACAAAAATGTTGCAGAAGAGCAGGGAGGCAGAAGAAATTTCTACTATTTTTATTCAATCTCCTAGTGGATGACCATTCTTCTAGCAAAGATTCTCTGTTACGATGATAGAGTTTTTCGCATTTTCTTACATAACAAATTATAATTCTTTTTTTTTATAATAAAAAGAGTGTTGACAAGTTTACGGGATCATTGTGTTAAATAAAAATCACTGATTATACCGATATGTAGAGAATATCAGTTCATTTAATTCACCATCAAAACTTTTTATATCCTACAGCAGTTTCAAAGAGTGGCCACCAATTAATGCCAGGCATTTTCTTGCAACTTAAAATCGGGAAAACGAGGTTATAGGAATTTATGACGTGATAAGATTTACATCTGCTCCCGGCCGTAAGCCCTAATCAGATGGTGGATCATTACCATTGTGGATGAAATGTAGCGTCATCTTCGCCCTAGAAGGCCTTTAGATAAGAATATCCTCCAGTAACTCCTAGTTGCAAGTTCAAAAGCCCGAAGCTGGCCGCAGCCACTCTCTCCTTGCTGAAGAGTGTTAGAGACTATCCAACTCCTGGTTCAGAATGCATGAAGCTTAATATAATTAAGAACACGACGGCATTCATACTAACCGGACTTGGACCATTCATTGTGTTCATTGTGAATGATCCGACCCACAAACTCAAACGAGGGCCTCGAAACACACAACCACCACGATACTCCCGAAGGGCCTACCTCAATAATCTATCAGAGAACAGTTAAATGCCTAAAGAGACAAATAGCGGAACTCTGGGGCTTTACTGATTCCTGTGGAAATATAGTGGATTGGCTCCTGTTAGCCTGTTAGGGTACTGGGCTACCTTTTACCCCCGCAACACACAAGTCTAGATGGTTGTGTGATCCATAAAGACTTATAATATGCCCCCGGTAGGGCGGGGGGAGGAAGTTATAACATACATGGCTAAATTAATTATTTTTGATATGCAAGTAACTACTTAAACAACTTCAAGGGAATGTGAGAGTTGTGTTCTATTTCGCTGGTTATCAATGTTGTATATGGTGAAAGGGTGTAATATTTTCTACAAGACATTTGAATACTTCCTTTAAGACTTTTAAAACATTCCGTCCATCAAACATCTCATTAAGACTATTCGATATGTGCATATATTCTCCAACGGGGTTTAATTTTATTGGGTACGATTTTACGTCAACCCGCGGTTTCGGCCATTTGCCATCTTCAGTGTTCTCTCTATACTATTCGATTATTTGCTATTTCTGGAAAATTTCTCATGCAATAACTGAATTGTTTGGGTGACTAAGTGACTCTCCCTCTTGCTGAAACCCAAGATCGCTGGGTTGTCGACATTAGCCAATTGTGGCCACAATATATTGTTTGTCACGGTTTGATAGAGCAGAGAATTCATGAACGTCGACGAGTTGATGTTCTACATTCATTCTCAACAGTTTGTTGTAAAGCAGCTATATTTGCATCACTAAGGCCACTAAGGCTATATCGCTTTGGCCTACTGTCAACAACAATAATCACAGCCTTGAATTTAGCGATTAAATTAGGTACACCGGTCTCCAAAGGAGTCTGATTACGAGGAGATTTTGAAAGCAGCGCTTTTGGTATATGAACGAAGGTGGACTCTTCAACACAGATTTTTGACTTTAACTAATCGAAAAGGAAGAGGAATCTTGAAACTTAAATCAAATAACACATGAGTCCATAATAATTATGTAGAAAGTTTCTCCTGCAGTGATATTTTCAGAATCACTCGATTAATAATTAGAAATAATATTGGCCAAAAATTTTTTCAAAATTCGTTTCTAGCACTTGCTCTTATCCTTCCATTTTGTTTTTGTTTTTTTTTCTTTACGACAGACATTCTTATTGGTTGATCCCTTAACATTTGACTGGCTGCAGTTAATAGCGAATGCTTCAACATGTTATTGTTTGCTGCTGCAAGATAATTTTTTTCTGTTGTTAATCAAACGATTCTTGCGGAAGAATTTGGAAGCTTTTTGTCAGTGGTAAAGCCTCTTCTCACTAGTAAAGCCAGTGCAGTAAATGCAGTTAATGGCATTCAGGACCGCAAGTATTTTCGCCTATTTCTAATAAAATTTCTTTGTTATTAGCAAAATCTTTATCACTTTTCAATTGCAAATTTCTTTCAGTGTAAATATATTTTTTTTTACCTTGTACCGTCCATTCACATGAAACGAATAACAAAAGTTCAAATGTTGTTTACTTGTCGACAGCTATCACAACAACACTAACAATACGTAACTCATTTTGTTTTACTCTTACCATTACGTAATGCCTTTTAACGTGACATATCGTAATGAATATTTTATATTATTTTTGTTGTTTCTTATTTTTTTTGTTTGTTTTTTTTTCGGAAATACACAATTATTAATTCAATTGACATTTATTTAAAGAAACAAAAAAAAAAACACATGATAAATTCACAAAAATAAAAATTTTAATTTTGTGGGCTGCCGTTCGGCGGTCATTCGCAGGTTGATATTGTGGAATTATATTAAAATAAATTAAATTGAAAATTTTTAAAAACAATTCATTTAATTTATAATTTGATTCATTAAAATTAAAAATATTAAAAACGTTACAGCAATTAAAAATTTAATTGTTTCACTGCTTAACTCACATTTTAAATTCATTTTAGAAAGAAAGTAACGGAAAGCTTTTCAGAACAAAAAAGGTTTTCAAAAAGCATTTGGTTTATGCTTGGATATAGCAGCTGGTCGTGTTGAAATTACATGTCGTTTTATTCCTTATGTCTACAAAATATGCATTTCCCCCCAATAAATCTTGCGTTTCCCTTACGTAAGAAATTGGCTAAACCAGTGTGGTCAATTTTGAATAAAAAGATATTTAAGTGTTAATTGGAAAAAATCGCTTTATTGATACAAACTTAAGAACTTAATGCTCTTAGTCTTCTATATATAAAAATGAGACGGGCTTTTCTTCCTGACGCTATAAGTACAGAACGCACGAACCGCTTTCCACGGTTTTGCATTGGTTGGAAAGGTCTCGGGCTCCGTGAGGTTTAAAGCGAAGAAAATTCAGGAACAATTTCAATAGAAAAGCAGGAAAACAGGGAAAATCATTTTTCGCATACAGCGCCATCTCTGCTACATAGCATGTACTACAACGGCACCAGTGGTGTGTGAGTATCCACCACGAAAATAAAAACGTTTTATTTTACGTAGATGACGCCGTGCGCTAGGTCGCATGTAAGTATACTGTTCATCCTAGAAATGATGAATGTTTTTATTTACGACTGCTGTTGGTAAATGTACGTGGACCAAAATCATTTGCGCATTTGAAAACTGGAAATGGCCACCAATGTCAAACATATCGAGAAGCATGTCAACTATTGGGTTTGCTGGAGAACGATTTTCATTGGGATTTAACACTTGCGGGTTCAGTTGTTTCATCAAATGCATACCAAATACGAACGCTGTTCGCTATTATCATCATCACATGTTTCTCTTCACAACTAATTCAGTTATGGAACAAATGCAACGACGACATATGTGAAGATATTCACACCCTCTTTAGAGCATTAAAGGGTGACGTCCTGCCCAGGTACTTACATAAATCTAATTCACGTTGTATACATACACATATCTATTTTGGAGGTAAATTCTTGGGGCCGAAATGTGAATTTATGCGGCTACCAAATGTTTTCTTCAATAAATCAATTGTGGAAAGAGCTATGTAT
Organism: Trichopoda pennipes; assembly: GCA_030448955.1. Classification (NCBI taxonomy): domain Eukaryota; kingdom Metazoa; phylum Arthropoda; class Insecta; order Diptera; family Tachinidae; genus Trichopoda; species Trichopoda pennipes. The sequence continues at coordinate 11,988,279 of JASKUP010000175.1, read as the reverse complement.
CATAACAACATTGCAGCCGTGATCTGCAGTGTTAAGGCAGATACAAATTTGTTAATTCCTCAACGTTCTCAATACTTGAGGTTATTCAAAATTACCATAAGACGAAAAATTCGTCTTTGATTTGGCGATTTGACTTTGAGGCCTTACATGGTTAAAAAGGTGCAGTAATTGAAGCCATAGACTCACACAATTCATTCTAGAATAACCGGGTGGTTTAATTTTCACTTGTCAGTGTATGTCAACAAGCAAAATTGTCGCATTTGGGCTTTTGAAAATTCTAAAGCGATTATTAAGAAGCTTTTGCATGGATCAACGTGTCACTGTATGGTGCGCTATATGGTTTGGAGATGTAATTGGCCGTTTTTAGTTTCGCAGCTGAAGCTGGAAATGCGGTAACGGTCAATGGATAATGCTTTCGAAAGATGCTAACAACTCAATTTTGACTTATTATTGACGAGATGGATATCACTGGCATGTGATTTCAACAGGACAGTGCCATATGCCACGAGCAATTTAGTGCAAACCAAATTTTCTGATCGCATAAGTTCGCGACAATCAACAGTTAAGTGAACGGTCAGATGGCGTGAATTTCTCGCAAAAATAGCATCAGAGATGGCAACTTTATCAGAAACCAAAAATAAAATTTTTAAAAATTAAATTAAATACGTAAACTTTACAAAAACACATTTTTTTTCACATGAGAGAAACAATAAATATTAAGAAACTTTCAGCCGTATGCATAAAAACTTAAAGCAGGTTTAACTGCCGTTGTTAAGCACAATTTCCCAAAGTTGTATTCAAAAAACGCTTTTACTTTAAAATACCTTTGTTAACTTTAAAGTAGGAAAAACCTACGTTAAACATACAATAAATTGACAGTTCAATTTTATTATTGAAAGTTCAAAAACAAAACAAATTGTGTTTACAATAAACTGAGCCGTGTATTTTAAAAGTGGCATAAGTTACTTTGTTATTGTCATCTTTTTTATTTTAAATTAGTTTATAAAACATTTTAATTTTTAGCCATTTCAACTAGTCTGTATTTAGTTTTCTTTCTGAAACGGATTTTTCTAATGATTGTGTTGAAATAAAATCTTTTTTCTCCATGTTATGTACTGTGAAGGAAATTTTCGACAGGGGGCTATTACTACTATTACTATTTTGTCCTTTACATAAGTCGCTATGTGCAATAATATGCTTTTGAGTTGTGACATTCTTAGATATTTTATACAACACCAAGCAACCGCCTGAGAATAAAAAAATAACAAAATAATGCTAATTATGTTTAGTATATTAGATATCACTATAATATAGTTCAGTAAAGTGCACTATTCTTTCGCACTAATAAAAATAAGTCCAATAATCACAACAATACTTCACACACACTTATTACATGTTTCCATTTCTTTCACACGAAGCTCCGTAATTAATTTCCTGAGTACAGCGACTTACGCCGCCTTCAAAATAAACATTTTTGTTACACCGTTAATTATCAGTACTCCTCTCAAACAAATCTCAATACTTCTCAACTTATTAATTTCAAATTTATTAAAAATGATAAAAAAACTGTTCAGTTGTGACTTATGCCACTTTCAATGTAAACGATTCAATTGACACTTTTACTTTGTTATTCCAAAAATGTTTAAAAATGGTTATTAAAAACAAATTGTAGTATACAAATAATAATAAAAACTAAAATATAGCACGCCATTCAATATAAAACATTTTTACACCTTTATTTTATATTTTACAAAAATATAATTATAATTAATTATTTTAAACAAAAGTTTTTTTGATGTACATATAATCAAAACAAAGCTCGTTATCCGAATAATTATTTTTTTAATATGAACAATTTCTTTGAAAGTTCTTCGTAAGCCTTGCAAATTGACCTTTTTTGGATGCTTTGCTTTATTAAAAAGATTAATAAAAAAAAAAACAAACAAAAAAATATGTTGATTTTGCTGAAAACAATAAAAACATTTTTTATGGATCTAAATACCCGGATAAATATATTCATTTTTATACATCGTTAACTACAACATTGCCAGAATCAAAATACTAATTTTACTAAAGGATACATTAGCTAAAGTACTGTTTATGAATACCATTTTTTAACAAACGTCTGTTAGCCTTAAAGTGTTTGTTAACTAACGTGTACTTTTAAGCTCAAGTAGGCGTTTTTTATGCATACAGCTGTTTAAGTTTCTAAAAATATTGTGACTTTTAGGTGGCGGAACTTAAGTTTTTTTAAGCAGAACTCTTTTGCGGCGAAATAATTTTTTTATTTAAAAAATTTTTTTTCTAAAAAAACCTAATTGACCCATATTTGAAAATAGAAAACCGCTGTCAAAGAAAACCCCTCCTAAAGGGAAAATTTAGAAATGTAAAAAAAATGAAAATGAAATATACGCAACACTTAATTGACATGAACAGATTGACATTTGTTGGCATAAACACTTAACACTTGTGTCACTTAACGAAAACCGAAAAACAAATACAACAGCATCCTGTTAACCCTTGTTGTCTTCTCTTGCCATCATCATTTGATTTTATTAGCGTTAATGCTGCTGTCAATGTTGATAATAAAATAAGTAAAAACGACAAATGTAAAATTCTAATGTTGCATGTAATTAACACAATAAAATCTGTGTAAATTATTAACACATTTACGTTTAAAGTTTACGAAATACAATTTACTTTTAAGTTCTTTAAATATTATTTTTTTTTTAAATTTAATTGTTCAGAGAATTGTTTTAATAACAATTTCAAATGATTGCTAATATTTTAAATTTTAACAACTTTATGTGGCAAACGAAATCAAGAATTTTAAATTTTGTCTGTAATTATTCACAATGATATTTTGACGTTTACAACATGAAGTCAGTTGAAGAATGAATGAATGTTGAAAAAACCAAACAAAAACAAAACAAAAACAATGAACGTAAACTTATGAATTTCTGTGTAAAATTTCTTAAGAAGACAAAATGCATTCCGTGGGGCTTTCGATGCAAAAAAAAAAAAAAGAAATTCCTGTCAAAATCTATTGAAGGCGACATTTAGCAAAAACACAACAATTTCTTGACATCTACTCCACGTCGAGCAAAGTATTAAGATTTCAAGGCGAGTGAGTATATGCGAAAAGTCATGGATAAGACAAACACTCTATTACACTAAAGGGTTTTGCAACAAGAAGTTTGTTTTCTAAAACAACAATAAAATAAAACAACAATTTAGATTAAGACGACTAAAATTTTTATTGTATGACGAAGAGAAAAGTTCAGCAATTATGAACAGAAAAGTGATGTTTGACACATGGCCTTACAGATGTCGCTTCTTTCATTAAAGTTTTTAATCACTTTTTGGCAAAATGGCGCTTCTATATTGTTAATCACATTAAGGATTTTGAGTTTTAAAGCTAAACTCTACGGGTCACGGCACTTGGTTGCAATGCAACTCCACACTGAGCCTAAGCTCTTTCCGTGATTTGGGTCTAAACCACAGTCACCACGAAACCCCCCGAAGAGACGTGATTTGATTTACATCCGCACCTGGCCATGAAGTCTTTATCAGATGGTGGTCAAGCCACTATGCATAATTTGGAAAGTCATGCTCGTCCTAGAAAGCCGAAGCTATAATTCTATGCAACAGAACTTTCTAGTTGCAACTTCGATGACTCCAGAGCAGGGCTGCAAATCATCACTCCTTGCTTAAGAGTTGGAGACTTTCCAACTCCTGTCCAGAACACATGTCTAGCATACTCACTGGACTGGATCATTCACCTAGCGTGTCATTAACGGCGAAATGATCTTGGCCACCATAATAACCATTATACTGTTATGGGGCCGCAAAACCACAACCACCACGATACTTCCATATAGGGGCCAACCTCAATAATTAGCCAGAGAACTATTAAATGTCTAAAGAGACAAACAAACCCCTGCTGACTTCAGCGGACTGGGCTCCCTTTTTCCCCCGGTTGCACTGTGTTTAGATAGTCGAAGTTCTATAAAGACCATATATATGTGCCCCCGGGGAGTCGCATCATTCACAGTCTGGAAACGAAGTTCCAGGGTCCCCTAACACACGTGGTACAAGAAAAACCTCCGGTCAGGCCTCGTAGCCATGAAAGACTACTACCAGTTCAACCCCATGTAGTTCAGGACTGGTGGTCAAACCCTTACTCCACTAACACACAACAACATATCAACCATCATTTTTAGCGCACCTTCTTCTAAAAACCCCTCCTAAAAACTCCTCGTGCAAACTCATCCAACCTAGCAATCGTACCCGAACACTCCAGCATTTTTTTTAAATCATAGTTACTCCCGGAAGGGAAGAAACCCATACCAAAGTTTTTGAGTTTTAAAGCTGAACTCGATTCGATTGGCTGCGTATAAACTCTGTCTCTAACATAGCCCCACAAAAAATAATCCAGTGATGTTAAATCACACGATCTGCCACCCCACTTAACTGCTGATTGTCGTTACATTATGCATTCGGGAAAAATGGTGTGCAATAATTTAATCGTTTCATTAGATGTGTGATATATAGCACCGTCGTATTCAAACCACATATCAGTGATATCGACGTCATCAATAATAGATCAAAATTGAGTTGCTAGCATCTCGCGAAAGCGTGATCCAATAACCGTTACCGCATTTCCAGTCTCATCTGTGAAAAAAAAACGCCCCAATCACTCCTCCAGACCACATAGCGCATCATTCAGTGATTGACACGTTAAACATGCAAAAGCTTCGCAATAATCGATCAGAAGCCCAAATGTGACTGACATACCCTAACAAGTGAAAATGAGCCGGTTGTTTCTGAATGATTTAAACGAATGTATGGCGTTTTATTTGGTCGGCTTCATCGGCTTTAATTCCTGTACCAGTTGAACCTTGTAAGGTTTCAAAATCAAATCCTTATGGTAGTTGAGAAGGACTCTCTTCTTAACAAAACCCCACAAAAAATAATCCAGTGGTGTTAAATCACACGATCTGGCTCTCCACTTAACTGCTGCTGGTGCTGAGATTATGCGGAAAATTTGGTGTGCAATAATTTAATCGTTTTATTAGGTGTGTGACATATAGCACCGCCCTGTGGAAACCACATATCAGTGACATCCACGTCGTCAATAATAAGCCAAAATTGAGTTGTTAGCATCTCGCGATAGCGTAATCCATTGGCCGTTACCGCATTTCCACCCTCATTTTCTTTAAAAAAAAAACGGCCCAATCACGCCTCCAGACCACATAGCGCACCATACACTGACACGTTGAGCATGTAAAGGCTCCCCAATAATCGCTCTAGGATTGTCAGGAGGCAAAATGCGACAATTTTGCTTGTTGACAAATGAAAAAAATTTTTTTTCCAGAAAAACCAGCCGGTTATTCCTAAATAAATTGAGCGAATCTAGGGCGATTTAAATGGTCGGTAGGCTTCAATTCCTGCACCTCTTGATTCTTGTAAGGCTTCAATAATAAATAAATTATGCGAAATTCGCCATATAGTGGCGACGCTGTCACCCCCAAGTGTTGAGGAATTGACAAATTTAGATCTGCTTCAACACTGTGGCTCTTGGCTGCGATGTTTTCACTTGAATGAATGAAACCGGTGAAACACCCGACGCCTGTCGACTAAAATTTAACGGCCAAATTCTTAATAGTGGTCTATCTCACAATGACGATTATGTTGTCGGAAAATATCACGAATTTTACGAAATATAACTTTAACAGAATCACCATTTTCATACTGGATTTTAATTATTTAAATAAAATTTTCTTGCGAAATTTAATGCATTATAACAGTTGCCAGTGCTACAACTACGAATACGTCAAAAAACTAAATGTCAAAATTATCATGTAGCTGGTGTTAGCACAATTGAAAAACAACCTTCTTATTGAAAACTCTAATACTTCATCATTAAAACACGCTACTGTTGGTTAAAGTACATTAGATATCTTGTACAAATCTTAAGGTGAAAGGTTTATCTCTGTTCACTGCAATAGGTCTTAGTACATGGACTCCAAATAAAATTTCCCGTCTAAATTAGTTTCAGTTCACACTTTTTTCCGAAAATTCCACATCAATAAAGCAAGAATGTTGTTCATGCTTTATACCAAGGAAGGAATAGATGTATAATAAGTTAGCTGAAGCCTTTAAGTACTTCATTTGATCGGACTTGATCAGTCTTGCTGTACAGGCAAGCCAAAAACATACGAAAACATACGAGGGTTAATTAAATTATGTTCAGTTAGGAACTTTTTCCGAAAACACCACATCAATAAATGACGAATATTTTTCATGATGCATACAAAGGAAAGAATGAATGTTCAATGAGTTACCTCGAGCCCTTAATGGATTATCTTGAGCCTTTATTATTATTCGTGCTTCGTCGAAAGGAAGGAATGAATGTTTCATGAGTAATCTCGAGCCTTTAACTACGAGGGCGTGTCAAACAAGAAAATTAAAATAAGTGAATTTTATGCTGTTTGGTTTTCGGTCTATTGTAGTGGTCCATGCTTTCGGCACTGCTCAAAAACTCATCTGTATTGTGCAGAACCACCACAACACACCGAAGACCAAACTACGCGAAATTGAATTTTTCCATTACCTTCTCCAACCACGCAGTAATCAGCTATTAACGGCTGTCACACACAAATGAAAAATTTTGTTCAAATTTTGATAGTTGTCAAGAGGATTTAAAAAGATAATAAGGTTGTTGAAAATGGCTCGTGTGAAGGGAAAAAGAAGTCTGCCTTCAGAAACTTAATTAAAAGCAGAAGAAAGTTGAAAACCCGGCCAAACAAGGCAAAGAAACGATGATCTTTACATCCATAGTTTCTCTTCGAACATTCTTTCAAGTCACATAATTTCAACCTTATACCTGATCAGAACATCTGCGGCAGTGCGACAGATGTCTACTTTAAGAGAAATGTTGGAATATCGCCTAAAATAAGATTAGAGATAACGAAGCAGCTCATCTCTGCAATACCATCGGATATGACCTAATTTTGCAGCAAAAGCTAATCCTCCAGTCAAAGAAGCAGCTTATCTTTACGATGAAAGGAAGCTTTTGGAGGTTTCAAACCCTTACTTCGTAGTGGTTCTTAAGAAGCTGAAAAATAGCCGAAGAAGATTCTAGGACAGAGAAGGAGGTTAGCTGTGCAACAAAAGTCGTTTGTGAGGGTATTCGAAGTTTAGACTTTGCGAAGGTCTTAAAAATAATAGTAAATCCCTGAAGAAGATTTAAGTCGCCGGTCAGAAAACTTTATTTCTCGAATATTTTAGAAAGCTTGCCAAGTTATTGAATACTCTGATATAAGCAAAATTTTGCAAAACCCAGTTTCCTGAAGATCATTAAGAGATTAGAAAATCAGTGAAGAAACTTTTAGTCCATACGGTGTTCAGCTCCGCAACAACGGCCTTCCTTGAGATTCCTAATTCGCTAACATATGCAAAAAGGTGAGAAAGTAGCTGAAAGGGATTCGAGTCAATGGATTAAATCACATTGGCAACAAAACCCTTCTTTGAGTATCTTTGGCGTCCTAAATTCTTGGTGATCTTGAAAAGTTTGGACAATTACTGAAATAGATTATAGTCGGAGGAGAAAGAGAAGATCATTTCTACAAATCACAAAATTTTATTACACGCTACCAAAAAAAAAATTGCAACAACTTAAGGCGATTTTAAGTCGCCAATGATGACAATATTATATTTTCTTTAATCCTCTCCTTGCTAATTGTGGCTGTTACTTCTGCTTCTTATTTTGGTCTCATTTAGCTGTCAAGCTAATGATTTCTTATTCTAACATTTACAAATTGTTTTGAATGTTATTGTGATTGTTATTTAACTCTCTTATTCCTTAAAATAGTAACAGGTAAGTGTGTTTCTTTCAATTTGTTTATTTGTTGTGGAAGGAATGTGAGGAAAATAAAAAAATTGTTTTCTTCCATCAGACACTTTTAACCTCAACAAAAATCCAAATATTTCCAATGTGAAACCTTTCAAATTGTTTTCACGTTAGTTGTTGTTGGTTTCTTGATTTGTTTTGTATCGTGACAATTACTTTCATTTATTATTGATAGAGTTTAAAAGTTGCTACTGCTACTGCATCCACAATTCTGGCTGCGAAAGACATTCACAAAATTAAGTTCATATCGAAAAACATTGTTGTGGTGTTTGCTTTTCTTTACTTTGGACAAAAAAGTTTAGAAATTAAATAAAACTCCTGGTACATTTAAATTGGAAAATAGTAAAAGACTCCATAATTTTAAGATAATAAGTAGGACTGTCTGTATACAATGATTCATTTCGAAAACCTTGGCCCAGTATGATGATCTCCTTTCCTTGATACTCATAGGCAAAAACATAAGTACCTAAGAAAGATGGCGATTCTTATTCTCTCAAAGCCATCTATATATTTTTAGAAAGCAGATCAGACTTAGAACACTGTAGGCTTTGAAATAACTCGGTATTAAAGCCTATATTCCTGAAATGTTGGAAGGTTGTAGGCCCGTTCTTTTCTCTTCCTCATCTAAACAACAATTTCTACAATAGGTGATTATTTACATTAACCTAAAACTAACAGTGAAAGTGATATCGAATTTCTCTTGCAGTTCCCCTCTAGGGGCACAGTGATATGTTTTGAAGGAAACTCACCGTCATTACATGTGTCACCGGAGGTAAAAGGGAGTCCAGTCCCCTAAAAGGCTAGCAAGAGCCAACTGGACAATTTCACTTTATTTCCACGGGAATCAGTAACCCAATCAGTCAGTTTAGCTTTTTGGTGTTTTAGCCTTTTAGCTGTTCTCTGACTGATTATTGAGGTTGGAACTTCGGGAGTATCGTGGTGGTTGTGGTTTCGAGGGTGTGTGTGGTTGAAGTTGTGTGGGTCGGATCATTCACAATGAACACAATGAATGGTCCAGGCCCAGAAAGCATAATTGCGGTTGTGTTCTTAAATTTTATTAAATTTCATGCTTTCTAGACCAGAAGTTGGATAGTCTCCAACACTTCAGCAAGGAGTGGAAGCGTTGGCCTGCGCCGAGCTCTTGAAGTTGCAACTAGGAGTGACTGGAGGATAGACATATTCGAAGGCTCCCTAGGGCGAGGATGACGCTACATTTCATCCACAGTGGTTCCCCCCCGGGGGCACATTATAAGCCTTTATGGATCACACAACCATCTGGACTTGTGTCTTGCGGGGATAAAAGGGAGCCCAGTCCTCTTCAAGGCTAGCAGGAACCAACTGGACAATCCACTATATTTCCACGGGAATCAGTAAAGCCCCAGACTTCCTCTATTTGTCTCTTTAGGCATTTAACTGTTCTCTGACTGATTATTGAGGTAGGCCCTTCGAGAGTATCCTGGTGGCTGTGTTTCGAGGCTCTCGTTTAAGTTTGTGGGTCGGATTATGCACAATGAACACAATGAATGGTCCAGGCCCAGTGAGTATGAATGCCGTCGTGTTCTTAATTATATTAAGCTTCATGCGCTCTGGACCAGGCGTTGGAAGTCTCCAACACTTCAGCAAGGAGTGGGGGCGTTGGCCTGCTTCGGGCTTTTGAAGTTGCAACTAGGACTGACCGAAGGATATACGTATCCGAAGGCCTTCTAGGGCGAGGATGACGCTACATTTCATCCACTGTGGTAATGATCCACCATCTGATATTGGCCCAAACGGCTAGGTGCAGATGTAAATCTTATCACGCATTTCATCCACAGTGGTATGGCTTACACAGCTAGGTACTGACGTAATTATTATCATGCATTTCTCTTGCAATACACTAAAGCTTCGCTGTTTACTTTCTACCTCATAGTTCAAGGATATTTACTGATTTGTAATCGATAATATTCTTTTAACGTCCATACTCCGACCAATATAATATGATTTTTTCCTTGCAAATTCGCTTTACCGAAAACCAATTCGTTGCCAACGCTTTCGGAGCTTTTGCTCGCCAAAATCAAAATAATATTGTTCGAGATGTTACAGTTTAAAAAGCATCACAGATTAAATTCATAAATGACTAAGCTCGGTAAAGCTTCCTAAGGGCTGACTTGTATATTTACACTTAAAAGACGTCATCAGAAACTTAAGTGAAGACCTAAAACCCCAACCATAATGCTGGAAAATCTATAATGTCTCGATTGTGGATTATAAAATTTCCTCTATGCCTCCATGCGGTAACTAAAGTACGAAATTTCTCGCTTTAAAATATTTTAGTCGTCCTGTTTTCAAACAAATTGGCTTAAAGTTATATGATGAAGTATTCTATTCCACTATGTCTGAATTGTCAGAACAAAAGAACTTTATAATATTTTGATGTGAGTAATTTACTATTTTATTTTATGGAATAAAGGCACTGCTCCATGCAATCGCTAATAAAAAGTAAGTCAGAATTGGAAGGTTAGCCCTCTTCACTCGTTCTCTTTACTACTCCAAAACTCCTTCTTCCACTAATGTTTCCCTACTTCTTTCCGTTATCTCAATTGAGAGTGAAAAATAACATCGAAAGATGGTAGCCACCTTTGGTTACATACGATTATTTAAGGTCTCCATCATAAATACACATACATACACAAGCAAGGGTTCCAGAAGGAAGCTCACTGAATTTATTAGAGCCTGCCCCAATTACCATCCTTGCGTTTCTTCGCCCTACTCCTGGTTGCAGCTGTAAGATCAGTTGGTACCAATAAGAAAATCGATGTAAAGTACTTATAGCTTTTTGAATAAACCCATATACTTTGGAGGTTCCTTTCAGTATTTTTAAAAATTTTCGAATCTTTGGTACTTACATATCTCGTAACCAAAGACAGAGTTGTATTTTTAGAAGTTTTCCAAAAATAACAACTCATTCAATAATCCGAAACTTAAAAGGGTTGGGCCTATGCTAAAAATATTCAAGGAGAGAGAGAGTAAGTAAAGTTGTGGGGTAAATAAAGCACAGAGCCGTATGGAGCTCTGAGTTAAACTTGAACTCCTTTAATGAGATATCAGCGATCACTAAAAATACCGCTTGATATAAATTGAAAGAAGTTATTACTGAAATCAAAAGATATAATTTTTGCTCTAAGTAGCCGCAGCTTGTTTAAACGCCCTAGATTATAGAGAAGCACATCTTATTTCCTTCAAAGTGATATAAAGGACAACACTCTTTTTAAGTTAAGACACAAAGCAGGGATCACCTCCTTAGGCAGTATTGAAAGCCGTTAAGTTCAAAGGGTATTTGAGTGGTATATTTTAGGAATGGTTGAGAATCGACGTTAATTTATCAAATATTAGAAACTCTCTAATTTCGAAAAGAAAAAGTATTAAAGGAAATTACATGTTTATTTTTATTGGAGCAAATTAGCCCCCTAAAAATATTTTCCTGAAATTGCTCGAATATACGCTTAACATTGGTTTCTTAGCAAAATAACACATGTTTTTGAAATGTCAATAGTGCTTCTGCAACACAGGCATTTGTCAGTTGTTCATGTTTAAATTTGAATTATTTGCCTCGCGTTTTGGGAATAAATTGGAAAATAGTGAATTTCGTGTTGTTGGCTGCTGCTTAGTTTCCTGATTTTTTGAACTCCCCTCGTGTCGCATGAAAAGAAATTTATTTTAAAAATTATAAAACATATCGCATGTTTTTTAAAGGGGTAAACAAAACTTGAAGTTGATTTTATCTGTCAACTGATTAATGTCTAGTTTGGTTTGGCATTTCAACATGAATACACTGATGCCTGAAAACGCTTTAAAATTATGGAAATTGAGTGCAGAACAAGACTGCAGTTGATGCCGATTTTGCTTAGCAACGAAGCTCATATTTTTTTGCGTGGATACGTCAATAATAGAACTGCCATATTTTTAATGATAATCCAGATTTTTTATTTTTTTTTTTGAGACTGACTGACTGACTGTTTGGTGTGGTTTATGGCCTGGTGGAATCATTGATTCGTATACCTTTAGATATGCTTAGAATGTTGCCCCTGTAGGCTAGTAGGTAGTGTACTAGCTTGTCAGTTGGGGGTTACCAATTCTGTTGCACTTAGAGTCTTTTATTAACTGTTCTGTCTTTTCGATGTAGTCATGTTTGCCGATGAGCACCGTTGTGTTTCCCTTGCCTGCTTTTGTGACTAAGATGTTATTCGCTTTCAGTTTACGTTTTAGTTTCCTAATTGTATTGTGCTCTCCGTTTAAGTGTTTTGTAGACTTGGCCTCCTTATCTATTATTTGTTTGCAGATGTTCTTCGTTTGGGATCATCCCTATTGCGACTTCTGTTTCCACAATGGTTTGTTCTATTTCCTTTTTTTTGTTGTTTTCTGTGATGTTTTGTTTTAATCTCTTTTCCAATAATTGAGCCTCTTGCCAGCTGATGGTGACCTCTGTTAGATTTAAAAACCTAGTGTGGAAATTGTTATTTTTGCGCGTTTTGTTGTTTGTTGAATGTGTTAGTGTCTCGAGTTTCCTGTTTAAAGTTGCGTATTTTTGTTTTATGGTTTTCGCGTTTTCTGCTCATATTTGGTCTAATATGTTCATGAGTACGTTGGTTGGGAGTCGTTCTGCTAGTGTAAGATGAATGTCTAGTATTTTCGAGTTCGTAATTTCTTTTTTGGCGTAAAGATTTCTGATTTCGAATTTTACAAAGTCTCTTTGTGCTCTTTTTATGATCTTCCTGCTTGGTGTGGTGTTGATTCTAATCTGTATTCTGGCATATTTTGGTGTAACATTCGATGCGAGGCATTGTTTGTTGAACCAAATATTTGCGTTTGTTGTCATAACTTTTAATTGACGTCGTTTGTAAATTGTTATTAGTCCAATTGTGTCTAAATTGTAGGCCTGACAGGCCTATCTGAAAATATATACCATGGATTCCTAGCATACCTACAGATGTGCCAATTCATTCAAACGAATTCAGTTTCCGATTAGATTAGCATTTGCAATGACAATCAACAAATCCCAAGGCCAAACGATGTCTATATGTCTATTTGTGACTTAGATTTAAGTACACCATGTTTTTCACACGGGCAATTGTACGTAGCATGCTCTCGAGTGGGTAAACCTAATCCAGTTTGTTTGTGCTCGCTAAAGATGGGCCAAAAAAAAAAAATAGTGTTGTTCACGCTATAGCATTAAAAGCTTGCTGTTGTTTGTTAGTGTTGCTGTCGTAATTAATATGTGATATGTCATTTTACCAATTAACCTTTAATAACTTAAAAATAATATTGTTTGGCGTTTGTTATTTTTATATTCTTTTATACTTACACACTTATAATAAGTTTAGTCTGCACTAGAATTTATCTAGAAATAGAAATAATTTATAAGGCAAAACAATGTTTGCCGGGTCAGTCTTGTGTCTCTATAAAAAACACCCTTTATTTGTAACTAATACCACAATAAGCAAATCCTTCTGAAACTAATTCTATATATATAAATTATTTTTAAACAAGATCTTCATTTAATTTTTTTTTTTTAGCTATTGAAGGTAAGTAGGCGTTACGGCAAAACGAGAAATTGCAGCGGCCTGCATGCAACAACATGAATGAACAAAATTTTAAGTAACTTAACTGCGCTTGCGAGAAAATTTATAAAAAAAAAAAAAACATTTTTATTATTTTTAAACAAGAAAATAACGACCTACCGCATTATTTTGTTATTTAATTAAAAATAATTTCAGATTATTTAAAATTACCAGAGCAAAGTAAAGAAATTTTTATTGGCCGAAAGAAAATTTAGTGATACATTTCGTTAAAATAGCCCCCGAACAAAAACAAAGGCGAACATGTGTTAAAACAAATACAGCTGAAAAGGGTAAAATTGTTAAATATTTTTTAAATGCGCATGATTAAAAATTATCGTAAGTCGTAAGGTGTGTGGTATGTTAAATCACTAATGAAACAAAAAAAAGAAAGAATTTTGAAATTGTGTAAAGAAAATGTTCGGTTGCATCGTTAAAGTAACGAAGCTAAAATAAGATTTGGCTAAAAGTAAGATCATAAATGGATAACGGAAGTAAGTTTTAGAACCGGATATGCAGTCAACAAAAGCATCTCATACCGTTCTGACCTTAAAAAATATTTTATTAAACAAGAAACAAGAAATTCAATTCAAAATTTTAAATTCTTAGAAAAATAAAACAAAGTGAAGTTAAGTTAAGCAAATAAATAAATAAATAAAGTGTTATAAAAACCAAAAGAAGATTCAAGTTATATTGGGTTCTTATATAATTTTGATTGTTGCTCAGAAAGCCCTTTATTAAATATCAGTTGACTTTCGAGCTGCAATTAAAAACAAATAAGTGACCCTCTCATCACTGATAAGAAATATTCAATTAAAATTCTATTTTTAAAAGTTCTAATCAAATAACAAAAAAAAACTAATGAATAGACTGGAAATAAATTATTGGCTTTAAAAGGTAGGCCTCTACACACACTTATATAATATACAGTTAACTTCATTTAATTAACATTATTAAAAAAATAAAGACACAAGAATTTATAATTTTAAATCAAAATAAAATACTGATTCTCAGAAATTCTACAAAAAATAGCTCTTTCTAGAAGGACATCTTATTTATATTTTCAACTTATCTTTCCATATTAAAATTCAATCTATAGTTGTATATAATTTCTAGGCTAAATGTATGACCCTATTCATTTGTAAAAAATTCCTTAAAAATTTTAAAGTGAAGTGATTAATAATTTTAGTTTTATTTTAACACTCAAACCTTTCTCAAATGTATCTCAAATGGTTCTCAAATGTTTCTCAAATGTTACTCAAAAATTACTCAAATATTTTTCAAACCTTAATTCATAGTGATGCCAAAAGTTTATATTAAATAATAAAACGCTAATTTATTGAGAATTTTTTGTAAAGTATTAAATGATTTATAATTACAAATAACGTATTTCTCTAACTTTTCTCAAACGTTAAAATATGCTAAAAAGCTAAACAAATAATGATTATTAATAAAGGACAAAGAGACCTCTCTAGCCAGTTCCTATAATTATAATTATTGATTTGTAAATTTGTTTACTTTAATAAATAAATAAATAAATAAATACAATGATTATTAATTATATTTTCTTTTATTTATTTTAATTTTTTCAAGCACGAAAATTTTAAATTAATCTACATTAATAGAGCTTAATTCTTTAAAATATTAGTTTATAATATTTTCATAAAATATTTATTATTATTCCTATTAATTAAATAGCAATTACATTCTACAAACACAAGACAGCAAAATGTAGGAAAAATTTTTGGTCACACTGTTTGTGTAAAAATTTTTAGAGTTTTGCTGTCTTCTCTAGAATCTAGCAAAATTAACGTAGATTAACTTAAAAATGATTTCAAATTATAAATTTTTTTATTTGCAAGCTCTTTATACAGGGTTTTTCAACAAGAAGTTTGTTTTCTTAAACAAAATAACAACTAAAAATTTTGATTAAGATGTTAAAAATTTTAATTGTATTGCGAAGAGAAAAGTTCGGCAATGAAAGCAGATATCTGGCAAACGCTGACAGATGTCATTTCATTCATCAAAGTTTTTGGCAAAATAGCGCTCCTATTTTGGTAATCACATCAAGGATTTTGAGTTTCAAGGCTAAAATCGTTTCTAATAGCTCCGTTTAGAATCTGTCCTTAACATAGCCCCACAAAAAATAATCCAATGGTAAAACACACGCTCTAGCTGTCCAATTAACTGCTGAGTGTTATGCGATCGTTAAATTGATCGTTTTATTGACTGTGTGACATATGGTACAGTACCACATGTCAGTGATATCCATGTTGTTAATAATATGTCAAAGTGTTAGCATCTCGTGATAGCGTGATCCATTATCCGTTATCGCATTTCCAGGCTCATTTTCGAAAAAAAAAAACGTCCGAACTACGCCTTCAGACCATATAGTGCACCATACAGTGATACGTTGAGCATGCAAAGGCAAAGGGGTGACTGGAGGATAGAAATATCCGAAGGCTTCGTAAGGCGTGGATGACGCTACATTTCATCCCTTCGTCACATGAAGAAAAAAAATTTATTTTAAAAATTATAAAACATTTATATCGAATGTTTTTAAAGAGGTAAAAAACTTGAAGTTGGCAACACTTTCTTACCTGTTGGCGATTTCGTCTGTCAACTGATTAACATCTAGTTTGATTTGATATTTCAACATTAATACACTGGTGCCTGAAAACGCTTTCAAATTACAGAAATTGAGTCCAAAACAAGACTGCAGTTGATGGCGATTTTGCTTAGCAACGAAGCTCATATCTTTTTGCTTGGATACGTCATATTTTTATTGATGATCCCGATTTTTTTTTTTTAGACTGACTGACTGTTTGGTGTGGTTTAT
The DNA here is from genome assembly GCA_030448955.1 of Trichopoda pennipes. Lineage (NCBI taxonomy): Eukaryota > Metazoa > Arthropoda > Insecta > Diptera > Tachinidae > Trichopoda > Trichopoda pennipes. The sequence goes on along the minus strand of JASKUP010000175.1, from coordinate 11,971,931 downwards.
GGCCTGGTGGAATCATTGATCCGTATATCTTTAGAAACGGCAGAATGTTGCCCCTGTAGGCTAGTAGGTAGTGTACTAGCTTGTCAGTATGAGGGTTGTGGGTTCGACTCCCAACGAAGACCTTGGTTTCTTTTACTACAAAAATAAAAATTGACTGTCAGTGGGGCTGCTCAGAGATGAAGGCATGGTCACTGGTCGCTGTGCTGTCTTATACGACAGTTAATTTTCGTAACTATTCTTCTACTTTCACCACGGTACTTGACTAAATAGGCATTGTTGCCTGAAGTGCTACTTCTCTTAAAAAAACAAAAAAAAAAAGAATGTCACAGTTAATAAATGCTAACCGGTATAGAGCCATGATTACGGAAAAAAGACCGATTGTCAGATGAGAGTCTATTTAATTTATTAAAATTCGGATCCTTCCAGCTGGAACCAGTTTTTGAGGAAATTATGTCAAGTCAGAAACAGATCCATGCTTCCCATACATCTGAAAAATCTTAAAATCATAATAAACCGTAACTTATAAAATTTTTATGTTGTTTTAAAATATTACGTAATATAACTAATAAATATAAAGCTTAAACCGAACTTTTAATTAAACAGCAACCTCAGAATTTTTCAATGAATGAACCTCTATGTTTTTTTAATTTAATTTAATGACCCGCCGCAAGATTTTTTTTAGTTTATTGGCCCGCCACCCAAAAAGTTCGCCCATCACTGCTCTAGAGCTTCAACTCAATGTGGGATGTGTTTTATCGTTACTACAATGGCAAGTACTCTAATGCAATTAGGGAACTTGTTTCCGTTACTCGCACGTTTTCGCGTTTAACTCATTTTATGTTGAGAACGCATCCATTCATTTTTTAGTAGAACAGTCCGTATGTGGAATAAACTCCCTTCAGAGATTTTTCCTGTCACTTTTAATGTAGGAAAGTTCAAATTTAATGTCCATAAACACTACCCCCTCTTTCCAATCTCTATAACCTAATTTCCTAGTTATGGCACAAGGCATTGCATATGTAGGGGTCATCTCCTGAGCAGAAACTTGAAACAACGAGACTGTTGAGGAAGCGAGTTAACTGTCCCAAAATATAAAGACGCCTAGCCTAGGTACTCCAACTTCGGCATTTGAGCCAAGGTCAAAGAAAAATTAGTCTCAATAATTGCCATGACGTTCGTGCTACATCCATAGCATAAGTTCAACTAGAAAGCAACAGTAACGACTAAACAAACTAATGCGGATTTAATACTAGAGGTCAATTAAGGAAAACAAAATAGATCAGTATTGGGTTCTTGCTTTTTTAATTCCATCTGGCATAAATGAGTATCAAGCAATATGATGCCCATGGAAGACACCAAAAAGGAAAACGAGCATTGGTTTATATTGTTACGGATGTGTCTTGCTTAAGTTTTAAAATAAAATAATTAAGCAATAAAGCGAACTACTGGTTACAAGCTGCATAGAAATTTTATACACGCAAACAACAAAAATTTGATATGCTGTTTACTAACTGCCTGGCGTGCAAGACAACCACAAAAAACTAATTTCTGTTTACTAACTAAACGCGCAAGACAACAACAAACATGTATGCTGTTTACCATCCGCGTAGTTTTCTAAGAAAACTTATGTACACGAGACAACAACAAATATTTTGAAATAAATTCAAAGCAGAAACCTTATCAGCATAAAAACAAAAATACAACTCACAGATATACAGGCGCCTATACATCGAATAAACAACATACAACAACAAAATGTTATACAAAGGGAGTAGAAGCTTCTTAAATTTTCTAGACTTTTAATGGACAAATATAAAAAGGCATCGTCTGAGTGGATAGTCAATCAGTGTAAAATCTCGTGAATCTCGTGCAGAAAAGACGTGCATCTTAAGGAAATTGTTTTGTAGTGTCAACTTCGTAAAGGCCAAAACGATTAACTTTTTTGAAGAACAAGATTCGCCAGATTATTACCGATATACGGACACAAATGTTGAAGAAATCATCGTAAATTAAACTTTCAGATTAGACTACGTCTAAGCCAGCCGTGATGGTCATATGCTGGAGAAGTCATATTTAAGTTATAATGCCAGAAGATTATTTTTCGTATAAAGTGAATTTAAAGTCAATTTAAAAAAATAGATCTTTGTTTAATTCCATTTCAAAGCTATAATACCTCTATAAAAACAGCCTTTAATTCGGTTTAAATATTCATAACCTTTTTTTTGTTTTATAATAACAAATTTTATAATTTTTATATAAATTTTAATTTATACAACAAATGTGTTATTGTCATAAAAAAAAATCATTGAAATTCTTACTGCACCGCTGCAATCATCGCTTAAATGTGCGTAAATAAAACAACTCATTTAACAGCTTTTTCAAGTTTATTACTTTGACATTAACATTGAATGCGTTAAATGAATTTAATTAAACGAAATTCTATTGTCAATTAAAATAATCAAATTGCATTATGGCGGTGGTAAGCTGTATGAGCTTTTTCCCAAAAGAAGGAAATTAATAACGGAAGCAATTAGTTCAGATGTCTAACGAAGATATGAACTATAAATGAACCCTTGAGAGGCTTGTAAGCTGTTTGCTCTTTGAAACAATGACAACATTCAATTAAAAATATAATAGACTAGCTGAACCCGGTGTGCTTCGCAACCCCCTACGTTATAAAATAAAATTAAAAGTAATTATATATTAACAAAAATTTATTTATGTAATTTTAATTTAATTATTGCAATGCTTTGGGATATACAATATTTTTAGTTTGCCCATCAGGAGCATACACATACAAATCGGTGGGTTTTCCTACACGCGAGCATGCAACATAAAGCTGTCCATGCGAGAAACATGGATTTGCTAAATTTATATCGCAAATTTGCAGAGATTGACCTTGAGTTTTGTTAACAGCCATCGCAAACGCTAAACGAACAGTAAACTGCAATCGTTAAAAATCGAATGGTAAATCTGTTGGTATCATTGGATTGCGTGGCAAAAGTACATCTGTCCCTTTATATTTTCCTGTTATAATGGTCGCTTCTATTAAATTATTTCTCAGTTTTTTTACTGCAAGTCGAGTGCCATTGCAAAGCCGTGGTGGATCGATATTAAGCAGTAAAATAATGGGCAGTGTTTCGCGCTGAACAGCAGTCTCGGAAGCCCTTGACGTTGAGGTTCGAGATCGCTGTATTTCTAGGCGTGCTTTACGTTGCTGTAAATTCTCTGCAGATCTAGAGGTTGAGGCTCGAGACCGTTTAATTTCAAGGCGTGCTTCACGTTAGTTAAGAAAATAATTTAAAAAGAAAACTGCAAAAAATAATTTAAAAAGAAAGGTTAGTGCTCCCCTTTTTGTTTTAAACGAATAAGAATTCAGTACTGAACCGCATGTAATTTGCTTCATGCCCCCTTTTTTTATTTTTAGACGAACCAAAAAGCAGCAACTACACAATCAGCTGTTATCGCAGTCACTTGTAACAGAATGAGAATGGGGTTATACCCCACTCTCTGTTTTAATTAACATATATTACAAAATCGGCTGTTTTGCAGACAGTTGTGGGAGAAAGAGAATGGGGCTACCCCACTATATTACGATTTTTAATTGTCCTAAAAAGGGGCGTGGTCCCACCCACTTTTCTCCTGGTACGTATTCCTTATTATGCCAATACCATATGTACCAAACATCATCGACGTAGGTCAAAAAATGACCAAAATATGGCGATTTAAATTTTTGGGTTATATGGACGGTGCCACGCCCCTTTGTCCAATCAAAGCTTCATATAGCCTACTATTCCTTCCAGAGTCATAGTAACATGCTGTAATTTCAGGAAAATCGGCCCAAGGGTTTGGCCTCCTATAAAGCACAAACAAGCAAACAAACAAACAGACAGACAGACATTAATTTTTATATATATAGATTTGAGCAAAAAAATATTTTATCAAATATTTAAATTAATTAAATAAATTGCTCTTATCGATTTTGGATGAGCCTTGCAAAATCTTTTAGCATTTAGAATGAAAGTCTAGTTAGAAGTTTATACAGCAGAAAATGTATAAAATCACTCAAAATCAACTTACCAGCTTTTTAGAAAATGTAGGGTGTCCCCCGGAAGGCATACTACTTTGTTTGATTATAATTTATATTGATAAATGTTTTATTTAATATCGGCAATTATGTATGGAATACAAAACCAGATAAATGTCCGCCTCTGTTAGCCTCACAAATGCGAACCCTTTTAAGCACATTTTTAATTACCTTCTCACACATTTCACGCATTATTTCATTAATTTCATCACAAATATTTTGTTTAAGTTGCTCAAGTGTTTCTGGTTTGTTTGCATAAAACTTGCTTTTCAGCTATCCCTATAAAAATAAGACCGGAGCAGTCAATCAGACGTCCGTTTCTAGAAATATCTTAGGTGCCCCTGTAGGCTAGTAGGTAGCGTACTAGCTTTTCAGTATGGGGGTTGTGGGTTCGATTCCCACCGAAGACCTTAGTTTTTATCACTACAAAAATAAAAATTGACTGTCGGTGGGGCTGCTCAGCGATGAAGGCATAGTCACTGGACGCTGTGCTGTCTTATACGGCAGTTAATTTCCGACTATCCTTCTACTTTCACCACCTGTTTCATCTCTTTTTTGTCCCTTTCCAAAAGAATGGAGCACAGTACTTGACTAAATAGGCAGTGTTGCCTGAAGGGCTACTTCTCTAAAAAAAAAAAAAACTTGTGGAAAAAGATCTCGCAGTAATTCCATTGTAATCCTGGCTGAATGCGATGTGGCACCGTCTTAATGAAAACATATGTTAATCAAGCCCAAAGCATGCAGTTGTGGTATTAAAAAGCTTTTAATCACATCACGATATCGTTCCCCATTCACAGAAGTAAGGCCCCATGATTCCTCCTGACCAAAATTGCACACCAGACTAACACTTTTAATGGATGCAAATAATTGACTGTTGAATAATTTGAGGGTTTTCCATTCTCCAGAACCGACTACTCTGTTTATTCCCATACACATTCAAATAAAAATGTGCTTCGTCGCTCATAATGATTTGTTCATGAAAATCGGTGTTGCCATGGGCGAGCTGTAACATCCTATTGGCATATGTACGGCAGTGTAAATGGTCTTGTGAAAGCTGTTTCTTCAACTGAAACTTATATGAAAACAATTGCAAATCCTTGTGCAAACTTATGGCCAAAGTTGTTCTTTGAGAACCAAGCTCCTGGGCACAGCGTCGAATTGAGATTGATAAATTGTTTGAAACACTTTCTTTAGCAGTAGTAATGTTGTGGTCCATGTTTGGATCTATCAGCTACCACAACCCTCATTCTTCGAAATCATTCACTACACAATAAATAGTGCGTTTTGTTGACACGCTGTTTCGCCCAAAAATTTCACATAACTTTCTCATCGACACAGTTTTTGACGATTGATTATGATAAAATGTTTTAACGATTAAAATAGGTGCCCCTGTAGGCTAGTAGATAGTGTACTAGCTTATAAGATTGGGGTTGTGGGTTCGATTTCCAACAAAGACCTTGGTTTATTTTCACTACAAATAAAAATTGATTGTCGGTTTTGGCTTCTCAGTGATGAAGGCATAGTCACTGGTCACTGAGCTGTCTTATACGATAGTTAATTTCCGCAACTATCCTTCTATTTTCACCACCTGTCGCATCTCTTCTCTATCCCTTTCCTAAAAGAATGTAGCACGGTACTTGACTAAATAATAGGCATTGTTGCCTGAAGTGCTACTTCTCCTTTAAATAAAAAAAAAATTAACGCGGTGAATGTTGTCCTCTAAATGGTTAATTGTTTTGGACTTATCGGTGTGCACTAGAGACTTTACATATCTCCACAGAAAACGGTCTACTAGCGTTAAATATTGAAAGCCAATTCATGGGTCCAAAATGCTAAACTTTGCGGATATCAAACGTTTTCTTCAATAAATAAATTGCGACACGAGCTGTTAGCCATTTTATTTTTCTTTGGATTAGCACTCAAGGGATGACCCCCTACACATGCTATGCATTGTGCCAGAACTAGAAAATTAGGTTATGGAAAGGAGGAAAGAGGGAGTAGTGTTACACTACACTACGTCTTTAACCTTACCAATCTAGGAGTGGCTGTTTTCACTACAAAAATAAGAGCTTGAAGGCTATGTAACTATCCTTCTACTTACACCACCTGTCTTATCTCTTCTCTATCCCTTTTCTAAGGAATGTAGCACAATTGTGACTAAATAGGCATTGTTGCCTTTAGTGCTGGTTCTCTTTATAACAAAAAAAAAAAAAAAATGGTGCCCTTGTAGGCTAGTAGGTAGTGTAGTAGCTTATAAGTCTGGGGGTTGTGGGTTCGATTCCCAACGAAGACCTTGGTTTTTTTTCACTACAGAAAAATAAAAATTGACTGTCGGCGGGGCTGCTCAGCTATGAAGGCATAGTCACTGGTCGCTGTGCTGTTTTTTATACGGCAGTCAATTTCCGACTATTCTTCTACTTTCACCACCTGTTTCATCTCTTCTCTATTATCCCTTTCCTAAAGAATGTAGCACGGTACTTGACTAAATAGGCATTGTTGCCTGAAGTGCTCTTTATAGAAAAAAAAATAAATGACCCGGTCGTTGAGCCTGTCGACTCAAATTCAACGATCAAATGCTTAATAGCGGCTTCTTAATTATATATCAAGGATTTACAAAAGCCCAAATGCGGCAATTTGGCTTGTTGACATACCCTGACAGGTAAAAATGGACTTCGTCTGAAAAAATGATTTTTTCAGAAAAACCAGCCGATTGTTCCTGAATGAATTGAGCGAATCTATGACGATGTGAATGGTTGGTCGACTTCAATTCCTGCACTAGTTAAACCTTGTAAGGCTTCAAAGTCAAATCCTTGCACAAAATTCGCCATGTGATGGTTTTGGATAACACCAATTGTTAACAAATTTGGATCTGTTTTAGCCCGGTGGCTCACGGTTGTGATATTTTTAGTTGAACGACCAGGTCGATCACGCACATTTTATATCGAACCTGTCAACTTAAATTTAACGACCATATTTTTAATAGCGGTCTCAGAAGGACGAATATGTTGTCCGAAAATATCACGCATTTTACGAAATGTAACTTTAACAGAACCACTTTTTTCGTAGGGGATTTTAATTATTTAAAGGCGATTTTCGTGCGAAATTGAATTCATTGTAACAATTGCCAATGCAACTACTGCAAATATGTCAAAACCATCATGCTATTGGTGTGGCCATATTCTTGAAAACCTGATATTTATTTATTATAATCAAATTATAAGAAATCTTATGGACTGAAGCACTAGTGACTTAGAATATCGGCTTCATTTCTAAACATAGACTCGATATTTTACTTTTCTAAATCATAAAACTCAAATGCTAACAAGCGGTTAATGAATTGGATTTATTTATAACCCTGTTATTTTTTTTATCACTTTAACTTTAATGTGATCGTTTATTTCAACAGCCGGTTACTAACCTGTTGCCGCTTAACTATTGACGAAAGAAGCAATAGAATAAAGTGCATTGACACGTGAATAATCATGTTTGCGTATTCGAATATTCAACTGTTTTTAAAGGTTTTTTTGTGTTTTGATTGTTTCCTTTATTTAAATGAGCAAATAACACCAAAAACTTTCAAATTCAAAAATTTATTGTTAAGCCAATAACGCTTTAAACTAGTCGAATGTGTTTAACACTTTAATTATTTTTCTACGAAAAACAGAAACCCTTCGAAATATGGAATGTTCAATTAGGAAATTGTCTACTCGTGTGCAATTTCATATCGAAAATCGGCATAATTTTCTTTATGTTACAGATATGCCAACTTAAAAATTATTTTAAAAAAACTTTCTAAATTCGAACAAATCAATTCAGATTTTGTAAGCAGAATTTAGAGGTTTTTCCGCTTATAAGCAGTTGCTGCACGGATTGTTTTAGGCCAAAGTAAACGATAATCCATAACGCAAAGCTTTAAAGAACCAAATAAAATAATCGTAGATGAATGAGTCATGAATTGCAAGAAAAATCCAGTCCGAGAAGTTTAGTCTGCTGCTTTTTATTTATTTATCTTTTAAACGAATCACTTACTCAATAATTACAATTCTACTTTTTACTCAAAATCGTTGTTCGGATATGAACTCATTACTAATAATGTTCTGTTCAACAAACTAACTGCAGCAAATGTATGCAGCTGCATACATTTGTTCGATAACTTTTTTTTTGTTTTATTTTATTCACATCCATTACACATTTTGTTTTTAGTAATGCAAAGTGTTGCCATATCTTTTTTTTTCGTAACAAAATTTGGTTCCACATTTTGTATGAAAACCTAAATGTCTTTTAAAGTTCATTAATTCCAGTTTCAGTCCATTGTTAACCCTTTTTTAACGGTAAGTAAATGCAGAGCACCTTATTCAGCTTCACTGCATTAACAGACAATTAAAGCAACCAAAAGTTTATCTTTCTCATTATTGGGTATGAGCCGCCTTAAGTTCTCCATAACACTTAAACTGCTTGCTTATCCATTTGAGGTCATAAAAAGGCAGCGTCTTTGTCTACTTTCATCTCAGTTTACAACTTTACTTCTGTCGTTTTTTATTTTACTCTGCTTAAAGACTCCATTACAATTGATTAGAACTCTTTTGTAAAGGGTCCGCCAAATAACTTTTTTTTGTTTGTTTTAAATTATATAAGCAAAACTACTGAATATTTTCCCAAATTTCTTTTTTTATTTGAAAGTACAATCCTTCCGGTTAATAATGGAAAATAATTTCATTCAAATGGCTGCCTCGGCTGGCCATGCAGTAGCCTACACAATCGGTCGAATTTTTAAGCACATTATCGATTGTGTGCAGCTGTATTTCATCAATGGCTTCACGAATATTGTCCTTTAAAGCGTCACTTGTCTCTGGCTTGTCGGCGTAACACTTATCTTTGACGGCACCCCACAAATAATAGTCCAACGGTGTCGAATCGCAGCCCCGAGATGACCAAACGACATCAGCTCTACAGCTGATAATCCCCCCCGGGGGCACATTTATCGGTCTTTGTAGAATACTCTACTATCTAGATCTGTGCAACTGGGGGAAAAAGGGAGCCCATTCCCCTGAAGTCAGACAGGGAGACAACCGGAAACTCCACTTTATTTCCACCGGGATCAGTGACCCGCAGAGTTCATTATTTGTCTCTTTAGAAATATAATAGACATATAAGGTGCCCCTGTAGACTAGTAGGTAGTGTACTAGCTTGTCAGTATGGGTGTTGTGGGTTCGATTCCCAACGAAGACCTTGGCTTTTTTCACTACAAAATTAAAAATTGGCTGTCGATGGGACTGCTCAGCGATGAAGGCATAGACACTGGTCGCTGTGCTGTCTTTATACGGCAGTTAATTTTCGACTATCCTTCTACTTTCACCACCTGTCTCTTCTCTATCCCCTTCCTAAAAAAGGTAGCACGGTACTTGACTAAATAGGCATTGTTGCCTGAAGTGCTACTTTTCTTTAAAAAAAAAGTATATATAATAGTTCTCTGGCTGATCATTGAGGTTGGCCCCTATATGGAAGCATCGTGGTGGTTGTGGTTTAGCGGCCCCATAACAGTCTATGGTTCTATGGTGGCCAGGATCATCTCACTGATAATGATACGCAAAGTGAATGATCCACTCCAGTGAGCATGCTTGACATGTGTTCTGGACAGGAGTTAGAAAGTCTACAACTCTTTAGCAAGGTGTGATGATTTGCAGACCTGTACTGAAATCATTAAAGTTGCAGTTCTGTTGCTTAGAATTATGTCTTCGGCTATCTAGGACGAGCATGACGTTCCAAATTATATATAGTGGTTTGTCCACCATCTGATTAAGACTACATAGTCAGATGCGGATGTAAAACAAATCACACTCTACGGCTGATAATGCGATATTCAAAAATAGGGCGCAATAAAACATCGAGTGCAGCTTCAACTGTGTGACACGTAGCGCCGTCCTGTTGAAACCAAATTGTTCAATTTTTGTGAACAACAAGGCCGATAACAATCGCCATTGACTGTAACGGCCACTCTTTACTCATTTTCGAAGAGAAATGGCGCAATTACGCCTCTGGACCAAAATCCGCACCAAACAGTGACTCGTTTTGGGTGCGTCGGCTTTTCAATGTATGCGTGCGGGTTTTCTGTGCCCCAAATGCGACAATTTTGCTTGTTTACATACCCGCCAAGATCAAAATGAGCTTCATCTGAAAAGATTTTTTTTTTGCAAAATCGGCATCTTCTGTAAAGCGTTTGCAGGCCCACTTAGCGAAGCGAAAACGCATTCGATGGTCACTTGGCTTCAACTCCTGAACCAATTGGACTTTGTATGGCGTCATACCAAGGTCTTTATGCAAAATTCGTCTCAAGGATGTCTCTGAAATATTCAATTGTTGAGAACCACGGTTTAATTCACCGTTGATGGCGCTTCACGCACACTTTCTGCCACAGCGGCAATATTCTCGGGTGAACGCACTGTTTTTGGCTTTTCACGCTTTGATTTATCAATGCGGATGCCAGTTGCTTTCACTTTTTTCACAAGATAACAAACATATGGAACTGGCAGTGCTTCTCTTCTTCTAAAATCCGTACGCAATTTTCGCACACACATTCTGCAACATTACCATGATTTTCAAAGTAATGTCTGGCAATATTTCCCAGCGTTGTTCTAACGTATACACAAACATATTCATTCAGCGGAAGGATAAAACTAATTATCTGTCACATCAAACATGAGCTAAGTGTTACCATTCACGAAATAAGCACGAGTTGAAAAAACAAACGTCAGATGGCGAACGCTTTATGTGTTTCGTGAATAATAAACCAATAAATAGTTATTTTTTTATGTTTCAAATGAACTAATCGACCATTTTTCTCAGTGCACAGAAAGTTCTTTGTTAATCCCTTTTTACACCTTATTACGCTTCACCGGTAATAGGTAATCAAGGTTTTCCGTGATACTCAAACTCCATGTTCATTAATTTGCGATCATGAAAATCTTAGGTTTTATCAGGCGCAAAACTCTCTCGAGGGAGTTTATTCCACATACTGGCTTTTCTGCTAAAAAACTAATTTTCCCGCTAATGCGTAGGATGGGCCCTCATCGAAAATCGTGTTAAACCCAAAACCATGCGAGTAAGAGGAACAAGTTCTCTAATTTCATTAGAGCACCTCGATGCTCCAGAGAATCAATAGTGTTGGATACCTTACTGTCCCCAATAAGCCTCTTGGCCCTCTCCTTTACGCGATTGAGCAACTCTTAAATAAACTTTGGGGCGCCGGCCCATAACTAAGGGTTGTATTCCATTTTTGGACGGATATAGATGGCATAAATAATATGAAGAGCGGATGGAGCTGAAGTAACTTTTACATCGGTTTAGAGCTCCCGATTCCTTAATACTTATATCACCCATAATAATATGCGTACGCATGAAGGGTGCCCCTGTAGGCTAGTAGGTAGTGTACTAGCTTGTCCGTATGGGGGTTGTGGGTTCGATTCCCAGCGAAGACCTTGGTTTTTTTCACTACAAAAATAAAAATTAACTGTCGGTAGGGCTGCTCACCGATGAAGGCATAGTCACTGGTCGCTGTGCTGTCTTTTATACGGCAGTTAATTTCCGTCTATCCTTCTACTTTCACCACCTGTTTCATCTCTTCTCTATTCCTTTCCTAAAGAATGTAGCACGGTACTTCACTAAATAAAAAAAAACCATTTAGTCTTACGGGCTTAATAGTCGACTCATTCACACGACCTCATTTGGAGATTGTTGCGAGATCTTGATTAAGCCTATCATTCACATTTTGCCATCTGGAACGCACCTTCAACTGGTGCGGCCTCATAATGAATGAATACGAATGACAAATGGTGCTGGCATCTGCGATTTTTTTATTCCAATACTTTTAGTAGAAGTTAAAATGAAGAAGAAGAAATAGAAGGAAAATGAAAAATTAAAATAAATTAATAAAAAAAAAATATTTGGGATCCAGAACATGCCAATAAACAAACCAAATTATTATAATTTAAGTGTAGGGAATTGCACCCAAATAATATTTGTTTATTGACTTCAATGTGAAGGTCGTTCATATATTTCACTTTAACAATATATTCGAATATGTAAAACACAATTAGTCGTACATAATAAATTTTTTTTTTCGATTCTTTATGTTTCCTGACCAGAGTTTCTCAAATTTTATTTTATCAAACAAAAACCAGTAACAGCATTTTTTGACGTTATAATATTTTTTATTAATAATATTCAGGTTTTTCAATTGTGGCAACACCAACACCATGATAGTTTTGACATTTAGTTTTCTGACATATTCGCAACAGATGCATTGGCAATTGTTACAATGAATTCAATTTCGTACGAAAATCGCCTTAAAATAATTTAAATTCACTTTAAAAATGGTGGTTTTATTAAAATTAAATTTCGTAAAATTTGTGATATTTTCGCACAACATAATGGTCCTACTGAAATCGTTATTAAGAATATTATGGTGATTAAATTTGAGTTGACCTTATTCGACCGGGTCGTTCAACTGAAAACGTCGCAGCCGTGAGCTATAGTGTAGAATCAAAACCAACTTTGTCAATTCCTCGATGTTCTCAGCAATTGGAGTTATGCAAAACCACCAAATAGCAAATTTTGCATAAGGATTTGACTTTGAAGCGTTGGAAGATTCAACTCGTGCAGGAATTGAAGTCTACCAACCATTCACATTGCCGTAGATTACCTCAATTTATTCAGTAACAACTGGCTGGTTTTTCTGAGAAAATCATTTTTTCAGACGAAGCCCATTTTCCCTTGTCAGTGTATGTCAACAACCCAAAGTGCCGCATTTGGGGTTCTGAACGTGCTAGAGCGATTATTGAGCAGCCTTTACATGCTCAACGTGTCATTGTATGAAGCCATTTTGTTCTTTGAAGATAAGGCTGGAAATACGATAATGGTCAACGTGGATATCACTGAGATGTGGTTTCAACAGGACGGTGCCACATGTCACACAGCCAATGAAACGATCAATTTACTGCAAACCAAATTTTCCGATCACATAATTTCACAACAGCCAGTCAGATCGTGCGATTTAACGCCACTAGATTATTTTTTGTGGAGCTACGTTAGAGACAGATCGATTCAATTGAATCGATTTCAGCCTTAAAACTCAAAATCCGTTCTGTCATTAACGAAATAAGGTCGCCACATATCACGCAGCCAATGAAGCGATAAATTATTCCAAAACCAAATTTCCCGATCGCCTAATATCACGACAATCACAGTTAAGTGGCCAACTGTGTGATTAGATTTACATCCGCACCTGGCTATGTAGCCTTAATCAGATGGTGGACAAACCACAATTGTATAATTTGGAACGTCATACATGCGTCCTAGGAAGCCGAAGGCATAATTCTAAGCAACAGAACCACCTAGCTGCAACTTTAATGATTCCAGGGCAGGGCTGCAAACCATCACACCTTGCTAAAAAGTTGGAGACTTTCCAACTCCTGACCAGAACACATGTCTAGCATGCTCACTGGACTGGATCATTCACTTTGCGTGTCATTATCAGTGAGATAATCCTGGCCACCATAATAACCATTATACTGTTATGGAGCCGCGAAACCATAACCACCACGATACTCCCATAAAGGACCAACCTCAATAATCAATCAGAGAACTATTAAATGTCTAAAGAGACAAATAATGAACTCTGCGGCTTACTGATTCCCGTGGAAATAAAGTGGAGTTTCCAGTTGACTCCCTGCCTGTCTTCAGGGGACTGGGCTCCCTTTTTCCCCAGTTGCACTGTGTCTAGATAGTGGAATTCTATAAAGACCATATTTATGTGCCCCCGGGGGTAAGTTAAGTGGCCAGTTAGATCGTGTGAGTTAACACCACTGGATCGTGTGGGACTATGTTAAGGACAAAGTCTACACGGAGCTAATCGAATGGATTTCAGCCTTAACACTCAAAATCCGTGATGTCATTAACGAAATAGAACCGCTATTTTGCCAAAAAGTGATTAAAAACTTTGATGAAAGAATCAACCTCTGTCAGCGTGGACATTTGCCAGATATCATATTTCATTCACAATTGCCGAACTTTTCTCTTATTTTTGTTTTAGCAAACAAGCTTCTTGTTGAAAAACCCTTTATTATACTGAAGAGACCATAAAATTCTCATTCAATACACTAAGATATTCATTTGGAAGAGACGATTTGAGGTTGAGTACAATTCACCTTGCAAAAAAAACAGTTTGTGAACCTCTGCTTCAATTTGTACAATATTTATTTTTAACGTGTTTTTTTTTTTTTGTTTTAGAGACACTAACACCAATAAAACAAAAATAACTAACGAAAAAGTACAACGACCGATGACAACATTTAAGTTTTCGTTTGTTTTTGTTTGTTGTTGTTGTTACGACCAAAAAATAGAAAACACAAATTATTGATAATAAAATTTCAATGTCAACTGGGAAGTTGAGCATGTTTTGTTTGCTTTTTTTTAATGGAATTGCTTTTTGTTCGTTTGTGACGTTTATAGAAATGTTGTTAAGTCTTCCTAGACAATAGTGAAATAAATGCATAATTAAATTTTAATAGCTGTAAGTAACAGGTAAAACATTTTGAGGGGCGAATCTGAATAAGTAAAATTAAATTATTTTTTAGATTAGGGATACTAAATAATAAGCTTCTCTTAATTTAATTTTGGTTTTCCAGCTCTGAATTTTATAGTCACTCCCCAAAAGAATTATAGCGGTTTGAAAATATAGATTTTGGTTTTTGTCGATTTTTAATTGCATTAATGATAATTTTATTGTCTCACTAACGGCAACTACAGTGTTGCTTTAGCCGGCCTTTTTGTAGCGGCGCCAAAAAAATTGTTATGTCTTTGTGCTCTTTTGTAAATTGACGTTTATCTAAGCGCTATAATTAAGATAAAACAAAAAAACGGTCCGTTTCGGAAATTTAAAAATTTCTTAAAAAGAAAATATAATATCGGGTTCTTCAACAAGACGTTTGTTTTTCAATTGTGGCAACAGCAACAACATGACAGTTATAACATTTAGTTGTTTCACATATTCGTAGTAGACGCATTGGCAATTGTTACAATGAATTCAATTTCGCATGAAAATCGCTTTAAAATAAATAAAATCCACTATGAAAATGGTGGTTCTGTTGAAGTGACATTTCGCAAAATTCGTAATATTTTCGGTAACATAATCCTCCTTGTGAGATAGACCGCTATTAAGAATTTGGTTGTTAAATTTGAGTCGACAGGTGTTCGACCGGCTTGTTCAACTAAAGCTTCTTGTTGAAAACTTCTTTATTATACTGAAGAGACCATGCAAAGAGCCACAGTGTTGAAGCAGTTTCAAATTTGTCAACTGCTCAACACTTGGGGTTGACAACGTCGCCACCATATAGCAAATTTCGCATGAGGAATTCAGTTTGAAGCCTTAGAAAAATCAAGTGGTGCAGGAATTAAAGCCGACCGATCATTCAAATCGCTCTAGATTCGCTTAATTCATTCAGGAACAATTTATTTTTTTTTTCAGACGAAGCCTATTTTCATTTGTCACGGTATGTCAACAAGTAAAATTGTCACATTTTAGCTTCTAGAAATTCTAGACCGATTATTGCATGCTGTATGGTGCGCTATATGCTCAGGAGGCGTAATTGGGCGGTTTTTTTTTCCAAAAACGGTCAATGGATCACGGTATCGCGGGATGACGTGATAAGATTTACATCTGCACCTGGCAGTGGGCCTTAATCAGATGGTGGATCATTACCACTGTGGATGTTACATAACGCCATCCTTGCCCTAGACGGCCTTCGGATATGTATATCCTTCGGTCACTCCCAGTTGCAACCTCAAATTTTTAATTTTGCACAAGGATTTGCATTTGTTTCCATATAAGATTCAGTTGACACAAGAGTTGCTTCGACAAGACTATTTACGCCACCAATAGAATGTTACAGCTCGCCAATGACAACCCCGATTTTTATGAAAAAATCATAATGAGTAACTAGGCACATTTTCATTTGAATGGATATGTGGAATAAACAGAATAGTTGTTTTGGGTAATGGGAAAGTCTCAAATTATTTAACAGTCACATTTGCATCCATTAAAAATGACAGTCTGGTGTGCAATTTGATGAGAAGAAATCATTGGACCTTACTTCTCTGAAAATGAAAACGGCATACAGTGAATGGAAAGCGATATCGTGATATGATTGAAAACGGTGCCACATCGCATATAGCTAGAATTACAATGGAATTACTGCCAGATCTCTTTCCATAACAAGTTATTTCAAGAAATGGTGATGTTGATTGGTCTCCACGGTCACCTGATTTGGCTGCTCCGGACTTCTTTTTGTGGGAATATCTGAAAAACAATATGTTTGCAAACAAACCAGAAACGCTTGAGCCACTCAAGCAAAATATTCGTAATGAAATTAACGAAATCCACGTAAAATGTGTGAGAGAATGTCATGAAAAATGTGCTCAAAAAGGGCTCGCATTTGTGAGGTTAACAGAGGCGGACTTGTATCTGATATTGTATTCCACACATAATTGCCGACATCAATATAAGATTCATCCTTCCCAGAGGACACCCTGTACGTCTCATACGCCTCCCAAAAAGTGAGTTCAAATTACCAGCAACAATATTTAATGCCAAAGCAATAAGTACTGAGCGATCTAAAGCCGTCCATGTACTGCGTCATCCAAAATTATGAGGACAACCTCTGTATCTTAACCAGATACTTAAAAAAAAGTCATATTTCAAAATAGTGATTTTATAAACACAAAAGAAATAACCCTGTATTATGATAATTGATTGTGTGATAATTGAAATAACCCGTATGAAAATGGAAAAGTTAATAAACTCATTTCAAAGCAATTCAGCTTGTTAAGCAGAAAACATTATTGTCAACATGTGTTTATTGTTTTATTGTTATACGAGGGTAAGTCTGGTAAATTATAAAACAAAAACAAAGTATGAAATTGAATTTGAATTAAAAGGGTGAAATTATAGATACAGTTTCGTGTCATTGTGGTGTATTTAAAGTCTAGCTAGAGCCATAGAGTGTGATTCGATTTACATCTGCACCGACTATATAGTCATAATCAGATGGTGGTCAAACCACTTGGTTGATTGGACATCAACCACGCCCTAGAAGGCCATCGAATACGTATATCCTCCGGTCACTTCTAGTAGCAATTTCGAAAGCCCGAAGTAGGCCGCAGCCTTCACTCCTTGCTGAAGAGTTGGAGACTTTCCAACTCCTGGTCCAGAACGCATGAAGCTCTTTTTTATCAAGAACACGACAGCATTCATACTCACTGGACCTGAACCATTCATTGTGTTAATTTGAATGATCCGACCCACAAACTCTCACGAGGGTCCGAAACCACAACCACCACGATACTCCCATATAGGGGCCAACCTCAATAACCAGTCAGAGAACATCTTTGCCTAAAGAGAACAAATAGTGTACTCTGCGAGCGTACTGATTCCCGTGGAAATATGTGGATTGTCCAGGTGACTCCTACTAGCCTTTGAGGAGCCTGGGCTCCCTTTTACCCCGCAAGACACCAGTCTAAATGGAATAGTAAGTTCCAAAAAGACTATCATGTGCCCCCGGGGGGCTAGAGCTATAGAGTAAGAAAGTCGAAAAAAGGAAATAAAAAATAAAAAAGCAGAAAAGAAAGTAAAGGGTGTTTTTTTAACTGCCTGCAATTTTGTCAGCTGTGAAGCGATTTCTGTTTAGTTTGGTATGAAGATGAATAGACTGACACCTAAACAATGCTTCCAAATTGTGTACATCGTTACATGCAGAAAACCTAACTGTTTGGTGTGCTTTATGGGCTGGTGGAATCAATGGTCCGTACTTCTTTAAACACAATGCTGGTCAAAACGTTACTGTCAATCAATACCATCATCTGGAATTGCGGCGACTCTTCTAGATGGCGGTCGTACTGCACATTCTGCGCTTAAGTTGCCACTCAATTTAAACACAATTGATACTCCAACATGCAATATTTCCTGATCCAGTGCAATGGGAAAATTGTTGATGCAACGCAAGCTTATTGTATGGGATGAGTGCACAATGGCAAATAAGAAATCACTTGAAGCACTTAACTTCACCCCGAAGGATGTTCGGCGAAATAACAACATCTTTAGCGGCTTGATGATATTGTTGGCAGGCGAGTTCAGGCAGACATTGCCAGTAATTTCCCGTGCAACGCCTGCAGATGAATTGAATGCTTGTCTGAAGGCATCACTTTTGTGGAATAACGTAAAAACATTATCGCTAACTACTAATATGAGACAAAATGATCAAAGTGCTGCACAATTTTCCAAACAATTGTTACGCTGTTGCAAATGGAAAAGTCCCAGTTGATGCGACAGCTGGATTAATGACTCTTACCAAAGACTTTTGCCGATTTATAGACTCTTAATTAGCTCTTATTGAAAATATTTTCTCAAACATTAGTGAGAATTATCAGAATTATGCTGGGTTAAGTCAACGAGCAATTCTCGCCCCAAAGAATAATACGCGCACTGAATTCCACCATTCAATCAAAAATCGTTGACGATTTGGTGACATACAGATCCGTTGATTCCATACAAAATCCCGATGATGCAGTAAATTATCCAACGGTGGTTTTTTAACTCTCTGGAGTTACCAGGAGTTACCACCACATAACATGCAACTCAAAGTTGGTTCAGCTATTATGATATTGCGTAATTTGAATCCACCGCGACTTTGCAGCGGTACTCGACTTGCAGTGAAAAGACTTATGCCGAATTTAATTGAGGCAACCATTATTAACGGAAAGTACGCAGGTGAAAATGTATGTATTCCTCGAATACCAATGATTCCGATTGATTTTCCGTTTGACTTCAAACGATTGCAATTTCCGGTACGCCTGGCGTTCGCAATGACAATTAACAAGTCGCAAGGGCAATCGATTAGTGTTTGCGGGATAAATTTAGAAAATCATTGTTTTCACATCGGCAGCTATACGTTGCGTATTCACGAGTTGGGAAACCATCCGCTTGTTTATGTTAACGTCAGACCAAAAAACAAAAAATGTGGTTTACCAAAGAGCACACCAATGAAACGGATTATTTACGGACACGTATAACGCTTGCATTCACTATTTACTTTGGATTAACTTTCATTTTTTACTTAGAGAAGTTCAACTAAATTCTACTTCATTTTTGTAATAGAAAATAATTTTTCTTCATCTTTTAATCCCCAAACGAAATGTTACAAAAAACGAAGCCACCTGGTGGTAAAACGGAGTTCGCCGGGTTTGCTAGTATCCATATACATTTTTTATAACGAAAACTTTCTTATAAATTTTTTATAAGGAAAAAGTTTCTTATAAATTTTTTATAAGAAAAAATATTTTTTATAAATTTTTTATAAGAAAAAAATTTCTTATAAATTTTTTAGAAACAAAAAAAATTCTTATAAACGTTTTATAAGAAAAAAATTTCTTATAAATTTTTTATAAGAAAAAAAAATTTCTTATAAATTTTTTATAAGAAAAAAATTTCTTATAACTTTTTTAAAAGAAAAAAATTTCTTATAAATTTTTTAAAAGAAAAAAATTTCTTATAAATTTTTTACAAAAAATTTTTCTAATACATTTTTTATAAGAAAAAAATTTCTAAAAAATTTTTTAAGAAAAAAGTGATGAGCTCATCAGTGATGAGCTATTTGAGCAATAGTGAAATTGCAATATGGATGTGCTCTCCCCCATTACAATACATTTCAAATATTTTTTTTATTATTTTTATTTAAATAAATGTTTTATGAGAATATCAAAGGATGTTTATTTTATAATAAAAATTTTGTAATAAATATTTTGTGAGAATATCATGAAATATTTATTTAATGTAATCAAGCACAAAATGAAATTGCTTATGTTTTTATAAGAAAAAAATTTCTTATAAATTTTTTATAAAACAAAAAATTCTTATAAATTTTATACAAAAAAAAAATTTTGTATAAATTTTTTATAAGAAAAAATTTTTTTATAATAATAAAAAAAAATTCTTATAAATTTTGTATAAGAAAAAAAAATTCTTATAAATTTTGTATAAGAAAAAAAATTTCTTATAAATTTTTTAGAAGAAAAAATTTTCTTATAAATTTTTTAGAGGATCAAAAATTTCTTATAAATTTTTTATAAGGAAAAAATTTCTTATAAATTAAAAAAAAAAAATTCTTATAAATTTTGTATAAGAAAAAAAATTTCTTATAAATTTTTTAGAAGAAAAACTTTCTTATAAATTTTTTAGAAGAAAAAAATTTTTTATAAATTTTTTATTAAAAAAAATTTCTTATAAATTTTTTATAAGAAAAAAAAATTGTTATAAATTTTTTATAAAAAACAAATTTCTTATAAATTTAAAAAAAAAATTCTTATAAATTTAAAAAAAAAAATTTCTTATAAATTTTTTATAAGAAAAAAAATTTCTTATAAATTTTTTATAAGAAAAAAAATTTCTTATAAATTTTTTATAAGAAAAAAATTCTTATAAATTTTTTATAAGAAAAAAATTTCTTATAAATTTTTTATAAAAAAAAATTTCTTGTTTTTTCTTTTTTATTAGAAGAAATAATAAAGAAAAAATAGAAAAAAATAGAAAAAAAATTTAATAAATTTTCTATAAGAAAAAACGTTCCTATATTTATATAAATTTGAGAACTACTTTTTTAAAATTTTTTGAACTGGTCTCAAGAAAATATATTTTCAAATTTATATAATAACATTTTAAATTACCCTCGTAGCAGTTGTTTATGTGTTATTTAAATTTCCTTCATTGAATTTATATGAAAATATAAGTGTTTTTATTTAACCCAATCACCCAGTGGCTTAGTTAAATGTTTGTTATTGTTGTTTTAACGCTCTTCTTCTTTTCGTTTTAGTTTACATTTTTATTACAGCACCTTCTGCTTAAAACATGTGTGGATGGATGGATGGATGTGACTCAATTTATTTAATATTCCCTTTTACATATAAAAGCTTTTTTAAGCTTTTTTTGGTTGTTGTTTGTTATTTGTTGGTAGAATTATTTGTTGGTAGAACTCCCATTGATGAGAGTTGTCTCATATTCTTTTTAAATTTTTGCGTGTTTTTTGTTCTCTATCTCTTGAGCATAGTATTGAGTGTTGGTGTTAGTGTTAGTGTGTATAGCTAAGGCCTGTTAGAACGCCATTCAACAAGTAAATGTTGGTGTTTTGTTGTGAATGAACTTTTAGATTACTTCCGACTCGCGTTGTTAACAGTTGTGTTATCTTTGTGGCTTTTTGTTTGTGTACTTTTTTGTTTTTTTTTTGTTCATCGAATATTGAAAAATATGTATTTAAACAGAATTCTATTTTTTGAAACTTATTCAAGTGAGTGTGAGGGAGTGTATTTGAATTATATATGTGAGTTATAGAATTGTTAGCTTGAAATAATTTTTGTTACTTCTTATCTTCAATATAAAAAACATGTGCTCTTCTCATCAGTAATTATTCGGTTATATTTTTTATTACTCTTTTTAAAAGCCAAGAACGTTTTGCTAATGAAAAATTTTTATGTCCTCAGTTGTTGCTTTTAGAACGTTTAGTGTTGATCTCTAAAGAAATTGTTGCCTATAAATTAACGTAAATTGGCTAAAAGAGCATTAGTTTGTTAACTACTTTTATACTAAAAATACAATATTATAATTGAAATTAATTTAAAATCAAAATTATAAAGCAAAAATAATTAAACCTAATTTATTTAAAAATTAAATTTAAAAAAAAAATTTAAAAACTAAATTTAACAAAAATGTTAAAATTATTGTCAATTTTAATAATAGTGCAACAAGCGCAAAGTCAAATTGGTTGTAAGTTTTTCTTTTTTTTTAATAAAAGTTTTCTGAAAAATAAAAAAAAACAATCATTTGGAAGGAAAATTTTTGAATTAAAATTCAGTTTTGCACAAAAATCCGTCGCATCTTAGATCGTGGCGTATAATTAACAAATCAATGTCTATTACACGTATACGCCAGGCTGCACAACTATTAAAAAAATGTTTACGGAAGTTAACAACTGTTTTTATTCGCTAACAATCGTATTTCATGATTTTAAATCGCCTTATTGTTGTTCCTTAATTAACAATCGCAAGAAGTTAAAAAATGTAAACTTATTTATTAAAGCGTTTTTCAACAAGAAGTTTGTTTTCTAAAGCAAAATAAAACATAAAATATAGATGATTCAAATTTTTATTGTATTGCGAAGACAATTATGAATGAAAAATAATATCTGGCAAATCTCCACCACGACCACGCTGCCAGACGTCAATTCTTTTATCAACGTTTTTAATCAATTTTTGCCAAATTTTCGTACCTGTTTCGTTAATCACATCACAGATTTTGATTTCTATTGCTGAATTGGATTAGAGTTGTGCGATCGGGAGAGTGTGATTTGTTTTACATCCGCGCCTGTCTATGTAGCCTTAATCAGATGGTGGACAAACCACTATACATTATTTGGAACGTCATGCTTGTCCTAGATAGCCGAAGGCATAATTCTAAGCAACAGAACTTTCTAGTTGCAACTTTAATGATTCCAGGGCAGGGCTGCAAACCATCACACCTTGCTAAAGAGTTGGAGACTTTCCTACTCCTGTCCAGAACACATGCTAAGCATGCTCACTGGACTGGATCATTCATTCATTGCGTGTCATTATCAGTGAAATGATCCTGGCCACCATAATAACCATTATACTGTTATGGGGCCGCAAAACCACAACCACCACGATGCTCCCATATAGGGGCCAACCTCAATGATCAGCCAGAGAACTATTAAATGTCTAAAGAGACAAATAATGAACTCTGCGAGCTCACTAATCCCCGTGGAAATAAAGTAGAGTTTCCAGTTGTCTCCCTGTCTGACTTCAGGGGACTGGGCTCCCTTTTTCCCCCAGTTGCACAGGTCTAGATAGTTGAGTATTCTATAAAGACTGATAAATGTGCCCCCCGGGGGGGGGGGTGCGATCGGGAAGTCTGGTTTGCAATAAATTGATAGCTTCATTGGCTGCGTGACATGCGGCACCGTCCTATTGAAACCAGATGTCAGTGATATCCACGCCGTCAATAGCAGGCCAAAAATTAAGTTGTTAGCATCTCTCTAGAGTGATTCATTAAAACCGTTATCGTATTTCCAGCTTCATCTTCGCATAGAAAATGACCAAATACGCCTCCAGACCACATAGCGCACCATACAGTGAAACTTCTTAATAATCTCTCTAGAATTTTCAGAAGTCCAAATTGTGGCAATTTTGATTGTTGACTTACACTGACAAGTGAAAATGGGCAACGTGTGAAAAAATGATTTTTTTTTAGAAAAACCAACCGGTTGTTGCTGAATGAATTGAACGATTCTACGGCGATGTAAATGGTCGGTTGGCTTCAATTCCTACACCAGTTGAAGCTTGTAAGGCTTCAAAATCAAAACCTTGTGCCAAATTCGCCATATGGTGGTTTTGGATGACCCCCTCAATTGTTTTAAACGTCGAGGAATTGATACTGTGACTAACGGAAGCGATGTTTTCTGTTCAAAGACCCAGTGTTCTCACATTTTGTATCGAGCCTGTCGACACAAACTTAACAAACAACTTCTTAATAGCGGTTTCAGAAGGACGATTATGTTGTCCGAAAATATCACAAATTTTACAAAATGTAATTTTAACAAAATCATTTTCTTCATAGTGGATTTTAATTATTTTAAGGCAATTTTCGTGCGAAATTGAATCCTTTGCAACAATTGCCAATGCATCTACTAGGAATATGTCAGAAAACTAAATGTTAAAACTATCATGTTGTTGGTGTTGCCACATTTGAAAAACAAACTTCTTATTGAAAAAAACCGTTATAAAATTTAAACACAATTTATTTTCACTATCCATATTTCCTACACCATTTAATTAATTTAATTAATCAATCCTATAAAGAATTTTATTTTTACATTCAATGTATCGCCACATCATTAGATGGCGTCTTTAGGAAAAGAAAAGTGTATAAATAATTTAATTAATCATTCATATAAATAATTTTATTTAAAGCACGAGATCATTATATAAAAATGATATAAATTTTATTTCTATTATATTCAATATTACGCCACACTATTGAGTGGCCTCTTCAGGTTAAACTCGATTTAGGATAAATAGGACTTTTATTAATAATTTAGCTCAAAAATAAAGATTTTATGCCTTAAAATAAAAACGAAATTCAGGCAGTGCCAGCTCAATTATCAAAATCACACTATTTCATTATAAGGCGATCATGCAATGTAAAGCTCTTTACTTGAAAGCGTAAAAGTACAATTTTTCGGGAATTTCTAAATTTCCTTTAAGATGTTGTGGAATTTGGACGAATCAGTGTTTACGACATTTCATTACAAACATTTATGACAAAAACTGTGTCGCTTATGAGAAACCAAATAGTAAAATATGAAAGCTTTCGTTGGCAATATACGACAATAACGCATCTAATGTTGTCCTCTAAGTAATCAATCGTAGACTAGTGTTTTGACATATCCCCACAGAAAAAAGTCTTTTTTCAGGCGAGTTAAAGATTAATTCAGGGCTACCGCAAGACTCCTTTCTTTACTTTTATCTGGGTACGGTTTTCCGTCGACCCTCGTCAAATTTGGTTTGTGAACAAACCGGTTTCGGCTGTTTGCCATCTTCAGTGTTCTTTTCGTACTAGTTGTGTTTATATAGTTCGTGTCTCCCTTCGTGTTATTGCGTTCGTCACTTTCTGGCTTTTTTGCCTGCACCTCTCTCTCCTCTTCCGTTTGTCTCTTTTTACCTAATTTGTCGCTCCCTTTTCCATCCGTCGCTTCTCCTAACTAAATCCTTTTACGATCATGCTTGTTGTCCGTTTTTGTTCATGTATGAACCCATTGGGTTTTTCCCTATGTGACATAATAATCTGCAATTGTACGTTTATGATGTTCCCTACCGCTCTGGTCTTGTGCACCTGCGTAACGTTTTTGTGCTGGTGTAATGTTTGTTTTCATTTAAAAATGTTTCAACGGTTCAAATATTGTGTCCGAAGCAGTGTTCATTCGCCCATTTACTATCCGTCCGTCAAATGTTCCCTGTCCGTATATTCCCATGTTCCCCAATACATTTAGTCTCCTCCCCTTGTGCTGTGTATGAAGCAGTTTAACCGTTGTCTTTATATGTCCTGGTGTACATTTGTTGTCAAATATATGGTTCGCAAAGTTTGATTCTGGAGTTGATTTTGGTTCTCGTAGTTTTCTGTTATAGTTTCTAATGTGTTCCCTAAATCTGGTCTTAATTTTCCGTCCTGTTCGCCCGATGTAGCCATAATGGCATGTACAAGTTAATTTGTACACTCCTCGTCTGTCCAGTACATTCGCCTCGGTTGTTTTATTCCGTAGTATTCTGCCCTCTTTCTCCTACCCCATTCCATATTTCTCTGAATGACCTTCTTTGTCAAAATTTCAACCCTGTATACTCTTTCGTAGATGACAGCACCATTTGTCATTCATATTCATTTGGTAATAGACCGAAGCAGTTGAAGGTGAGTTCCAAAAGGCAAAACACTCAATGATACACTCAATCACGATCTCACAACAATGTTGGAATGGGGTTATGCGAATAGAGTCGATTTGAATGCTCGCAAGACACAAAGTTGCATTTGTTACTATGGGTGATATGGGTATTACGGAATGGAACGTCCTTGATGTTCTTGGCAAGAAAATTCAGTGTGATGTTCGATGGGCTAAACACATTTTTCAAGTTTCTAAAGAAGCTTTCAAGTGCCTCGGTTTTCGAAGGCAATGTGAGAGATTTTTCACTCCATCCAATCTTCATACTATTTATACCACCCATATCCGTCCAAAAATAAAATACAACTCTCATGTATGGGGCGGTGCCCCAAAGTCTATTTTGGAGTTGCTCGACCAC
Organism: Trichopoda pennipes; assembly: GCA_030448955.1. Classification (NCBI taxonomy): domain Eukaryota; kingdom Metazoa; phylum Arthropoda; class Insecta; order Diptera; family Tachinidae; genus Trichopoda; species Trichopoda pennipes. The sequence goes on along the minus strand of JASKUP010000175.1, from coordinate 11,945,884 downwards.
GTACAGAAGAGGATTAAGAGGCTCATTGGGGATAGTAGGGTATGCAATTCTATTGATTCTCTAGAGCATCGACGCAATGTGTGATGTATTTCACTGTTTAATCGTTACTACAATGGTAGGTGCTCTAATGAAATTAGGGAAGTTGTTCCCGTTACTAGAACGTTTTCGCGTTAAACTCGATTTTCATTGAAAACGCATCCATTCGTGGTTGATTTTCCAGCGAATCGAACTACCCATTACAGGGATAATTCGTTTTTTAGCAAAACAACCCGTAAGTGGAATAAAACTCCCTCCTACTAAAGGTATTTCCTGTCACTTTCAATGTAGGAAAGTTTAAATTGAATGTCCACAAACACTACTCCCTCTTTCCCCCCGCGCCTTTACCTAATTTCTAGAGGTCATCCCTCGATTACTGGTCTGAGAGAAAAGAAAATCTAGCTGCTTTAAAACAAATCATTTTGGAGCCCTATTTACTGGTCCGAAACGTGAGAGTATGCGGTTACCAAACGTTGAGCATGTCAACGTGACATGCCAAACCTCCTGCACAATGATTTGAATTTTTAAATAAGGAACGAAAAAGTCAGTAATCACGGCTCTAGAGCGGTCACAATTGACTGTAACACTCGTTCTTAAAGAAGTATTAAACCACATAAATCACTTGACAACTAACAAAACGGCGGCCAGTTAAAAAAGTGTTGCCAACTTTAAGTTATATACCTCTAAAAAAACATCCGATATAAGTGTGTTTATATATATGTTCATTGCCAACTTTCGATTAGTATTTAAGATATAGACTGTCAAAGTTTAAAAACATAATTTCTTCCTCATGAATTCCTTTTACAATATCTTCAGTTACTTCATCTTTATCTTGTACACAACGTAATCCAAAAATTGTTGGCGGTCTAGAGGCTGAACGATCCGAAATGCCGTTTATAGTGAGTTTAACACGACGAGGTGGCCATTTTTGTGGGGCAACAATAATTCATGAGAAATGGATCTTAACAGCAGGTCACTGTGTCTGCAATGGTTTGAATAATTTTATGAAACCCACTCAAGTACAGGGTGTTATGGGTCTGCACAGTATATCACAATATTTAAATGGCATTAACAAGGAAAGTGATGGTGGTGTTCCGGTGAAAGTGAACTTTCAAAATATTGTGCCACACCCAAATTATAAATGTACAAATACAAAAAATGATATCGGTATTTAAGACAGATTTGAGATCACTATTTGAACATTTAAAATTTTATTGAAACATTCATTTTTCTTTTCTATTTTTATGATTTCTGAAGCTTTGCTAGAGCTGCTACAGCCGATACGATTTTCCCGCCACATACAGCCTACCTGCCTGTCATCTGGTGCTGCTTTAACAAATTATGAAAATGAATTCGCCACTGTGTCTGGCTGGGGTTGGACTCAAGAAAATCATGCATTAGGTGATCGTGCCGATATTTTGCGCAAAGCTTCTGTCAGAATTTGGAATAATAATGCGTGTGAAAGATCATATCAATTAAATGGCAGACCAAATAATGTCATCACTGATACTCAATTATGTGCTGGTTATGAAAATGGCGGTATTGATTCATGTTGGGTAAAGTTGTACACTATTTCGTTTTTTTTTTTTTTGTATTGGAGATTTCTATACTTTAACAGGGCTGTATTCAGTTGTATTTGTAAGTTACCTCCTCGGGGACACATTTATATGTCTTGACGGGATCTCACCATCATTACATGTATCACCGGGGGTAAAAGAAAGTCCCAGTACCCAAATAGGTTAACAGGAGCCAACTGGACAACTCCACGTTATTTCCACGGGAGTCAGTAAGCCTCAGAGTTCAGCTTTTTAGCTGTTCTCTGACTGATTATTGAGGTTGGCCCTTCAGGTGCATCGTGGTGGTTGTGGTTTCGCGACCCTCGTTTAAGTTGTGTGAATGAATGGTCCAGGTTGAGTTAACATGCTTGCGGTTGTGTGAAATTTTATTAAGCTCGCAAGTGTCCTGGACCGAGAGTTGGATAGTCTACAACTCTTCAATAAGAAGTGAGAGCGTTGGCCTGCTCCGAACTCACGGAGTTGCGACTAGGAGTGACTGGAGGATAAAGACGTTGGTAACGCTACATATCACCCACAGTTACCCCCCGGGGCACATTTATCGGTCTTTTTAGAATACTTGACTATCTAGACCTGTGCAACTGGGGGAAAAAGGGAGTCCAGTCCCCTGAAGGCAGCAGGGGTCAACTGGAAACTCCACTTTATTTCCAAGGGAATCAGTAAGCCCCAGAGCTCCGTTATTTGTCTCTTTAGACATTTAACTATTCTCTGGCTGATTATTGAGGTTGGCCCCTATATGGGAGTATCGTGGTGGTTGTGGTTTCGCGGCCCCATATCAGGTTTGTTGTTTAAGATGGTGGCCATGATCATTTCGCCGTTAATGACACCCTAGGTGAATGATCCAGTCCAGTGAGCATGCTAGACATGTGTTCTGGACAGGAGTTGGAAAGTCTCCAACTCTTCAACAAGGAGTGATGATTTGCAGCCCTGCTCTGGAATCATTAAAGTTGCAACTAGGAAAAACCTGTTGCTAGAATTAGTCTTCGGCTTCCTAGGACGAGCATGACGTTCCTATTTATGCAATGTGGTGTGACCACCATCTGATTAAGGCTCTATAGCCTGGCGCAGATGTAAATCATATCACGCAATAACACCCATAGTGGCTCCTCCCGGGGGTACATTTATCGGTCTTTGTGGACTACTTGACCATCGAGACCTATGCTGCCCAGGGAGCCCAGTCCCCTGAAGGCTAGCTGGGTGTCAACTGGAAGCTCCACGTTATTTCCACAGGAATCAGTAAGCCCCAGAGTTCCGCTAATTGTCTCTTTAGACTTTTAGTTGTTCTCTGACTGATTATTGAGGTTGGCCCTTCAGGAGTATCGTGGTGGTTGTGGTTTTTCGGCTCCCGCATGAAATGTTTAAGTGTGCCAGGATCATCTCGCCTTAAATAACACCAACGGGTGAATGATCTTGACCAAGAGTTGGATAGTCTCTAGCTCTTCAGCAAGGAATAGTGGTTTACAACCCTGCTTTGGAACCGCTGAAATTGCAACTAGGAAAGACCTGTAGCTAGAATTAGTCCTCGGCTTCCTAGGGCGTAAATGACGTTGCTTTTCTTTTTTTTCTGATGAAGGCTTACAGCCAGGTGCAGATGTAAATTTTATTACGTAATGTACTTGTAAGTTATCCCCTCGGGGGCACATTTATATGTCTGGACGCAATCTCACAGTCATTACATGTGTCACCGGGGGTAAAAGCAAGTCCCAGTCCCCTAAGGCTAACACGAACCAACTGGACAACTCCACATTACTTCCACGGGAATCAGTACGCCCCAGAGTTCAGCTTTTTAGCTGTTCTCTGACTGACTGTTAAGGTTGGCTTTTCGGGAGCATCGTGGTGGTTGTGATTTTGCGGCCCTCCTTTTAATTGTGTGGGTCGGATCACTCATTATGAACACAATGAATGGTCCAGGTTGAGTGAACATGCTTGCGGTTGTGTGAAATTTTATTAAGCTTGCAAATGTTCTGAACCAGGAGTTGGATACTATCCAACTCTTCAGCAAGGAGTGAAAGCGTTGGCTTACTCCGAGCTTTTGGAGTTATGACTAGGAGTGATTGGAGGATAGAGATATCTGAAGGCTTCCTAGTTCGTGGGTGACGCTACATATCACCCACAGTGGTTTGATCCACCGTCAGTTTATGCCTACGGTTAGACTACTGACGTAAATCTTATCACGCATGTATTTGTAATTTATTAACCAACAATACAGCTCTGTTTGTAATTTTGTATTGGAACGTTTTACTTACTCATTCCTTATAATCTTCTTATTCTTCCTTTAGGCTGATTCTGGTGGTCCTTTGATATCTAAAGATAATTACCTAATTGGAGTGGTTTCTACTGGCATAGGCTGTGCCCGACCCGGCTTACCTGGTATATATACACGCGTCAGCAAATATATATCGTGGATGGAATCTGTAATATTTCCCAGCATTTAAAGATTCCAAATAAGTTTTTTGTTTTTTGTCCAAGTGTACCTTAAATTTTACTGTGATATTTTTTTCTATTTGAATTAATTATTAAGTTTGTGTTAATAAAATTAAAATTTTTTTTAATTAATAAATAAAGAGTTTTTTAACAAGATTTTTGTGTTTTAAAACAAAATAAAACAAAAAATTTAGATTAGAATGATTCTAGTTCTTATTGTATTACGAAGAGAAAAGTTCGGCAATTATGAATGAAAAATGATATGTAAGAAATGTCCACCACGACCACACTTTAAACGTTTTTTCATTGGACCTATTAACTTCTTAAGGTCCTAACTTATTAGTATTTTCTGCCACTCTTCTAATAGACTAATTCCTGTTTTCAGCGATTTTATATTTTTTGGCTGGCGTTTAGCAACTTGTTTTTTCAAAAATACCCACAGATTCTCAGTTGGATTGAGATCCGTGGCCGCAGTTGTATAACAGCCACATTCGCACCATGTGTGTCTTATGTTTAGGGTCATTGTCTTGATAAAATTTAAAGTTTGATTTGTTGTCCTTTATGAAACCAAATTTCCGCGCGATGCTAATTAAATGTGTCCTCAAAATGTTCAAATATTGATGGGCGTCCATTGTTGAATCTATAAAAGCAAGGTCACCCACTCGTTGACTTGAGATACAGCCTCAGATGATTATAGACATTTTTCCAAATTTTACTGTTGCGATGATGTTTTGTTGATTTAAAGACGTTAAAGGTTTGCGCCAAGCCCTAGACGGCCCATCGTTGTAGTACAACATCATTTTCGTTTCATCACAAAATATTACATTATCCCAATAGTCATTTGGCTGTGAAACGTTTAGAAAAGCGAAGGAAAATCTCTTTTCTATATTTGCTACTGACAGAAGTGGTTTTTTTTTTGCTGCCCTTGATGAGTATTTATTTTTTATTAAGGTCTGACGCACTGTCTTGTGGCAAACAACAACACCAAACTCTTCCTCTAACTCTGTTGCTAGTGCTCTAGTAGATATTTTTAGATTTTGAGCCACTTTTTTTATAAAAAAACGCTCGGCACGTTTGCTTATCTTATTTTTTCGTCCACCTCCTTGCTTTAACTGCAGTCTATTTTCTTTTCATCTCGATTTATAACATTGTAAATTATTCTGCCTGAAACTGAAAACATATCCGACAACTCCTCCGCAGTCCTTCCTAGTTGGCGATTATAATAAATCAATTGAATAATATTATAGGATAATCTTTTTCCAGACATTTTAATAATTTCAAGGTTTCTAAATTTACGACGTGTACAATACAAATTAAGCAAATAACGGATAACGGTAAATCACCGTTTAGTTGAAAAGATATTGAAAAATATACCAAAATCAGTTATAATGAAAATTTAACAGAATTTCAATCATTATGTTTATTATCGATGTGAAAGCAATTTATTAGTCACAATATTTAACAATTTTTGCGATATTTTTTGTATTTTTTTCAACGAAAAATTAAATAAAATTGAGATTTTTAAAACATAAAACACAATCAAATTTAAAAATCTTTTTAAGTTCTTAACAATAGAGTGTTATGTTATGAGTCAGCAAATAAATAAGAATATTAACTTTTCATTTTATTGAAATTGTATCAAATCTAGCATCTCTTCAAAATAAAAAACATTATCTGCTGATATGAATTTTTAGTTGTGCATTACTTAGCACTTTTATTTTCATTCAATATTATCTTTTTCAATCTAAAAACAAAGAATTTGCTATATTTAAGCCACAAACTAACATTAAGCTCACAAATATCTCAAATGTTAATGGCATTCAGCATTCTTTTAAAGCCAAAAATAGTTAAAAACGTTTAAAAAATGCCGTTACAACACTACACTTAACTTTAAATTTTACATACACATTTTCCATATATCTTAACAACATTAAAAAATATAAGAAAGTCTTCGTTATTAGGATATTCTAACTATTTCAATCTTTGATATTTCAAATTTAAAATTTACAACGTTTCTTATTGAATTTAAATTTCGGTACTACTTTATACAACCGTGCATTTTGTTATGTCATTCACTAAGAATAATTCACACACGTTTATATGAATTTAGGTGTTGCCCGAAAATTTACTAAAGTTTAAAATAAAAACGATTTTTTTTAATAAATAAATTTTTTACACAGTAGAAATCTACGTAATTATATTAGTATATTACAACAACAATAAAATGAAATTTTATTAGTATGTATTTGATGTTACTTCTCCTTGCTGACTGGTATTAAATCTGTGGTTTAGGAACTCTTTTTAGTTAGCAAAGAGTTGATCTCATGATATGGTTTTTACACTATCCTTCACAGTACCTAAACCACATGCTTAATACCAAGGAGTTGTACACATATATACATGCATAGCTATCGAAAACTTTGCGGTTCTAAAAAAAATTTCACTCGTGCGTTCTTTTGAAAGCACATCACACACTTATAACTGCATATAACACTTGAAAAATTCATTGCTAATTATTTTTAAAAAATTCCGCTACTTTTAACAAATGCACATGATTTTATCTTTATAACAATAGCAGATACGAAAATCCTAAAATCCTTAAAACTGCCTCAAAGATAATTAAAAAGGATAAAAATTAATAAATTGGCAAAAAATTTACATACATACGTATGTATATATACATTATGAATATTATCAGTTACAAAGTGTTTTCAGTTGGCCTTAATAAAGGCCGTGTCAGATAAACGTTGACAGCACTCATAACATATATGTTTACATACAAAAAAGATACACATTTGGAATTGTAGAATTGTTTCTTTTAATTAAAACATTGAAGTGATTTGGAATTGTAGAATTGTTTCTTTTAATTAAAACATTGAAGTGATTTGGAATTTCAGAAGTGTTTGTTTTGTGTAAAAAAATTCAACTGATTTCGAACTGTGGCGCAAAGCACACAAAAAGTTGAATGTTGGTTAACTTTTCCCTTTGCTTTGCGTCAAAAGTTGTTTATATGGCACCTTTCATATAACTACGTGCATTTTAACTAAAATGTCAAAGCGAAACTCTAAAGCAAAGCAAAAGTTGTATCTGACACGGCCTTTAGAATGCTTTAATCTAGTTAGATTCAGTTAATACAAAACAAACGACTTAAATTACTTTTTGTTATTAATCACCCGTGAATGCCGTTAACTGTTATACTCTTTAATAATCATCTGGTTATGTGTTTTTTTACAGTATGAGTGTTTTTTGTTTATTTGCAAAAAAACAAATACACCGGTTCAAAGTCAGCTAGGTGTTGTCGGCGTTTTTTTAATGAGAGGAGTCGCCGTATAGTATCACTACTCAAAAATGTTAATTACCATTTTAAAATGTTTTATCATTTATTTTATTAAAGAAATTTAAATTTAATTTCGAAGTTTTTTAAAACTTATTGTTTAATTTAGATATCGAAATTATCCAATATTTTTAGATTAAAAACACTCACTTACAAATTAACGTCGTAAGACTGTTTAAATTACACCAAAGTTGGAAATGAAGAAAACATATTATGAACATTAATTCATGTAATACGAGCAGAAATAACAATTATGTTAATTTTTTAGAGTAAATCAGTAACCTATTATTCCAAAAATGGCAAAAAACACAATATTATGATTTTTATAAGATATTTACAAAAGCAATAAATGCGTTAAAATAAGATCAAGATAGAAGCATTTCAAGTAGCTTTATTTTAAAAAATTATAGTTTGCTCTATTTCTAAAGAAAAAACCGAAGCCAATTTTATAAAAAAAACCAGCCAATAGAACAGAATAAAAAAAAGAAAGATCAGACAATTATGATGATAATATTAAGCAAATGCTATTTTAAGAAAAAATTTAAACTTGGCACCAGATGATGCCAAAGGTTATTACTATGTACATTAAGTATGTTCAGGATATTGTATGCTAAATCGAGCAATCCTAAAAAAACTATTGTTGTTCATGGTAACAAAAAAGCCGTTATAGCATATTTATAAAGATGTTCCGGTTACAAACCAGAGACCAAATTGGTAACTTTTTCATTTAAGTCTTTTAAATAAAATTAAGGAGAATAATTATGGTGATTTGACCTTTTTAATATTTTTTAGTAGTTTATTATTAAGCACTAGGTCTGTATTTAATAAAAAATTTTAAAACTTTATTGTTTAAAATTTTTTATTAAATAAAGAACTGGTGCTTAATAATAAACTACTAAAAAATTAAGGAGTTATGTAGGAAATTTTTGATATGTGCTTAGATTTTCTGACGGAGTTGATTTTATCAAAAAAAGTAAGAAATTTTTTATTTTTGTTGTTTTTCTTCTAAAAAACTACAAAATTTTTTAATTATGTTCTATAGTCGGCCTTAGTCGACTAACTGCCGCCGTCTACTATTTTTTGCACAGCCTCCGGCGCTGACTTGTTGCTGTGTTTATTCGTTGCATAATTTTCGTTCGATTAAGACATGGTAGGCTGTCGAGATTTTTATTTTTGTTTTGAATAATTAATATGGACGTTGATAATTTTTATCTTTTACCTATTTTATTCGAGTTAAAAGATGTTTAATCAAGTTCTTAACACTACCCGTTTGCTGCCTAGTCTTATGGCAAGACGCAGTATGAGCAAACCTCCCATGCAGGGACAGGTAACCAGCTATACTCCCAATAACTTGGAGAAAAGATTTTTGGTATGGACTGGAAAATATAAAAGCATACAGGAAATTCCTAATTTTGTAAGGTAATTAATTACTTTTAGTTTTTTTTTTTCGTAGAATACAGACACAAAAATTCCACGTAAATATTTAAATTAATTTTTTGTTTATTATAAAATCAATTATAATACGAGTTTCTCTTTTTGTTTTGTTGAACTATTTATTTAAGCGTGTGCAAACATACACGCGTTATTTAAATACATACGTACACACATACATATGTATGTAAGTATAATCTGTGACTATTGTTTACTTTGGTAGATAATTTTAGAGATCAAACAATCAAAATTAATCCCATAAAAAAATATTTTTTAATGTATTTAAAAATGTGTGTATTATGAAAAAAAATTTTAATTATTTTCCAAAAATCTTGTAATTGATAAGAAAGTAAGTGCTCGTTATATTTAATTTTTAGTTTAATTAAAAAGCCGATTTTCATTTTTAAAATCTGCAAAAATTTGGCAACTTAAATTTCACCAATAAATACTGCGGTTTCATTAAAATTTAATTAATGTTAATTTTACAACCGTTTCGTGCTGCGGAAAAAACCCCTTCATAAATCAATCTAATTTTAAAATATTGTGGAGAATATGACAGGGCCTTAAAATACACAACATTAAAATTTTAACTCGTCAATGAGGTCGTATTTAATTAGAAAGTTATAATAAAAAGGCTCTCAAAACAAGCTGTACATCATCCGTACACGATTTTTAATTTCCCAAATATTATTGTGAAATAATTTTTAAACTGCAAATGCATACATGTATATTTATTGATATGATGCTGTACAAGACGTATATAAACCTAGTGTGTATGCCTCTTAGGGCGTGGGTGGAGCTTTTTCCTACACCCAGTGGTAAGAGCACCATCGGATTATGACATCGCTCGGTACCGTTGTAAATCTTGTCACGTTCTATGTACCGACAATGATCACAGTTTTAATAGTATACTGTAGTTGACATGCTGAAGATTGTATATTGCCAGAATTTCCATATAGCACAATTCAAGAGTCATCAGTTCACAAAATATTTCGCCGAACGTTCATCTCGATATGTTTTTTTAAGCAGTGACTATTTTATGGAATTGTGTCCAGAAGTTCCCTTCTGTCCATCATATTGCTTACTTTTAAATTAAGTTTGTCTTTTATCTGCCTGGCTGATTTAAAAAAATTACATTTGGCAGTCCTTACAACAATATTTTGATCGCCCTGGGATGTAGATTTTCTTGTAACGCCTCTATTTTCTACATTTTCTTTAAATATTTTTTTTTTTGTTTGATGTAATTTTTGGAGACCATGAGAGATAAGATGTTCCCTCTAGTATAAGTTGCAAAATTAATTTTTGTTGCACAATAGTGCACATGTTTAGCGCGACTTACTATGACAAAAATTTATTTAACATTAAAAATACGAAAAATTTAAGAAAAATTATATAACTTACTTTGACTTTTTACGTCAAAAAATAAATATTTTTTATTATTATAAACAATAAATAGCTATAATTAAAAAAAAAGTTAATAAAGTAATACTAGTGGTACTGTTGTTGAAATGTTCAGAGCAATTATCCTTATTCTGTTTGGCGACGGCAATACAAGACGACGTCGTTTTTTATCGTTTGTTGTAAATCCGTATTCTCGTTGGCAATATTGCCATTTATCCATGACTGGCAATACATATTTGGTATTCTGAAACACAATTAGACGTTGATGTTGCCTTAAATTACCGTTGATATTATCGTCTGAGATTTTGGTGTCGTGCTGTTATAAACAAAAATTTACAATGAAAAAACTAAAAATATAAAATATAAAAAAATACAAATAAAATGGAAAATGAAAAAAATTAAAATTACCAACGCCAACCAATTTGAACAATTAGTGAAAGAATTGGGAAAAAATCCACCATTTGCCAGGAGATTTCGAAGAGGCAGTGTTCCTACTAATTGTAAGGAACAATGGGAAAAAGTTGCAACTGTTCTTAACGCCCTTGGCCCACCAAATAGAAACGAGTGATGGATGGCAAAAGGTATACTATGTAGTTTTTTACAAATACATGTTTGACAACATTCTTTTTTTAGATTTGGCGGACTTAAAACTTAAACTATAAAAAAGATGGAAAAAACAAAATGGAATGCAAAACTACTGGAGGCAGCATATTTAATCTACTTATACTGATCCCTTTGGAAGTGACAAATCTGCTGAAAATTTTGATTTTAATTTATTTTGATTTTTAATTTCTTTTAGGTTTAATTTAATGCAGATTTTATCCATATATACAAAAATTAAGCCCAAAATAGGTGTCCGTTGGTTGTCGTTCACTGGTTTGTATCTTTGTTTCATGCGTTTATGCACAGTAGTGCGTCCACAGTGCGTGTTTGAAACAAGACAAATTATTTAAAAAAATCAAAATTGTTTCCATTGCATACTTCGACTCCATGTTTTGTATAAAATGAAATGTGTGCTTTCCTTTGTACGTTACTGTGGGAGTGTGTGTACTTGCACAGAATGCGACGGCAATAAAAATCAAAACATGTTCATGGCAAGTGGATGTGCAAACAAATATATTCTGTTGCATTATGTGTGTGTGTGTGTGTAATTTGTGCGTTCAATTGCAAAATGATCCATCAGCCGAACGTTTTTCAAAGCAATTGTTAGATATTGTAAATGGCACAATTCCAATTGACCCCACCACAAAAATGATTACGCTTCCAGATAATTTTTGCCACTTTGCACAATCAAAACAAAAATTGGTCACAAACGTATTTCCCGATATTGCACAAAATTTTAGAAACCATGATTGGTTGGGGGAAAGAGTTGACTTAGCTGCGAAAAATACAGATGTTTCGGATATCAATGTGACAATTTTGAATGTCATTCCAGGGGAAATTTTGACCAAAAATCGGTTCACTCTGTTACCAATCAAGACGATATTGTAAATTATCCAGTCAAATTTTAAAATTCGCTTGAGTTATTTGGACTGTCGCCCTACCGCCTACAAGTGAAAGTTCGGTGTACCAATTGTTTTGCTTAAAAATATCTGGCAGCCACGACTTTGCAATGGGACACCTTTAGTAGTCAAAATAGTCATGAAAAATGTGATTGAAGCAAAAATTTTAAAAGGAAAAATAATAGGGCGAGGATGTACTGATACCACGCATTCCTATGATTCCTCCATTTTAAACGGCTTCAGTTCCCCATACGTGTTGCTTTTGCAATGATCCCTGTTCTTCGCACGATCCATTCATTATATGTAGCATGCTCACGTGTTAATAAACCAACTGCTTGCTTTGTTTGTCTATACCGCGAACCAAAATCGATCGAAGAATGTCGTATTTGTAAAAGCATTGCAATAGAATAAGACGTATTATATAAGCACATAAAAATATTGAATTGAGAAAAAGATAAAATTATTAAAAAAACTTAAAAACGAAAGAAAAAGAAATTGTGTTCTTTCTTCTTATGATTGAATTTTTTTTTGGCGCACACAAAAAAGAACGCTGCAGAATAAAAACAAACCACAAATGACTTGCATGACTTTATATAGGTCTTTTTAATTTAATTTCATACACATAAATACAATATTTCGGTTTCTATTGGAAACTTCTTCAGAAAATTAATTTTTATAATATTGAATATATGTGTATTAAATTTAATTAAAAAGATCTATATAAAGATAAATACTTATTTATTAGAGAAGAAAAAAAAAGTCGAAAATAAATACAGATTTTATTATTTTTTTCACGCAGTTTATATTTTCTTCACAACAATTTTATCACAAATAGTATACAAATGAATCAGTTGACTCAAATATTAGCTAAGTGTGTTATATTTTATTAAAATGATCGATAAACTGGCAAACATCGTCATAAGACTGTTAGGGAATAACAAATTAATATTGATGTTGTGTTAAAGTGATGTTGCCTCAAAATCGACGATGCTGTTGCCGTCGCCAAACAGAATAAGGGTGAATATGTCACGTATTGCTTAAATTTCTAACTCAGCTATAACCAGCACAAGTTTTTATAACAGGAAAAAGAATGCTCAAACAGCAGTATGTCATTTACAATAAATTATTTTCCAAAATTTTTAATTTGCATTCAAATAATATTTTATGTTCTAAAGACTAAAATTGAAAAAGCATTTCTATATAAAACTCAAATTTAACTGATTTTATCTTCTAAAATTTTAATTTCTGCCACAGACCCCTTCATATGTAGTCATCACCACAAGCATTTCGCTTTTTTTTATAATTATGTAGAATTTTCAAATTAACCCAGTTTTAATTAAAATTTCATATTGTGTTAAAATATTTGATCATATGTTCACACGAATAGTTATCAGTTTAAAGATTCCATGCCTGATTCAATTTCATGATATTTCTTTTGGAAGCTGATAAAATAAAATTGTCTGTTCATAAGCACGTAAACGATAAACGTACAAGACACAAGGGCAGGTTGCAAATTAATTAAAATTGTTTCTTAAAGTTTTTTTTTTTTGTTTTTACCAGAAAACACTTAAGTAATTAATAACAATTAAATAATATTCAATATCTCTATTTATATTGCTGTGCTCGCCTTTTGCAACAAAAACCAAATATAGCATAGATGATCACATCAATCTGAAAAAAAGAAAAAAAATAAATCAAATATATAAACAGTTTCTCCTTGAAAACAAACAAAAAATGAAATTTAAAAGTAGTTTGTTATTTAAAACTGTTTATTTTAAAAAGTTGTTTAAAGTTTAAATAAACTGCTATTTTTTAAATATATAGAGATATTGAAATAAGTTAATTGAGAAATAGCAGTGTTTACAAACTAAAAATTATTAAGTAAAATTTGTAAAATAAAAATAAGTAATTTACAATTATTCGGAATCATTTTTTAATATAAGCAATTTCATTTCGTGCTTGATTTCCTTTTTTTTTTTAATAAAAATTTTTGTAATAAATATTTTATGAGAATATCATGAAATATTTATTTAAAAGGAATCAAGCACGAAATGAAATTGCTTATAAAATAAAAATATTTTACATAAACAACGAAATGTCATATATTTGTGAATAAAAAGAATATATTGAATGGGTCCGCCAAATAACTTTTTTTTTGTTTGATGCTATAAGCAAAACTACACAGCTTCAGCTGTTTGGCACGTAGCGCCGTCCTGTTGAAACTAAGTGTTGCCAAGAGGTGGATCTCTTCAATTTTTGTGAACAAAAATTCGTTCAACATTGCCCGATAACGATCGCCATTGACTGTAACGGCCACTCCTGAAAAATGGCCCAATTATGCCTCTGGACGAAAATCCGCGACTCGTTTTTGGTGCGTCGGCTTTTCAATGTATGCGTGCGGGTTTTCTGTGCCCCAAATGCGACAATTTGCTTGTTTACATACCCGCCAAGATCAATGAGCTTTATCTGAAAAGATGATTTTTTGTAGCACAATCGGCATCTTCTGTAAGTCGATTGCAGGCCCACTTAGCGAAGCATTGTTCAAGCGTATACACAACCATATTCGTTCAGCGAAAGGATAAAACTAAATATTTATCAAATTGCGCGCACGTAATAAGGGCGCTTTTAGGCTCATCAGACTCAACGGTCTTAGGTATCATAAATTTTCAATTACAAAAATATCAAGATTAAGTAATTCACTTTTTGCGAATGAATGGGACTTTGGAACTTGTGTTACGTGACTTTTCTTCCTCGGGGTGTCTCAAAATTGAAAAATTCCTAGGTCTCTGCCCTGAGGATTGCCGCATGAGCTCTTCATTTCTCAAGGTAGTGAACAATTTTTTCTTGTGGAATTTTTAAAATTTTTTTTCAGTAACTGTTGCAACCACAATGAATTAAACCTAGCCATCATCCAAGTTCAGCCTTAGCTTTTAAGACTTTACGGCTTATTTTGGTGAAGAAAAGTTTTCAAAAACAAATGGTGATTGTGATTAGGAATTCGTTCTCTTCTTACACCCATTTTACAGATTATGCGAGCAATTTAATCTTGTTTTTCAGTCAGAAGGCAGCAATTCTATTCTGACACTATGATGTATGAAAGAGACAATACCTTATTTTATTAGCAAAATTTTTGGCTTGAACAATATGCGTAAGCTTTATACATACTAGACTGGTAACCTAAAAAAATAAATTACAACAGCAGATGAGATACTCCCCGGAGGCACATTTATAAGTCTTTATGGATCACACAACCATCTAGACATGTGTCCTCGGGGGTAAAAGAGAGCAAAGTGTCCTTCAAAGCTAGCTAGGAGCCAACTAGAAAATCCTCTATATTTCCACGGAAATCAGTAAAGCCCCAGAGTTCCGCTAATTGTCTTTTTAGTCGTTTAGCTGTTCTCTGACTGATTATTGAGGTTGACCCTTCGGGAGTATCGTGGTGGCTGTGTATTTCGAGGTCCTCGTTTGAGTTTGTGGGTCGGATCATTCACAATGAATGGTCCAGGTCCAGTGAGTATGAATGCCCTCGTGTTTTTAATTATATTAAGCTTCATGCTTTCTAAACCAGAAGTTGGATAGTCTTCAGCTCTTCAACAAGGAGTAGTGGTTTGCAACCGCTGAAATGAATTAGTCTTCGGCTTCCTAGGGTGTGAATGACGTTGCTTTTCATTCACAGTGGTTTGACCGCCATCTGATAGTGGTTTGCAACCCTGCTTTGGAACCGCTAAAATTGCAACTAGGAATGACCTGTTGCTAGAATTAGTCTTCGGCTTCCTAAGGTGTGAATGACGTTGCTTTTCATTCATCTGATAGTGGTTTGTAATCCTGCTTTGGAACCGCTGAAATTGCAACTAGGAATGACTAGAATTAGTCTTCGGCTTCCTAGGGCGTAAATGACGTTGCTTTTCATTCACAGTGGTTTGACCACCATCTGATTAAGGCTTACGGCCAGGCGCAGATGTAAATCTAATCACGTAATCAGATGGGATACCCCCATTGCACATTGATATGTTTTGACGGAATCTCGCCATCATTACATCAAGGCTAGCAGGATCCAACTAGACAATTCTACTTTATTTTCACGGGAATCCCTAAAGCCCCAGAGTTCCGCTATTTGTCTCTTTAGGTATTTAGCTGTTCTCTGACTGATTATTGAGGTTGGCCCTTCAGGAGTATCGTGGTGGTTGTGGTTTCGTTGCTCCCGTTTGAGTTGTGGGGGTCGGCTCATTCACAATGAACACAATGAAAGGTCCAGATTCAGTAAGCATGATTGCGGTTGTATTCTTAAATTTCATTAAGCTTAATGCGGTTTAGATCAGGAGTTGGATAGTCTCCAACTCTTCAGCAAGGAGTGAGTGGCTGCGGCCTGCTCCCAGTCTTTGAAGTTGCAGCTAGAAGTGAATTGAGGATATACATATCTGAAGGCTTCCTAGGGCGAGGATGACGCTACATTTCATCCACAGTGGTATGATCCACCGTCAGGTTATGGCTTACACAGCTAGGTACTGACGTAAATCTTATCAAGCATCAGATGAGGTAAAGTGTTTATGTTGTAAATGAAAAAAATCATGGTCTGAACTTCTGCGGAGTTTTAGTTACAAAACAGAGAAGCAAAACACAATTGTATGCCATTCGTAGCTGAGATGTTTAAAAGGATCTAGTTGTTGAAAGGAGAGAGTTCAGGTCTCGCTCGAGCTACATCTTATTGAGGTCTGGTTAACTGCGCTACTTAAATACGCATCGTGTCATTCGAATCTAATCCAGTGTGGTTTTGGCATTGTTGTTGGCGTAAGTTTGATAAAACGTAAGTGTAGGAAACAATCTAGTCAGAAATGGATTTGCTTGTTGTATGTTTCGTAGGACCATTCCGCTTAAAATTTAAGGAATCTAAAATACATCTTTTAACATTTCTATTTTAAACTCAATTTTATTGAAGTTATTTATATATTACTATTGCTATTTCCTGTCCCTATCTGGCTGGTTTGAAGTCAAAGGCGAGCGCTTTCGATGCGAATGCATCATTCTCAAGCCGCGTTGTGGTTTGTACTGGTGAGTCAGTGTTGGCGTTCAGGCAGTTCTTTTGTTAAGTTCGTATCTGCTCAGGTAAGCAGAATGCCAGCTACCTGGCACTTTCATGCAAAGTGAATTTATCGAGACCTTCGTCTTTTATTATTATCCAGGTACGTGTGTCCGTCTGAGGGTGTTTTTCGTTTGCCCATATGCATAAGTAGTTTTGATGGTGTGAAAATTGTGTCTGAGGTCGTGTTTACCTTTTCGTTTATAATGTCATTGTCATTATATTTATATAAGTTTATTTTACCGCTGTTATAGAAAAGACTCCTTATATTCTATATAATTTATTATTATTTATCAAACTGAACAATCCAATAAATATTGACATCATTCTATTTGTTTTTGTTTATAGTGCTGAAGTAATGGAACGATGCCGTAATAAAATGCGTATACGAATTGCCAACATCATGATGGCACTTACAGCTTTAGGTTGCATCGCTATGATTTACAGTGGCAAGCAAGCGGCTAAACAGGGTGACAGTGTAACTAAACAGAATCTTGAATGGCACAAGAGATATAATGAACTAAATGAGATAAAGGAAACTAAAAAATAATTAATTAAGAAGACATTCGGAAAAAAGTTTTATACTCGAAATAAGTATATGAACAGCGTTCATATTTTTAATTAAAAATTTACTATATTTTGATCAGTATATATATTTTTTAAAGAAGTGCTTAAAACTAACTGTAATAAAAGTAAAACATAAATAAGCTTTAAAAAATTTAATGTAAAAGCAAATTCATAAATAATGTTGGTATCGGATTTTGCAACAAAAAGTTTTTTATTTAATTGTGGCTATGCCAACAACTTGATAGTTTTGACATTTAGTTTTTTGACGTATTGGTAGTGAATGCATTAGCAATTGTTACAATGCATTCAATTTCGTACGAATTAAAATCCACTATGAAAATGGTGGTTCTGTTAAAGTTACATTTCGTAAAACTAGTGATATTTTTGGACAACATAATCATCCTTCTGAGACCGCTATTAAAAAATTGGTAGTTACATTTGAGCTGACAGGCTTGATACAAAATTTGCGAACACCAACGGTTGTTCGACCGAATCGTTCAATGGAAAACATCGCAGCCGTGAGCCATAGTGTTGAAGCAGATCCAAATTCGTCAACTCCTCGATGTTGTCATCCACCACATGGCGAATTTTGCATAAGGATTTGACTTTGAAACCTTACGGGATCAACTGGTGCAGTAAATAAAGTCGACCGACCGTTCACATCGCCGTAGATTCACTGAATTTATACAGGAACCACCGGCTGGTTTTTTGAAAAAATCATTTCTTCAGACGAAGCCCATTTTCACCTGTTAGGGCATGTCAACAAGCGAAATTGCCGTATTTGGGCTTCTGAAAATCCTAGAGCGATTATTGAGAAGTCTTTACATGCTTAACGTGTTACTATATGGTGTGCTATTTGGTCTGGGCCGTTTATATTTGAAGGTTAAACTGGAAATGCGGTAATGGTTAATGGATCACGCTATCGCGAAATGCTAACAAATTTCCCGATCGCATATTTTTACGACAATCAGCAGTAAAGTGGCCGGCCAGATCGTGTGATTTAACACAACTGGATCATTTTTTGTAGTGCTATGGTAAGGACAGAGTCTATACGGAGCCAATCGAATCGACTTCAGCCTTAAAACTCAAAATTCTTGATGTAAATAACGAAATAGGATCGCCATTTTGCCAAAAAGTGATTAAAAACTTTGATGAAAGAATCTATATCTGTCAGCGTCGTCGTGGTGGACATCTGCCAGATAACATTTTTCATTCATTATTGCGGAACTTTTCTTTTCGTAATACAATAAAAATTTGATTCATGGTAATCTACATTTTTTGTTTTATTTTTTTTTAACAGACTTCTTGTCGAAAAACCTTTTATCTGTGTATCTGCCATAAAACTGCCAGGCTTGGATTTAAGTTTTGAAAATCTATAATGAGAATTAAAATTGATTAATTAAATCCTTAATACATTTGCAACAATAACAAATAAAATTGTTTGGTAATTAGAGCTGGATAAGTTGTTACTTTCAACACTAACAAAATGTATACAACATTCGAGTTGGGCAGTTGCGTTGATAAAAGAATCGCAAAGTGTCTCAATCCAAATTCCACCAACGAGAATTGTGAAAATAAAAAGTTGTTGAAAACTGGTTGAGCGGAAAATGGGAAACAGTAATTCAAGGCTTCCGGATGATAATAATAATGGTGATTTGTATATTCACTGCCAAATGCTATAAAAGGTGCTATCTGCAGCGGTAACTACCAGTCATCATACCAACCTAGAGCGTAATAAATGCGTATGCATTGAACCTAAACAACCCTCCATAGGGACAAAAAATACAGGGGGTCACTATGTAACTCGATTCGAAAGTTAAATATTACGGATTTTGCTACCAACTAACTCGAATTCGGAAATACACTTGCTATTTTCGAGTTGCCGTATCCGATTTTCGGATACTCGTAGTCTACTTTCGGATGGGCATCGCTATGTAATTCGAATGTAGATGTCAAAGTCGCTCGAAAGTATGCATTTGTTTGATTTTGAGCTAACGGACGAAACGTTAAAAAGAACTTAAATTAATCAAAACATCGACACCAAACGCTGAAAATGTAAGTATTTGTTAAATTTATGTATATTAATATATAAAAATTAATGCAAGTCTTTTCCAATAGGGATAATGCTACGAAAAATGCTAACACCAAGCAAAGACAATTTGAGCTTATGCTCAACTTCATGACAAAGCATCCGCAGTTGGCTAAGGGCTATATAAAAGCTCCGAACGCCAAAAAAGCCACCAACAATTTATGGGCACGATTGGCAGAAGATCTTAATGCAGCCGGTCCACCAATGCGGGAAGTGGTCGGTTGAAAAAATAATATAATTTTAATTTTTTTTCTGTTTAGGTTTGATCAGATCACAAGACCCACCTTAAGGCCAAACTACGGAAGAACCGCATCAATTTTTCGGGCACAGGCGGTGGCCCAGCAAAAATGTGTTCATTTAATGCACTTGAAGAAGGTGTAATAGATTTGCTGGAAATGAAGGAAGCGGTTGATGGTATGAGTGGGGTCCGGAAATTTGCTGTAAGTAACAGTACACCCCCAACCGGCGACGACACTGTTACGGCCACTTTTTTATTTTTGTTTTCATTGTTTTGACATTTTGCGTAATAAATGCTGCCAATGTTGAATAATACATTCGAAAGTAGTGCCAAAATTATTTCAATTAGCGGCAGCACTTTTCACTCGATCCGAAAGTGTTACATGGTAAGAGTTTAAATTCGGATCGAATACAACTTTCGAGCTGTTCATACTTTCGAATCGAGTTACATAGTAACCCCCCAGATCCCAAGAAGTAGCAGAACTGCAAATATGTGTAGATTTTTGCTATAAACAATTCTTTCAACAACTCTCAATTTTTTTTCACTCAAGTTCTCCCACAACTAATGATTGGCCCAATAAGAATATTAGTGCAAATAGTAGCTGTCCAGATTTTTGATTTTTTATAGAGGCATAGAAATTTAAGATGGTAACACCTTTTTAATTGGCGACCTTTGTGCCACTTCAACATGAATATTATTTCCAAATTGGTCCCAAGGAAAAATTGCCATTGATCCCGATTTTCATAAGCGAATTATATTTAGCGATGAAGCTCACTTTTATAGAACTTGCAAAGAAGATAATAACACAGAACTACTTTAGATTTAATAACTACTTTTACAAATTACCTGAAGGTTTGGCAAACCCAACTTCTGCAATCTTCATGGAAATTTTCATGCAACATTTCGAATCACTACACGTAAAAACACTAATGGAAAAACACAAAATAACTCAATAATATAGATACGTAGATGACATCATATGCATCCTCCAACAAGATAACGCCGAACAAATTCTAGCAGACTTAAACGCAATCCATAATAACATTACAAGACAGAAATTAACATTACCTTGACATCACAATAACGCGAGGAACTGGCATTTAACATCTATAGAAAACCAACTACGACGGACACTACCATCCACATCACTTCGAATCACCCTACCAAACATAAACTAGCAACATTTAGACATATGATACACAAACTTAAGATAATTCCACTTCGTATAAATACAACAATGAACTCGGCACATACTACACCATAGAGCTAAAAACAACGTCTACAAACCAACTACTATCGACAAACTTCTTAGACAATACAATAAAGAAGGCAACGGGACAACCGACACAACACGACCGTCATTTTGACAAACAAAATAGTCGGCTCTGGGGAATGGGAAATCCTTAAATAATCAAACAGTCATCTTTGTATCCATTAAAAGTGACAGTTGGTGCGCAATTTAGTCAGGAGGAATCATTGGATCATACTTCTTTGAATGAAATGAAAACGGTGTAACGGTAACTGTGAGTAAGGAGCGATATCGTGATATGATTGAAAGCATTTTAACGCCACAACAGCATGGTTTGGATTTGATTAACATGTCATATCAGCAAGAAGGTGATATGACACACGGTCACGCTTACAATGGAATAATTGCGAGTCCTCCTTTCACAACAAGTTATTTCAAGAAATGTCTTACACGGTCACCTGATTCAACTGCTCTGGACTTTTTTT
Source organism: Trichopoda pennipes (assembly GCA_030448955.1). NCBI lineage: Eukaryota > Metazoa > Arthropoda > Insecta > Diptera > Tachinidae > Trichopoda > Trichopoda pennipes. Next base: position 11,924,477 of record JASKUP010000175.1, on the reverse strand, counting down.
TGTGGGTTTATCTAAAAAGCAAGGTTGATGCAAACAAACAAGAAACGCTTGAGCAACTCAAACAAAATATTCGTGATGAAATTAATGAAATATCGCGCGCCATGTGTGAGAATGTAATGAAAAATGTGCTCGAAAGGGTTCGCATTTGGGAGGCTAACAGAGGCGAACATTTATGCATAGATAATTACCAACATCAATATAAGATCCATTCTATTTCATTAATTCAAAAATTATGTAGCAGCTGCTGTATGCACATGAAGGATTTACCCCCGCCGGGGCACATTATCGGTCTTTTTGGAGAGTAACTATTTAGACCTGTGCAACTGGGGGAAAAAGGGAGCCCAGTCCCCTGAAGTCAGCAGGGGTACAACGGGAAGCTCCACGTTATTTCCACGGGAATCAGTAAGCCCCAGAGTTCCGTTATTTGTCTCTTTAGATATTTAACTGTTCTCTGGCTGATTATTGAGGTTGGCCCCTATATGGAAGTATCGTGGTAGTTGTGGTTTCGCGGCCCCATAACAGACAGGTCAGTTTTTATATGGTGGCCGGGTTCATTTCACCTTTAATAACACCTACCTGGTGAAATGTTCCCAGATCCAGTGAGCATGCTAGACATGTGTTTTGGACAGGAGTTGGATAGTCTCCAACTCTTCAGCAAGAAGTGATGATTTCCAGCCCATTAAAGTTGCAACTAGAATTAGTCTTCGGCTTCCTAGCACGAGCATGACGTCCCTATTTATGCATAGTGGTTCGACCACCATCTGTTTAAGGCTTCATAGCCAGGCGCAGATGTAACTCTTATCACGTAGTTGCACATGAAGGATTTACCCCCGCGGGGTGCATTATAAATCTAAATGGATCCTACAACCATCTAGACTTGTGTCTTGCGGGGTAAAAGGGAGCCCCATCCCCTTCAAGGCTAGTGGGAGTCAACTGGACAATCCACTATATTTCCACGGGAATCAGTAAGGCCCCAGAGTTCCGCTATTTGTCTCTTTAGGCATTTAGCTGTTCTCTGACTGATTATTGAGGTAGGCCCTTCGGGAGTATCGTGGTGGCTGTGTATTTCGAGGCCTCGTTTGAGTTTTTGGGTCGGATCATTCACAATAAACACGATGAATGATCCAGGTCCAGTGAGTATGTTTGCCGTCATGTTCTTAATTATATTAAGCTTCATGCGTTCTGGACCAGGAGTTGGATAGTCTCCGATTCCTCAGCAAGGAGTGAAGCCTGCAATGAGGAGTGACCGGAGTATATACGTATTCGAAGGCCTTCTAGGGCGAGAATGGCGCTACATACCATCCACAACGGTAATGATCCACCATCTAATTAGGGCCCACGGCTAGGTGCATATGTAAATCTTATTACGTTATGCACATGAAGGAAAGTAGAACTCGGGTTACCAGACAGTTAGCTACGCTGGTATGCTGACGTAAGCACCGGCTAGAGCTCGCCGTCTTGGGGTGGTTCTTGCCAACGCTTCCGGTTTGTTCATCGGCTACAAAACTCAAACCAGCTAACTGAAATAAAAAAAAGTTTCAAAAAGAAGTAAATTTGGAGCTCGAAGCAAGTCTCGTCAGGTCCCTGCCAGCAAACACACACCTTAACTCCATGGCTGATAATATGCCATACTTCTGCCCTCCTTCAAGAAGTCCTTAAACCTCACCGTGACATCGTAGAGAAAAAAAATATAAAATGTTGGATGCCCCGAACTTCCCATTTACTCCTTCTTATCCTACTTACCGCTTTTCCTGAATTCGTTAGGCCATTCAAATAATAAGATCTTCCATGAAAACGTTCATTTCAGATTCAAAAACCACTGTCCTTATTTACGCCAGCTGTCGCTTCAACTGCACATTCCAAGAGAGATCGATTCTCGGTCGCAAGCGCCCACGAAATCTCCTAGACGCTGCAATATGTCGACCAAGAACCGTTAGCGGCCGTTTTCTGCCATTCAAATGTACTGCCTACTTATATAATTTCACATACACAATTCCTCTTCTGCCCTGATATTCATCATAAAGAACTATTGTACGTCATTGCCTAACTGCTGCCTTACCGGCACAGCCTTATCCTCACACAAGGTGCACACGACAATTTTAAACAAAGAATACACACCTTAAAGCAAATGCAGGCATAGGAATCACATGGTTTACTTTTTTGCTTTCACTTTAGCTTAGCTTTAAGCTCGCGCATTGAGGACTTTTACTCTTTTTGTTGTTCAAGTGTTAATATTAACTTCGGTAAGCTAGCTTTATGACGCTTTTATAATCACTCATACAGCTAGATAACCAAAGAGAACATAACACCCTGTATACATGCATATCATCGGCTTCATTAGTCACTTCGTTTTTAATTGAATTCTACAACTGTTTTTATTATACTTCAAATTTATTTGAAATACATTTGGCACTTTTTAGCATTTTTTCCCCCAAATTTACTAAAACACAGACACACAATAGTTCACACATTTCAAATATTAAAACCTGGAATATTGACAAAATAAAAAATAAATAAAATGTGATAATTGTATTTAATTAATATTTAAAAAACGTAAAAACATTGACCAAAATGCACTTCACGAAACATTAAATAAATAAATAAATAAAAATTAATAAAATATTCATGCGGCGTTTAAACTAAAAATAAAAGAAAAAAGTTTTTAAAAAGAAAAGCACAAAAGCGAATAAAAAATTAAATCAGTTTATCACATAAAAGGTAAAATATCATGGTAAAACATTTAAAAACTACTTTAATAATTTAAATAAAAGAAAACGTGATCTGAATATGAAATTAATTTGAAACAAAATTTAAAGAAACCTGTATTGTGTAGACCCACTTAAAATTTACCTAAACGCCCACGCGTTGTTAAAATGATGACGAGTATTGTCGTCGTTTTTCCTTTTTTTTTTTTTGTTTTATTATATTTTTTCTTTTTGTGTTTTAGTTACAAAGAAACTTAAAAGCAAATGGACAAAAATCTGTCATTGTATATCCAAGACAAAACGCCTAAGATTTCACAATCTGTTTACCCACCACTTGCTCGATCACTGTCTGGCATTCTTTCAAAAGGAGTAATAAGCTTTCTGTTTCCCAGCTCTGCAATCTCATGCTATTTTTTTATATTTAGTGTAGTGTTGCATCGTATGAAGAGTTTTAAATATACGCACACGCATTTTAGTTCCGAAGCTGGGATTGCCATTGTATTGTTTTACTTCGCTGGCTATGCAGCAGAGTTAGTTGAAAAAAGGAGTGGTTTTGTAAACCAAGAAAGCAAACGGGGCATTCCTTCTAGCCCTTGTATACGCAAATAGCCAACAATTTAGCTAAAAGAATTTCTGTAATGACAAAATTTAATAATGCTCTCGTACAATAAAACTTAAAGCCGTAAAGCCTTTTTGTAAGCTCTATCAAAGTTTTTCAACAAGGATAAAATTCTACTTTACATAAAAGTCAACCGCCTTCTTTGCAGAATTATTAAGGAATTTTTGTACAATTAAACTGTGTCGAGCTCCTATATTATGCCCCTGTAGGCTAGTAGGTAGTATACTAGCTTATCAGTCTGGGGGTTGTGGGTTCGTTTCAAAACAAAGACCGATATAATTTCAATTCAAAGCCACATATTTTGAGTGGAACAATTCAAAAATTGAACTCCAATGCTTATCAGTTCGAAAATAGGTCAGTTCATCTTAATAATAACTACGGCATGGAATTACCTTTGCGATATGTTGCGATTGCGATAGGTGTTGAAAGCTGTTCTTAAACAGTCAACACAATTGCCTACTAGTTTTGCGACTATTTTTCCTTAAATATCCAGAATTTTTTCTACCCTACTGCAAGCCTCCTCTTGGGGTCATATCTACTGCACTGCACTCAGCCATTGTGGCTTTCCAAGAAGAGAGAAAAAAAGATTTTTTATTCCTTATCTACGATTAACTAAAAAATCTGGAAGACCTAGATTTTTCTTATGGACTTGTATATGGCGTAGAAGGCAAATATGTATATATTTAATCTCATCAGGGAAATCAAAAGCCATGGTACTTAAACAAATAAAAATGTTGCCGATATCGCTGGATTTCTGGTTTTTGCTCGTACATGAAAATTTCGGCACTTTTTTCTTGCCCTTGTGAAGCCCGCAGCTAATCATTCCTTTCATTGCTAAGAGAAAAGCCTTGTATTGATCGCTTTTGAAACGTGACATTTATCAGCTCACAGAGGGATAGAATAAAGTAGCAGCATGTAAAAAATATATCTTTGATTCAAGACCCCTAAATACAACTATTTACATTTTTCCAACAACTAATGGTAACACTGTCCATTTAAAATGTAGAACAGCCATTTTGGCTACATAAAACAGAGGATTACGAGTCGTTAGTTTAAATCCCATCAGAAATACGAAAGTAGAGAAAAATAGATAAATAAAAAATTGTAATAGAAACTACGGTCACCTTTTTTTAAAAGGCGAATATGTACATCAAAAGCAGTACAAACCCTAGTGATCGATTAAAAACAATCGTGGTGTCGCAGCTACTTCTCCACTGCCTGTATTTCCCCTAGGGCGCACGGAGTCTTTTACTTGACATGCAGCTTCTGGGGTAAAAAGCCGTCACCAGTCGCCTAGGTTAATAGGAACCTGAAACTGGAAGAATTGAACCTTCTAAGTCGGAACATTGATGTACCATTTTGTACCGGTAGCCCTGTATCGATTATTAATGACGCCCTTTGGGACGTAACGTGGTTACATGTAGTTTAAATGACTTTTTTCTCTCCAATGTGATGTTGTATTGCTTTTTCTAGCTGGGCGACAGCCTACAGGGGCACCCTGTAGTGTACTAGCTTATCAATCTTGTGGCTTCGATTCCCAACAAAAACCTTGGCTGTTTTCACTACCAAAAATACAAAATTTACTGTCGGTGGGGCTGTTCAGTGATGAAAGCATAGTCACTGTTCGCTGTGCTGTATACGACAGTTAATTTCCGATAACGTGGGCTTTCCAGAAATGAAAGCTAACCCGGTAGGCTAGTAGGTAGTGTACTTAGCCTACCAATCTAGGTGTGCTTGTTTTCGCTACAAAAAGAAGAGCTTAAAGGCTATGCAAATATCTTTCTACTTCCACCATCTGTCTTATCTCTTCTCTATCCTTTTTCTAAAGAATGTAGCACGGTTGTGTCTAAATAGGCATTGTTGCCTGAAATGCTACTTCTCTTTAAAAAAAAAGCAAGAAGTAGAGGCATGCCCCTGCTTGCTGTGCTTGTGACTGAGGTGTGTTTTTTACCTTGAAGGCGTTGATAGACGCATAGGCTTCATCCAGTGGTAAGATTAGATCCAAATGGCTGGGTATTGCTGTTAATCTGTATCACAATCTGCAGCCTGTATATATATATATTGGAACTGCAAATGTGCTGCCTATTGTTTAAAAAAAGGAGGTCACAGTTGGAAAGTAACAACATAAACAACAGTGTGCAGCAATTGCCGCATAGTTAGTTTAGAAGGGACTGGGTGGTACACGACCTCATTTTTTTTTTTAAATTTTGCCGGAGTTATAGCGTATAGAAGTCTGGATGCCTGCAGCGGCTAATAAGACATGTTTAATCAGAAAAATATCGAAAAATTTGAATTCTGCCAGAGTAACATGAGATAAAGGAAACACCTGTTTAAAAAACGAGAGATTTTTTTAATAATTCAAACCAGAGCTAAAGAGTAAGAAATTGAAGGAAAATAGAATTAATAAAAAGCCGCAGAAAAATAAAATAAATAACGACGTGGAGTTAATTAAAATAAAAAGGAATCCTACGTTTATAAATGACAAAACTTCACAATATCTTATTGTTAATTATATTATAAAATTATAATATAAAATAAACATTAAACAGAAAACTGTTTCTTTCTAAAATAATAGCCACTATCATCTTAGAATTTTTAGAAACCGGAAAGTAATTGAATAATGAGAAGAGATTTTCAAATGTTATTTTAGTTAGAAAAATCACAACAATATTTTGAAACTACTGGCATCACCACATCATGCTAATGAAAGTTGAAAAAGAAAATCAAAACAAGCAGAAAGAAAAAATTAAAAAAAAACAATTAATTTTTGTTCTCAATAAAGATTTTAAGTTACATAAATGTAAAAATTATGTTATTAATTAAATAACAAAATGAGTTAAACGCATTACTACAATCAATAATCAAGTGGCTGTAGTATTTAAGATTTCAATCAAAAGTAAATAGCGGAACAAAAATACTACATGTCTTAAGTATTTATTTCTTTTTGTAGGCTGGTAATTATTTCCTAATTTTACACAAAGTAATTATTACAATTTTTAATACGTTTAAATGTTGGTTCTCATAACGTTATGTAGCCCAGCCACATTACGTTACAAGTATCATTTCAACATTTTCCTAGACTTTTAAAGTTGTGTTTCTTTTGTTTTTTCTTTATGTTTTACACCATTTTCATATGGAAGTTGGTTGGTTAGCTGGCTGCCTGGTTGGTTTGGGGTTTTCTTTGTTTTGAATGGTTTGAATTCTTTGGAAAATGTTTCGGTTGGTCAAGTGACTGTAACTGGAACGTTTAAGGCGCGGTATTACAAACTTTAACCAATATATTACTACTACAACTAACAACCACATTATCATAATAGTGATTTAGTGAATGGTCACAAACAACAGCAAATATTTTAAAAAGACAACAAGAAAAAAAAAAGAAAACTCAAAGAATAAGACCAATAACAATAACAAAGAAATAGTCTGGCATTTTTTCCCGCAGTTTTGTTTTCATTTTTATTTAATAAATTCAAAACAGTCGGTAGCTTAAGTAACTCAGCAAAACGCAATCATCATTTTTTTTTTGTTTTGCTTACAGAAAATTCCCACAATTACTTGAACTACATACCAAAGAAGAGAAGACGTCAAAGCAAAGACATTCGTTCATCAAGAAAAGAAAATTCTAATGTCTTCTCCGCTTCACTTACTTTCAGTTGGGGTGTTTAAGAAGCTACAAAAAAAAACAAAAAACAAGTGAAAAACGTTTGTAAAAAACGCTAGAAGTTATTTAAGTTATACACTTGTTAATTCTTCTATGCTTTATTATTTTCTTGTGATTTGAAATTGTTTAATTAAAGATGTTGGTGGTGGTTGTTAAAAAATCATATTTAAAATTTATGAGTCGTTAAAATCATAAAGTTTCAGTTTGCTGCTATTGTCATTGTTAAAACTTCCATAAAAACTAAAATATGTAAATATAGTGACAGGTGAACCAAAAATGATTTATTAACTTTAACCCTGAAAGGTCAGTTATTTTAAACCAATTAAATAGCAATTCTATTGGGTGGGTAAATTTGAAGTTAAGCAGTAGATTGCCTTCAAGCACACACCTTTATTTTCAGCTTAATTAATACCACTGTTAAGTAGAAATATGAGAATTAATAATGGAATGTCCTTCACTACGTGCTTACACATTCGCTTTTTCACAAAATTTCGAAGCATATTAAACAAGGTGGCTGCTGAAAGCTGCTACCAAAAATACGTAATAACTTATTTTATGTGCAACCAACCTGTTCCATTTTAATTTTATAGATTGATCTTTAAATTTCCCTCCGGGGGCACATTATAAGTCTTTATAGATCACACAACCATCTAGACTTGTGTCTTGCGGGGGTAAAAGGGAGCCCAGTCCCCTTCAAGGCTATTAGGAGCCAACTGGACAATCCACTATATTTCCACGGGAATCAGTAAAACCCCAGAGTTCTGCTATTTGTCTCTTTAGGCATTTACCTGTTCTCTGACTGATTATTGAAGTAGGCCCTTTGGAAGTATCGTGATGGCTCTGTGTTTCGAAGCCCTCGTTTGAGTTTGTGGATCAGATCAATCACAATGAACACAATGAATGGTCCAGGTACAGTGAGTATGAATGCCGTCGTGTTCTTAATTATATTAAGCTTCATGCGTTCTGGACCAGCAGTTGGATAGTCTCCAACTCTTCAGCAAGGAGTGAAGGCTGCGGCCTACTCCGGGCTTTTGAAGTTGCAACTAGGAGTGACCGGAGGATATACGTATCCCAATGCCTTCAAGGGCAAGGATAATGCTACATATCATATACAGTGGTAATGATCAACCATCTGATTAGGGCCCACGGCTAGTTGAAGATGTCATGATTTTTAAATGTAACTAAAATGGAGAATTGGGACAATGAAACAAGAATTTGAATAATGCAACACTTTCACGCTTTAGAGTCCGTAATTTCCGTCCGAAGAGAATATAGGCACACGTTTGGTGGCCCTTCTCCTAGCAGAAGGACTTTAATGAGGCTCGTGAAGAATTTTGCCGAGCGTGGCACAATCGCAAGGTGCCCCTGTAGGCAACTATCCGTCTTGGAATATAGACACAGAGAAAGAGTATGCGATCGAGAATCTATTCTTACTCGCTAATTAGAGTGCACTTTATTTTTTATATTAACCGCAAGTTATGCGCCTCTGTAGGCTAGTAGGTAGTGTACTAGCTTGTCAGTATGGGGGTTGAGGGTTTGATTCCCAACGAGGACCTTGGTTTTTTTCACCACAAAAATAAAAACTCTCTGCCGGTGGGGCTGCTCAGCGATGAAGGCATAGTCACTGGTCGCTGTGCTGTCTTGTACGGCATTTAATTTCGGACTATCCTTCTACTTTCACTACCTGTTTTATCTCTTCTCTATCCCTTTCCTGAAAGAATGTAACACGGTACTTAACTAAATAGTCATTGTTGCCTGAGTGCTACTTCTGTTTAAAAGAAAAAAAAAGAAGGTCTTATCATCGAGATCCCTCAGTTCGGACGCCAGAAACTATCGCTGCTGTAGCTGCTGCCATACAATCCAATCCTCGAGTTTCGCCAAGGAGCTTATCTGCTCAAATAACTGTCAGCAGAAGATTTAAACTTATTTCCATGTAAGATTCAATTAACAAGCAAACTGAATCCACAAGACTTCCCGATTCGCTTGGAATTTTGTGAGAAGATCATTTAAATAGCGTCAGAGAATGAAAACGTCTTGAACTGCATTTTTATGTCTGACGAGGCGCATTTTGATTTAAACGGCAATGTTACCAAACAAAATTGTCGAATATGGAGTAATTCTAACCTACAGACTACTCCTTCAGATGCAATTACATTCACTTCGCGTCACAGTGTGGTGTGCAGTTTCTTCAAGGTTCATTGTCGGGCCTTATTTTTTCGAAGAAAACGTTCTTACTGTTACGGTCACTGGAGACCGTTACTTAAAGATGTTGAAAGAATTTTTCTTTCCAGAATTACGCCGAAAAAGAAGATGAAGCAACTTGTCACATAGCCATAGCCGGTTATGAAAAAATTGTCGCAAAAATTCCCTAATAAACTGATTTCAAGAAACTGCACATTCGGTCTCCTGTCCTCACTGCACTTGATGTTGTTTCTTGTGGGGTTATTGCAAAGAAGAAGTTTACAAAAGAAATCCAACAAATTTGGATGATTTAAAGCAATCCATTCGAAAGGTAATTGAGGCAATTCCCGCTGCAACACTCCAGGCAGTAATAAATAACTTTTTGATAAGATGTCGCACATGTATCTCCGAGGGTGTAGGCCATTTAAATTCAATTATTTTCAAAACTTCATGAATTACTTTAATAAAAATATATTATTTTTCAAATGAATTACTAAAAATTAAAATTAATTTAAAAAAAGGTAATGCAGCAAAATTGATCAGCCACTCTATACAATAAAGCCTTGCTTATCTCATCAATGTAGTGTCGACTTTAATCTTTTAGAGCGTCAGTTGTTTGTGGGTTGTTAAAGCAACCTCGGCATTTCAAATTGAAATTAAGTGACCGGGAAATTTCTCAGAACTGGAATGTTAGAGTGGCTGTGTGGCTTGTGATGCCATCATTCTGATATCAAAGATCACTGATGTCAATTTTTGCCAATTGTTTCCACAAAAACTTAGTAATCATGGTTGGTTAACGTAAAGAAATCACGGTAACCGAGTTTCCTTTGCTCATTTTCACAAAAAAAAAAAACACAGACCGATGATGGCGGCTGACCACAACCCTCGCCGTACGCTTACTTGCTTTGGATGTAATGGTTTTTCGAGCAGAGTTTGTAAGCCGCCAAATGCGCTTACATTAGCGCCTAATTGAAAGCAAATCTCATCGCTAAAAACAATTGTGTTCGTTTAGTTTTTCAAACAGTTGAACGAGTTGAACTTTATAAGCGTAAAATAGTGCCTCTAGTGATATCCAGCTGTCACAAATATCGACGAGTTACAATGTTCTAGGCTCATTCTCAGCACTTTGCTGTACAGGGGCTATGCTTGCATCACTAATGGATACTTAAAGCGTATTGTTGTGTTCGCTTATCTTCAACAATACCGTGAGCCTCGTATTTAGCAATTAAATTACACACAGTGGTTTCGACAGGAGTCTGGCTGAAGCGAAACTCTGCTTGCGTTTTTCAGAGTAACATAGTGAAATTTGCCCAAGAATGTAACGTTCCATACTTAAAGTTTCCCAACTTTTTACTCAATAAATGTTAAAGAATGGCAGCTCAATTTTTGAGCTTTTTGTCATTTAACAGAGAATTACTTCTTTATCTCGAATTTGGCCACCCATTAGATTTCAAATATCGTGTGTCCACCGAAAAGCCGTACTTCTTTATTTTGCCGCCATTTTGCGAAACGTTAGTCTTGACAGTTCATATTCGACACTCATGAAGTAGACACGCAGCAAATTTATTATGGTAAAATATTCGATAAACCAACGTGTTTTAATCGTTAAAACATTTTATCAAAATCAAACATCGATTACTGTGACGATGAGATATGAGTGACGATTCACATTTTCATTTGAATGAATACGTGAATAAAAAGAATAGTCCGTAGGGAATGAAAAATAGTAGAATAGGGAATGGGAAACCCCCCAATTAAAAGTGACAGTCTGATGTGTAATTTGGTCAGAAGGAATCATTGGACATTACTTCTTTAAAAACGAAAACGGCGTAGCGGTAACTGTAAATGGGGAGCGATATCGTGATATGCTTGAAAAGTTTTTAATACCGCAACTGCATGCTTTGGGCTTGATTAACATGTGGTATCAACAAGATGGTGCCACATCGCATGCAGCCAGGATTACAATGGAATTACTGTGAGAACTCTTTCCACAATAAGTTATTTCAAGAAATTGTGACGTAAAATGTAATTACAAGTTCTTCTGAATTGAGGGAATTGGTATTGAACTCAACCAAAGCTGGGTAAGTAAAAGTGAAGTTATAAATCCATCCAATGATATTTATGATAAATATTTTATATAAAAATAAAACCAAACGTAACAAATTTAGACTTTATAAAATTAAACTTATTAAACTGGAAGGTATCTTACATTATTTATAAACTCGCCTAATAAAATAAAATACATATTGCTATAATTTTTATCCTATTGGCAACACACTTTCTTTCAAATGCAACTGTTATAAACTGAAAAAATGTAAAACAAAGTAAATTAAATTCGTTACATTAAAGTCAATTAAGTTTTGTTCTGAATAAACTGTTCCATTTAAAAAAAAAGCTTAATGTATTAACTGTACTAAACGTAAGGAGATGTGAGTATTTTACAGTACAGTTCAATTCTGAAAATTACACGTGAAAGTAAACCCAAAAATAAGAAATTCTGCATCATACGTTTTGTCAAGTTGGCTGCATTAATAATTTAATGGCTGTGAAATTATTATACAGCACCGAAGATGAAGGTGATACTGAACATGAATAACCTACGAAGAAAATAAGATCATCAGAAACACAAGCGTCAACCTCAACGAGAAGGAATATTGACAATAATTGAAAATTTTGTCAATTTTGTTTCCAAGCACAGATAATTAGTTCGAATAAGAAGAATATAAATCGGAATTGTTATTTTCATGCAATATAAAATTTATAATATTTGAGAATTTGTCATCCAGTTATTGAGAAAATGGAAAAATGGGCTTTTCTGCGATTTTTAAGACACTGGATGCAGTTTTTTTTTGTTCCGCTTGTTTTCTTTTATTCAAACTTTGCTTAAAATCACTTTAGATAAAATAGCTCGGTTATATATTAACTAAAGCTCAATAATCACTACAACAAAATGAACAAAACTCAAAATTGAGCTGCCATCCTTTAACATTTATTGAGTAAAAGGTTGGAAAATTTTAAGTATGAAACGTTACTGTGCAAATTTACTATCAAAATTGTGAAAATTTCACTCTATTACTTTGAAAAGCGCAAGCAACTTTTCCCCTTAGCCAGACTCCTGCCGAGACCGCTGTGCATAATTTAATTGCTACATGCGAGGCTCACGGTATTGTTGCAGATAATCGAACAAAACAATACGCTTTTAGTAGCCATAGTGACGCAAACATAGCCACTGCACAACAAAATGTTGAGAATGAGCCTAGAACATTGTGACTTGTCGCTGTTTGCAACAGCTGGGCATCACTTGAGGCACTTAAAGGAATTATTGAGAAATTTCATTTGCCAAAGGGCTCTTATCAGCTGAACCGCCTTTTAAATTATTAATTGTTGGAACTACTAGGTGTAAACAACAAAAACCAAAGACATACACCTAGTTTGGTCCTAATTTTAAGTTACAGGACGACTATACTTCGCTGAAACTAAATTCCATCGAAATATGAAAGCTCCGTTGTAAATGTAGACGACGTTTAATTTTAATAAGCAGATGTGACTTGCTGCTCACCTTGTTAAAAATTTTTATTAAGTATTTTCTAGTTATAAATTTTTGCGATTAATAATTTTTCTGTCTTTTTCTTAGACTCAAGATCTTTTGGTTTTTTTTAATCGATTGAAGTCAAGGATTTAAATAAAAAACCACAAGAAGAAGGAAATTCAACGGCCTATGATATTTTTTATTTTTAATTCAAGAATTCAAACAAAATGTGGAAAGCACAATCATTTGCCCGTGACTTTTCTTAAGGAAACTACCTGAAATTTTTATAAAAGTATGGCCGCCGCTTATGAAAATGGTTTTAGTGTTTGGTGTATTTTAAGCAACTTAGGCGACTTTAAGCCTACCAGTCGATGCCATCTGCCAACTTTTTAGATTCCAAATATATCGCACTCTAAATGCAAAACGGTCACAACTCAAAATACTAAAAGTTTCGCAACTCAAAATAATTTTCTTTAGTTCTTTGTGGAGAAGCAACTCATTTAACACAAAACTAGCCATAACTGTATTTTTCCGGTTAAAGAAGATAACGATATGACGGAAATTTTTGCAGTAGTTAGTAGTAGTGTACTCTAAATTAATTTATGAAAAGAAGTCAGTTTTAAAAAATTTTGAGTTGTGGCCCTTTTGTATTTAGGGTGCGATATATATTTATTTACGTACGTGGTGCAACTTTGTAATCACACTTACATAAAATAACAGATAGGCATCTGTGTCTTTCTCCGACGAGTATAGAGGGAACACTGAAGATGGCAATTGGCCGAAACCGGTTTGTTCACAAACTAAATTTGATGCGGGTGGACGTAAAATAAAATCATACCCAAATAAGTTTTAAGTTTCTTTGATGTCGTTTACAACTTTGGATGCCCCACCCCCGGGGGCACATTATAAGTCTTTATGGATCACACAACCATCTAGACTTGTGTCTTGCGGGGGTAAAAGAGAGCCCAGTCGCCTAACAGGCTGGATCGGATCATTCACAATGAACACAATGACTGGTTCAGGTCCAGTGAGTATGAATGCCGTCGTGTTCTTAATTATATTAAGCTTCATGCGTTCTGGAACAGGAGTTGGATAGTCTCCAACACTCTTCAGCAAGGAATGAAGGCTTCGGCCTGCTTCGGGCTTTTGAAGTTGCAACTAGGAGTGACCGGAGGCCTTCTAGGGCGAGGATGACGCTACATATCATGATACACCATCGGATTAGGGCTTACGGCCAGGTGCAGGTGAATATCTTATCACGTCATGTACGACTTTAGTTATAGTATTTATTTTGGTTAGAAATGAAGCCTATTTTAAAATCGTAGTCGTAAGACACATAAACCAGGCTGGAAACCATTTGGTTGAATCAGCCAATCTCCAACATATCAACTCCAGCTCCTTCTTAATACAACACCACTTACTAATTAGAGTTTTTTCATTATAATTAACCCATTTCCCTCTGATTGCTTAAGCAATTCCCATAACTCTTAGTAGATTAAAGAAATCAAATCAGATATTATATAATAAGAGATTGGAGCAATAAGAAACAGACGCTAGATATTTATGGAAATAAAAGGATCTACTAACAATCTATAAGCGACAGATTGCCATCGTATGAAAAGATAATATTACTAGCAAGATCAAAACCTTTAAGGCAACATATCTCTGAGGGAAAAATAAATATGCACTCCTGGCTGAAGTCACTACATTGTTTTCACCACTAAGCAGCCTTTAAGTGCTACACGTTGTAGAAATTGCCTAAAGGTTTCCATTATATACTTCATGTGCCGGATAAGTTCTAGCTGTGAATAAATCTTTAAAGAAATGCTAACACGGTTGGGAAAGCGGAAGGGGAATATTTATTTGGAAAAGAAGTTTTATATCAACTCAATTAATTATACGAAGGCAAAAACAAATTCTTCAACATAACCTAAAATTTTGAACGTCTACCTTCTAAAATTAAGAAAATAATAATGTTATTTTCTAAATTTTAGAACTTACAAGTTCAAAATTTAAGGTTATTTTGAAGGAAATTTTTTATAACATTATTATTTTCTAAATTATTGAGGCTAAAAGTTTAAAATTTAAGGTTATGTTGAAGAAAATTTTTTTATAACATTATAATAACATTGTTTATTTCTAAATTGTATAGGCTAGAAGTTTAAAATTTAAGGTTATGTTATAGACAAATGTTAATTCCTTCCTATAAACAATTGAAGAGATATTAAACTTCTTTTCCAAGTATTATTAAAAACTTCAACCGAAACAAAGTTATATAAAACAAACTTTAAAGCTTTTCAAACATAACCTCAATTATTGATTTCTAAACTGTTAATGAATTTACAAATATTTTAAAAAGTATTATTGTTGGAAAATATAAAATATAGTAAATTCCATTTTATAATTAAAATACATTTTTGACAAACAGTCAAATTAAAAGTATATAAAAAAAATCTTACTACAGCGAACACGTTTTTTCGAAAAAAACAAAATAAAATAATTCACAACCTCCAACTTAACATTTCAAATGAAATCACCACTTACTCATGAATAAATTAAAGACATGTTTTTGGAGAATAGGAAGGAAGAACGAGAGGAGGCAGCAAGATAAAAAAATATAAATAACAAAATGCCAAGCGTACGTAAATCTCGTCATCATCGTCTAGCCGGATGTAGACAAGTCAAGCTAGTGCTTGTAAGAAACTAAAAAAAAATCTTTGATTAGTTTTTTTTTCTGAATATAAATGCAATTAAAATAAATTTATTTTATTTAAATGATTTTTAACAACATCATTTCCAATATTTCGCGAATTCGCGAAGGTGGTTATTGGAAAGAGTTACAAAAATAAATTGTAGGGAACTTTGAGAAAGGAATTCGTATTTTAAATAATTTTAATTATTTTTATTTAAAAAAAATTGTGCAAAAAGTTTATTTTAAAATATATTTCAAAACTAAATTTATATTTTTATTTATTTGATTATTATTTTTATTCGAGATTTTTATTTTTTAATTAAATATGTATTAAACTATTTAAAGGTCTTTTTAATTAAATTTATATTTTTTCAATATTTCGCTTTCCTATGGAAAGCTTCTTCAGGAAATTAAAAAATAATTAAAAATATACTGTTAAAGTTTAATTAAAAAGACCGTTAAATAGATTAATACCTATTAATTTTTATTTATATTTATTATTTTTTATTTATTTTTTTTTTAATAAGATGTTAAAATAAAATGTTAAGTTGGAGGTTGTTTTTAAGTCTGCAGCTTAATTTGATTTTTAGAGTATTTAAAAAAAATTTACTGAAAATATTTTGAGGAAAAGCGTATGTAGGGCAATGCCCTGCTGTTAAAAAAATTTAAAAAATTTTTTTAAAATTGTTTAATGGCACAAAATTTAATGAAAATTTCAAACATAAAATTGCCTAATTAATTTTAAGAAGCAAAAATAATAAAATTATAAAATATTTTCCAGCCATATTTTTTTTCAAATTATAAACAGGGTTCCTATTTCTTTTCAAATATCGAAAAAACTGCGATTGACAACTTTTCGTTTAATTTTCTAGTAACTGGCGACGTGAAAAACCTAATTTAAAATTAAGCAAAATAATAAACGATTAATTATTATTTTAAAAAATTTTCTATTTTTGATTTAATTTTTGAATTTGTTTTTGCAATACAAACAAAAAAACCGTTAATTTAAATTTTTTTAAACGCCACCACAACCGCGCACTCACCACTCACTCACTCACTACTCACACTAATTTAAATTAAAACACTTTTTACAAACCAAAAAAAAAACACCAAAATAAACAACAACAACAAATACAATTTTGGTTTTTTTTTGCAGCCAAATTAAGCAACAATTTTTGGTTGACTGCTTATGTTTGCTGCAGCCTTTCACAGCTCCTTTAGTGTAGCCCAACGTTTTTGAACTAATTTCAAAAATTTTTGACCACAACATCTCGTTTCCAGTTACCACACAAATGTACAATAACTTCTTTAAAACATAAAATTTAATTTTTACTTAACGTTCATCTAAAAAGTATTATTTTATTATTTATTCCTCCAAAAAATTTTATATGTATTTGTTACCTAAACAACAATGTATATGTGTAAGTGCTTTTTGTTGTTGTTACTGCTGTTAATCTTTTGGTCAAAACAGCAAAATGTTTAATATATATTTTTTTTGAAATCGTTAATAGAGTGTGTGTGTGTATGTGTGTTTTATTTTTATATTTTAGAATACGGTGCCGGTAAGGAGACCGTGAGCTCTATTCACTTAAATGTCCGTTTGTAAACTGATCGTATGTCTAAAACGTGTTGACTTAACTGACGCTGTTGCCAATACTGTTGCTGTTGGTTAATTCATATGCCGCAAAGTTGAAATCGTTTTTCACAAAAAAAAAAAAAATTTACCTGATTTTCGGGTTTTATGTGCAAACGTTTCCAACAACCCTCATTCTTTTTCAATATATATAAACATGTTCATGTGTATATATATTTCTTATTGTTGTTGTACGAGTTTAGTACAGTGTCTGTTACTTAAAAATCTCTTCTTAAAGATTTTATTATTATTGTTGTTGTTTTTGTTGTTGTTTGCTTTAGTTCACTGACTTGGCTTTAAGAAAAGAGAGTCTTAACAAGTGATCTAAGAGTTTATATTAAAATAAAACTACGAGGGTAATTCAATAAAATAATAACTAAAAAGTTTGTTTGCTCTCTAATCTTTTAATAAAAGTATAAAATATAATAATAGAAACTAAAAATTTAAAATATTAAAAAAACAAACACATTTTTTTTATAAAGGGTTTTTCAACACGAAGTTTTTTTTTTCTAAAACAAAATAAAACAAAAAATTTTGATTAAAATAACTCAAATTTTTATTGTATTACCAGGAGAAAAGTTCGGCAATTATGAGTGAAAAAGGATAACTGGCAAATGTCCACCACGACCACGCTGACAGATGTTAATTCTTTCATCAAAGTTTAAATCACTTTTTGGCAAAATGGCAATCCTATTTCGTTAATCACAATACGAATTTTGAGTTTTAAGGCTGACATCGATGTTCTTAACATAAACCCACAATTTTTTATTCTCTTTTTTAATTAGGTCGTTCCAATGATCTCTGGTTTACAAAAAATGGGCTTTTAGAATCTTATTCAACTATTAAGGCTATAACAAGAGAAAGACAGACATAAAGGAAAGGCTTGAACTACTTAACATCTTGTTTAGTAACCCCAGCGAGTCTCGAACTCAGAATTTCCTGTTTTAGCAAGCAAACCGTTTTGAATCAACTGGGATACAATTATCATACGCTGTAGTTATGTTGCTGCCTTCCTCACTAGAGAACTCTTCGTTAAGGTTTAAATCAAGGCTTCCCTATTTTAATTTACTGACATAGTTGCCATTCCCATCTGCTATTCTAATGTGTAGGACACTTAATCAACCTTAATGTCGCGGCTACAAAAGGTTTTTTTTTTCTTTTCCTATCGAGAATGGAAGATTTGAACCGCCCTTTTCCATTTATTTTTCCTTAAAAAACTCTATTTATTTTTCTTTACAAAACTTACAGTTGAAGGGAACTGAACTCATAACCTTCAGTTCTATAACAACCCACTACTATAGCGCCTCAACATGTAATTGCTAATTTTTTCTTTTATTCTCTAAAAACACCTCACAGAAAAATCGGCTTTTGCTGATGAAAGATGGACTCTTCACACAATTCGAATTATATTTTGGAATCTTTATTTCAGATTTTATATAGGAAAAATTCTCTTAAATGCAACTGTGGAAATAATAAAAAGCAAAGGAATTTTGAATTAAATTGTGTAATCTTAACATCCTGCAATTTAAGCGTCTGTATCAGCTGTATGAACAGGAAGCTGAAGAAATCAGTCATTCTTCTCTACGAACACACCGTTAGGCAACGATTTCTAAAGCCAGACTAGATGATATTTTAACATGTAGTATTTTATAGTTACAGGGTGAATTTAAACCGCCTTCAAACGTAAAATGTAAGATAAATGTAGCCTTATTAATATTATAATATTATGTCTCGTTTTAAAATTTGGAAAACTAACATTTTAACCGTCAGCTAACGAACTAAACACTAGTGTGCTCAATTTGGCCTTTAATGGTTATTGATTTACTAAGTTGTTAATGCAGATAACTCCATGCCTATTATACCGCAGTCTTCTTTTTTTCTAAAGGGTTTTTCAACAAATTGTTTTTATTGTATTACGAAGAGCAAAGTTCGGCGGTTATGAATGAAAAATGATATCTGGCAAATTTTCACCACGATCAGGCTAACAGATGTCGATTCTTTCATCAAAGTTTTTAATCACTTTTTGGGAAAATAGCGATCGTATTTCGTTAATCACACCACTCTCTCCTTAACATAACCTCTCAAAAAATAATCCAGTGATGTTAAATCACACAATCTGTGCTGGTTCTCACCGGGGGCACATTTATCGGTCTTTATAGAATACTTGACTATCTAGAGCTGTGCTGCTGGGGGTATAAGGGAGCCCAGTCCCCAGAAGGCAAGCAGGGAGTCAACTGGAAGCTCCACGTTATTTCCACGGTAA
The DNA here is from genome assembly GCA_030448955.1 of Trichopoda pennipes. NCBI lineage: Eukaryota > Metazoa > Arthropoda > Insecta > Diptera > Tachinidae > Trichopoda > Trichopoda pennipes. Next base: position 11,905,194 of record JASKUP010000175.1, on the reverse strand, counting down.
TCAGTAAGCCCCAGTGTTCAGGTATTTGGTTCTTTAGCCTTTTAGCTGTTCTCTGACTGATTATTGAGGTTGGCCCTTCTAGAGTATCGCGGTGGTTGTGGTTTTGCGGCCTCAGCATGAACTGATTATGTGGGCCAGGATCATCTCGCCTTTAATAACACCAACGGGTGAATGATCCGGATCCAGTGAGCAAGCTAGTCATGTGTTCTGGACCAGGAGTTGGATAGTCTCCAGCTCTTCAGCAAGGAGTAGTAGTTTGCAACCCTGCTTTGGAATCGCTGAAATTTCAGCTAGGAAAGACCTGTTGCTAGAATTAGTTCTGGGCTTCCTAGGGCGTGAATGAAGTTGCTTTTCATTCCCAGTGATTTGACCACCATCTGATTAAGGCCTACGGCCAGGTGCAGATGTAAATCTTATCACGAAAAAATCTGTGCTGGTCACTTAACTGCTGATTGTCGTAAAATTATGCGATCGGGAAATTTGATTTGCAATAAATTGATCGTTTCATTGGTTGTGTGACATGTGGCACCGTCCTGTTGAAACTACATATCACGTCGTCAATAAAAGGCCAGAATTGATTTGTTAGCATCTCTCAATAACGGGATCCATTGACTGTTACCGCATTTCCAGCATCATCTTCGAAAAAAAACCGCCCAATCACGCTTCCAGACCACATAGCGCACCATACAGTGACACGTTGAGCATGCAAAGGCTTCCAAATAATGGCTTCAGGATAATCAGAAACCCAAAAGCGGTAATATTGCTTGTTGACATACCCTGACAAGAAAAAATGGATTTTGTTTGAAAAAATGATTTTTTCAGAAAAACCAACCGGTTGTCCTGGGGAAGAGGAAAGAGGGAGTGGTGCTTGTGAACATTCAATTTGAACTTTCCTGCATTGAAAGTGACAGGAAAGACTTCTGGAGGGAGTTTATTCCACATACGGACTGTTCTGTTAAAAAACGTATTTTCCCTCTAATGCATAGTGCGATTCACTGGTCAGTCAACCACAAATAGATGAGCTCTCAACGAAAATCGAGTTAAACGCAAAAACGTGCGTGTAACAGGAACAAGTTGCCTGATTTCATTAGATCACTTATCATTGTGGTAACGATAAAAAAGTGAAATACATCCTATATGGCGTCGATGCTCTAAGAAATCAATAGAGCATCTTGGCCCTCTCCTGTATGCGATGGAGCGACTCCATAAATAGTACGAAGAGTGGACCCCCGGGGGCATATTATCGGTCTTTGTAGAGAGTAACTATTTATACCTGTGCAACTGGGGGAAAAAGGGAGCCCAGTCCCCTGAAGTCAGCAGGGGTACAACTGGAAGCACCACGTTATTTCCACGGGAATCAGTAAGCCCCAAAATTCCGTTATTTGTCTCTTTAGACATTTAATTGTTCTCTGGCTGATTATTGAAATTGGCCCCTATATGGGAGTATCGTGGTGGTTGTGGTTTCGCGGCCCCATAACAGACAGGTCAGTTTTATATGGTGGCCGGGTTCATTTCACTTTTAATAACACCTACCTGGTGAAGTGTTCCCAGATCCAGTGAGCATGCTAGACATGTGTTCTGGACAGAAGTTGGATAGTCTCTAACTCTTCAGCAAGGAGTGATGATTTACAGCCCTGCTCTGGAAGCATTAAAGTTGCAACTAGGAAAGACCTGTTGCTAGAATTAGTCTTCGGCTCTCTAGGACGAGCATGACGTTCCTATTTATGTATAGTGGTTCGAGCACCATCTGATTAAGGCTCCATAGCCAGGAGCAAATGTAAATCTTATCACGTAGTACGAAGAGTATCTCTTACACTATTTTAGAAAACCGAGGCACTTGAAAGCTTTTTGAGAAATCGGGAAAATGTGTTTAGTCCTTCGGACATCACACTGAAATTTCATGCCAAGAACATCAAGAGCTTCCGGTTCCGTAATACTTACATCACCTAACAGATGCAACACCATTTTTGGAAACGTCTTCACATCTTAGCAGAGGTGTAAAAAACAGCAAGAATTATTTGATATCTGAGTCACTTGGAAGTGATGCACTTACTTTGATGGAAATTATTTTACCTTACCCTCGTATTTATGCGCATAGATATGTGAGTGAGTTAGACACATGGGTTTAAGTATTAGTCAGTTTAACTTTCTGCCTGCTAGTCCGTTTCACTATCCGTCAGCCGGTCATTTAGATGGTATAAGCAACAAGTCGATCAATCAATTCCTACCTTGCTAGGCTTATTTAATTGCATAAAGTCAGGTAATATCATATAATACTTTTACATATTTAATGATCAAAACGTAGCTTCATATTAATATACACACAAACGCACACACACACACACACATACAACCCTGCCTGCACATCAGCACAAACCTACACATAAGATAGTCATTTTGTATTACAAAAAAAAAAACCAATCCGTCTGTCTATATGTCTTCTGTTTTTCTGTCTTCTTTATTGTATTATTATCTTTATTTAATTTTTTTTTTGTTTTTGGTTTCTTTGAATTTTATAAATTTTATTAAAAACAAAAAAAAAAGTTAAATCTTTCCAAAAATTGATTATTTTTTTGTATTTTTGTTGATTGTTTTACCACAATGGGGGAGTTTTGAGTTCAAAGATTTAATTTTGTTTATGTGTGTGTAGAATATACATTTATCTTTGGATGTGTGTAAGAGCATTTGCAACATCACACATATATACATTTTAGCTAAGAAATACAGGGTTCTTAACATAATTTTGAAATTTTTTAAATAATAACAGCCGCATGCATAAAGCAGGCTTAAGGGCCGTTGTTAAACAAAATTTCTTAAAGTTGTACTCAGAAAAAGTTTTTACCTTCAAATAGCTTTGTTAAACCTAATGTCGCCAATTTCAGCCTCACATGTTTCTTACATAACGCTTAAGCAACTCAAGCAAAATATTCGTGATGAAATTAATGAATTAATGTCGCAATTGTGAGGCTAACAAAGGCGAACATTTATCTGATATTGTCATCCCTACATAATTGCCGATATTAAATAAAACATTTATCAATAGAAGATCCATTATCGTTCATTTAATCATCAAACAAGGTAGTATACGTTTCTGGCGTTGAACTGTTGAATCTGGCTTCTTTGGATGAGGAAGATGAAGCAGACGAAGATGAGCAACCACCACTTCGAGTGTCATTAAGTCAAGCGACGGTATGTCTTAGCACATTACGCTCCTATGCTCTCAGAACGGATACAAGTGATGATTTCTTTTCAGCTCTAATCACAATTGAAAATTCATTAGACAATGACAGATTGAAATATTAACTCCCATAAAAATTACACGTTTTTTTTAATTACAAATTGTTCTTTAACTATAAAAAATTTTTAATAAGCTCTTGTTAATTTGAATTTTATTATCTTTCTTTTGATATTTTGAAATCTCGTTAATATGAAAACTCGATTATTTGAACTTTTTCCCTGATCCCTTGAGTTTCAAATTATGTCGATTGTATGACCTTTAGAAGAACAAATATTTCTTATGTGGAGAAATTTAAAAAAAAACTAGGAATAGACTTTATTTACTATTTTTCAAAAATTCACAGTATTTTCAAATGACCATCGTAAGTGCTTTCAAATTTGTTTGACAGCTGATTTGTAACTTGCTTACAAAGAGCTAAGCTAGACGAAAGCAGCTATGAACTCTAGATTTTAAAAAATTTTACTCTTCACTATGTTTGTTTCTTAAGTCTTTTGTTTTCTACCAGCAATTTAACTTTGATTCAATTTTAAAATTGCAGTAAAATAACAAAAAAAAATGGAGAATTTTTTTCTATTTTTTTAACCAGCTCTAAAGTATAATGCATTACCCTGTATAAACTAAAAATCTTGAAACCAGTTCAGTTTAGAAATGCTCAAAGCATGTTTCAATAACAATGATGGCAACTTCTGCCAAACAAATACAAGCTTAAAGAAAAGTAATATTAAAAGCGTATAAACATTCAAAATATGATATGAAACGTTTGTTTTTAGTTGAAATATTTGCCAATAATATTTATAATTATTTTTAATAAAAGTAAATTATTAATAATAAAAACGAAATACGTAAAATAATTTTTAAAATTATTTTGCTCAAAATTTCTTTATTTTGTTGGAATAAAAAATATAATTTTTTTATTTTGTATTCTATTCAAGCAAAGTTGAGTGAGTGATATTTGCTTTTATTTACTTTCACACAATAATACATGAATATTCGCAACTCATACAAACATTTTATAATATAAAATAGATGTCTTTAAAATACTGTCATCAACCTACAAAAAATAATAAAAATATACAAATCAGTTTTATTTCCTTGGGAAAAAAGATTTTTTTGTTGTTGTTGTTCTATTAAAAATTTGAAAAATACGAGCAAATAGTCGCTTTGGTAAGATTTAAATATCTTTCCATATTTAACATAACTTTTAACAACGGAAGAAGATATACTATATAATTTTAACTGGAAGCCATTCAAGATTAATGATCGTCAATATTAGAGCTATTTAAGTTTTATAAAATAGCCCACATTAAATTTTAAGAGTCTCACTATTATAACTGTGAACATATAGAAGAAAATATATAATTCCCTTTTCAAGCGGCACCCTTTTCATCGATTGTATTCCGCAAGTTTTCTGCCCATTTTTTCTCCTGCAATACCTCGCTTTTGAAAATATTTGTTCTTTTCAGTGTCAACTTCATCAATTTTAAAGGGTTATTTTCCAGATATGCATGATAAGATTTACATCTGCACCTAGCCGTATGGGCCAATATCAGATGGTGGATTATTACCACTATGGATGAAATGTAATGTCATCCTCGCCCTAGAAGGCCTTCGGATACTTATATCCTCCGGTCACTCCTAGTTGCAACTTCAAAAGCCTGAAGCAGGTCGCAGCCTTCACTCCTTGCTGGAGATCTGGAGACTATCCAACTCCTGGTTCAGAACACATGAAGCTTTATATAATTAAGAACACGACGGCATTTATACTCACTGGACCTGGACCATTCATTGTCTTCATTGTGAATGATCCGACACACAAACTCAAACGAGGGCCTCGCAACACACAGCCACCACGATACTCTGGAAGAGCCGACATCAATAATCAGTAAGAGAATAATCAGTAAGAGACAAATAGCGGAACTCTGGGGCTTTACTGATTCCCGTGGAAATATAGTGGATTGTCCAGTTGGCTCCTAGTAGCCTGCTAGGGAACTGGGCTCCCTTTTACCCCCGCAAGACACAAGTCTAGATGGTTGTGTGATCCATAAAGACTTATAATGTGGGGGGATTTTCCCAATATATACCGGGTGTCCGCCGGAAAGGTATACTACTTTCTTTGTTTCTAATTTTTGTTTAAAAGAAAGAGAATGGATCTTCTATTGATAGATGTTTTATTTAATGTCGGCAATTATGTAGGGAATACAATATCAGATAATTGTCCGTCTCTGTTAGCCTCACAAATGCGAGTCCTTTTGAGCACAATTTTCATTTCAGGCGGTATTTCATTAATTTCATCACAAATATTTTGTTTGAGTTGCTCAAGGCTTTCTGGTTTGTTTGCATAAACCTTGCTTTTCAGACATCCCCACGAAAAGAAGTCTGAAGCATTTAAATCAGGTGACCGTGGAGAGCAATCGACCTCATCATTTCTTGAAATAACTTGTTGTGGAAAGAAATCTTGCAATAATTCCATTGTAATTGTGCAGTGCTAAGCCTAGTCCATCATACTCTGCAAATTGTTTTTGCTCAGTTATTGAGCCGGCTGGTGTAATAGAAAAAAGGATGAATAGAAAAGGGTACCCGCTTAAAGCAAAAACAATATTCAAGCAATTAAGGCAGAAATTTTGGAAACATAATTTCAATACACTTTTAAACTAATTAATTAAAAAATAATTTTAAATATAAATAACATTTGAATGATGACTCAGATTTTTCATCTAAGATGATTAAAAAATAATGATTAGGTACCTCTGAAGGCAGTGTACTAGCTTACAAGACTGGGGGTTGTGGGTTCGATTCCCAACAAAGACCTTGGTTTTTTTTGACTACAAATAAAAATTGACTATCGGTGGGTTTGCTTAGTGATGAAGGCATGGTTCACTGGTCACTGTGTTGTGTTTATACGACAGTTAATTTTCGTAACTATCCTTCTACTTTCAACACCGGTCTCATCTCTTCCCTATTCCTTTCCTAAAAGAATGTAGCACGGTACTTGACTAAATAGGCATTGTTGCCTGAAGTGCTATGTCTCTTTAAAAAAAATAAAAATATTTATTTATTTATTTATTAATAATTAATTACAATAATACAATTATAGTAACTAACAAAGCAAAAGAGAACTAGCTACTAAGGCTTTCGTCTCGTAAAATTAAAGAAACTTATTTATAACTTGTGAAGAAGATTACAATTTAATATAAATTTATGGAAAATTTCAATGTTGTGATCATTAATATTTTTTAAACAGCTTGATGGTTGAATAAATTGGAACAATTTTGTCCTAATATTGTGAAAAGTTTGACATTCGTCCAAAATATGGGTAGTAGTAAGTTGCGTATTACAGGTGGAGCAAATAGGACGTTGGGACCTATCTATTAAATATTTGTGAGTTAATCTGCTGTGGCCAATTCTCATTCTAACTATAAGGTCGGAAATCTTCCAAGGGCAGTTCTTAGGGTAACTTGGTCGTGTTCCACTTGGATTTAAATTTTTGTAAGCATGCTGGTAGTTGGACCATTGCATGTCCTTCAGGCTTGTGTAGAAGTTTGAAATTAGCTTTAAAATATCATGATACTCAAAAGTCTGGACACAGTGTAAAGGACTATACTTTGCCTGCACCGCCGAGCGTCGGCCTGTTCATTACCTAGTATTTCAACGTGCGTTGGTACCCACATAATCTTGATCTTGTTAGGATTTTTTATGCAAATGTTTCTAATTTAAGAGATCAGAGGAGAATCGTACAAAGTATTCTTTATCGCCAAACTGCACGAAAGACTATCAGTGGCTATAACAAATTATTATGTATATATAGCTAACGCTTCGGCCGTGAAGTTGAAGTAGTAGTTGTGAAGTAGACCGTGTCCGACGAGCATACCATTTTCGTGGACAACAGCAAACGAAGTCATTTATTTGATCTTTACCCATCGATGAATAAAATTTTCCATCCAAGATTTGATAGATTATCTGCAGTGTTATAGAAAATTTGCCTATATATTAATAGTATTGTTGTAGGTTTGGGAAGCACATAAAAAAAAAATAATTTTCTGTTTTGGTATCCTTTCACCAATCGAGACGACATTATAATACTTTGTCGTACTAAGAAGCATGACAAATTGAAAGAAACGAAATATTTAAGAGCCCAAGAAAAATCTCAAAAATGATGCCTTAATTTTTATTTCGTAACTTTTTCACAATCCCATATGGATCTTTATGACTCCCAGCCACAAGGATAGTTTAAAATAAGGTTTAATTATATTAGGAATAATTGGATAATATCTTAAATATCCAAATGTTTAAAATATTTTATTATTTAAATAACCGAAACAGAAACCATTTCTATAGATCTCCTTTCGTTCGTTCGTCAAGAAGATTCCTTAAAGAAATTTTGTTAATGCTTTGTTTTTTTTTTAATAAAAAACGGCAACACTGTATATTATACACTCTATAAATACATATGTATGTATAAAAATGTGTAGAAATGTATATACTCGTACATGCACTCTCAAGCTAAAGTCTGTGTACATCACCAACGACACTAGCAACAATATTTAGAAAAACAACAAGTATAAGAAACAGAATAAAGAATAATAACAACAACAACAACAACGACAATGAATAAAAAAAAATTAAGTCTGTCTATAAAGAAGACAAAAAAAAAAACAAACAAACAAATAAAAATCTCAGAGCCAAGGCAGGCTGATGACTTGTTATTTGTATAGAGGAGAGTTTTAAGAGTTTAGGTTGACTTGCCAGAACAGAATGTACTTCTCTTATTGATGTATCCATAGATGTAACTGGTATGTACTAAGTACATGTGTATAGAAAGAAGCTCGTGTGTGAGCGTTTATTCTTTAAATGCTGAGGGAATGCGTACATAACCGGCAATAGCAGCAATAGCAAACAAAAAAAAAAAGAAACAAAAACATCAGGTAAAATTTGTTGTATTAAATGGAAAGGGTAGGCGGGTGTTGTGCGTGTTACTGAGTGAATGATTTGCTGCTTTTCTTCTTCCATTCTTTTCACAATTCTTAATATTTTCTTTTTTGTTGTTGTTGCTCTATAGCAAAGCTCTTTTCAAAGCAATTGAACTGAAACTTAAGAAAATGACAATGTGATTGAAATAGTATTAATGGCTTAACCATTAGGTACTGTTAATTTAATTAAATTTATTTTAAGAATATCCTACTTGTTCTCTTTTGAGATAATTTTTAGCCAGTTAAACTGTTTAGAATAGCCCACTGTATTGCGTGAAATATTTCAATCAATTCGTTTCATTAAATATTTCCTCATTCGCACAAAAGTTTGATTAACTTTACACAGCCACATAGCGTCCATAAAAATATCACATAATTAATAGATTAGCTACAATAGATGGCGCTGTTTCTCATAAATAAAATAGTTTAGCTTGGCATTTACTCTTTCAACTTTAAAACTTGCTTTTATTATATGTAAAGTAAAGCATCATCATTAAACAAACGATGTAAAGGTTTATCCCTTTAACTAGTCCTAGAAATTTCCTCAAAGACTTTTAAGGGAAAAACTTAATCGATAATTCAGTGAGCCATCAGAATGCACAAACGATATAACGAGTTTTTCATCTAACTTAGTCGAAAGCAGACATACCCCCATCTCTTCTGTTGTGTGGGAAGTGAGCCAACAAAGTGCACAAACGATTAAAGGTTTATCCCTTTAACTAGTCTAGAAATTCCCTCAAGTGCTTTTAAAAAAAAAACTTAGTCGAAGTCAGATGTATTTCCACCTTTTATATTATCTGTGCATCAGGCTTGTCACCTAAATACTCCTAGAAATTCTCTCAAGAGCTTTTAAGGGAAAAACTTAGTTGAAAGCAGACATTCCCCCACCTCTTCTGTTGTGTGGGAAGTAAGCCAACAAAGTGCACAAACGATTAAAGGTTTATCCCTTTAACTAGTCCTAGAAACTCCTTTAAGTGCTTTTAAGAAAAAAACTTAGTCGAAGGCTGATATATTTCCACCTTTCATATTATCTGCGCAGTGAGCCATCAGAATGCACAAACGATATAATGGGCTTGCCATCTAACTAGTCCTAGAAATTCTCTCAAGAGCTTTTAAGGGAAAAACTTAGTTGAAAGCCGACATTCCCCCACCTCTTCTGTTGTGTGGGATATGAGCCAACAAAACAAAATGATTAAAGGTTTATCCGTCTAACTAGTCCTAGAAATTCCCTCAAGTGCTTTTAAGGGGAAACTTAGTCGAAGGCAGATATACTACGACCTTTTATATTATCTGCGCAATGAGCCATCAGAATGCACAAACGATATAACGAGTTTTCCATCTAACTTAGTTGAAAGCAGACATACTCCCATCTCTTCTGTTGTGTGGGAAGTGAGCCAACAAAGTAAATAAACGATTAAAGGTTTATTCGTCTAACTAGTCCCAGAAATTCCCTCAAGTGCTTTTAAAGAAAAAACTTAGTCGAAGGCATTATCTGTGCAGTGAGCCATCAGGCTTGCCACCTAAATAGTCCTAGAAATTCTCTCAAGAGCTTTTAAGGGAAAACTTAGTTGAAAGCCGACATTCCCCCACCTCTTCTGTTGTGTGAGAAGTGAGCCAACGAAGTAAATAAACGATTAAAGGTTTATCCCTTTAACTAGTCCTAGAAATTCTCTCAAGAGCTTTTAATCGAAAGCAGACATACCCCCACCTCTTCTTTTGTGTAGGTAGTGAGCCAACACAGTGCATATTAAAGGTTTATTCGTCTAACTAGTCCTAGAAATTCTCTCAACGGCTTTTAAGAGAAAAACTTAATCGAAGTTGCTTAAGGACTATTAGCTTAGTTGAAGCAGAAGTCAGCCATCAGAGTGCACAAGACTTATCCATGTCACAAGTTCCTAGAAAGTTCCGAAGTGATTATTAAAACAACAATTTAGCCGAAGTCAGACGTATTCACACAGCTTCTAGAGTGAAAAGCACTAAGTATATCAGGGTGTATAACGTCATCTTACAGTTCCCTAGAAAGCTCGTAAACGGTTACTAAGGAAACTCAGGAACTCAGTTGAAGGCAGACACATTCTCTTCAGAAATAATCCTAGTGGTAGCCTGTGAAAGCCGTATTTACTTTTCCCTTCACGCCTCATTAATTGACGCAGAAGTGAATTCCTGGAATAAAGTTCTTAAAGCTCTTCCTGGCACTTCTTGGGGCATGTCAAAAAAGCATCAGATAGGGTAATCGGCTGCCCTTCTCTCTTTCTCTCTCTCTCTTTCTCAATCTCTCTCTTTCTCAATCTTTCTCTCTCTCTTTCTTTGTGCAAATCTTAAATGGATCTCATTTTTTAACGACAGCCAATGGTGAGTACTAAAAACAATTCTAAATAATCAATTTTGAAACGCAAACTTAAGACATCTTATGTCAATATGATCAATCGGTATTATTTAGAGAATAAGACCAAGATTCTGCTGGTCAAGCAACACTTCTGCCGGTATTTTAAATACATCTTAAAGGAATATCCAAGAAATATAGCATTCGCTGATGGCAACTTTTTTAATGGCCGTATGCAAAAGCAATATTGTATTCAATGAACATTCACCTCTGATTTCAAATAGCGAGGCTACTACTCGGACAAAGTCGTTTAACGATGTAGTGCAATTTAAAGTTGGAACGCAAATCAGTCAGCGGTTACATACATGATTTAGATTACTAGAAACTTTACGCTCAGGACATGCTGCATTTTGCAATTTTCTCAACTAATGCAACGATATAGACTACCAGGAACTTTTCGCTGGGAATAACTGCAAAAGCTATGCTTTTCTTGCAAAGAAGTGCTTTCAACAATAGCAGAGCTAATATAACAATCGAATTAAGTTGTATACTTTGACTATATATGTGTAGACTACTATTTTGTCCTTGACTTAAAGTTTCCATTTCATCAACACTTTTTCCAAGTATTTGTTTGTGGAGATTTTATGGAGATTTTGAGGCATTCAATTTGGCTAACAACCCTAAAAATTAGCGCCCAATTGCAATTGCTACCGGCAATATGGTGTCCGAAGGGGGCGCTCTACGGGCGACCTGCTGGCCTTCCTATTGGAATAATGATGCAACTCCATACAAAATTTCGGAGGGAGTAAGATGGTGACTCTAGATATTTCCAGGGCGTTTGATAGAGTGTGGCATGATGCACTTCTGTCCAAATTACGTGCTTTTGGTGGCGGTGATAATTTCTACAGATTTAAATCGAGTTTTTTTCAGGAATCGTACTGTACAAGTTGTTTCCCCCCGGGGGCACTTGATAGTCTTTTTGGAACCTACTATTCCATTTAGACTGGTGTCTTGCGGGGTAAAAGGGAGCCCAGGCCCCTTAAAGGCTAGCAGGAGTCACCTGGACAATCCACTATATTTCCACGGGAATCAGTACGCTCGCAGAGTTCACTATTTGTCTCTTTAGACAATTAGCTGTTCTCTGGCTGATTATTGAGGTTGGCCCCTATATAGCAGTATCGTGGTGGCTGTGTGTTTCGAGATCCTCGTGATAGTTTGTGGGTCGGATCATTCATAATGAACACAATGAATGGTTCAGGTTCAGTGTGTATGAATGCCGTCGTGTTCTTAATTATATTAAGCTTCATACGTTCTGGACCAGGAGTTGGAAAGTCTCCAACTCTTTAGCAAGGAGTGAAGGCTGCGACCTACTTCGAGCTTTTGAAATTGCAACTAGGACCAAAGGATATACGTATCCGAATGCCTTCTAGGGCGATGATGGCGCTACATACCATACATAGTGGTTTGACCACCATCTGATTATGGCTCACTGCCGGTGCAGATGTAAATCAAATCACGCTCTGTACAAGTTGTTACCCCCAGGAGGCACATTTATTGATCTTTATGGAATACTTTACCATCTAGACCTGTGCTGCAGGGGGTATAAAGGAGCCTAGTGCCTAAAGGCAGCAGGGGTCACGTTATTTCCACGGGAATCAGTAAGCCCCAGAGTTCCGCCAATTGTCTCTTTAGATTTACTTTAGACTTTTAGCTGTTTCCCTGACTGGTTATTGAGGTTAGCCCTTTGGGTGTATCGTGGTGGTTGTGGTTTTGTGGCCCTCGCATGAATTTGATTATCAGGGCCAGGATCATCTCGCCTTTTATAACACCAACGGGTGAATGATCCAGGTCCAGTGAGCATGCTAGTCATGTGTTCTGGACCAGGAGTTGGATAGTCTCCAGCTCTTCAGCAAGGAGTAGTGGTTTGCAACCCTGCTTTGGAACCGCTGAAATTGCAACTACGTAACACCTGTTGCTAGAATTAATCCTCGGCTTTCTAGGGCGTGAATGATTAAGGCGTACGGCCAGGTGCAGATGTAAATCTTATCACGAAATACAAATTGTTATAGATGGGACTTCATCAGATTAGTTCAAGATTAATTCAGGGGTACCTCAAGGCCCCATTCTTTCCCCTACCCTATTTCTTATTTTTCTAAATGACCTTCTTTGTCAAACTTACAACCCTATTTACCCTCTCGCGGATGACAGCACCATTTCTCATTAGTATTCATTTAGAAATAGCCCGAATCAGTTGGAGTTGAGTGCCAAAAGGCGAAACATGAATCATGATTGCGGCGACCCCTAATGGGGTCGTGCGAATAGAGTCGATTTAAAAGCCCGTAAGACGCAATGTTGCAGGCTTACGCATACATCTGTCTTCGGAAATGGTTCTGCATCTGTTTCTATGGGTAATATAGTTATTACGAAATCGGAAGCTTTTCATGTTCTTGACATAAAAATTCAGTGTGATATTCGATGGACTAAATATATTTTTCAGGTTTCTAAAGAAGCTTTCAAGTGCTTCAGTTTTCGAAAACGGTATAATAAATACTTCACTCTATCCGATCTCTGTACCATTTATACCACCTATATCCATCCAAAGATGGATTTCAACTCTCATGTATGGGCCGGCGCTCCAAAGTCTAATTTGGAATTGCTCGACTGCGTATAGGAGAGGGCCTAAAGGCTCATTGAGGGCAGTAGGATATCCAACTCTATCCTCTATTCTATCGACTCAATGTGGTTTGTATTTCACTGTTTTATCGTTACTACAATGCTAAGTGTTTCAACGAAGTTAGGGAACTTGTTCTCGTTACTCGCACATTTTTGCGTTTAACTGGATTTTCGTTGAGAGCTCATCTATTTGTGGTGGATTGGCCAGTGAATCGCACTATGCATTTTATAGCAGAACGGTCCGTATGTGGAATAAGCTCCCTCTAGAGGTCTTTTCTGTCAGTTTCAATGTAGGAAAGCTCAAATTGAATGTCCACAAACACTACTCCCTCTTTTTTCCTCCCTGTAATCTAATTTCCTAGTTCTGGCACAATGCATTGCATGTGTAGGGCAATATCCCCTTAGTGCTGGTCTGAAACGAAAAAAAAAGTAAAAGAGTTGGCGAAAGTGACTATATATGAAAGCAGCAGATAAGATGGTGAAGATGTTTGTATTCTAGAACTACAGATGCGAAAAGGCGCGTATATAGTAAAATAAGGAAATCATGTTCCAAATCTTAATAGAGCTTAATAGCCTTCGTTACAGAGAAAAGTTACAGCATAAAAGAGTGTTACGGTCTGTGTTGAGTTAAATGCAGAGCAGCCTAGTGGATGTAAGCAAAACATTATGGGTTCGAATCTCTTCACCGTCACAGCATATTGTATTCTTTATGGCTGCATCGGCTTAAGTCGAATGTTTGCTAATTTTTAATATTTATTTGTCTCTATAGGAGAAGCTCTTAAATTTTGTGCACGTTAACGCATCTTTGCTATGAACAAACAGAAAATCACAAAAAAGAGTGAAATATATTCAAGTCTTTTGACTGTAACATGGTTAGACAGTCAAACTAAATGTCTGTTCAAATGTCAGTTTGTTAATATTATTATTTTTCGTGGTTGTTTTTGTTGTTGTTGTTGATAACGTTTATTGTCGAGGGTTTATAGATGACGATAATGATGATATAACAGAAGATGCTAAGAAAAAGTAAGAAGAAGAACAACTATAACGAAAAAACTAAGATCACACACCGCCAAGATATGGCTGGTTTTTTTTATACACAACATACGTTGGCAGCACAGTGGTTAAAATGAAAGAAATTTCAATGAAACATACTTTTTCTTAATCTAATCCAATTTTTCTCTAATTTTGTTTACGTGGAACTCATGACCGGATGGCTAAACTAATTCAAATAGATAGATAGATGGTGCAATAATAGTCTATAGTCTTTTTAAAACTAAAACCTTAAGGAAGCAAAGGGAATAAAAACAGCATAGTGCATCGTGTTTTGAGAAGAAAATGAAAAAAAGAGAATTTGGTTTGTTTGATGACGTTGTTTGGTCTATGTTGTATTGTGGAGGTTCCGTGTTTAGTCCACGGCTATGGGACGAATCAAAATCTGAACCACAACTCACCGGAGACCAAACAGCATCATTGAATAACACGAAATTCACTATCTGATCGTTATCGATGAGATATTTGAATCACCATTTAATTCTTTGTCCATCTCGCTACAACTCTGATAATAGTTACTCTCACGGCCTTATAATTATCGTGGAAACTATTTTTTAAAAATCAAATACTTCTCATACATTAAAAGTGTTAGTCTGATGCGCAATTTGCTCAGGATGAATCATTGAATCTTCCTTCTTTGAAAATAAAACGGAGCCCAGCCCCCTAACAGCCTAGCAGGAGCCAACTGGACAATCCACTATAATTCCACGGGAATCAGTGGCTCGCAGAGTTCCGCTATTTGTCTCTTTAGGCATTTAGCTGTTTTCTAACTGATTATTGAGGTTGGCCCTTCGGGAGTAACGTGGTGGCTGTGTGTTTCAAGGCCCTCGTTTGAGTTTGTGGGTCGGATCATTCACAATGAACACAAGGAATGGTCCAGGTTCAGTGAGTAGAAATACCGTCGTGTTCTTAATTATATTAAGCTTCATGCGTTCTGGACCAGGAGTTGGATAGTCTCTAATACTCTTTAGCAAGGAGTGAAGACTGCGGCCTGCTTCGGGCTTTTAAACTTGCAACTAGGAGTGACTGGAGGATATTCTTATCTAAAGGCCTTCTAGGGCGAGGATAACGCTACATATCATCCACAGCTCGCCCCCAAGGGCCATATAAATATGCTCTTTATAGAATTCCACTATCTAGACACAGTGCAACCGGGGAAAAAGGGAGTCCAGTCCCCTGAAGACAGGCAGGGAGTCAACTGGAAGCTCCACTTTATTTCCACGGGGATCAGTGAACCCGCAGAGTTCATTATTTGTCTCTTTAGACATTTAATAGTTCTCTGACTGATCATTGAGGTTGGCCCTATATGGGAGTATCGTGGTGGTTGCGGTTTCGCGGCCCCATAACAGTATAATGGTTATTATGGTGGCCAGGATCATCTCACTGATAATGACACACAAAGTGAATGATCCAGTCCAGTGAGCATGCTAGACATGTGTTTTGGACAGGAATTGAAAGTCTCCAACTCTTTTGCAAGGTGTGATGGTTTGCAGCCCTGCCCTGGAATCATTAAAGTTGCAACTAGGTGGTTCTGTTGCTTAGAATTATGTCTTCGGCTTCCTAGGACGCATGTATGACGTTCCAAATTACACAATTGTGGTTTGTCCACCATCTGATTAAGGCTACACGGCCAGGTGCCGTGCCGTGCCACAATGGTAATGATCCACCATCTGATATTGGCCCACACGGCTAGGTGCAGATGTCATAACTTTCTATAACCTCGTTTCCCCGATTTTATGTTGCAGGAAAATGCCTGGCATTAGTTAGGGTCACTATTTAAAACTGCTGTAGGATATAAAAAGTTTTGATGGTGGATTAAATGCCTGATATTCTCTACATGCCGGTCTATAATCAGTGCTTCTTATTTAACACAACGATCCCGTTAACTTGTCAACACTCTTTTTATTATAAAAAAAAAAATTATAATTTGTTATGTGAGAAAATGCGAAAAACTCTATCAGCGTAATATAGAATCTTTGCTAGAAGAATAGTCATCGACTAGAAGATTGAAAAACATTTTAGAAACTTATTCTGCCTCCCTGCTCTTCTGCAATATTTTTGTTTCCATTATGTAGGATAATGAAGCTTCAATTTTCTGTCTGATAATTGATTCTCTCCTGTATTGTATGGCTTGAAATTCCATAACGCTATGACGGGTCTTTCCACACTTTATAATAGCCATGCACTTGCCCAAATGTATCTTTCTTTAGCTGTCATCTTCACTCTTTTTTTCTCTTCAGAAATTTCACTTGGCATCTGGCAACATACAAAAATTTTGATGTTGCCACACGGTTAAAAATCGTTACCAAAATTTTATTTAGTCGTAATGGTATTTATTTAATTTCCTGGCACTCATACCTTTTTATGATCTGTCTTTTTATTGATTCTCTCCAGTATTCTATGGCTTCAATTTCCGTAACGCTATGACGGGGACTATTACCTTTCTAAACTTCATAATGGCCTGCTACATCTACTTGCATTTGCCCAATTGTATCTTTCTGTAACTGCCATCTTCAGTTTTTGTTTTTTCTCTTCAGGAATTTTACTAGGCATCCGGCTCTGTAAGATCTGCAGCAATTGACAACTTTATTTCGAAAAGGCTGAGAAGAAATGCAGCATTCAATTGACGTTTCATTTCACCGATGGTATTTACACTTTAATATTTAAATATGATTCTATACAATTCCATTTTCTTAAACGATTCGATTACTTTTAAGAATAAGATAATATTTTAATATCCATGATGGAAAAATGGCAAGCGAATGACAAATCGAAAGACAGTGGAATGGTTTTTAGAGCGAATTTAAGTGACTAGTTTTCTTTCGCTTAAGTTTGCGCTCGATATTTTGGGACAGGCTGTTATTGACGCAAATCGTTCAATTTTAGACAGGGGTCAACTAACAGTTGTCTGTTGACAGAGAAGTATTGTCATTTCAAATTTCAATAGATGGGAGAAATTAAAAAATTCAGGGAACCTCGTATTTTAAAAAATTAAACTCAGAGAGAAAAGAAGGCAAAATTAGGCAGATATTTGGCGAAAATAACGATAGACTGACTGGTGGACATTGCGTGATATTATTTACATCTGCGCCTGACTATGTAGTCTTAAATCAGATGGTGGTCAACCACTGTGCATAAATAGGAACGTCATGCTCATCCTAGGAAGCCGAAGACTAATTCTAGCAACAGGTCTCTCCTAGTTGCAACTTTAATGATTCCAGAGCAGGACTGCAATCCATCACTCCTTGCTGAAGAGTTGGAGACTCTCCAACTCCTGTCCAGAACACATGTCTAGCATGCTCACTGGACTAGATTATTCACCTAGAGTGTCAGTAACGGTGAAATGATCCTGGCCACCATAGAACCATAAACTGTTATGGGGCCGCGAAACCACAACCACCACGATACTCCCATATAGGGGCAAACCTCAATAATCAGCCAGAGAATAGTTAAATGTCTAAAGAGACAAATAACGGAACTCTGGGGCTAACTGATTCCCGTGGAAATAAAGTGGAGTTCCCAGTTGACCCCTGATGCCTTCAGGGTACTGGACTCCCTTTTTCCCCCAGTTTCACAGGGGGAGACATTTATGTGGTGGACAGATGTGATAGAGATTAACGTCAGTACTTAGCCGTGATGGCCACAAACTGACGGTGGTCCTACCACCGTGTGAATACGATGCGTCCACCAACGCCCCCATGTGCAAACCATGAGTACCAATTCGATGGCATGTTTTTGACAATGACATCCACCTTGGTGAGGAGCGGAGCTTTTTTAACATTCCTACCGATCTATGGGTCACGGTATCCCTGTGGCAATGCAATTCCACGAGAGCTAATACGCTCTTCCCGCGTTATGGGTAAAAATTACAGCCACCACGAAGCTCCCGAAAGGCCCCACCAACTGCCAGGCTGAAACCGAAGTTTCAGGGGCACCTGGCAACCGTGGTACCAGTTTATAGTATCCGGTCAAACTGTTACCACCAGCCGAGTCCCAAATAACCCAAACTAGTGGCCTCCACACAGATTCTTACCCTACTCACACACCAGGACGCAAACATGCAAGCAATGGGCTATGGGTCTATGGCAAGGAGAAGAGAAATGAAAGTGCAACCGTTCAATACTAGACCAGTTGCACCGCCGATCCACACTCAAGCCAAGGACTCATCTCACCCCAAAACCAGGTCGCAGCCATCACTCCTTGCTAAAGAGTTGGAGACTTTCCAACTCCTGGTCCAGAACGCATGAAGCTTAATATAATTAAGAACACGACGGCATTCATACTCACTGGACCTGAATCATTCATTGTGTTCATTTTGAATGATCCGACCCACAAACTGTCACGAGGGTCTCGAAACCACAACCACCACGATACTCCCATATAGGGGCCAACCTCAATAACTAGTCAGAGAACAGCTAATTGTCTCAAGAGACAAATAGTTAACTCTGGGGCGTACTGATTCCCGTGGAAATATGTGGATTGTCCAGGTGACTCCTACTAGCATTTGGGGGGCCTGGGCTCCCTTTTACCCCTCAAGATACCAGTCTAAATGGAATATCATGTGCCCCCGGGGGGAACTTATGTGGTGGACAATTATTTATTTCCTAAATATTATTTATGAGTACTTTTTAGCCTTAACCAAACCACTGTGTCATGACGGTTGATTACTTGTGGTTAGCCGGTTAAATGAAGTCAATTGATTCTACTTTTATATTTTTGTTTTTGTTATTTCTATACGTACAGCTCTATAAGGCTCCACACACATAATTTAGAATCATTAAAAAGAAAAATGCTGAAAATAGCAACGTCTCTTTTTTTATAGTCGTATAGAATACGATACGATAATTTGTTTTCTATTTTATGCATTCATCCTTAGAATTTAAACGCCAAGTTGATTAGAAAATCTAATAATAAAAATAAAATTAATTAAAAAAACTAAATGAAATAATTAATAAAAATTTCATTTCTAATTACTATTTTTACAATTACATGACCCTCTATGCAAACTAAACAAAAACAAAAAAAACAGAAAATCTTAGAAAGTATTTTTATTTTTATTAATTTTAATTAATCAGCAAATGTTGTTTTTTTTATGTATTTATATAATAAAAAAAAAACAAATTTATATATATATATATATATAAAATCACAATCACACGTAATATTGGAATTTCCCATCGTTTTAAATTTATATACAACCGTCATGGCTAGTCAATTCAAAACAACCAACGCTAAGTTGTTTTTTAAGTCGCGCTAAATTAAAAAAAAAAAAAAAAACTAAAAAAGAATACACACAATTAAACGACAACAACAACGAAAACTAAAAACGATGCAATCAAAGTCTAACGACTAAACAAACACCCTTCCTGAACCACTTTTGGTTGTGATTTTTATACAGGCTGTTTACTTTTTTAACTGGCTTCCATGTTGTCAGCTGTCAAGCAATTTATGATGGCTGAACAATGCTTCCAATTTGTGCAATTTATTTTGCAAGTAGACCGAGCTTTTGCTGTCCCTGTGTGTACTGAACACCGAGATCAAATCATTATTTCACCTTTTGCTCTATGTGTGGTTTCTAACTGCACTGAGCTGTCCTTGGGACACCTTCGCTATTATTTGAGAGATGTAACGCCCCAGTCATACTCAGTACCTAGCAATATCCTTGAATTGAATCAAACCTGAGTATTCCGAGTTATTACAAAATTTATAATAATATGTTGGCGAAAATGCCATTATCTCTTAGTACTGGTTCACACAACCATCTATACTTGTGTCTTGCGGTGGTAAAAGGGAGCCCCGTCCCTTTAGGCTAGTAGGAGCCAACTGGAAAATCCACTATATTTCCACGGGAATCAGTAAAGCCCCAGAGTTCCGCTATTTGTCTTTTTAGGCATTTAGCTGTTCTCTGACTGATTATTGAGTTTGGCCCTCCGGGAGTATCGTGGTGGCTGTGTGTTTCGAAGCCCTCGTTTGAGTTTGTGGATCAAATCAATCACAGTGAACACAATGAATGGTCCAGGTCCAGTGAGTATGAATGCCGTCGTGTTCTTAATTATATTAAGCTTCATGCGCTCTGGACCAGGAGTTGGATAGTCTCCAACTCTTCAGCAAGGAGTGAAGGCTACGGCCTACTCCGGGCTTTTGAAGTTGCAACTAGGAGTAACCGGAGGATATACGTATCCGAAGGCCGAGGATGACGCTACATATTATCCACAGTGGTAATGATCCACCATCTGATTAGGGCATATGGCCAGGTGCAGATGTAAATCATATAACGTCATCTCTTAGTACTTTGATCAAGAAGCTTGCATCATAACCCAATACCATAACAGATATAAATATATTCGTATAATGGCTAAGAAGTGATACACGCTCCACTTAATCAAGTAAGTAAGTAATGAAACAATAAGAGTAATGGTATTTTACTGGTGACAGAGGCTCCAAAAACTACCATCTCCCACTTAGTCTTCACCTCTTATTCTGTTCGAAATGCCCGACCCCGATTTTCAAAAGCGAAACTTGGTTTCCTTTAAATGGATACGTCAATAAACGTATTTGGAGTAATGATCGGAATGGTAACAAAAACTTAAAAATATTACTGAATCTTGGATAAAATTGAAAACACAAACAAAGTGGGTGTCATCAAAATCACCAGACTTTGACTATATCATAAAAAATTATACATGATTGCCATTCTAAACTACTAATCACCCTACCATGTAACTGTTGCGTTTCCCAACCCAACCCGATCCGACCGATCCAACACATCTTTTAATATCCTTTACTTTTTTCTCCACACACACAAATCCAGCATATTACAACTGTTAGCGGATCCAACTGATGAGAGCATATCTACAAAGTATCCACCGGGAAGGTATACTACTTCATTTTGCCGCCATTTTGGTAAACATCAGTCTTGACAGCTCATATTTGCCAGTCGTAAAATAGACACGTGGCAAATTTATTATGGAAAAATATTCGATAAATCAATGTGTTTTAAACGTTAAAACATTTTATCAAAATCAATCCTCGATTACTGCGACGTTCAGAAATGTGTCGCGAATTTTTTTGGAGCAACAACGTGCCAACAATACGTGTCATTTAACGTGTAGTGAAAGTTTTTGAAGAAAGAGGGTTTTGTAGGTGAAAGTCTCCATCATAGACCACAACGTACTGCAAGATCGGCTGAAAACATTACTGCTGCTCAAGAAAGTATTCAAAACAATCCATCAACTTCAATTCGATGCCATGAGCTAGAGAAAAATCATGCGATTTAACGCCTCTACACTATTTTTTGTGGGAATATATGAAGTCGCTAGTTTGCTTCTACAAGCCCGAATAGATTGACCACTTAGAGAACAATATTTATCGCTTTATTGCCGACATAAGGAATTTTTCAACATTTGTGACCGCATATCGAAAATAATGCAGCAAATGTTGTTCTCCAAGTAGTCAATCCTAGCAGTTATCACATAGTCTAGCAGTGTTAAATCGCACCATCGTGAAGGCCAATTTACAGGTTCTAAATATGAAACTATGCATTAAGCAAATGTTTCCTTTAATAAAATATTTTTGGTACGTGACACAAGCATGGTCTTGTTGAAACCACCACTCCTACACATCATTGTAGTTCAATTGATAAACAAAAAATTCAAGACTATAACGTTCTAACCAGCATGATTCCACAAAAGCACACCAAACAGTTACTTTTCACGGAGGCATATAAATTGCACTTTAGGATTATGATACGACAGTTTTGTTCATTAGCGTATCCATTTAAACAAAAGTAAGCTGCATCGCTACACCAAATTTGCCTGTGGAATCGGGATTGAGTGTTTCTAGCAGAACCATAAATTGCATAATTTGGTAGTGTTGTTCAGGCGTTAGTCTTTTCATTTTAAACTGCCAAACCAAACTAAACACAAATCGCTTAATAGCTGGCCTCCATTTAAAAATGTGCTGCCAACTTAAAGTTCTATACCCCTATAAAAAAGAAAACACCCGACAGATGCTTATAAGGATTTATGTAAAAAGCTGAATGATGGTGGTATAACTTTAACTTAAGGAGCTTAAAAATCATGAAATTCTGTAGTCTCCCAGGTGTAACATATTCATATTCTTCTAGTAACCTTGTAGAAATGATGGCATAGGGTTTGTTAAAGTGTGTTAAAGAATGTTTCTGTATTATTCAATCTTATCCTAGCATATATCATATCGGTACACGTAAGGAGAAAAACCATACTGCTCACAGCATAGTTGATAAACTAACCGACAATTACAAATATTTGCAAGACTCAGAAACCGATGAAGGGCTCTATGGTTCTCGTGTCACACTTTCTTGTAGAGTGTCTCTCTCCCCTATGTTGACATTAGGGACTTGGACTCTATTGGCGTTATCAGGATTGCAAGCGATTGTGTTTTTAGCGGAATTCTGCAGAGTGTCAAGTCTTTAGATAGACTCCGCGAGTTTTCCCGTATGGCCTTCCGCAGGAACCCCCGGGAGCACACATATGTATATGGTCTTTGGAGATAGCAACAACTTAGACCTGTGTAACTGGGGGAAAAAGGGAGCCCAGTCTCCTGAAGTCAGCAGGGGTACAACTGGAAACTCCACTTTATTTCCACGGGAATCAGTGACCCGCAGAGTTCCGTTATTTGCCTCTTTACACACTTAACTGTTCTCTGGCTGATTATTGAGGTCGGCCCTTTATGGGAGTATCGTGGTGGTTGTGGGTTCGCGGCCCCATATCAGTCTATGATTCTATGGTGGCCGAGTTCATTTCACCTTTAATAACACCTACTTGGTGAAATGTTCCCAGATCCAGTGAGCATGCTAGACATGTGTTCTGGACAGGAGTTGGAAAGTCTCCAACTCTTAAGCAAGGAGTGATGATTTGCAGCCCTGCTCTGGAATCATCGAAGTTGCAACTAGAAAGTTCTGTTGCATAGAATTATAGCTTCGGCTTCCTAGGACGAGCATGACGTTCCAAATTATGCAGTGGCTTGATCCACCATCTGATTAAGGCTTCATGGCCAGGCGCGGATGTAAATCTAATCACACAATTGGCCTTTCGCAGGAGGTTAAGACTTAATTAAGAAAAGAAAATGATTTGAGCAGCAAGTAACAACTTATATTACGGAAACCGGTAGCTCACAGGAACTATAGTCGCTGGGCTGCTGTTTGTTTTTGCCAAAGTGTTGTGATTACAATTGATAAAGGCTAATTTCATCACTATGTTGTTTTTGCTTACATATACTAAAGACTTTCAATTTGTTTTACATATAGCTTTCAATCTAACAACAACAACATCAACAACAATAAAAAATTAATTTCTACTTTATTTAATAGTGAAATAATTTTCTATTGCAAACAGAATCAAAGACACCTGGTAACATAATTCGCTATGAAGACCTAAGCAAAACGAAACTCTCTCAAAGAAGAAGACTTAAGCAACGAACATAATTACGGCATATTAAATGCAATGAATGGGTAAAATCTTAAGCAACAAACTTTTGCATTTAACTAAGAAGGATCAAAAGACTTAAAAAAGCAACTTTCAATACATATTTTTTGAGAAAAACTTAATACACAAACATTATTAAAATAGAACTTAATAATGCAAAGAATTAATTAATTAATTAATTAATTAAGTAATTAATAATTAATTAATTATTAATTAATAATAAACAACAACCTTATCACAACAACATATATTACAGACTAGACACAAGCCTGACTTTAAGAATGGTAAAAGTTTTCAATGTAGAACACAAAGAAAAAAAATATATACAATAGAAACTCTCCGAATACAACAAAATACAAATAAAACCATGAACTTAAAAGAGGACAAAAAGATAAGATAATTGCTAACTATAGTGTTGTAATAAGTCAGTTGTAATAGTGTTGTTTGAAAAAAGAAAAAGTAAAAGAAATAGCATGTGTAAATAATTTATGTCCTAGTTGTTATTAAAATTAAGTTATACTAGTTATATTGAACCAGATTATATTGTATATAGACTATTTTGGTGTTAAAAAATTTTTAATAATATAAAAATTTATTTGAATAAGCAAGCCCTTGAGAAAGTCAACAAATCCTTGACGATATGTTGGGTAGAAAATGAAATAAAGTTTTTTATTATCGTAGAGAGTGTTCGACCGGAATAGCTTAAAATGGTTAAATCAAATAACACGTAAGGGTTTTACTCTGCAGCCATACAAGGTTCAACTGATGCAGGAATTGTAGTCCGACCGACCACTCATATCGCCATAGATTCGCTCAAATTATTCAGGCACAAGCAACATGGTTTTTGTGAAAAAATGATTTTTTCAAACGAAGCCCATTTTCACTTCTCAGGGCATGTCAACAAACAAAATTGACGCATTTGGGCTTCTAAAAATCCCAGAGCGATTATTGAGATGCTTTTGTATGCTCAACGTGTCACTGTATGGTGCACTATTTGATTTGGAGGCGTGATTGGACTTTTTTTTTAAGGACGAGGCTGCAAATGCGGTAACGGTCAACGGATCACGCAATTGAGAGATGCGTGATAAGATTTACGTCGGTACCTAGCATATGTAACTCGACGGTGGTCAAACCACTGGGGCGATATGATGCGTGCACCCAATTTCTAGCAACGGGTTATTCCTCGTTGCATTTTTGGAGTTTTCGAAGCAAGGTCGCCAACCTCCCCTTAATCAAATTCATGAGGACCGCGACACCACAACCACCACGATACTTCCGAAGGGCAAACCCTAATAATCAGACAGAGAACAGCTAAAAAGCTAAAGAACCAAATACCTGAACTCTGGGGCTTACAGATTCCCGTGAAAATAACGTTGAGCTTTCAGTTGACTCTCTGCTAGCCTTCAGGGGACTGGGCTCCCGTTTTTCCCCCACTGACACTTGTAATGATGGTGGATTTCCATCAAAACATAATATGGATGGATGCTAACAACTCAATTTTGGCCTATTATTGACAACGTGCCACATGTCACACAGCCAATCAAACAATCAATTTATTATAAATCAATTTTTCCGATCGCATAATTTCACGGAAATCAGCAGTTAAGTGACCAGCACAGATTGTGTGATTTAACACCACTGGTTTATTTTTGGTGGGGCCATGTTAAGGATAGAGTCTATATGCAGCCAATCGAATTGATTTCAGTCTTAAAACTAAAAATTTGATAAAAAGTGATTAAAAACTTTGAAGAAAGAATCGACATGTGTCAGCGTAGTCGTGGTGTACATTTGCCAGATATCATTTTTCATTCATAATTGCCGAACTCTTCTCTTCGCAATGCAATAAAAATTTGAATCATCTAAATTCAAATTTTTTGTTTATATTGTTTTAGAAAAAATACTTCTTGTTGAGAAACGCTTTAGAATAAGGTCGCTTGGAGTTAAAACTAAACTCAGAAAATAAAAAGAAGACTGCAGTATAATTGGGCTTGGAGTTATCTGCATTAACAAATTAATAAATCAACAACCATTTAAGGCCAAATTGAGCCCACTGGTGTTTGGTTAGTTGGCTAAAAACGAGACATAATGACCCCATATTAATAAGGCCACATTTATCTTATATTTAACATTGAAATTGAGTTTAAATGCACCCTGTTAGTATAAAATACTATATGTTAAAATATCATCTAGTCTGGCTCCAGAATTAGTTGCCTAACGGGGTGTTCGTAGAGAAGAATGACTGATTTCTTTAGCTTCCTATCCTTACAGCTGTTACAGACGCTTAATTTGCAGGATGTTAAGATTACACAATTTAATTCAAAATTCCTTTGCTTTTTGCTATCTCCACAGTTGGATTTAAGTGAATTTTATAAGTGAATTATAAAAAATCTAAAAAAATTTTCCAAAAATATAATTCGAATTGTGTAAGAGCTCATCTCTCATTAACAAAAACCGATTTGTTTGTGATGTGTTTGTACAGAATAAAAGAAAAAATTAGCAAATACATGTTAAGGCACTATAGCAGTGGTTGTTATAGAACTAAAGGTTATGAGTTCAGTTCCCTTCAACTGTAAGTTTTGTAAAGAAAAATAAATAGAGTTTTTTAAGGGAAAATAAATGGAAAAGGGCAGTTCAAATCTTCCAGTCTCGATAGGAAAAGAAAAAACAAATCTTTTGTAGCCGCGACATTAAGGGTGGTAAAGTATCCTACACATTAGAATAGCAGATGGGAATGGCAACTATGTCAGTAAATTAAAATAGGGAGGCCTTGATTTAAATCTTAACGAAGAGTTCTCTAGTGAGGAAGGCAGCAACATAACTACAGCGTATGATAGTTTTACCCCAGTTGGGTCAAAACGGTTTGCTTGCTAAAACAGGAGATCCTGAGTTCGAGACTCGCTGGGGTTATATCGTTAAAGATGCATATTTACTATACAAGATGTTGAGTAGTTCAAGCCTTTCCTTGATGTCTGTCTTTCTCTTGTTATAGCCTTAATAGTTGAATAAGATTCTAAGAGCCCCTTTTTTTATAAACAAGAGATCATGGGAATGAGTGCAGTCAGAACCGCCTAAGTAAAAAGAGATTAAAAAATTGTGGGGTTATGTTAAGAGCAGAGTCTATACGCAGCCAATCTAATCGATTACAGCCTTAAAACTCGAATCCGTATTGTGATTAACGAAATAGGATTGCCATTTTGCCAAAAAGTAATTAAAAACTTTGATGAAAGAATTGACAGCTGTCACCGTGGTCGTGTTGGACATTTGCCAGTTATCATTTTTTACTCATAATTGCCAAACTTTTCTCTCCGTGTAATACAATAAAAATTTGAGTCATTTTAATAACAAATTTTTGTTTTATTTTGTTTTATAAAAAAAAAAACTTCTTGCTGAAAAATCCTTTTTGTTTTTTTTTATATTTTAAATTGGAAACAGAAAATATTTTTAAGTTTTATTTTTAATTTTTAGTTATTTTTTATTATTCTCTATACTTTTATTTAAAGATTAGAGAACAAACAACTTCTTTAGTTTTAATTATAAAAAGAAAAATATTAAAAAATTTGTTGCCGTTACAGCCGGCATATTTAAATTTTTTTTTTTAAATAAAAAAAAGGAAAGGGCAAAAATATTTTTTAAATTTTAAGCCAGATTTAAAACAAGTCATAGAACATTGTTTAAGCCGATACGAAATTTTACCCACCAAAATTATTGAAAGTAAAAAAAAAAATATATTTTTCTTAATACACTTAATATATGTAATGTAGGGTATTAAAAATATGATTATATCTAAATTTCTCGGAACATTTTATTTGCTGTTTTGTTCAATAATTTTTTTTTTATTTTTGTTGTTTTACCTTTTCTACAGATGATTCACCCTCTCTTTATTTGATTACAAATATTTATTTATTTATTTATTTATATACTTTCCTACAATTTAGTTTTATGTTTTTGTTGTTGTTGTTGTTTTTTTTTAATATTGAGTAAATTATTGTTGTTTGTTAACAAATAGAATATTTTCTCAATGCTTAGTTAACATCTTTCACTGTGTTTAATCAAGGAGAATGTAGAACGTACAATGTGAATGTGACTGCAAATGTGAATGTGAATTATTTATTTGTGACACAATTGCTTTTGTATAGATCCATACTTGTCATTTATGCTGTCTGTCCTAAAGTCTGTCTGCTTAAAAGGTTTTTATTTTGATTTTTATTTTATTATTTCACATGTTGTTTGCGTTAATAACTCGTTGTGTTCTTACCATAAAAAGCTCTTTAAGTGTGTTCATTTTGGCCAGAATATCTAGAATTGAAATTTATGTCCGTTAATAAGTAAAAATATGCGCAGGCGTTCGTTTCTTTTTCTTTTTTTTTTGTTTTTGTACACATTCCTTCAGCTGTAACAGATAAAAATAAAACGTATGCAATGTTACTTTTAAACTTTGTCAGATTATTTTTGCAATTTTTACCAGCAAAATTTTATTATTCTTTGCCATATACAAGGTATCCACCGGGAAGGTATACTACTTTGTTTGTTTGTTGATAATTTTTAATTAAATGAAAGAGAATGGATCTTCTATTGAGAAATATTTTTTTTACTGCCGGCATTCATGTATGGAATACAATATCAGATAAATATCCCCCTCCGATTCTCAGAAATACTCGCCCTTTTGAGCACATTTTTCATTACATTCTCACACATTTCACGCGGCATTTCATTAATTTCATCACAAATATTTTGTTTGAGTTGCTCAAGCGTTTCTAGCATAAATCTTGTTTTTCAGACATCACCACAAAAAGAAGCCCGGAGCAGTCAAATCAAGCAACCGTGCCGGCCAACCAACATCACCATTTCTTATAATAACTTATTGTGGAAAGAGTCCTCGCAGTAATTCCATTGTTATCACGGCTGTATGCGATGTGGCATCGTCTTGTTGATATCACATGTTAATCAAATCCAAAGCAAGCGCTTTTCAATCATATTATGATATCGCTTGCCATTCACAGTTACTGTTTCGCCTTTTATTTTTAAAGAACTATGATCCAATGATTCCTCATAACCAAATTGCACACTAGACTAACAGTTGTAATGGATGCAAAGATAACTGTTGAATAATTTAAGGATTTCCCATTCCCCTGAACCGACTATTCTGTTTATTCACATATCTATTCAAATAATAATGTGCTTCGTCAGTCATTATGATTTTTTCAGGGTTGTCATGGGAGAGCTTTAACATCCTATTGGCATATGTACGCTTCTGCTGCTCACCAGGCGACAAATTTTTGCTGGATAGATGTGCCAATGGATGATATGGTGCTGCGCACAAGGAGGACGATGAATTACCTCGGGGTAAGACTGGATTCAAAGCTGACATACTGGAGTCACAGCCAACACTCAGCATCAAAAAATTGAAGGCAAAGATAGCAGTACAACTCGGCCGACTTTTGGCGAATATCGGGGGGACCAAAACCAAGCAGACGAAGGCTACTGATGGAGGCCTACAACAGCATTCTACTATATGGGAGTGAGATATGAGCGCAGATATTAAGTGTCAAACACAGAGCAAAGGCGTTACTGTCGGTGCAAAGAACAGCGGCAGTGCGGGTCGCTTCTGTTTATCGCACTGTATCCGAACCTGCTGTCCTCATAATAGCGGGCATGAGACCGATAGATTTGCAGGCGATAGAACGGGAGGAAATCTACTTCCCTAGCAGCACTCGAAGTGGCTGCCATAAAACAGGAAACCATGGAGATGTGGCAGATGCTATGAAGAAGTGAGAACTATGAGAGATGGACGTACCAAATGATCCCGGTTTTGGATAAATGGTTATGCAGGGAGAACGGTGAGATAAATTTCTATTTAATGCCGATGCTATTTGGATACGGTTACTTCTGTAAGTACCTGCACGATATGGAGAAGTGCAGCACTTGCTTCTGCATTTACGAAGAGGATAATGTGTTAGACGACGCTAGCCACACATTATTCAAGTGCCACCGCTGGTATCGATACCGCGCGGAAATGCAGTTACAATCTGGGCGAACGACAACAATGAATATAGTAGACAAAAATGGTTATTGGTCGTGAAAGTTGGACTGCCGTGCCAAATTATGTGGAGCGTGTACTCCACATGAAGAAACGTGACCTAGACATGGTGACGATGAAGCGATACTGATTTACTGCTCAAAGTAGATACCTGGAGGAAGCCTATGTATCAGGGCCATACTGACCAAATAGGGATCCTCCCCGAGATCATGCGAGAACGGTGCCGGGGAGATCAAAATATCCCGGACTTAAGCTGGATTTTTAGCCGGTAGCCGCAAAGGAGTCCGGCATACGGCGGAATGACGATACTCGCCAGATACGTAACGTATTTTAATTATAAAAAAAGTTCAATAAAATATAATTATAATTGTAAATAAAATTCTTCTTCCTGATGATACCACCCATTAGTGTGGTAAATGAGTAAAATTTAAAACATTTGTTTTTATAATAAAATAAAAAATTAATTATAAAAAAGTTCAATAAAATATAATTATAATTGTAAATAAAATTCTTCTTCCAGATAATACCACCCATTAGTGTGGTGTATAAGTAAAATTTGTAAATTTTTTTGTAACAAAAAAAATTAATTATAAAAAAAGTTCTATAAAATGTAATTATAGTTGTAAATAAAACTTTTGTTTCTGATGATGCCACCCATTAGTGTGGTGAATGAGTATAATTTACAAAATTTTTTTATAATAAAAAATTAATTATAAAAAAAGTTCAATAAAATATAATTATAATTGTAAATAAAGCTTTTGTTTCTGCTGATGCCACCCATTAGTGTGGTGAATGAGTAAAACTTACAAAATTTTTTATATTAAAAAAATTAATTATAAAAAAAGTTCAATAAAATATAATTATAATTGTAAATAAAATTCTTCTTCCTGATGATGCCACTCATTAGTGTGGTGAAGGAGTAAAATTTATTAAAGTTTTAATATAAGCCCCTTGTGCTTAAAAAATTAATTATAAAAAACGTTCGATAAAATATAATTATAAATAAAATTATATTAAATCACAGCCATAAAAACAATATCATAATCTTGGTAACAATATATGATTGTGGTAAGCAAATTATAGTTGTTTCAACCATGATTTTGTCACGATAAATTAGTTGAAACGATTAAAACACTTTGTTTTATTGAATATTTTTCCATAATAAATTTGCCACATGTGTACTTTACGACTACCAAATATGAACTGTCAAAACTAATGTTTATCAAAATGGCGGCCAAACAAAGTAGTACACCTTTTCGGCGGACACCTTGTACTTTTAGAAACATATAAAATGAATATTTATGGTTTATTTTGTTTGTCCTCTTTTTCTGTGAAATGAGGTTTTGTTTTTGTGTGTAACATTTTGCCAAAAACAAAAAATTGCATTACACCGCAAAAAAAGCGTTTTTAGTTTAAAACTGGCTTTTCGGTGCCACAGCTTGATAACATCAGAAATTTAACTTGGCTCACAGTGGCAAATTTAAGAAAGTTACAATTTATTTAAAGTGAATGTGTTTTTATAGTTTTATTCATTTTTATTATGCATTTAAATAGATCAACTTAGTTTTATTGATTAAACAAATATTTATTCTCAGCCAATAAATGCCTTTCGTTAAGACAAAAACTGTTAAAGTGTAAATCTTTTTTATTTCTTTTTTTCTTTTCTGTTTTGCAGAGATCATTGTTTTGTTCAATTAAGAAACTTTCTCTCGAGCTCTTTAATTTAAAAAATGAACTTTTTGGCCATTAAACGAAAATACTTTCTCACAAGTATCAAATTTATGTGCGGGTACTAACTTGAAAGTCGTACCATTTTTGTAATTATAGAAAGTCAATTTAGTTTATTCTTACTTTGCATTTTACTCTTTATATGTAGAGTGTAGTCCTTAATTATAAAGAAAACAGACTACTGAATATACTACGAATAGAACTCTTATGCCGTAGGGACAGAACATTTTTGTTTTTGGACCAGCACTCAGGGGATGACCCCTACACATGCAATGGATTGTGCCATAAATAGGAAATTAGGTTACGGGAAGGAGGAAAGAGGGAGTAGTGTCTGTGGACATTCAATTTGAACTTTCTTAGATTGAAAGTGATAGGAAAGACCTTGGGAAGGATTTTACTCCACATACGGACTGTTCTTCTAAAAAAAAGAAATTTTCCCTGTAATGCATAGCGCGATCGAGTTAAACGCGAAAACGCGCGAGTATCGGGAACAAGTTCCCTAATTGCATTAGAACACTTGCCACTGTAGTAACGATGGAACAGTGAAATACATCCCATATTGCGCCGATGCTCTAGAGATGGTACATACCCATTCCCAATAAGGCTCTTGGCCCTGTACGTGGTCGAATAACTCCAAAATAGACTTTGGAGCACCGGCCCATACATGAGAGTTGTATTCCATTTTTGGACGTATATAGGAGGTATAGATACTACCGAGATCGGATGGAGTGAAGTATCTTTTACACCGCTTTAGAAAACCAAGCCACTTGAAAGCTTCTTTAGAAAACCTGAAAAATTTGTTTACTCCATCTGTTCGATGAATTTTCATGCCAAGAACATCAACTTCCGATTCCTTAATACCTATATCAACCATAGTAACAGATGCAGCACCATTACCAAACGTAGATCTATGCGTAAGCATGCAACATTGCGTCTTACGGGCATTAAAATCTACTCTATTCACACAACCCCATTCCAAGATTGTTGCGAGATCGTGAGTAAATTTATCACTGACGTTTTGCCTTTTGGAACTAACCCCAAATTGTCTGGTCTATTACGCTTTACATCGGTTCCGCGCTGTGTGGCCATAATCCGATGGTGGTCTTACCACTGAGTGTAGGAAAATGCGTCCACCCACACCCTAAGATGCAAACACACTAGGTGCATATACGTCTTAGTTGCAGGATAGCAGGGCTGTACCCCCACTCTTGTTTAATAGTTGGAGACTGTCCAACTTCTGGTCCTCTTGCTAGCGCAACTACAACATTTATTTGGTTGTTAACCGTTTTCTTTTCATTAACAGCTCTTCGCAACTTTCTTCAAAGTCCGATTTAAACTACAGCGGCCACGTTACTCCCGGAGGGGCCTTACCAATAACCAGAACAGTGCCGTAAGCCTGCGGGCAACTGGTTCCTATGGTACCAATGTGTGTTTCTAAGTCACTGGTCGGAATTTGAACGTCCTATGTCTCTTCCAGTATCGGGCTCCTGCTAGCCCAGGCCACGTTACTCCTCGAGGGGCCTTACCAATAACCAGAACAGTGCCGCAAGCCTTCGGGCAACTGGTTCCTGTGGTACCAATGTGTGTTTCTAAGTTACTGGTTGGACTTCGAAAGTCCTATGTCTCTTCCAGTATCGGGCTCCTGCTAGCCCAGGCGACTTTTGTTTCCTTTTACCTCCTAAGGCGCAGTATTTTTGGATCGACTGGCACATCAGTTTCTATGGAAAGATGTGGTTGTTCTTTGATTACGGCATTGACATTACATTCTTTATGTAAATAATTTTTGAAGTGACAAACATTTTTTTTAGCTATTCTAACATAGAATTAGTCATAAAGAAAATCTGGGACTTAAGAATGCTTGTACGGCTTGTTGGGATGCGTTGCGTGATAAGATTTACATCAGTAGCTAGCTGTGTAAGTCATAACCTGATGTTGGATCACACCACTTGGGTGCTATATAATGCATTACCCGTCGTTGGATATCTCTATCTTCTAGTCACTCCTAGTTGCAACTGCGAGAGTTTGGAGCAGGCTGCCACCCCCACTTCTTGTTGAAGAGTTGGAGACTATACAACTCCTGGTCTACAATACATGACAAGCATGCTTACTGGAAGCGGATTATTCACCCTGTGTTTTTGGTCAAAAGTGAGATGATCCTGGCGAAACCACAACCACCACAATGCTCCCCAAGGGCCAACGAAAATAATCAGTCAGAGAACAGCTAAAAAGCTGAACTCTGGGGCTTACGGATTCTCGTGAAAACAACATAAAGCTGCCCCGGCGCAACATTGATATGTTTTGACGGAAATCCACCGTCATTACATGTGTCTTCAGGGATAAAAGGGAGCTCAGACTAGCATCAGCCAACTGGACAATCCACTATATTTCCATGGGAATCAGTAAAACACTAGAGTTCAGCTATTTGTCTTTTTAGCCTTTTAACTGTTCCCTAACTAATTATTGAGGTCGGCCCTTTGGGAGTATCGTGGTGGTTGTGGTTTCGAGGTCCTCGTTTAAGTTTGTGGGTCGGATCATTCACAATGAACACAATGAATAGACCAGATCCAGTTAGCATGAATGCCATCATGCCTTAAATTATATTAAACCTCATGGGTTCTGGACCAGGGGTTGGATAGTCTCCAACTCTTCAGCAAGGAGCGAAGGCTGCGGCCTGCTTCAGGATTTTGAAGTTGCAACTAGTAGTGACCGAAGGATATACGTATCTGAAGGCCTTCTAGGGCGAGGAGTACGCTACATTACATCCACAGTGTTATGATCCAGCATCTGGTTATGGCTTACGCAGCTAGGTACTGACGTAAATCTTATCACACATCTGATGAGGTAAAGTATTTATGTTGTAAAAGAAAAAAATCGTGGTCTGAACTTCTGCGGAGCTTAATACGCATGTACCCCCGGGGGAGGGGGGGGGGGTCGTTAGGTGCTTGTTGGGATATGAACACAACTTCTAATAGAATTCTATACAATAGACTTTTTCACAAAGAAGGTTTACTCACACTCTGAGACATAATCTCAGGAAGAACACTAAAAGTAAGATTTACAGAAGACATTGGGCTCATTCAAACGAAAAAAGGGAAGACTGCAACTTTGCATTATATCTTGAGAATCACGGACCCACACATCAAGGGAAATAGATGAATGTATGACATTGCTAGATATGGAAATCTACAAAACTAAAGCTTTTAACAGTGACATTATAAGTGAACAAGGTAAACATGATCTCTAACACAATTTTCACACCTCTTAAACTAATTATAAACTCAAACAATTAAAAAACATGCTCAGATGGACACACGTGCCTATACAACAATAAAAGAGGAAAATATTGGGATTAATGGCCACCTAAAACATCAGATGGCTGACAATCTGACTACGTAGGTAGATATGATGATTATGGGATAAATACCTGGGACCAAAAATACTGACTTGATAATGATGACTTGATAATGATGAACTCACATCGCAAACTTTCGCCATTTGCGTAGAACCAGCTACGAAAGAGGTTATATGGAGAAGGAATTGCCAATAGTATTTCATTCACTGGCGGAACAAACTCAAACAATTTAAAAATTAGCCTGACAAAAAATGTAGCTGGCATTCTATCTAAATGGGTAGATACGACCTTAACAACAATAACAACAACAACAAAACTACCTAAATGGCGAATGCTGACTCACCAGTAAAGATTAGAACGTGGCTTAAAAATAATGTCTTCATATCGAAAGTGTTCACCGCTCATAGCTAAAACGCAGCCAGAAGGGACAGGACTATATTTACCTCAGCAAATATTTGCCTGGTCTGACTTTTATTTTATTCTTTCACAAATTTAACCAAAACAGACACGTTTGAAAAGCCAAAGAAACTTAATTTTGACCAAAAATTCGTTATAATTTTGTTATTTCTTTAAATTGCAAAAACGAATCATTTATATGAGTATTTATGTGTGTTGCTAAGTGTAAATGTATGAGTTTACAGCATCAGTTGTGTATAAGAATTATAAAACACTAAACATTTTTCAGCTAAAGTAGTTGGGAGTCGCTTAAAGTCAAGTTAAGCTAAGAGAGTGTAAGACAAGTTTAAAAATTGTTTCAATTTATTTATTTCTTTGGCAGTTTTTGGTTTCTTTTTTTTTATATTTTCGATTGGTATTTTAAACATGTTTGTAGCTCCCTTAACGAAAAAAAAACCAAAAAAAAAACCGGCCGGTCTTATTTTTAAAATAAAAAAGAATAAAAACGAGATAGAAACGTACTCTGCAACCAAAATCATATAAAACTCGTTGCTATGCCGAAAGTGACTGGCTGGCTTTTATTGAATGCAATAATTTCTTTTCTTTTTTCGATTTTTATGTTCTCCACGCCAGTTATATTATACTCGTACATACATTTTCTTCTTTTTATTTTTTATTTTTTCAATTTTATATTCTCTTACTTTTTTATTTTTTGACTTTAGTATAGTTTATTGTTGGTTTTAGTTGTTGCTTGCAAAAGGTGAAGCAGTTTGTCTTTTCTTGACTGTTGCTGCTGCTGGTGGTGTTCTTAACTTTAATTCTTTTTTCTTCTCACTATGGCTTTTACTTAACAAAAATTTGAAATAAAAGCTACACATACCGAATGAAATAGCAATCTTAAGACAAACATCAAGTCAGGGCATAGCAAACCCAACATTACACAGTGGTATGAACAGTTTAAAGTTTTTATAACTTTTTTTTGTTTTAAATGCTATAAACAAAACTACACAGCTGCGGCTGTGTGGCACGTAGCGCCGTCGTGTTGAAACCAAATGTTGCCAATATCCTCCTCTTCAATTTTTGTAAACAAAAATTCGTTCAACATGGCCCGATAACGATCGCCATTGACTGTAACGGCCACTCTTGAAAAATGTGTCTGGACCAAAATCCGCACCAAACAGTGACTCGTTTTGGGTGCGCCGGCTTTTCAATGTATGCATGCTGGCCCCCCGGGGGCACATTTATGGTCTTTATAGAACGCTCAACTATCTAGACCTGTGCAACTGGGGGTATAAGGGAGCCCAATCCCTTAAAGTCAGCAAGGGGTACAATTGGAAACTCCACGTTATTTCCACGGGAATCAGTGAGCTCGCAGAGTTCCACTATTTGTCTCTTTAGACATTTAGCTGTTCTCCGGCTGATTATTGAGGTTGGCCCCTATATGGAAGTATCGTGGTGGTTGTGGTTTCGCGGCCCCAGAACAGGTCAGTTTTCAATGGGGCCAGGTTCATTTCACCTTTAATAACACCTACCTGGTGGAATGTTCCTAGATCCAGTGACCATGCTGAGCCCCCCCCCCCCCCTCCGGGGGCACATTTATGGTCTTTATAGTACGTAACAGCTTTCTAGATCTGTGCAACTGGGGAAAAAAGGGAGCCCAGTCCCCTGAAGACAGGCAGGGAGTCAACTGGAAGCTTCCACGGGGATCAGTGAGCCGCAGAGTTCATTATTTGTCTCTTTAGACTTATAATATTTCTCTGACTGATCATTGAGGTTGGCCCCTATATGGGAGTATCGTGGTGGTTGTGGTTTCGCGGCCCCATAACAGTATAAAGGTTATTATGGTGGCCAGGATCATTTCACTGATAATGACACGCAAAGTGAATGATCCAGTCCAGTGAGCATGCTAGACATGTGTTCTGGACAGGAGTTAGAAAGTCTCCAACTCTTTAGCAAGGTGTGATGGTTTGCAGCCCTGCCCTGGAATCATTAAAGTTGCAACTAGGTGGTTCTGTTGCTTAGAATTATGCCTTCGGCTATCTAGGATGCATCTATGACGTTCCAAATTATACAATAGTGGTTTGTCCACCATCTGATTAGGGCTACATAGCCAGGTGCGGATGTAAAACAAATCACACCCTAACCATGCTAGACATGTATTCTGGACAGGAGCTGTTGCTAGAATTAGTCTTCGGCTTCCTAGAGCGTGAATGACGTTGCTTTTCATTCCCAGTGGTATGACCACCATCTGATTAAGGCTTCACCGATTCCTTTGATCTTAGCAGCTGGTTTCCTATCCGAAAAGTTGCATACTCCAGTTTCTTTCGACTTGTTATAAGGACGTCAGTATAATACTGGAGCTTCCTATTGTCCAAGTAGTCCATAACTATCCTCAAAAGGTAGGAAGGTGTACCCATGTCGATGAAGCATCTCCGTATGTGCATCCAGTCCGCTGAATTAAAAGCCATTCTGACGTCCAGCGTGACTACTGCGCAATATTCCTTGGTTCCCCACCTCCATCTTTTTCCCTGGATGGCCTTTGTTGCCAGATCTACTACCTTCTTAATGACGTCGATGGTCGATCTTGCTCTTCTGAACCCATATTGATGCTCCGATAATGTACCATTGGCCTCTGTCACCGCCAATAGTCTTCCATAGACCACACGTTCAAGTATCTTGCCCAGTGTATCCAGAAGACATATAGGGCGGTACGAGGACGGTTCTCCGGGTGGTTTTTTTTCTTTTGGTAGTAGCACCAAGTTCTGAATCTTCCACTGCTTGGGAAAAACTCTTTCCTGTAAACATCGCTCCATCGCTATCCTGAAGGCATCTGGCCTAGTGTTGAAGGCCGCTTTGACCGCTTTGTTCGGTATTCCATCCGGGCCGGGGGCTTTGCCGATCCTTACCCTCGAGGAGGCCGCATGCATTTCCCTGATTGTAAGTGATGTCCACCGTAGCTACGGCAGTCAAAAGTTGACGACGTGGAAACAGCTTTTCTACTATTGAGGCAAGCATTCGGGGGCATGTCAGCTATGGGCATGAACTATTCCCCAGTTTTTTGGTCACCACCCTATATGCTTTTCCCCATGGATCCAAATCAGCCTCTTCGCAAAGCTTTTTAAAACACCTCGCTTTGCTCTCCTTAATGGCCCTTGCCAGTTCCCGTCTAGCTAATTTGAATGCCAAGAGTAGAGCCTGGAATTCAATAATACCCCTGGATCGTTGGGATTTCCGTCGTGCTCTTAGGCACTTCATCCTAAGCCTTTGGATCTCATCGTTCCACCAGTAGCAAGGGAATCCTCTTCGGCCAGTCCTCCTTCTAGGATGCCGTAGTAATCATCCTTCGTAACTGCTGTGAGAGTATCTTAGCCGTTGTCCCTTCTTCCATGGTAGTAGAAGCAAGAACTACTTCAAGCATCTCCTTATCAAAAACGGAGTCCTTCCACCTCGGTCCGGTTTGATGTTGAAGTTTTCCAGTCGCTCTTCCACCTAGATTTATTACTATCGCCTGATGGTCGCTATGAGTATAACCCTCACTAACTCTCCATTCTATTGTCGTTGCAATTGAATCACTCGCAAAGGTAATATCGACGATGGATGATCTTCCCGCTTTGCGAAACGTACTAGATGTCCCCGTATTGAGTAGACACACGTTCAGCCTCGCGAACATTTCAAGTAGAGCCCTTCCCCTTGCGTCAGTTCTCCTGCTTCCCCATTCCATAGCCCAAGCATTGAAGTCCCCAGCTATAATAATGAGATGTTTTTCCTCTGCATCGGAAACGACAGCATCGATCATATCCTGAAATTCCCGATGCTGCATACTTGGGGGCACGTAGCAGCTGTAAAAATGCATTCCGTTTATCCTAGCCGTTACGAAGTGGTTGGCTCTAGGACCAGTCTCCTGTATAGGCCTTGTTCCACAGGCCGAAATAGTAGCCGTTCCTGTGATATCCTTCGCCCAATTGTTTCCCTCCATGGATTTATATGGTTCATTAATTATGGCGACGTCGACATACTCCTCCCGTACCGTCTGTGCCAGCAGTTCCTGCGCGGCCGCACAATGGTTAAGGCTAATCTGAATTGCCCTCATATTGATCTCTTTCCAAGTGCTTTCCGGTATACCGGGCATTTGCCACTACCCGCTACATGGTCAGCACTATCCGGTCTGTCTAACTTACACCAGAAACACATAGGTTCCTTGGAACAGTGCTTGGCTATATGCCCCTCTTCTCCACATATCCTGCATTGTTTGGGCCTGTAATGGTCGCTTTTACACTGACTAGCAGTATGGCCAAAATCCAAGCATCGGAAGCATCTCGTTACTCCGTCTCGAGCCCGGATGCGACAGTTAACCCATCCGATTCTCACCTTGCCGGACCTTAAAAGCTTATTTGCATCTCTCGCAGCAATACTCAGGGTTGCTGTTTGTGTACACCCATAGGCCTTTCGTAGGCCGAGTATCTCGGTCTCACACATTGTGTGTGTGTGTGTGTGTGTGTGCGTGTGTGTGTGTAATTTGCGTGTTCTATTGCGAAATGATCCACCAGCCGAACGTTTTTTAAAGCAATTGTTAGATATTGGGAATGGCGCAATTCGAATTTACCCCACCACAACAATGATTGAGCATCCAGATAATTTTTGCCACTTTGCAGAATCAGAACAAGAATTGGTCACAAACGCATTTCCCGGTATTGCACAAAATTTTAGAAACTGTGATTGGTTGGGGGAAAGAGCTGTCTTAGCTGCGAAAAATGCAGATGTTACGGATATCAATGTGACAATTTTAAATGACATTGCCGGGAAAATTTTTAACTACACGGTTGACTCTGCTACCAATCAAGACGATGTTGTAAATTATCCAGTCGAATTTTAAAATGCGCTTGAGTTACCTGGACTGCCGCTCCACCGTCTACAAGTGAAAGTTGGTGTACCAATTATTTTGCTTAGAAATATCTGCCAGCCACGACTTTGCAATGGGACACGTTTAGTAGTTAAAAAAAGTCATGAAAAATATGATTGAAACAAAAATTTTAAAAGGAAAATATAAGAGCGAGGATGTGCTGATACCACGCATTCCTATGATTCCTCCAGATTTGCCGTTTTAATTTTAAACAGCTTTAGTTCCCCATACGTGTTGCTTTTGCAATGATCCCTGTTTGTCGCACGATCAATTAGATGTATCATGTTCACGTGTTAATAAACCAACTGCTTGCTTTGTTTGTCTATACCGCGAACCAAAATCGATCGAAGAATGTTATATAGTCGTAGAATAAGGCATATTATATAAGCACACAAAAATATTGAATTGTGAAAAAGATAAAATTATTGAAAAAAAAAAACATAAAAACGAAAAAAAGAAAAGAAATTGTGTTCTTTCTGATTAATTTTCTTGAATGATTGAATTTTTTGGCGCAAACAAAAAAGAACACTGCAGAGTGAAAACAAACCGCAAATGACTTGTTAAGCACTCACAGGCAGGCTAGTAAAATATAAAATATAAAGCTAAATTTTATACAACACTAAAGTCAAGCCACACCACTGTTTGTTCAGCACACAAAATATTTTATAGCAGCAGCAGCAATAACAACAAGAAAAATCATCCAGTCAACAGCCAACAACAAAACAACCCATTTAAAAACTCAAATAAATTTGTGAGTTTGTTCATTTTATACACGTTGATCTTTTCATTTGTTGTTTTTGTTTTTTTTTATTTGTTGCTTTTATATGAAGTCTTAAGTTTGGTTTCTATGTGCTTTTGGCCCAGCATCACTTTTGCGTAGATTTTTGAAACCAAAAAGGGGGTACAGTTTCGTTGTAACTGAAAAAGTTCAAAATAATAAACTTTTTTCATTTTATTTATTTTTTATTTTTAGAGGCAGTAGTTTATAAAGAAATATTTTAAAAATTTATTATTTATTATTTATTAATTTATTAGTTTTTATGTTAGTTTTTTACTTACATTTTTTTTTTAATTTTCATATTTTTTAACAAGTGTTAATATGTTGTAGTTTTATTATCAAGGCCTTGTCCTATTTATATTTTTCTTCTTTATTTTGTTTAAGTTTATTTTATTTTTTTATTAAATGTTGATTTATTGTGGTTTAAATTAGTTTCGAAATTTTTCAGTTCTCACTTTCTTTATGTGTTTTATGTTTTTAAGTTCTATAAATTTGGGTCAAAAAATTTCACGCATTTTTTTCTTAACACTTTTTCCTATTGTAAATTAAACTTGGACTTAAAATAATTAGTTATCGGCACAAAAATAAAATAATTAATATAATAAAATTAAGTTATTTTGATTGATTTCCTTTCGGTGAAAATTTAAATTTTCCTGGTAAAATTGACATACAGTGTATAGCATAAGTCTAGGTACACACTTTTACGATTTTTGAGCGAAAATTAATTAAAAACTTCATATTTTTTTATATGTATTTTATTAATTCATTTCAATTTAATTTATTATCCATCAAATAACATTTACAATTACATCAAAAACAAAAAAATTACATTTAAATAGTTCAAGCTTATGTACATACTTTTTCTACTTTATAATTTAGAGTAATTCACAAAATTGTATACATTGTTTACAATATAGTATTATTGGAGGCAAAATTTTAAAAAGACCTTTTTGAAGACTTTCCAAGATTTAATAAAAACAACTTAACTAAAACTTACAAGCTACCTAAACTGATGTCAAATCATTAATATAGATATGTTCGGACTCAGCGCACCTAGAATAAAAATTTGTAGTTAGCTTGTTTAACCTAAAAACAACAAGGTCTGTATCCGAAATAATATGAAGCCTGAGTGTAGAAAAGAACCAAGGCAGATTATGTACAAGTTTTAATAATTTGTTCTGAGCGATTTGCAGCCTTTTTATATGACAAGTTGCACTTTTAGTCCACATAGGAGCAGCATAATATAGTACTGCTTGAAAAATAAGTTTAAAAATAAGCATTTTATTCTCAATGCTTAAAGACGAGTTTCGGTTTATGAAAGGATAGAGTGTGCGCGTCATAATATTCACTTTATTGATTAAATATTGTACATGCTCCTTAAATTTCATTTTTGGATCAAGGATTATCCCTAAATATTTAACCTTTTGTTCCCACATAACTTCCGTATTTAAAAAGCTAATATTTCGTTGCGGAATATAACACAATTTTCTTTTTCTTGTAAAGTATATAGCCTGAGTTTTGTCTGCATTTAATGTTATTTTCCATTTGTTGAAATAGTTTGCTAGATTATCTAGATCTTTTTGTATGTTTGTAATTATATTTTCAGAGTATATGTCAGAACATAAAACTGCTGTATCATCTGCAAATACTGACATGGTACAGCTTTCAAGTTGGGGTAGGTCAGAGGTGTATAAATTATACAATATAGGGGAAAGACAAGAGCCTTGGGGACATCCTGCCGGTATTCTAAAACTTTCAGAGCACGATGATCCGATATAAACTTTAAAAGACCGACTCGACAGGAAACTTTCAGTAATTTTAATTTTAATCATCTTATAGATAAGACCATCGTGCCATACAGCATCAAAAGCAGCTTTGATATTAATTCATTTCTATTTGATATTATTAAACAAAAAAATGTTTATGTATTTAACAAAAACAAAAGAACAATAAGGAATCTTTTTATGGAAACTCTATATTTTTAAACCGCAAAAGTGTAGGTACCTTATGAAAAGAAAAAAAAATTTAACATTGAAAGGCCCACTGTTTTATAATGTTATACCTAATATTTGGTAGGATAATCCTTAAGGCGCAGAACTTCATTTAACCGATTTGGCATTGAAAATACAAGTTTTCTTGTGTATTCTGGTGATATTTGCTGCCATTCATTGAGAAGTCAATTTTTGAGTTGACTTTTGTTTGAAATCTCTACGACTACGCAAGCGTGCCCCTGTAGGCTAGTAGGTAGTGTACTAGCTTGTAAATATGGAGGTTGTGGGTTCGATTCCTAACGAAGACCTTGGTTTTTTTCACTACAAAAAAAAATTTACTGTCGGTGGGGCTGCTCAGCGATGAAGGCATAGTCACTGGTCGCTGTGCAGTCTTATATACGAGAGTTAATTTCCCTAACTATCCTTCTACTTTCACCACCGGTTTCATTTATTCTCCATCCCTTTCGTAAAGAATGTAGCACGGTACTTGACTAAATAGGCATTGTTGCTGAAGTACTACTTCTCTTTATAAAAAAAAACAAAAAAAAATAATCCCACAAATTCTCGATTGGGTTTGTATCGTGACTTTGTGGAGGAGTATTAAGCATGTGGGAAGAAGTGTTGTAGGCAAGCCACATCTTCACATCAGCAGCAGTGTGCTTAGGATCGTTGCTCTGTAGGAAGTAGTAATCACTACGAATTCGTAACTTTTCCGCACTTTCTCTTGAGGTTTTTCTTAATAATATCTGAATACACGGTCTTGGTCATTGTTTCCTCAATAAACAGATATTTAAAGCCGATATAACATACTCACAACACGCGGAGACGAGCTCAAGTATGGAAGAAGTTCGCTTCCTGTAACAAAATACCGACTGAAATAATCAGCATAACGCACGAAAACAAAAGGAATAAGCTAATAAAGGAATACCTAATGGGCTCACAATAAATCAAAACTTGTTACTACACAGACTGTGAAATATAAATTTGAATAACTAGTTATAAACGAATTTATTTATTTTTTAAGTTTTAATATCCTGCAGACAAGCATAAAAGCTTTGCGGGTTTAGAAATTAGAAGATAAATTTGTTCAATAATAGATGAATAATGATAATAATAATAAATGAAAAAAAAATGAAAAAAATAATCCAAATTGCGTACTCCTGCTGCTGACATACATCCCCACACCATTATACCACCTCCACCATGCTTAACGGTTTTACGCGTATTCTTTGGATTGAGTTTTTCATTTTTTTTCTCCCCGCTAACACACATCCGTCCGAGTCAAAAATGTTATATTTTGACTCGTCTAAAAAATCGCTTTATTCTAAAACTCATTTGTCCTATTTAAATATTCGTTTGCGGAGTCTATTTGCTTTTTTCTATTTCTTAAATGTTAATGTAGGGCTTTTTGCGTGCAGTACGAGCATTATAATCGGCTCTGTTTATAGTACGGTATCCACCGAAATATTTTTGCCCATTGATTCCTTCAGCTCTGTAGCAATCTTTAGAGCACTTTTAAATGGATCGTTTTTAATTATGGACGCTAATATACTTTCTTCTCTAATATTTAGTTTCTTAGGACGTCTACAT
This sequence comes from Trichopoda pennipes, assembly GCA_030448955.1. Taxonomy (NCBI): domain Eukaryota; kingdom Metazoa; phylum Arthropoda; class Insecta; order Diptera; family Tachinidae; genus Trichopoda; species Trichopoda pennipes. The sequence continues at coordinate 11,860,707 of JASKUP010000175.1, read as the reverse complement.
CTTGGCTTCTTTTCAATTCTGTTATATCTCGCCCAAAACAACAATACCAAATTTGGTAATAAAGGTTTATTGAATCAATCAAATAACAATTGCTGTTGTTATTAAAAAGCCGCCTACTCAAGTTGACTAACTCATAACGTTACATACAAAAAGTGAAGGCAAAAGCAGTGATAACTGATTAATAACTAACTAACATATACATAGTTCACTACACTACAAATTCTATTTTCTTTTTGGACCGATTTATTACTTCTTGCATTAAAGACTTACTTCTACCTATTATTTGCACAGTTTCGGAGTACGATTTACCTGATTTATAGTTATTCTTCTTTATATTATTTATATTTCTTTCATCATTACTTTCAGTTTTTTTTTTTGACCTTTTGTTTATTTTTAATTATGTATTAATCTTTTAAATGGTCTTTTTATATTACATTTTAACGATTTATTTTTTCGATATTTCGCTTTCCTGTGGAAAGCTTCTTCAGGAAATTATTTTTTATATTTTATAACAATTGAAAAAGAAAAATTTTTTGAAAACATTTGACAAAAAACAAATAAAATAATTTTCTTCATACATACAAACATACAAAAATTTAAATTTCAAATATTTAAACATACAAAAACAAGCAAACGGCAACTAAATAACAAATTCTTTCTTATGAAATAATTATAACAAATTAAGTGTCTTTTGTATTAAGTACCTATAATTCTGCGCTAAATTGTCTGTGCCTGTTTTGAAATTTATTCTCCTGACAATTGGTACATTAACAATTTCTAACATTTCCAACATATAACGTCTCTTGTAGTTTTTTTCTATATCTAATACTGATGTTTCATCAAACTTTGGATAATGATTATATTTCTTACAATGTGAAGATAAGGATGTCTTCTGTGTTGAAATATTCCTATATTTTTGGTCACATCTATGACCAAAAGCTAATCTTGTTTTAAGTTTATTCTTTGTTGTCCCAATATAAACTTTGTCACAGTTCACCTGGTCATTTCCTCCACATGGTATCCTGTATACTACTTTAGATATTTCCATTTTTCCTATTTTATCCTTCATATTGCTAAATAATTTATTTAATGTGTTATATGCTCTGTGTGCAATTTTATATCTATCAGTGTCATATATTTTTGACCTTCTTAATCTTTCTGATATTCCAGCAACATAAGTTAATGATTTATAAATTGGTTCTGCCATAGTATTTCCTAAATTATGCCTATGATTATCATATTGTCTAATTGATTGGTTAGTTAATTCTACCGGAAGAAGCTTTCCACAAGAAAGCGAAATATCGAAAAAATAAATCGTTAAAATTTAATTTAAAAAGACCATTTAAAAGATTAATACATATTTAATAAAAATATTTCTTTTATCAATAGACAATTCTGTTCGAGTCATTATAAAACAATTATGTTTTCATGTTTGTTGTTACTGCTGCAAATAATGTATACTTTTAAACACCACCTTATAAAAGTTATGGAGTTGCCAATGCTTTTTCGTAAAATATTTTTGGGGGTACCTACACTTTTTGCGGTGTATAAATATGGAATTGCCAGAAAGATTCCTTATTTTTCTGTTGTTTTTGTTAAATGCATACAAATAATTTCAGTTTAATAATATCAAATAGAAATAAATTAATAAATTATACAAAAAAATTAATTTCATAAAAATGTCTGCTGTACACTGTACATAGATCGTTGCAATCCTAAAAACGTTCTGAACCACCATGGGGTACAAATATTTGATCAACATTAAAAAATAAGAAGAATAACCTGCAAAAACCTGGATTGTTTGTTGACTTTGCTAAATTTTTTTCTTTTTTTAAAAGAGAAGTAGCACTTCAGGCAATAATGCCTATTTAGTCAAGTACCGTGCTACATTCTTTAGGAAAGGGATAGAGAATAGATGAAACAGGTGGTGAAAGTAGATGGATAGTCGGAAACTCACTGCCGTATATAAGACTGCGCAGCGACCAGTGACTATGCCTTCATCGCTGAGCAGCCCCACCGACAGTCAATTTTTAATTTTGTAGTGAAAAAACCAAGGTCTTCGTTGGGAATCGAACCCACAACCCCCACACTGACAAGCTAGTACACTAACTACTAGCCTACAGGGGCACCTACTCTTCTATATGAACACGCGGTCTATGCCGTCAAATTTGTTTATAATTTTTGATTAAATGAAGGAATACAATAATGTATGGAATACAATAACAGATAAATATCCGCCTCTGTTAGTCTCACAAAAGCTCCCCCTTTTGAGCACATTTTTCCTGATATGCTCACACATTTCACGCGGCATTTAATTAATTTCATCACAATTATTTTGTTAGAGTTCCTCAAGCGTTTCTGGTTTCTTTGCATAAACTTTGCTTTTCATACATCCCCACAAAAAGATGTCCGAAGCAGTCAAATCAGGCGACCGTGGTGGCCCATCAACATCATCATTTCTTAAAATAGCTGGTTTTGGTAAAATTACTATGAAAAAGTTGTGCATTTTGAAGTGGTAAAAGTCGATATTTAGAGAAGACAAGGTCACCGTTTTACTAGCAAATAGGTCAGGACTATTAGATTCCAACGGTGTATAATCTACGTTTGGATTCAGCCCGGTATTGGGCGATGTGACACTGTCTTGTTGATACCACATGTTAATTAAGCCCAAAGCATGCAGTTGTGATATTAAGAAGTTTTCAATCATATCACGATATCACTCGCCAATCACAGTTACCGTTACGTCGTTTTTATATTTAAAGAAGGAAGATCCAATGATTCCTCCTGACCAAATTGCACACCAAACTAACACTTTTAATGGATGCAAAGGTGACTGTTGAATAATTTGAGGGTATTCCATTCCCCAGAACTGCTTATTTTGTTTATTCACATATCCATTCAAATGAAAATTGGCCTCGTTACTCATTATGATTTTTTCATGAAAATCGGTATTGTCACGGTCCAGCTGTAACATCCTTTTGGAATATGTAGTGTCAACGGAATCTTATATGGCAACAAATGCAAATACTGGTGCAAAATTGTGTTAATATCATCAATGTAATATTTTGTTGGATAAGACAGGAGGCCAGTCAGGCAATTTGATTTACATCTGTACTTGGCATTTAGCCTTAACCAGATGGTGGTCAAACCATTTTGAATGATTTTAAAACAAACGTCATTCGTGCCCTAGGAAGCCGAAGACTAATTCTAGCAACAGGTTGCAGAGCAGGGCTGCAAACCACCACTCCTTGCTGAAGAGTTGGAGACTTTCCAACTCCTATCCAGAACACATGTCTAGCATGCTCACTGGATCTAGGAACATTCTACCAGGTAGGTGTTATTAAAGGTGAAATGAACCTGGCCACCAAATAAAACTGACCTGTCTGTTATGGGGCCGCGAAACCACAACCACCACGATACTCCCATATAGGGGCCAACCTCAATAATCAGCCAGAGAACAGTAAAATGTCTAAAGAGAGAAATAACTGAACTCTGCAAGCCTAGTGATTCCCGTGGAAATAACGTGGAGTTCCCAGTTGACCCCTGCTGCCTTCAGGGGACTGGACTCCCTTTTTCCCCCAGTTGCACAGGTCTAGATAGTCAAGTATTCTATAAAGACCGATAAATGTGCCCCCGGGGGGTAAGACAGGAGGCCATTCAGATAATTTGATTTCATTAAATGTGATCGAATGTCGACTGACCGGACCGACCACACTCACTTAAATTCATAAAATTTCTCGCTGCTTACTGCAGACTTAAACTCCAGAAATTTTTTTCGCAGATGACAACATCTTTTTTCGTATTCATTTAGTAATAGACCGAACTAGTTGAAGGTGAATTCCAAAAGGCGAAACATGAATGATACGCTCATTTACGATCTCGCAATGGAGTCGTATAACTAGAGTCGATTTTAATGCCCGTAAGACACAATGTTGCATGCTTGCGCAAAAATATGTGTTCGGAAATTGTGCTGCATGTGTTACTATGGGTGATATAGGTATTACGGATTCAGAGGCTCTCGATGTTTTTGGCATGAAAATTTAGTATGATGTTCGATTGGCTAAACACATTTTCCAGATTTCTAAAGAAGCTTTCAAGTGCCTCGGTTTTTTAAAACTTCACTTCATCCGATCTTTGCACCACCTACATATATCCGTCCAAAAATACAATGGGCAAAGAGGCTCATTGGGGACAGTACTGTATCTTACCCTAAACTCCTCTGATTGCTGTTCTGAGAAAAAAAAGTATAATATTTTCTGCTTCACTTTTATTTAGACTGAGGAAAACAGCGGAAGCACTAGAGCCAGAAGTTGACTAAATATTCTACAAAATCGAAAAAGATAAGGAATTTAAATAAATTAAAGAAGTGAGTGATGAGTGAGTGAGTAAGTGACTGTGTTATTTAAAGCTGTAGGAAAAAGTTAAGGGCAAACTAAAATTTATTCGCCACCAACTGTCTATAGTAGAGTTTGGGTAGGCTACGCAGCAAAACAAATGATGCATATCAATGAAGTAAGCAGTTGTGATGTTCTGGAATTGCTTATAAGCACTTTGATGGGTGCTTGATGGGTGATTGCTTGAAGCACTTTAATGGGTTTTGTTATTTTTCTGCATTTCCTTTGTTCTTAAATATTTTTTCTTTACTGACTGCTGGTCATGGGCTTGACTTCGGTAGGATTTTATTCAATCCCTCTTAAAATTAAATTCTTTAAAAATTAAACCAGTAAGCTTTTTTTTGAAAAACATACAATTTCCTTTCTCATTATAATTTCTGCATAAATAACAAATAAATAGCCTTCCTAAAAAAAAGCCAAAAATCATGAACAAAAATGTTGATTTTATTTTATTTCAAAAACCTGATCAAATTAACATATTTTCTGATTTAAAATATTCCTATAAAATAATTTTAAAATTCTTTAAATTATCTAATTCAAACACATATTTATTTATGTGCATACAAATTGTTTAGTATTTTGTTTTGTACATTTATTTCTTCATCATCATCATCATCATCATTCCATGAAGACATCAATTCTTGTTTTCAAGTTTTTTGCTTAAGTCTTTTGTTTGTTTGCATTTTAACTACTTTTTTTGCTTTTAAGTTTTGAAATAAAATGAATCATTAACTGCCACAAATAAAAGTGTTTCTAAATTATTATGGCCATTTAAAACTTGATGTCTAAATGCAATAATTTGGCTGAAGATAAATATTTTTATAACTGAAGCTTCCTTCTCACGAAAAAATAAAACGAAAATGGAAAGGAAATTAATTTTGAGTTTTTCTTGAAATTAAAAGTTGAACTATTTAATACAGAGTGTCCGCCGGGAAGATATTCTACTTTGTTTTGGCGCCATTTTGGTAAACATTGGTCTTGACAGTTCGTATTTGGTAGTCGTGAAGTAGACACGTAGCAAACCCACGTGTTTTAATTGTTAAAGTATTTTATTGAAATCAATCATCGATTACGATGACGATGAGAAGGAAAAAGGATCTGTAGGTGATAGGCCCAACTATGGACTATAACGTACTACAAGAAAAGCTAAAAATGTTACTGCTGCTTAAAAAAGTGTTCAAAGCGATTTATCAACCTCAGTTCGACGCCGCACACTGGAGATTTTTGTATGGAGGTGAGGAAAAAAATATATTTGTCAAAGAATGTAGTGATTTCATCACAAATTTAGTATTATTTATATAGTAATACACAAAAGTAATCAAAATAAAGAAAGTTAGAGAAATGTCGATCGTTACCTGCAAGGTAAAAAGCCATAACTAACAAAAAAATTTAAATGATTTTTTTTTAAATTTTTAATTTACTATTCAAAAAGAGCCTTAACCTCATCGCTTATAACACTATGCTTTTTCTGGCTAAATGATGGCGTCAAATGTGAAATCATGGGATCTGATGTTACCATCATTCGGTGCGTAATATCTTCTTCGTTCATGGCAATTCGACTGCATATTCTGGAGTGTCTAAGGCGATATTTTTTATAGTCTTTGTTACGACTTTTCTGAGCCTCTTCCGATAGTAGGCCTACAAGAAAAATACACTTTTCAAATATATCTTTTCCATGAATCAGAGTTTTGTGAAGTGTAGGTGGCATATTGTACCACTCGTACAGTATAACAAACTCTTTTGCCGTCTCCAAACAAAAATCACCAAATTTCTTTAGATCTACTACTTCAGTGATTGTTATAGCTTCAAGAATTATTGAAAACCTCTTGACTATGTTTTCATTTAGACCCGAATTAGCAAAGAATCTTCGTGGCGTATTTCCTGAATTTGTCGTACCAGAGCCTTGCTTAACAGTATCAACCTGTATTCCTATTTTCTCTTTAAGTTCACGCTTTATCAAACATTTTCGGGCTTCTTCTATCGGACGAGTATTTGAGTCGACTCTCCCACGTTTAAATTCAATATTATAAGCCACATGCAAAAGACACTCCATCAGCTTAATACACGCACGAAGTGGTAACATACCAAATTGCTTGTTCATTTACGGGAATAGCTTCAACTACTTACTTCGATTTAATTCATCTTGGATGTTGTGACTCCACAAATGAGACAAGAAAATGCAGCTGGTGTTTCTGTTAGTGATTGTGCTGTCTTGCCGTCAACCATTGTAAAATATAATTCATGTTTTACTCTAAAGTTGCGATTATTCACTGTTAACTCAAATTCTTTTAGTTGAGATATCTCAACGACTCTTCTCTTTTCTTCTCGTATAACTTGAGGTGTCTCTTTAACGTATGCAAACTGTAGTGTTCTACAATACTGTATGGAAGAAGGTTAATTGTTGTTCCATACTAATTTATTTATGTCACCACTTAATGATAATTTACGTGGTACAACTGATGTCGTATATAAACGAGAGTCAGAAATTTGTCCATATCTCGAGCAAATTTTTTAAATTCATACCTTTACTTAATTGCTCATAAAAGCGAAACGCGTTCATCGATTTTCATGAGTTATGTCTCATTTTGTTCATAGCTTATATGACTTTACGTGAAAGTAATAAGACTTGACACTTTTTTTACCGTTTTGGATTTTTTATGAATTAAAAAAAAAAATAACTTTTTAGGCAAACAAATTTTTTTTCTTCATACATTTATTTATAATTTCGAAACTGTTGCTTATGTAGCAAAACGTTATATAAACAGATGAAAGTACTTGTAATTCTTGATTTTTCTAAATTTATTTAAGTAAAATCCGACTAGTGGTTCTTGAGTTATAGGCCTTATCAGAATTGAGTCGCAAATCAATCAGCTGAAAAATGTTGTACTGTGTAATGCAACAAATCGAAAGGTGGCACCTGGTGGCACTTCAAATTGATTAAAAATATAAAAACAAATATGAGACAATGTCTTAGTAGTGATTTCCAACTGTGGGAAAGTATGGCTTTCATACATACGTGAAGACGTAACATCACCAATAGCTACGTACAAACAAACGGTATAAATCTAAGAATTATTTTAAAAATCGTAAGAAAAATTCATCATGTAAAATTTTAAAAGCAAGTAAAATGTATTTTATTTGTATATGCCACACCATTGGGTGGCATGCTCAGAGAAAAACTACACTAAATGCTGTGACTAATAAGCGAAAATAAAAATTAAGTTTATTTCATTTTTATTTCCTTTCAGGAAAAAAGAGTGGTAAAAAATAAGAAAAGAGTGGTAAGAAATTGCAGGTCCAAATGTTTAGGGAAAAAAGGGATTTTTTTTATATGTTCATAAAAATAAACTTAAAGGCCGTATGCATAAAAGCTGCTTACTTGAGCTTTAAAGTACACGCTAGTTAACAAACACTTTAAGGCTAACAGACGTTTGTTAAAAAATGGTATTCAAAAACAGTACTTTAGCTAATGTATGCTTTAGTAAAATTAGTATTTTGATTCTGGCAATGCCACTATTTTCAGCTGTCACGTTGTGGTTAACGATGTATAAAAATGAATATTATTTATCCGGGTAGTTAGATCCAAAAAAAAATGTTTTTATTGTTTTCAGCAAAATCAAAATATTTTTTTTTTTTTTGGTTTTTTTATTAATCTTTTTAATAATAAGCAAAGAACCCAAAAAAGATTAATTTGCAACGCTTACGAAGAACTTACAAAGAATTTGTTCATATTAAAAAAATAATTATTCGGATAACGAGCTTTGTTTTGATTATATGTACATCAATAAAACTTTTGTTTAAAATAATTAATTATAAGTACTTTATAATTATTCGGAATCTTTTTCAATATAAGCGCAATTTTATTTCGTGCTTGATTCCTTTAAATAAATATTTCATGATATTCTCATAAAACATTTATCCAAATAAAAATAAAAAATAAATTTGAAATGTATTGTAATGGGGGAGAGCATATCCATATTGCAATTTCAATATTGCTCACATAGCTCATCGGTGAAAATGCAATATTAACACAGAAGGTTCTTCCATTTATGCTGCCGTACATATGCCAAAAGAAAACCGGAGCCTTCAAATCAAGTGACCGTGCAGAGCAATCAACCTCATCATTTCTTGAAATAATTTGTTGTGGAAATAGGTCTCGCAGTAATTCCATTTTAATCCCGGCTGTATGCAATCTGGCACCGTCTTGTTGATACCACATGTTAATCAAGCTTAAAGCTTGATTACGCCGTTTTCATTTTCATTACTTGAAAACGTAACTGTGAATGGAGAGCGATATCGTGATACGATTGAAATGTTTTTAAGTCACAACTGCATGCTTTGGGTTTGATTAACATGTGGTATCAACAAGACGGTGCCACATTGCATGCAGCCGGGATTACAATGGAATTACTGCGAGAAATAAGGTCCAATGATTCCTCCCGACCAAATTACACACCAGACTAACACTTTTAATGGATGCAAAGGTGACTGTTGGATAATTTGACGGTTTCGCTTTCCCCAGAATCGATTATTCTGTTTATTCACAAATTCATTCAAATGAAAATGTGCCTCGTCCGTCATTTTGATTTTTTCGTGAAAATCGGGGTTGTCATGGGCGAAGTTTAACGTCCTACCGGCGTATATATAGCGGCGTAAATGGTCTTGTGGAAGTAGCTCTTGTGTCAACTATATCCTTTATGGAAACAAATGCAAATCCTTGTGCAAAATTGTGGCTAAAGTTGTCGTTTCGAGACCAAGCTTCTGAGCACGGCATCGAATTGAGGTTGATGGATTGTTTTTAACACTCCCTTGAGTTGTGGTCCGTGCTTGCGACTATCACCTACAAACCCTCTTTCTTAGATGTACAGGGGCTGTGATTTAACAAAACTGTGCAACATTGCACACAGTTTGTACCACAACTACCCCCCGGGGGCACATATATGGTCTTAATGGAGAGCTACTATGTAGACCTGTGCAACTGGGGGAAAAAGGGAGCCCAGTCCCCTGAAGTCAGCAGGGGTACAACTGGAAACTCCACTTTATTTCCACGAGAATCAGTAAACCACAGAATTCGTTATTTGTCTCTTTAAACATTTAACTGTTTTCTGACTGATTATTGAGGTTGGCCCCTATATGGAAGTATCGTGGTGGTTGTGGTTTTGCGGCCCCATATCAGTCTATGGTTCTATGGTAGCCGGGTTCATTTCACCTTTAATAACACCTACCTGGTGAAATGTTCCCAGATCCAGTGAGCATTGTAGACATGTGTTCTGGACAGGAGTTGCAAAGTCTCCAACTCTTAAGCAAGGAGTGATGATTTGCAACCCTGCTCTGGAATCATCGAAGTTGCAACTAGAAAGTTCTGTTGCATAGAATTATAGCTTCGGCTTCCCAGGACGAGCATGACGTTCCAAATTATGCAGTGGTTTGGTCCACCATCTGATTAAGGCCTCATGGCCAGGCGCGGATGTAAATCTAATCACACAGTTTGTACCACAACTGATTTATTGGTTCGTAATCGCATAGTTTCAGTGATGGTATAGTTTAACGCCGCTTTACTATTTTCAATAAGGATATATAAAGTCGCTAGTCTTGGCCGATAAGCCCGAAAGTTGCTAAGTTATTGACGATATACGATCACAAAAAATTAATAAAAAGAAATGGCCAGAACTCATGTTTAAATGTTATTGCCAGGAGATTATCTTTTAAATAAAATAAATTTCACGTCAATTTAAAAAGTTCATCTTTATATCCCTATACAACAAAAACAAAAAACACCCTTTAATAACAAAAGCATGCGAAAGTCTAAAAGGACTAGCTTTTAAAATGACATAATTGAAGTTTTGCAAACTTAAAATAATATTTATTACATTTAAAGTAAAACTTAATTTAAAAAAATTGTATTTTATTAAAACGTTTTTCAAGAAACGAAAGACTTAAACAACAAACTCTTTTGAAACAAAAAAATCTTATTTGAAAACCATAAAAAATTTATCAAAGCTGTTTAATTAAACATAATAAAAAGAAAGAAAGGTAATACACAAAGACAGCAAAAAAAACAAAAAAGCAAAGAAATACAAATTAATCAAAAGGACAGAAAACCCTTTTAATTTCTTTACATTAAACTCAATATTTGTAATAAATTAAAACAAAAATTGTAATTCATTAAATCGAAATGAATAACAATAAAACAATCTAGTGTAGAAAAACCCTAAAAAAAAGATTTTTATTTAATTTTATATTATTGGCTAAAAGATGCTCATTTAATATACATATATGTGTATGTTTATATATTGCACAGATGTACAGTACATGCAGCATACGTGCAACATAAAACTAAAAAAAAATTAAAATTAAAATTAAAAAACAACAGACTCAAATGGATTAATTAACAAAAAGAATAAACCTTTTACCATAAACACACACATATATATATATATATATATATATATACATATATATATATGTGTGTGTGTGTATGTTTGCACAATGGTAGTAGCTATTTATTTGTACAGTGCTTACTATATAATATTGTTAATATCTATATACATCTATACATATATACTAAATGCTATACATAGAAATGATCTTACTGTCTTGTCATTTATACATAAACCTTTTTGCTTGTTGGCTGTGAGTACAACAACAGCAGCAAACAATAACAAAAAAGTTAAAATAAAAAAACTAAATAAAGATGATATTGTGTTCTTGCAGCTATTTGATAAAAACAAAAAGAGGTATTTTCATTGTTGCTTCATAAACAAAGTAACGCAAAAGATACATTATATTCAAGATTCTGTACTGCATTGCAAAGAATTAATTTATTTATTTATTTTTTTTTGTAACGTTTTTTTAACAATTAGCTTCATGCGTTCTGCACCAGGAGTTGCATAGTCTCCAACTCTTTAGCAAGGAGCAAAGGCTGCGGCCTGCTCCGGGCTTTTGAAGTGGCAACTAGGAGTGACTGGAGGATATACGTATCTGAAGGCCTTCTAAGGCGAGGATCACGCTGCATTTCGTCCACAGTGGGATGATACACCGTCTGGTTATGGCTTACACAGCTAGGTGCAGACGTAAATCTTATCACGAATCTGGCAAATGTCCAACACGACTACGCTTCATCAAAGTCTTTAATCACTTCTTGGCAAAATTGCATTTCTATTTTGTTAATCACATCAAGGATTTTGAGTTTTAAGGCTGAAATCGATTCGATTGGCTCCGTAAAGACTCTGTCCTTAAAAATAATCCTGTGATGTTAAATCACACTTAACTGCTGATTATCATGAAATTATGTGATCGCGAAATTTGGTTTGCAATAAATTGATCGTTTCACTGGCTGTGTGACATGTGCCACACTTCCTGTTGAAATCACATGCCGTCAATAATAGATCAAAGGTGCCCCTGTAGGCTAGTAGGTAGTGTACTAACTTGTAAATATGGGGGTTGTGGGTTCGATTCCCAACGAAGACCTTGGTTTTTTTCACTACAAAAATAAAAATTGACTGTCGGTGGGGCTGCTCAGCGATGAAGGCATATTCACTGGTCACTGTGCTGTTTTATATACGGCAGTTAATTTCCGACTATCCTTCTACTTTCACCACCTGTTTAATCTATTCTTTATCCCTTTCCTAAAGTATGTAGCACGGTACTTGACTAAATAGGCATCGTTGCCTGAAGTGCTACTTCTCTTTAAAAAAAAAAAATTGAGTTAATAACATCTCGCGATAGCGTGATCTCTTGACCGTTACCGCATTTCCAATCTCATCTTTGACAAAAAAAATCCCCAATCACCCTTCAAGACCACATAGTACATCATACAGTGACACGATGAGCATGCAAAAGGCTTCTTAATAATCGTTCTAGAATTTTCAGAAGTCCAAATGCGGCAATTTTGATTGTTGACAAATAAAGGAGAATGAGCTTCGTTTGAAAAATTCGTTTTTTCAAACAAACCAGCCGGTTGTTCCTTAATGAATTTGAATGAATCTACGAAAATGTGAATGGTCGTTTGGCTTTAATTTCTGTACCAGTTGCACCTTGTAAGACTTTAATGTTAAATCCTTACGCAAAATTCGCTATGTGGGGGTATTGGATAACCCCAATTATTGACAATGTCCAGGAATTGACAATACTGTGGCTCACGGCTGCAATGTTTTCAGTTGAACGATCCGGTTGAACACGTGTTAGTGTTCGCACATTTTATATGACTCAAATTTAACAACTTAATATCAGTCTCAAAACGACGATTATGTTGTCTGAAAATATCACAAATTTTACATAATGGAACTCTAGCAGAACCACCATTTTCATAGCGGAGTTTTATTATTTTAAGGCAAAATTGAATTCATGGCAACAATTGCCAATGCATCAACTACGAACACGTCAAAGAACTGTGTGATTCGATTTACATCCGTGCCTGGCCATGAAGCCTTAATCAGATGGTGGACCAAACCACTGCATAATTTGGAACGTCATGCTCGTCCTAGGAAGCCGAAGCTATAATTCTATGCAACAGAACTTTCTAGTTGCAACTTCGATGATTCCAGAGCAGGGCTGCAAATCATCACTTCTTGCTTAAGAGTTGGAGACTTTCCAACTCCTGTCCAGAACACATGTCTAGCATGCTCACTGGACTGGATCATTCACCTAGCGTGTCATTAACGGCGAAATGATCCTGGCCACCATATTAAACAAAAGACCTGATATGGGGCCGCGAAACCACAACCACCACGATACTCCCATACAGGGGCCAACCTCAATAATCAGTCAGAGAACAGTTAAATGTCTAAAGAGATAAATAACAAACTCTGCGGCTTACTGATTCCCGTGGAAATAAAGTGGAGTTTCCAGTTGTACCCCTGCCGACTTCAGGGGATTGGGCTCCCTTTTTCCCCCAGTTGCACAGGTCTAGATAGTCGAAGTTCTATAAAGACCATATATATGTGCCCCCGGGGGTTCCGTCAAAGAACTAAATGTCAAAACTATCATGTTGTTGGTGTTGCCATAATTCAAAAAAAATTCTTGTTGAAAAACGCATCCCCGATACACACAGCTGCCGCTGTGTATGTGTTTGCTAAAGATTAAACCCGATAGGGTTTACTGTTATTAGAATCTTATGTTTTATCCTTGTAGAATTCAAAACATTCTTTCTACTATATTCGAATTGAAGTATAAAAATGCTACGAGTATAAAGATTTATCCATTTCGTTAGTGCTTATCCACAAATAGCTAGCTACAGTAAGCTGGGACAATATAAAATACTCAGATATTTTTTTTTTTAAATATTGTCCCAGCTTACTGTAGCTAGCTATTTGTGGATAAGCACTAACAAAATGGATAAATCTTTATACTCGCAGCATTTTTATACTTCAATTCGAATATAGTAGAAAGAATGTTTTGAATTCTACAAGGATAAAACATAAGATTCTAATAACAGTAAACCCTATCGGGTTTAATCTTTAGCAAACACATACACAGCGGCAGCTGTGTGTATCGGGGATGCGTTTTTCAACAAGATTTTTTTTTTTAATTATGGCAACACCAACAACATGATAGTTTTGACATTTAGTTCTTTGACGGAACCCCCGGGGGCACATATAGAGAATAGATGAAACAGAAGAGAAGAGATGAAACAGGTGGTGAAAGTAGAAGGATAGTCGGAAATTAACTGCCGTATAAGACAGCACAGCGACCAGTGACTATGCCTTCATCGCTGAGCAGCCTTAGCGACACCAATTTTTTATTATTGTAGTGAAAAACCAGCCAAGATCTTCGTTGGGCATCGAACCCACAACCCCATGACTGACAAACTAGTACACTACCTACTAGCCTAAAGGGGCACCTAATGTAAGGGGCACCTAATGTGAGGGGCACCTAATGTAAGGGGCATATAATGTAAAATGCCTCGAAAAGCGTTCACACAACCTTTAGGTTAAGACAGAAAAATTGTCCACCCATTTCAATAAATGGCGTAACAATTCCAGAGCAGAGCCAAGTTAGGTACCTCGAGCGGCGTCTTACGTGGGTCCATCATATTAGCTGCCAAAATTACACAGCTGCAAATTAAAACCACACACAGCTTTATTGGCTAATTGGGTGCCACTCTTTATTAAATTTAGACCTTTAAAAGTACTAGTATATGAAGCAGCTTTAAAACCAATATGGGGGCACATGATAGTCTTTATGAATGCTACAACAGCCATCTAGACTGGTGTCTTGCAATATAAAAGGGAGCTCAGTCCCCTTCAAGGCTATTAGGAGTCAACTGGACAATCCACTATATTTCAACGGGAATCAGTAGCCCGCAGAGCTCCGCTATTTGTCTCTTAAGGCATTTAGCTGTTCTCTGTCTGATTATTGAGGTAGGCCCTTCGGGAGTATCGTGGTGGCTGTGTGTTTCGAGGCCCTCGTTTGAGTTTGTGGGTCGGATCATTCACAATGAGCACAATGAATGGTCCAGGTCCAGTGAGTATGAATGCCGTCGCATTCTTAATTATATTAAGCTTCATGCGTTCTGGGTAGTTTCCAACTCTTCAGCAAGGTGTGAAGGCTGCGGCCTACTTCGAGCTTTCGAAATTGCTACTAGGAGTGACCGGAGGATATACGTATCCGAAGGCCTTTTAGGGGCTGAATGGCGTTGCTTTTCATTCACAGTGGTAATGATCCACCATCTGATTAGGGCCCACGGCCAGGTGCAGATGTAAATCTTATCACGTCATGGTCTTATGGTATCCAGTTATGGGGTTCTGCATCCACATCAAATGTTGAAAAGCTACAAAAAGAAGAATAATTACGTGCGCTCCTACCTTCCTCTTCCTACCATCCGAGAAAATTTTAAAAAGTCGTGCACGAGCTATATTGCAAAAGTTACTGATCACCCCAATCCATTTGCGACGGGCTTACTTTTATTTGAGGGCCACAGGTGTCTCAAAAGGTTGCAAACTTTTGACTTTTTTTTTTTTTAAAGAGAAGTAGCACTTCAGGCAACAATGCCTATTTAGTCAAGTACCGTGCTACATTCTTTAGGAAAAGGGTAGAGAAGAGATGAAACAGGTGCTGAAATTAGAAGGATAGTCGGAAATTAACTGCCGTATAATGACAGCAACAGCGACCAGTGACTATGCCTTAATCGCTGAGCAGCCCCACCGACAGTCAACTTTTATTTTTGTAGTGTAAAAAACCAAGGTCTTCGTTGGGAATCGAACCCACAACCTCCATACTTACAAGCTAGTACACTACCTACTAGCCTACAGGGGCACCTTGGCAGGATAATATTTTTTTTTCTCTCGAACTAAATGTTGAGAGCTGCAGTGGCAGTACCCAACATAAATATTCTTAAGTTAAGATTTTCATAATTATTGTGAATGTCGTATAGACAGATTTAATAATAAAATAGAATATTTAAAAACAAAAATATAATGTAAAATTATAAAAAAAAGCTAATGAATAAATTCCTTTAAACATCTGTCAAAATGTTACTTTCGATGAAGAATATGCTGGCCTTTAGTATACCTGCTATTAATGATGCTGCTTTAGTTGCTGTCTGTATTTAGATAGTGTATGCTGTATTGCCTCTTAACTGCAATAGTCGTTAATCGTTTCCAATGACCCTTGGCTTCTCAAACATATAAAAGGACTTACAAAAGAAAATGCAAAACAAAAAAAAACACAAAAAAAAAGAAACACAGTAAAAAGAAAATGCCTTAAAAGCATTTCAGAAAGGCATGTGGACAAGAGGCCTACCTGTATATTTGTGTGCAACTCGTTTGTATTTAGACAATGTCTACAATGTCTGTCCGTAGATGCAGGAATTTAAGAAAGACAATGATGATGATGACGATGGTGATTTTAGTACTTTAACAGGCAACAGGTAACTTAAGATCACCACCAAATGTTAACATGTTTAAATAAAGAATCATTTCACTTCCATAGTATAATTGTTGGTGTTCTTGTTCTTGTTCTTGTTGTTTTTTTTTTCATTTTAAGCAACTTAACATTGGTGCAACCGGCTATACAAGCTGCGCAGCAGCATGTTGTCTTTAGATTAAAAAAAAAAACAACAAAAATAAGATGAAACAACAGCAACAACAGCAACAAGAAGAAGAAAACTTTTAATGGCATGTTTTTTTTCAGATTCTTTTATACAAAAGTTTTTTATTTTTTTTATTTTTTATTTACTTTCAAAAAGGGGGTGATTACTTTTGCTATTTTTGTTGTTGCTCTTGACTCTTAATAAATTTTCAAGGGAAATATAAGATAAAGCAATAGAACAGCATAGTTGTTTAAAGAAATAACATTATTGCCTTAAAATCAATTTATTTTACTGATATAATAAATTTATACTGTGTGGTGTGGTGTAGCGTGGTGTAGCGTGGTGTGTTGTGGTGGGAATAGTAAAAATCGCTTAAAATGCAAAACTAAAAGAAAACTGTACTTTTGAATTCTAAAACTAAATCAGCTTTGGATGTGCGAAAATCTGATAGGCTTTTTAAAACGCAATTTAAAATACAGGAGGTAAATCGGTTCTCTATATATTCGTTGTAAAGGGTTTTGCAAAAATTTAGATTAAGAAAGATGACTTAAATTTTTATTGTATTACGAAGAGATAAGTTCGGCATATTATGAATGAAAAATGATAACTGGCATGTGTCCCTGTCGATTCTTTCATCAAAGTTTTTATTGGCATTCCTACTTTGGTAATCACATCACATGGAATTTGGGTTTTAAGGCTGAAATCGATTCGATTGGCTCCACATACACTCTGTCCTTAAAATAGTCCTACAAAAAATAATGTAGTGGTGTTAAATCACACGATCTGGCTGGCCACTTAACTGCTAAATGTCGTGCGATCGGCAATTTTGGTTTGCAATAAATTGATCGTTTCATTGGCTGTATGACATGTGGCACCATCCTGTAGAAACCACATGTCCGTGATATCCACGTCGTCAATAATAGGCCAAAATTGAGTTGTTAGCATCTCGCGACAGCTTGATCCATTGACCGTTAATGCATTTCTAGCCTCATCTGCGAAAAAAAGACTGCCCAATCACGCCTGCAGACCACCTACCGCACCATAAAGTGACACGTTGAGCATGGAAATGGCTTATTTTTATAGCGCACGTCTTCTGTATTTTTACATTACTATTCTGTGTGTTAAAATAGTTCTTACTGATACCGGTATGATGTTATAATTATCCTTTGTTTACAAAAATTTTGTTATTACTTTATCGGTTGGGGTAAAATTTGGCGGCGTTAAAACATTCTGTTGGAGATGTTACTTTTCATTAAGCATCTACATTAAATATCAAATGTCCTAGGGCCAGCTGTTTCAGATGCCTCTCGCAGACCCCCCCGGGTCACATATACATGGTCTTTATAGAACTTCGACTATCTAGACACAGTGCAACTGGGGAAAAAGGGAGCCCAGTCCCCTGAAGTCAGCAGGGGTACAACTGGAAACTCCACTTTATTCGCACGGGAATCAGTAATGCCCGCAGAGTTCATTATTTGTCTCTTTAGACATTTAATAGTTCTCTGGCTGATTATTGAGGTTGGCCCCTATATGGGAGTATCGTGGTGGTTGTGGTTTCGCGGCCCCATAACAGACAGGTCAGTTTTTATATAGTGGCCGGGTTCATTTCACCTTTAATAACACCTACCTGGTGAAATGTTCCCAGATCCAATGAGCATGCTAGACATGTGTTCTGGACAGGAGCTGGATAGTCTCCAACTCTTCAGCAAGGCGTGATGATTTGTAGCCCTGCTCTAGAATCATTAAAGTTGCAACTAGGAAAAACCTGTTGCTAGAATTAGTCTTCGGCTTCCTAGGACCAGCATGACATTCCTACTTATGCATTGTGGTTCGACCACCATCTGATTAAGGATCCATAGCCAGGCGCAGATGTAAATCTTATCACGTATAACCTTACGAAATCCGAAATTTATCGGTCTTAATGGGGAATACTTGACCATCTAGACCTGTGCTACTGGGGATATAAGGGAGCCCAGTCCCTTGAAGGCAAGCAGGGTGTCAACTGGAAGCTCCACGTTATTTCCACGGGTATCAGTAAGCCCCAGAGTTCCGCTAATTGCCTCTTTTGACTTTTAGCTGTTTTCTGACTGATTATTGAGGTTGGCCCTTCAGGACTATAGTGGTGGTTGTGGTTTTGCGGCCCCGGCATTAACTAATAAAGTGGGCCAGGATCATCTCGCCTTTAATGACACCAATGGGTGAATGATCTGGATCCAGTGAGCACGCTATCATGTGTTCTGGACCAGGAGTTGGATATTTTCCAGCTCTTTAGCAATGTGTAGTGGTTTGCAACCCTGCTTCGGAACCGCTGAAATTGCAACTAGGAAAGACCTGTTGCTAGAATCAGTCTTCGGCTTCCTAGGGCGTGAAGGAGGTTTGCTTTTCATTCCCAGTGGTTTGACCACCATCTAATTAAGGCTTACAGCCAGGTGCAGATATAAATCTTGTAACGACCAAAAGTCCGGAGTCGTTTTTGGTCACACATAGAGCTGTCTGACAACAGTCCCGATCTTTTATTTTAAACGTATTTACTAAGATAATGAATTTATATTTAAATTGGTATATTTTCCCCAATGTATTTATTTCGTTATAGAGTCATTTACTGGAGATATGAATTCATGTATTTACTTATATACGTATGTAGTTATAAGTATTTATGTTGACGTATGATTTAGTTCTAGTTATTATTGTAATTAGCCACGAGGGCATACGAGTATTGTAATTAGTAACATTCATATTGTAAAACTGGCTGCAGCTCGGTGGTGAAAACAGCCGTCGGCTGTGGTGTACTTACTACCGAGGTAATGTTAGTGTGTTTGTGCATTGGTGTGTGGTAGGAAAAAGAGTATAAAAGCGCAAACATCAATCAGAATAGATCAATTGGTGTGCGACCGGCAACAGGAGCAAAGGTAAATATCTTCCTCTACTTTTTTATTTATTTTTTGGACTGTTAGTCAGGGTATAGATAAGGCCGTGGTAATACCCAGCCGAAGCTATGCCCTGAGACAGAACAGAACTGCGACGTAGCGACCACAAACAGAGCCGTGGTAATACCCAGCCGAGTTTGTGTCCGCAGTCGCCACCGACAGTGACCAGGCAGTGAACGGTTGCGCCGTGGTAATACCCAGCCCAGCCTCCAGTGCCTTGGCGCTTGCGGCGTACCGACCTATTTCGACGGAGCGATCACAAACAGAGCCGTGGTAATACCCAGCCGAGTTTGCGCCCGCAGTCGACTTAGCCAGTGACGTTCGCCGAATACGGACCGCATAAAATAGAAGATGTTTACTGAAGCTGCCTGCATACACACCAGTTCACAAGATTTGAGCCCTAGCTGCAGTCAAGTTGCGAACTAGGAATAGGGCAACCCCTTTCCTAAACAAAGAGCAACATTGTGAGTAAGGCTTTGTCTTTTTTTTGGAATCGACACAACACGACCCTGGACGCCGCTGAGCATACCTCAGCTACCAGGAAAACGTGTCGTTACAATCTTATCACGAAAGAACCTTACGAAATTTCAATCAAAAAAGACAAACAATTGATAAGCAGCTGTGACAGTTAAGTTAATGGAACCGATGAACTATCTGAATACTAAACTAAATTGTTCAGATGTTAACGAGTCTGTAATTAGGGAATAGCAGAATAGATGGTTAGGGCAACCATATTGCAAAACAAGAAAATCGTGCTATTAAGTAAGTGATAAAAGTAACACAGTAACATAACATCAGAGGTTGGGTGCAGTTGTGTTTAATTTTTTTTTTAACGAAGATCATGGATTTGGGATTTGGGTTTTAATGCTGACTGGCTGAACAGGTTTGCTAAGACACCAAAAAGTTCTAGTTTCGCCAAAGTTACGGAACTCAAAATCGTTGAAATAACACTAGCCAGAGCCGCATTACAAGCAACAGAAAATCAATTTAATGTCAGAGTGGGGTTTCAATTTCATTTCATACATAAAGGGGCTCACAATTTAGTCGTTTATTTCGATTAAATGAAAGAAAATGGATCTTATATTGATAAACGGCCGCCTCTGTTAGCCTCACAAATGCGAGCCCTTTTGAACATATTTTTCATTACATTCTCACACATTTCACGCGGTATTTCATTAATTTCATCACGAATATTTTGTTTGGATTGTGTTGAACACTTTCTTGAGCAGCAGTAATGTTTTCGGTTGATTTTGCAGTATTTTGTGGTCTATGCTTTGGCCTATCACTTACAGATCCGCTTTCTTCAAAATCATTCACTACACGATAAACAGTGCGTTTTGTTGGCACGTTGTTTCTCGCAAATATTTGACGTAACTTTCTCATCGTCATAGTAACGTTTTCAGCCGATCATGCAGTATGTTGTGGTCCATGCTTGGGCCTATCACCTACACACGCTTTTCCTTCTCATGGTCACAGTAATCGATGATTGATTTTAATAAAATATTTTAACGATTACAAGAGATTGCTTTATCGAATATTTTTTCATAATAAATTTGCCATGTGTCTACTTCACGACTGCCAAATATGAAATGTCAAACCAAAATGGAGAAAAAAAATAGTATACGCACGAACCGATTTCCACGGTTTTGCATTGGTTGGAAGGTCTCGGGCTCCGTGAGGTTTATAGCAAAGAAAATTCAGGAAGAATTTCAAGCGAAAAGCAAGAAAACAGGGAAAATCATTTTTCACATACAGCGCCATCTCTGATACATAGCATGTACTACAACGGCACTAGTACGTGGTGTGTGAGTATCCCTCACGAAAATAAGAACGTTTCATTTTAAGTAGATGACGCCGTACGCTAGGTCGCATGTATACTGTTCATCCTAGAAATGATGAATGTTTTTATTTGCGACTGCTGTTGGCAAAGGTACGTGGACCAAAATTATTTGCGCACTTGAAAACTGTAAATAACCACCAATGCCAAACATATCGAGAAACATGTCAACTATTGGGTTTGCTGGAGAACGATACTCATTGGGATTTAACACTTGCGGGTTCAGTTGTTTCATCAAATGCGTACCAAATACGAACGCTGTTCGCTATTATCATCACCACATGTTTCCCTTCACAACCAATTCAGTTATGGAACAAATGCAACGACGACATATGTGAAGATATCTTGCATCGCTTGCGCATTCGAACGAATAATCCCGACATGCAAACAACCGATGAAATATACAATAAATGATTGATTCTGACTGAGGATCAATGCTTCACTATTTCAAACAAGCTACTGATTGAAATAGGAATGATTACGCTTAAACGATCGATGCACGATGCATTTAACCAAGAATTAAATTGAGATCTGCAATTTAATGTTGATACATTGCAGGAATTCGTTTGAAATAATGTGCCGTTGCTAAATGAACAGCAAAAACTAATATACGAAACATTTATGCCAGCGGTGGACAATAATACGGGTGGTCTATTCCTCGTGGACGCACCTAGACGAACAGGAAAAACATTTGTCAATTCATTGATTTTGGCCGCTATTGGCTCAAGATGTGACATAGCTTTGGCGTTAGCATCATCTGGAATTGCGGCGACTTTTCTAGATGGCAGTCGTACTGCACATTCTGCGCTTAAGTTGCCGCTCAATTTAAACACAATTGATACTCCAACAAATAATATTTCCCGATCCAGTGCTATGGAAAAATTGTTGATGCAATGCAAGCTCAATGTTTGGGATGAGTGCACAACCATTGTGCACATAAGAAATCACTTGAAGCATTTCACTTCACACTGAAGGATCTTCGGCGAAATAACAACATCTTTGGCGGCTTGATGATATTGTTGGCAGGCGATTTCAGACGGACGTTGCCAGTAATTCTCTGTGCAACGCCTGCAGTGCCTGAAGGCATCACCTTTGTGGAATAACGTAAAAACATTATCGCCAACCACTAATATTAGAGTTCAACTTGAAAATGATCAAAGTGCTGCACAATTTTTCAAACAATTGTTACGCTGTTGGAAATGGAAAAGTCCCAGTTGATGCAACAGCTGGATTAATGACTCTTACCAACGACTTTTGCCGATTTGTAGACTCCCAATTAGCTCTTATTGAAAATATTTTCTCAAACATTAGTGAGAATTATCAGAATTATGCTGGGTTAAGTCAACGAGCAATTCTCGCCCCAAAGAATAATGATGTTGTACACGCACTGAATTTCACCATTCAATCAAAAATCGATGGCAATTTGGTGACATACAAATCCGTTGATTTCATAAAAAATCCCGATGATGCAGTAAATTATCCAAGGAAATTTTTGAACTCTCTGGAGTTACCAGGATTTCCACCACATAACTTGCAACTCAAAGTTGGTTCAGTTATTATCCACAGTTTGAATCCACCGCGACTTTGCAGCGATATTCGACTTGCGGTGAAAAGACTTATGCCGAATTTGATTGAGGCAACCATTATTAAGGGAAAGTATGCAGGTGAAAATGTATGTATTCCTCGAATACCAATGATTCCGACTGATCTCTCGTTTGACTTCAAACGATTGCAATTTTCGGTTCGCCTTGCATTCGCAATGACAATTAACAAGTTGCAAGGCCAATCGCTTAGTGTTTGCGGAATAAATTTAGAAAATCGTGGGTTTTTACATGGGCAGCTAGCTATACGTTGCGTCTTCATGAGTTGGGAAACTATCCTTTTTGTTTTTGTTAACGTCAGACCATGACCATAAAACAAAAAATTTACTTTGGATTCGCTTTCATTTTTTACTTGGAGAAGTTCAACTAAATTTCACTTCATTTTTGTAATCGAAATGAATTCATTACTGTTGTGCAATGAAATAAATTTTTTCCTTTTCAAATATAAAACAAAAAAAAAATAATTTTTCTTCATCTTTTAATCTCCAAACGAAATGTTACAAAAAACACAGCCATCTGGTGGCGAAACGGAGTTCACCGGGTTTGCTAGTTAATTTTTATAAATCTTTTAAGATAGAAAAGAAGGAAAAAGAAAAAATAAATATAATTATTTGTTTAAGCTACTTTTGGTGTTTTTAAATTTATATTTAAGAAAATATACATTTATTCACTTATTTAAATATTTTACAAATTAAAATAAACAAACTTCCTCAATGGAATACCATTTCGAGGAATTGCTCTGCTTAACAGTTTTCTTCATCTCCACTATATTATACAATAGCGCTGCAACAGTTTGTAGTTCAACAATTTCCCGTTTATAGCTTTGGAAAAGTTCATGCCATTTAAACAAAATTTCTATTAAGTTGATATCTTTCGATAGAGCCATCTTTTGAAAATGTGAATTTAAACAAACGCCAAACCAACGCAAAAGATGTAATTCATTATCAGTGCTACAGTGATCAAGTGCGGGACGTTCTTCGACCAACGATATCTGGGGACCCACCAACAAATCATATAAATGTTGTAATAGTAATAAAATTTCATCATATTCTATATCTCGTTTTATATGCACAGCAATGGCATCAGCATCAAAGGAGCAGGACAATAAAATATTTAAAATATTTTTCACTTCAGCTAAACTATTAGCAGAATCATTTTCAGTTAATAAATCATTTTCTAATTCAACATTATCTTTTATGTGTTTAATGTCAATACCATTTGCTATTGGTGAATTTGTTTTATCCTTTTGATTGCTTGCTGTTTTCAAATGTTTCAATAAAAAACTTAAAGTTTTCGAAAGAATTTTTTCGGATACGTTATTATAACGGCGCAGACAAGTATCAATATCTTGTAATAAATTGATCTTCATTAGCACTGTGAGTAATTTTTCGGTTATTTCGTGTTCACTAGCTCCTGCTTTTTCCAATTGTTTTGCTATGATTTGTATTTCAGGGCAAACAAAGCCATTGTCATTACAACTGGACATTAAAACAATGTTAATGTCATCAATTGGTTCATCTATCTCCACAACATCGACATGTAAAGACATCTGCTTTAATGAGTTTAAAAGTTTATCGAAATTTGTTGAATTGATAAAAGGAATCTCATTACCATCGGCTTCTTCAAAGTTAATTTTCTCAATTTGTGTGGGCAGGTGGAGTTTTCCCGCTGTCATAGTACCAATTTCATTGCTATACTGTAAACATTCTTCCAAATAATCCTCTTCATTTATATGAGAATCTTCAAGTATTGACTGGTAATCATGACCAATTTGAGTGCCTACCATTTCAGCTAGAACCTCTTTTATTACTCTGTATTTGACTACTGAGAGATTTTGTCCCATTGCTAAAAGAATGTAATCATCCACGGACCATAATTGCGAAAAGTTAAAATATACCTTGAAAAATTGTTTTGTTTTAATAACTTTATATTGGGTATTGTACAGCAGAAGAGATGCTCCTTCTTGGCCATGATTGGCGCCATAAATTGCAACAAATTGTTTCGAAATACCCAAGACAGAAAGAGGTGTATCGACTTTTAATTGAGTCAACATTGATACAAAATTTCCAGGAGAACGTTCTGGTTCGATTTCATCAGCAAGACTTAGAAGAAAAATGCGCTTATCGGACCCTAGATGGAAAAAACAACGAAAAATTATTAATAAAAAAAAATAGCAGCAAATTCAATAAGATTTTATATGAGTACAAAGAATTCGAGGGTAAATTTATAAGTGTCTAAAAAATCATTTGAAGCGCACCATTTGCTTTCAAATTAAGTAGATTTCAAACAATTTCAACTTTCGTACGACGAATGATGAAAAAATAATTTCATGCTGTTCCCGAAAACGTCTTCTTCTTCAAGGATTAAGCATCTAAAGTATCAGATTGATTTCGTATGAGATTCAGAGATAATTGGCAGTACTATGCTTATATCTTCGCATCTAAATGTCGAGTGTATCGTCATTCGGTTACATGATATCCCGTTTTTTCGAGCAAAAGTAAATACTTTAAAAAGTCCTTAAAGGACTGGTTCAAAAGATGACAAAATTAAAGGGATTTATTGTAGCGTTCTCCAACGGACAACGTAATCGTCCTTCTCGCTGTTCTCAACAATTAGGATTCTTCCAAAACCACTAAATAGTGAATTTTGCGTAAATATTTGGCTTTGAAGCCTTACAAGGTACAACTGGTGCAGAAATTGAAGCCGACTGACCATACACATAGCCGTAGGTTTGCTCAATTCATTTAAGAACAGACGGCTGGTTTTACTGAAAACATCATGGCATGTCAGCAAGCAAAATTGCAGCATTTGGGCTTCTGCAAATCCTAGAACGATTATGGCGAAGCCTTTGCATGCTCAACGTGTCACTGTATAGTGCGATATATGATCTGGAGGCGTGCTTGGGTCGTTTCTTTTTTCGAAGATGAGGCTGGAAAGGCGTAACGATAACCACAACATCGACATGTAAGGACATCTGCTTCAATGAGTTTAAAAGTTTATCGAAATTTGTTGAATTAATGAAAGGAATCTCATTACCATCGGCTTCTTCAAAGTTAATTTTCTTAATTTGTGTGGGCACGCTATCGTGAGATGCTGATAACCCAATTTGGGCCTATTATTGACGGCATGGACATCACTGACATGTGGTTTCAACAAGACGATGCCAAAACGTCACAAAGCCAATGAAATTATCAATTTATTGCAAAACAAATTTCCAAATCGCATAATTTCACGACAATCAGCAGTTAAGTGGCCAGCCAGATCGCGTGATTTAATACCACTGGGTTAGTTTTTGTGGGACTATGTTAAGGACAGAGTGTATGTGGAGGCAATCGAATTGATTTCCGCCTTAAAACTGTAATTTTGCCAAAAGCGTGGTCGTAGTGGACGTTCATAATTGCCAAACTTTTCTCTTCGTAATACAATAATAATTTAAATCATCTTAATCTAAATTGTTAGTTTTATTTAGTTTTAGAAAACAAACTTCTTGTTAAAAAACTCTTTACATAAAAGAAAAAGATAATGCTCAGGAGAGCACTTAAACGTTACAAAATAAATATTATTTAACGTCTTGTGCTAATTATAGGAAAAGCAATAAATTTAACCTCCAGTGCATTTCCGCCATGTCTGTATTCCAATAAATAACCGGTTGGAAAATTATTTTAGTTCAATTTCGAAAGAAACTCAGATGGTTTAAAAAAAATTTCGAAATATATCATAGAATGGCTTCGTTTAAAATTTCATAGATAGTGTTCTAGTTAACGCATATATTCTATCGTCCACATATTCTAGCATGGGGAAAATCCAACAGATAAAAGTAAAAAAAGAACACAACTCACATATTGTTAGTAATACTGGTATTCCATCGCCTTCAATAACAGCTGCGCCAGCTACCTGAATATCCAAATCACCTCTTTTTAGTTTGAATCTTTTTGATTCACCCTCTCTTTCTCGCAAGGATAATCTCACCAAATAATAGTCCCCAGTCTTAGCATTACGTTCGAAGTACGTTAGAATTTTATTGCCATTAGATAAATTATGAACACTAGCATTTGAGAATATTAAACTTGATAATAATTCCAAATGTTTGGAATTATTAAAGGCATTATCATTTTTGCGCGATTCAATTGCATCACTGAGCGATTCACAAGAGCCATCCGTGTACAAAACTAAGATCTCATCTTGATCACAAATCAATTCCCCAATGCTTTTAGAGAACTTTAAAAAAAATATATTTAAGTTATTTAATAAAAACTTGCAATTTTTCATATCTTTTACTTGCCTTTAATTTTTTACACTTATTGACATCTATGGTATTTTCATCCCAGCATCTGATTGATTTATTTGCAAAAACACCAACATATTTTTCAGTTTTCCTATCATAAACTACTTTGGAGGATAATTTTTCTAGCACTGACCAACTTTTTAATTGTTTTTGCGTGGAAATCTTAAAAAACAATTAATTTTTTTTAATCTGTTTACGATTTATATTACCAAATATCTATCACCTTGAAGATTATAACGATGTTTTTGTCTAAAGTTGTTATAATATTTCCTTCATCTTTATCTGGGGATATGCCCAGAAAATCCTTTGGTTCGGGAATAGAACATAAATTATAATACGTTAGAAAATCTGTCATTTTTACAGAAATTTTTATAAACAACTTAAGTATTAAAAATATTTCTGACCGCACGTGTTTAAAATGTTGTTTACAATTTTTTCATAGTTCTTTTCCTAACAGCTGTTGCTAGGCCGTTTTTACGCTAATTACACTTGGAAAAATAATATACTACATATAAAAAGTATATCAAAGGCATCTTTTAAATTAAATTTTTCTTTAACTACAAGTTTTGCTCATGTTTTTAATTTGTTCCCACCTACTGACATCAATTTATCTAAAGGAAACAATAAAAAATGATGCGTCATTGAGATCGACTTTGGGTGCTGAATGAGCTTTTTGGTATCGGCTTTATAACATGGCATAGTATGAACCATTACCCTTCTCAAACATATTTTTATTATTCTGTTTAGCGTAATTGTTTTCTAACAATTGTTTAATATTAGTAACACAATTACAGACCTTCTTAATATTGTTAGTCAATTTTTATTCCAGTTTAACGCAAAACACTTTATAATAATTAAAAATGTTGTGTTAAATGATAGGCTGCATTTGATCCATAACCTGTAGAGATAACCCTCCTATATTTCTATAACGCGGTTCGCGAAATGCCGGAAATAACAGGAAGCTAATTCTGAATTGCGATGCGAAAAGCAATGCGATGCGCAAATGAAATGCGATGCAAAAGAAAATTCGTATTCTGTTAAATTTTCGCAATCGCAATTTATTTCAAATCGTGGCAACGCCTGCTGAAAAAACGTCAGTATTAACAAACGTCAAATTGAAAATAAATAAATTGTTTGTGGTTGGTTATGAAAATTGTTTATAAAATTTATTTAGGAAATTCTGTAAGAAAAACAAAAAAATAATAAGAATGGATTCTCTGGCACTGTGGTTCGACGACGAAGAAGGGTATGAGCTAAATAAAAGAATACAGCGAAGATTGCTTAAAAGCAAATCCGATATTTTAAGCTTGAATGAAAAAAGACAATTTATTTTGATGCTTGCGAAAAGTAAACGTTTATTATGCAGAATATTTCTTTCTTAGCTTTATAAAAAATTATAAAAATTCTATGCCCTAAACATATACAATTTTTTAAATGTCTGAAGATGAAAAGAAAGAAGCAAAAACTGGTTGCTACTTATCACAAAATGATAATTAGAGCTGTCGATTGTAGGCATGGAGGGTTAAGCCAAGATTCCCATGTGTGGAATCTCTCCAATGAAAGACATTTTTAGGTGCCCCTGTGGGCTAGTAGGTAGTGTACTAGCTTGTCAGTATTGGGTTTGTGGGTTCGATTCCCAACGAAGACCTTGGTTTTTTTCACTACAAAAATAAAAATTGACTGTCGCTGTGCTGTCTTATACGGCAGTTAATTTCCGACTATGCTTCTACTTTCACCACCTGTTTCATCTCTTCTCTATCCCTTTCCTAAAGAATGTGGCACGGTACTTGACTAAATAGGCCTTGTTGCCTGAAGTGCTACTTCTCTATAAACAAAAAAAATACTAAAAACAAAGTCGACAGCGGAATGAATGGAACTTCAATCCTTGGTAAATATTTTTTTTTCTTTTTATTGTAAAACTTTTACAATTTGACAACTTTTTAGGCGACTCAGGCTATCCATTAAAACCGTGGATCTTAACGCCATATCAAAAAGCTGCAGAGGCTTCTGCTAAAACACTTTTCAATGAAAAGTTCAGCACAGCCAGAAAAGACTGTTTGGTGTAACGAAAGGAAGATTTCGAAGTTTGCTAGCGGCCCGAGAGCTACATTACGCATCATGAATATTTGTTGCGCGTTGCGCAATATTTGCTGCAAGTTTAAGATTAAACTGATAACGGAGGAAATTGAAGACTCGGAACAAGTATACAAACATCGCTAGAAATATAAGATATGAAATAAAAAATAATATGATTTTAATTTATGTAAATGTTTAATTTAAAAAGCTCTTTTCGTTATTCTTAACTACTAGATAAAGCAGTCTTTAATATTTCAAAACACAAAATCACTTTATTGATAAAAAAATATAAATGCTCTTCATTGTATAACTCATCACTTGAGAGTTCGTTGCATGTTAATATTAACTAATTGTATAACTAAAAAACAAAAATACTACATACAGGTAAATATATCACATTAGTTTCATTTTTTGCTCTTCGATATCTAGCATTATTTTCTCCGTCTCACACATTTGTACTTTGCGAATGCTAATTTGTTGTCGAATAAATTTTTCGAATTTGAAACGTGTTTTCGCAATGTAGAATACCGACTTGCCACCTTCTCGCACATGAAATGCGTTTAAAAAAGAACTTTGCGAATATCGCAATACAGAATAGCAATTGTTCGCATCGCCATTCAAAATAAGCCTCGAGTTGGGGAAGCTTAGCAACAGCTTCCTGAACTGCTATTTCCAGTAGAGAAAGAATTTAGAAACTATGGATGATATTCAAGAAGTCGTTACGGACGACGAAATAAATGTAGCAGATTTAGTGGCAATGACAAATGAGATATTATCGGTTGAAGATAGAACTGACGTCACCAAAAAGTATGGAGAAATCTTTGAATCTAGCGTTGTAGTTTGCATAGTGTAGAAATGTTTAAAAAGAGATCTTGTAAATAATTTATCTGGCTACCAGGAAATCTATACAGACTTCAGAAATAAGAAAAAATAAATAAACTTCAATAAAAGGTTGTTTTAAGACCAGCAATCGCTGAAAAGTGTCAATCAGACAGTGGATCAAGCTTTAACTTTAATTAGCACATAGCGACGTAAAGTTTAAATAAATAAATTAAAGTTATGATGAAATGAATAAATAGAAAAATATCTTAAATAAAAGCTATTTTTTTATTAGAAACTTAGCGCTGTTCGTTGTATGGGAGTAAAGTCTCCTAGAACGTGATTTTCTATAACGCATTGTAGAAGGGTTGCCTGGATTTTAATATCTAATCCGATTTTAAATAACCAACACCCAAAAAAACAACATCACCTTGGAAATTTACTTCGAACCTTGACTTGGTTTGTCTCCTCCTGCGTATACATATATTATAAAAAATCAAATTCAAGTATGAGAAATATAACAGTTGGCAAGGAACAACTATTCAAATATAATACGAAATGCACTACTTAGCTGATCATATAAAATTTACACTCTAGAATTATAAAAGAGAACTCGAAATTATTATTATATGTCCTTCGCAAACGACTTTTTCAGCATAGTAAGCTCATATCAATACTATTAGCGCTAAAGGCTCATTGGTGGTGAATTTTCACTTTTACAACACTCTCACAATAGCCATCTCTAAGTTTTTAAACACACACACTGTTTCACATGCAATTATTTTGTTGCTTCAATCAAACAGCTGTTTGTCATATTCAACGTTTCTTTTTTTCTTTTTCCCTCTAGCCATTTATGTATAACCACCCTGTCTCGCCTTTCGCATTTTTTTGCGGTCGGTGTGCTTTTTCATTAACGTCTGCAAAAAAAATCATTTTTCTACTTAATAAAGTCGACAAATCCTTATAAAATAGCCATACAAACAAAGTTTAGCCTGTTACAATGTCGATATTTATGAAGGTTTTACATTTTTTTCGTCATTAGATGTCAAAAAGTGCTTGAAGTAAAAATTGCTACGAAAAATTTTTCCAAAGAATCCACACACAATCAACGAACGATACCAAGATAGCACAGCTACAGAAACAACACAACACTAGGCGAGGTAAGAATTTAACAAAATAAAATCCGACTGAATGCAAACGTCAAATGAATTTGTATCATAGTTTGACGCATGCCATGTGTGTGTTGAATATGAGTAAACAAAAAATATTATTAGCAACATGTGGTGAAATTGTTGGCAACAAAAAGAGCGTGCCAATAAGTTGCCAGATTATAGTTATTTATAAATATGTTGATTTAAGAATCAACATGTTGATAGTCTTATGGTCGGTTACAAAAACCAGAGACGTTGCTGTTAATTAACAATTAAAAAATTTTGGGGAAATGTAATACTAGAAATACATATTTTAAACTAATTTTTAAATAAATTAATTATAATTTTTTAGACTGGCTTAAGTTTGTGTAATTTATTGTAAAGAAAATAGTAAACTTTATAGAGCAGCAGAATGAAATGTTCCTTCTGATTCGCTACAATCTACCATAGCTAATATGAAAAATTACTAAGAATTCCTTCAAAAGGTTGAACCAAACCCTATAGTGTATTTTTAAATAATATACATTTTTTTAAATTATTTTAAGTTATATTTGTTTTATAAGATGAAAAATAATAATTATATCTAGTTGACCTTTTAATATTTTATAAAAATTTGTTTTTAAGCACTAAGTCTTTTATATAATAATTAAGCAAATTTTATTAGTAACATTTCGCCACACCTTTGGGTGGAAGAAAACAGTTTTGATTATTTTGAGTGTGTTTCTCAAGCTCTATTTCACTTATTAAAACAAATTTTAAGGAAAGACATTACACAAATATTCAATTAATTTTTACACATTTTATTGATTTTGTTCACTTTAAAAAAAATGCGACGTTGCAGCGTTTCTTTTCAATTCCACGTGGTGCGCAAACGAATAAATCAGAAGAGCTGCTCATGTGAAAAACATGGATTCTGTAAATTTATTCATACACTTGCAACGATTGTCCTTGTGCTTTGTCCTTTGGTACTGCGAGCATTTAAATTCGAATGGCATATCTATCGGGATTATTAATTTACGTGACAATAGTACGTCTTCCCCCTTTCAAAATTCCAGTCAAAATTGTTGTCTCGATAACATTGTTTTTTGACTGAGAGTTTGCATTCCGTTGCAAAGTCGTGGTGGATTTATGTTTCGAACAAGAAATTTCAATGAAAGAACAAGCGGTGAAATGGGCGGGAAGTCAAGAATTCAGTTGGATAGTTAACTTCATCATGATTCACCACAAAATTAATAAAGTTATATGTTGTTCTTTCGCCGTGTATTCCATTCTGAATGGTGAACGGGGACTAATATAGCACGCATACGTAGTAACGGATGATTTTTATAGTTCTGTGCATTGTTTGGGGGAAACTTTTCGCACCAATTCCTCTATACTGTCTGTGATTTTACAGAAGTTTGCTGGCACACACGGATGGCTGTGCGAATATTGACGGCGATTACCAAAAAGTTCTGCAGTCATTTGTTATGTAGGGTTTAAGGTTTGTTGGCGTACACGATTCAAAACCTCCTTAGAAATGCTATACCCATACGTAACCCACAGATTCTTTAGATCCATAAGGAAACATATCGATATGATACTGAAAACACATGTTGATTGTTCTGCATTTATTGGGTTTTTCAACAAGAAGTTTGTTTTTCAATTGTGGCAGCACCAACAACATGACAGTTTTGACATTTAATTTTTTGATATATTCGCAGTAGATGCATTGGCACTTGTTGCAATGAATTTAATTTCGCACGAAAATCGAAATAGAAATTCACTAATGAAAATGGTGGTTCTGTTAAAGTTACATTTCGTAAAATTCGTGATATTTTCGGACAACATAATCATGCTTCTGCGAACACTATTAAGAATTTGGTTAAATATGAATCGACAGACTCGATGAAAAATATGCAAACACGTGTTTCACTGGGTCGTCCAAATGAAAACATTGCATCCGTAAGCCACAGGTTGAAGCAGATCACTTTTTGTCATTTCCTCGACGTTCTCAACAATTGGGATTATTTAAACCCACCACGTGGCGAATTTTGCGTAAGGATTTGACTTTGAAGCCTTACAAGATTCAACTGGTGCAGAAATTGAAGTCGACCGACCATTCACATCGCGGTTTTTCTGAAAAAGTAAGTTTTTCAGGAGAAGCCCATTTTCACTTGTCAGGGTATGTCTGCAAATAAAATTACGGTCTTTGGGCTGTTTTTCTGCGAAGATGAGGCTTGTAATGCAGCAACAGTCAATGGATCATGCTAACGCGAGATGCTAACAACTCAATTTTGACTTATTATTGACGACATGGATGTCACTGACATGCGATTTGGACAGGGCGATCCACATGTCACGCAGCCAATGAAACGATCAATTTATTGAAAACCAGATGTGATTAACGAAATAGGACCACCATTTTGCCAAAAAAAATTATTAAAAACCTTGATGAAAGAATTGACATCTGTCATGTTACTCATTTATTACTCAAAAATTAAAATGTATTAGTGTGTAGCAGTAGTCAGATTCAGCTCATATAACCCATCAGCGGATTTTACCCAAATTTTGTACAGAAAACTCAAAAGCCTTATATCTCGAGATAAATTGATTAAATGAGAATTATATTCAATTAGCAAAGCAAAAAGGCAACAAAACAATTAACGTAGATTAACTTCTTTTCTTTATTTACAGTTTTAAAAAGGTAGTTTTTGCTGTGAATATTTTTTAAAAAAGGATTCTTAATAAAAACGGACCACAAATACCCGCCTTATCCTTTATTTAATTAATAGAATTCGTATCAAACTTCTAAGAATTTCAACTTTTAATTTTATTTGCAGTTGTTTCTTTCCTAACCATTTTATCATGTCGTCTACACCCGCCTCAGCATCGAGTGGCGAAATTAAATATGTCACCGAAGTGCCTAGTAGCTTGAAACAGTTAGCTCGTCTAGTAGTGCGTGGCTTTTATACAATTGAAGATGCTCTAATTATTGATATGCTGGTGCGTAATCCATGTATGAAAGAAGATGACATTGCCGAATTGTTACGTTTCGAAAAGAAACAAATGCGTGCTCGAATATCAACCCTGCGTAATGATAAATTTATACAAATACGTTTAAAAATGGAAACAGGTCCTGATGGCAAAGCACAAAAAGTCAATTACTACTTCATCAACTATAAGACATTTGTGAATGTGGTCAAATATAAACTGGATTTAATGCGTAAGCGTATGGAAACAGAGGAGCGTGATGCAACAAGTAGAGCTAGTTTTAAGTGTACAAATTGTAATAAGACATTTACGGATTTGGAGGCAGATCAATTATTTGATTTTAGCACACAAGAGTTTCGTTGCACTTACTGTGGCAGTACAGTAGAAGAGGATAGCTCGGCTATGCCCAAAAAAGACTCCCGTTTAATGTTAGCACGTTTCAATGAACAATTACAGCCACTATATGATCTGCTTAGAGAGGTGGAAGGAATTAAATTGGCGCCAGAAATTTTGGAACCTGAACCAGTGGATATCGATACCATAAGAGGGTAAATATTCTTAATATTTTGATTATAAATTTTTTATTTTTTTATAAATAATTATTTTTTTTTAAGCTTAAGCTTTTTATAGAAGAATTAATTTTTAATATTTCGCCATTCTATTGGGTGGCATCTTCGGGAAAAGAAAAGTGTATCAATAGTTTTTTTTTCATGTATTGATTATTTAATAAAGAATTGTTTATACACTTTTCATTTCCTCAAGATGCCACCCAATAGAGTGGTGAATTATTAAAAATAAAATTTGTTTAATTTAAAGAAATAAAATAATTTGTTTAAATAAAAAGAAACAATTTCTTTTTATAAATAATTAAGCGCTCAATTAACTATTGTGTTTATATAATTTTCAAAATTAGGCTCAATAAGCCTGCCAATCAAAGAGGCGATGGTCAAATGTGGTCAGGCGAAGCTACGCGGAGTCAAGGTTTCGCTGTTGAGGAAACTCGTGTAGATATTAATATAGGCGGCGATGATACGCTCGAAACTATTACCGAACGTAAAGCACGACCTATTTGGATGACTGAAAGTACAGTTATTACCGAAGACAATGGCGACAATGCTGATGATATATTAAACGAGGCTGCACAAAATTCCCAACAAACTGCATACTCTGGCTCATCTACCTCCACCACAAATAGCAATCGCAAAAAGGAACAAGAAGATATTATGGCTGTTTTGCTGCAGCATGAAAAGCAGCCAGGTCAAAAGGAAAATCATGTAAAAGGTCTTAAATCCAATGCCAATTCAAGTGATTCTAGTGATGACGATAATGATATCGATAATGCCAAAATACGTAGGTTGATCTCAAACTTCCCAAATTCTTTCAAGTTTAAACTTTTTCTTTTTTTTCCATTTTAGCCAAAACCGATTATAATAATTTTATAAATTCTGAATCTGAAGAGGAAGCGGATGATGATGTTCCTTCTGTATTGGTAGCTGGCCGTCCCCATCCTTTAGATCAAATCAATGATGATTTAATTAACCAAATGTCTCAACAAGAAAAAGAAAATTATATTCATGTTTATCAGCAGCATTATAGTCATATATATGATTAAAAACCCCTCGTATAATAAACATATATTTTTCATTTCTCTAGTTAATTATGTAAAAAAAAATATTAAATTTTCTTAAAAAAAATATTTAATAAAATGTTTTGCTTTATGATTTTATTACAACAAAAACAAAACTACTTCGTAAAGATAATTTTGATATATTTAACTATAGAGAGTGGGCAAATTTGAGGTTAGAAAGTAAACATTACATGTCAAATTATTAAAAATCTCAACAATTGCACTGAGATCCTTTGACTTTTATTTGGTAAAAACGTTACACTCTTAACCAAAGAATTTTAACGTGGTGAAAATTTACCATCAAAAAGGTGAAAATTTTATTATAAACATTCATAAAATTCGAGCAGCTTTTTCTCCTAATCAAGCTTTTTCTAGGAACACTGTGCGTAATTTAAACGCTTAATTCGTGACTCACGGTATTGTTGCTGCAACTATGCTCGTTGTGGCCGTACTGAAGCAAACATAGCCGCTGTACAGCAAAGTGTTGAGAATGAGTTTGGAACATCAACTAGTCGACGTTCGCAACATTTAGGCACCTCCAGAAGCACTTTGGGCAACATTTTACGTAAAGATCTTCATCTTCACTCATAAAAAATTCGACTCGTTGTAGATATTAAAGCCGGCCGACCATTGTTTGCGTCGAAAGTTGGTGAATTGGTTACTTGAGAAACTGAATGAAAACAACGCATTTTCAACGGAGCACATTATAAGTCCTTATGGATCGCACAACAATCTAGACTTGTGTCTTGCGGGGGTAAAAGGGAGCACAGTCTCCTTCAAGGCTAGCAGGAGCCAACTGGACAATCCACTATATTTCCACGGGAATCAGTAAAACCCCAGAGTTCCGCTATTTGTCTCTTTAAGTATTAAGCTGTTCTCTGACTGATTATTGAGGTAGGCACTTCGGGAGGCTGTGTGTTTCAAGGCCGTCGTTTGAGTTTGTGGGTCTGATCATTCACAATAAACACAATGAATAGTTCAGGTCCAGTGAGTATGAATGTGTCGTGTTCTTAATTATATTAAGCTTCATGCGTTTCAAAAGCCTCCTAAGGCGAGGATGACGTTACATATTATCCACATCTGATGTTGACCCACACGGCTAGATGCAGATGTAAATCTTATCACGCAGCATAGTGGGGCTTATGTTCAGGTGGTATCATCGACCCGTAACTTTTTGAAAATGAGCAAAAAACCGGCGCTGTCACTGGAATTCTCTGTGCTGCTAAACTATGGTAACCAATTTTTTGTGGCCATAGTTGGCTAATGTTGACATCAGCGACCTTTGGTTTCAGAAAAACGGTGCTGCAAGTCAGACAGTTACCCAAAAAATTTAGTTATTGTATGAGACATTTCCCCGTAGCGTAATTTCTCCATTTGACGATGTATATGGTCCGCCTCGCTTTTGTGCTTTAACACCGCTGGATTATTCTTATTATTCTTTCGGCCATGTGTTAGACTGGGCTTACACGAACAACTCACAAACAACTAACGCCCTGATAGATGCAATTCAACACTGCATTGACGAGATCAGCGGCACTTTGTTGCAAAATGTGCTTTGAAATAATCTGAAAAGAGGAGATGTTTGCCGATGTGTTAGAGGTGGACATTTGCCTGAAATCATATTCTGTTGTTAATTCCCATATTTCTACTTTACATTGGAGTCAATAAAATGTGAAATTGTAAAAAAATAATATTTGCTTTAAGCCAAAATTACTTCCTATCCTCAAAATCTTTATTTGATAAGCTCCAGGTTCTGTTTTAGTTTCTAAAATAAATCTAGACAAGTAGTTGGGGATTAACAAAACAAGGGAAGGTATCTTATTTCGTTGTAAGCTGTAAAAGCCGAATTGATTTCTATCAGTTTAAAACATCATTTTCAGAAATAAACATCTCCCAGGCCTGAAATAAAGCTTAAAGAGAGCAAAAGAGCTTTAAGGTTTTATATTATATTGTACAGATTCGTACGTTCCGCTCAACACATTTTCAAGTGAAAATTCCTCAGTACACAGGTTCCAGTTTTTATATTTTTTGGTTCTTCTCATCAATGCCAAAATTAGTTGCTATCCAGAATTCAAGCAATCTAACTATTTTACGTATGCCATTCAATCCTGGAAATTTTTAAAGGAATTAATCTCTCTTTCCGACTTGGTATTCAATAATCCTAATAGCCGTCAGACTCAGTAATCATTTATTTGGCGATCCAGATTACACTTAATGCCCATTTAAAGTTACACCTCTGTTTTGTTTACAAAGCAATTTGCAGCTAAGCATCTTCTGTGTTTATATACATTTTTTACCGGCCTATTACTGATTCCCTAAAGATTAGTTAACTGAAAAATATATTTGCCTATAATAAAACTAACAAAGACAAATTTAAAATTTACCTTCAATAATAATTTTGAAAATGTGTTTTACTATATTTATAAAAAATATATTAAATTAAAATTGTGTTGAATTATTAATATTGTATAAATGTATTTTTCACACTATTATAACATATTATTATTTAATTATTTATTAATTTGATTAAATTAATTAATTTTATTTAATTCAGTTGGTTACTTTAGTTATTTATTTTACAGTTGCCTAAGAATTTTACTCACCATTGTTAATGTTTAAATAAAGCAACATGTTTATAAACTTTTGCTTAGTTTATAAGTATTAGTAATCTGGCATCACTCAACATGTTTTGTTGAATTTCTCTACGATTTGTCAAAATACCACTTAGTTGTTTTTTATTAATGAGAATTATTGAAAGTATGATTAGTTTTGTTAATTATATTAAAAGACAAATACGTGCAAAATGTGTTAAATCGTACATTTTTAAGGGCTTTATTTTAAAGTAATTTTCTTCAAACTTAAAGAGGCTTTTTAATTGTTAAAACAACAATATTTTATTTAATCAAAGAAAATTAGTTTATATGCGGCAACGAAAAAAAGTTTAAATTCTGTGATTCAATATAAGCTAATAATAAATATAAAAATTATATAAAAAAAACAAGATTCTATAATTTAAAGTTCACATGTTTTATTAGTGCATGTTTGTTTTTTTTGTTTTTGTTCTTGCTATGGCATGTTAAGTTGTAATTGGAAGAGAAATTACTTCAAATTTTTGTTGCTGCTCTCGTCCATTTCAAATTGACCCCATATGTATAATTATTTAAATAAAATAAAAAGTGCTGGTTACTTAAATTGCTGTTGTTATTGTTGTTGCTGTAATATAATTTTTGCAGTTTTTTTTGCTGATGTTAAGCTTCAGCTGCTACTCTTATTATAGTTGATGTTTGTTTTTGTAATTATTGTGTAATTATTTAGTACATCTTTATATGTATGTTAAAATTAACATACTAATCCTGATTAAGCTAATAATAAGTGAACTTCCTTTAATATTTAAATAAAAGAAATTAAATAAAACATTATAATGAGACCAAAAATCGACAAGGATTTACTGCCTATGAAGGCACATTATTTTTTATTTAATGCTGGTAAGTAACTAGCAAATATTTATAAATTTTAATAGTTTTTGTTAGCATTAAATTATGTCTGTTTGCTTTACCTAAAGCTATGTAAGTCAACAATAAAATATTAAGAAATTATTTTGGAAAAATATAAAAACGCTGGACGTACGTACATACATACAATTTCTCCAAGAACTCCAAACTCCCCTTTAATTTTTCAATTAAAATTTATATGTATTTATTTTTGTTTTATTAATATGTATTTTTTATAAAGTTCTTTCTTATGTAATTAAAAATATTCAAAAAAGTTTTACAGAACTTTAAATATTAAAGCAAAAACAAAATGTTATTCTCTCAAAAGTGAGTGCTCCTTTGTTTTTATATATTTTTTCTGCTGTTGTTAATTGAGAAAATTACGGTAAATTTAGACAATGCAAACAAAGTAAAACATGTTTTCTTTAAGTTCGCAATTAATCTTTTGAAATATAATCCTAGACATGGCTCCCAAACGAAAAGAATAGTAACTATAATTAATCCATCCAGGCAAAATGGGAAAAATAATTAAAAGATCATAATCAATCGTTAAAAAGTTAATGGCAGATATGAAAATGCAGAAAAATAAACTTGCTGCTTTTGGTGTCGGTGATAATTTCTCCAAGTTTTCTCAGGAATCGGCAGCATACGAGTTGTTATAGATGGGATTTCATCAGACGATTAATTCAGGGGTGCAGCAAGGCTCCGTTCTTTCTCCTAAAGTATTTCCCATTTTTCTAAATAACCTTCTGATCTTCTTTGTCAAACTTTTAACCCTTTATATTATTTCGCAGAAGACAACACCATTTGTAATTCCTATTCATTTGGTAAACTGCATGTTTATTTATTTCTTTATTTATATTCAGCTGTAAAAATTGTTATCTTTTGTTTTTCAATTTAACCTAAAATTTTTGTAATTACAAAGACTTTTTCTCATCTTTTTGTTTTTGTAATTGTTTTGTTGTATTTTTAAGTGCAGCAGTTTGATAACAAATAGTAATAGTTTTTGTTTTATAAATTGTTTGTGTTGAACTAATGAAGCTCTCATGGAGAAGTATAAAAGGGTACCTGGAAAACAAATATCATTCTTTGTTTCTATAAAAAATAGTCTCATCCCTTATGGAATCTTAAAGTTTAAAATTTTTAAAATAACTAAAATTCCGCTTCAACTCGCAGTGTTAAAAATTCTACGTATAGAAAATTGTAGAGGGCAAATACTATTCTTTTTGATTTTCCCATCTTGCTTTGTGTCTACTAGGATCTCTCAGAGGATCTTAAAATTAAAAAAAAAATTAAATGTCCTTAAAACCGTTTCCAGCCGCCACATTTAAAAATTTCTTTTCTAAATTATAGAAGGGCATCTCTTAAAAATATTCTATTTATTTTTGTTTTACTAATTTTCTTTGTTTCCACTAAAAATGCTCTCAGGGAATCTTAAATTTTAAAATGCTTAAAATGCCCTTAAAACCCTTTTAAACTCGCACTGTTAAAAACTCTAGGTATTTCGAAGGGGGAACTGTGAAATAACTCCCAGTGAAATAAGTCTTAACAAAAATGAAATAAGTCCTAAATTAAAAAAACAAAACTCCCTACGCCAAAATGAAATAAGACCCAAAAACTTAACCATTAATTCAAAATAGAAATATTTTTACCAAAAAAATTAAATAACTCCCAAATGAAATAAGTCCCAACAAATATGAAATAACTCCCAATACAAATTATATTTGCATCCAGGCACTGATTAACTGTTTTAACCTCTATGGTATGGTCCTTAACTTTGATATCATACCATATATCTAGATATACGACCAAAGGCCAGCTATACAGACAATATTTATAATATGTTAAATATTTGTAGATTTGAATCTACAACTTTCAGATGATGATTATGGTAGCTTTGATTTCTAGATCTCATTTATGAAGAGCCGTTCTTACCAACTTTTTTTTTGTTTTTTTTTTTTTGTTTTAAAGAGAAGTAGCACTTCAGGCAACAATTCCTATTTAGTCAAGTATCGTGCTGCATTCTTTAGGAAAGGGATAGAGAAGAGTTGAAACAGGTGGTGAAAGTAGAAGGATAGTCGTAAATTAACTGACGTATAAAGATAGCACAGCGACCAGTGACTATGCCTTCATCGCTGAGCAGCCCCACCGACAGTCAATTTTTATTTTTGTAGTGAAAAAAGTCAAGGTATTCGTTGGGAATCGAACCCACAACCCCCATAATGACTAGCTAGTACACTACCTACTAGCCTATAGAGGCACCTACCTTGCAGTTAATATAAAAAATAAAGCGAGTAAGAATAGATTCTCGATCGCATACTCTTTCTCTGTGTCTATATTCCAAGACGGATAGTTAATGTATTCTATATTTTTATTATTTCTTCATATCATGAATAGTTCGCACATATCGGAAAATCATACAATATCCGGTTGCCATTGCTAAAAATTAATTTTTGTTCGATTAAAATATAGAAAGATGATGACTCCTAGGATTATTCGAGAGCACAATTGTTTGAAACTAATTTCTTCTGATTTGCATAGAAGTTTGAGTCTAGAAACTTACACTGTGGCACAGACCGACCTTGCACAAATGGTGAAACTTCCATGGTAGTATCGAGTAAAACCCTTGTTATTACTTATTTCTTGTATCTTAAGTACTCTAATATTGATCGCTTTAGTCAGCTCATTAAGTCTTAAGCGACGATTGATGATTGTTTTTGTCCTCCGGAATGAGAACGATAATTGAGATAATTGAAACAGCTTTCTGCCTAAACAGACTGCAAAGATCTTTAAGTCTTCTTGTTATAGACAGCTTGAAGTTCCTACACCAAACACGGAAGAAACTCATTTCTTCGAGTGATTAGAAAATTCATGCTGTAGATGAGGTTTAATCCCCATTCATTACACCTTGCGCTTATTTCTGTACACAATTTGCCTTCGGTCTTGAAAATGTTTCCGTGAATTCATTTCACTGTACTAATGAAACCAATTAAAGAAACTTATCACGTTAAACGAAGAGTTTTTAAATGAAAAGTAAAGTTTACATTTTAAAACTTGTCTTTCTATTTTAAAAACAGTCTCGTAATGTCCTCTTATCTATTAAATAGCTTTATCTGAAATTGAGATATTTAAAAAAGCATCTTTTTACATTTTCTTTTTTTCCAACTTTAGCCTTTCCCTTTCTTTTTAAATGTCTTCCTGACTAAAAAGCAATAATTAAGAAGAAGAAGAAAATAGCTGAAACAATTAAGCAAATATTTCACTGTATTAAGTGTAATACAGCTTCAAAAGGGTGTTCCATTATTATTCAAGATATAATTTTTTCATTTTCATTTAATTTAAAATTTAAAGAGCGTTAAAATAAGTTGTAGAAGTTAATTCTATGGCGCTGAAAAAATGTGCTTATAAACCTAAGCCCGCTGACGAACAAAAGCAAGTGTTTACCGGCTGTTCGAATAAAATTATCTTAAAGCTGGTTGTTATTCTTTGTTTCTGAAAGGTACTGAATTTTTGTTGGCTGTGTGAAGATAATTTCGAATTTAATTAGCAGAGCCTTAAACCAATTTTTTTAATGTAGGAAAAAAATTTTGCACTTAACAAAGGACGAGGTATGATCAATCAATTTATTCATCAATATCTTGTCCCCTTCAAAGTAATCCCTTCAGATACAATACACTTATGCCAGCGGTTTTTGCAATCCTCGAAACACTTCTGAAATCGCCAACAGCTCCTCTTTCGATTTTTCTTGTATCTCCTCAATCGTAGCAAAATGCTTTCTTTTCTTCGGTATCTTTAGTTTTGGGAAGAAGAGGAAGAAGTCAGCGGAGGCCAAGCCTGGTGAAAACGGTGGTTGAGGCAGGTTTACGTTTTTGTTTTTGGCTAAAAACTCACGGACAAGCGACGAATCGATTACTATGGCGCAAAATCCATGATTGATTTTTCCACAATTCTGTGCGTTTCTGACAAATTGCTTCGTGCAAACGGCGCATAACTTCAAGGTAGTATTCCTTATTTATTGTAGGAACTTGCGGCATTGCAATCGAAGAACACAGTAGGGAAAACCTTCACATTTCACCGAACTGGACGTGTTTTTCTCGGTCTTAGTTCTTCTGGACGCTTCCATTGGGATGATTAAGATTTGGTTTCAATGCCATAGTCAAACACCCATGATTTGTCACCAGTTATGACCTTTTTGAGCAAATCTGGATCGTCGTTGACGACGTTTAACAGCTCGTGAGCGATGTCCATGCGACGTTGTTGTTCCTCAAAATTTAGCAATTATGGAACAATCTTCGCCTAAAGATGCCTAAAGCATCCGTAAAAATTGTTTGCCATGAGCCGAATGATATGCCAATATCATCAGCAACCTCTCTAATAGTGATGCGACGATTATCCAAAATTATTTTCTTCACTGCTTCAATGTTTTCATAGGTTGCTGACATGTTCCAGCCGACCAGGACATAAATCGTCACTGACATCTTCTCGGCCTTCCTTAAACCGGTTATATCACAATTGAACTTGTGTTCTACTCATAGTAGACTCGTTAAATGCCACAGTCAACATTTCAAATGTCCTAGCACTTTTAATTTCATTTCTTACACAAAACTTAACACAGATTCTTTGATCCATTTTTTCGAATAGTAAAAAATCGGAAGAGAACGCAAAAACACAACTAACCTTTTTATCTGTCAAAAACAAACTGACAATCCAAAATTGCTGATATTGTCAACATATATAACAGACATGTGTACCAATATAACAGAAAAAATGCCAAATCTAACATACGTAACTCACGAAAATAATGGTTATTTTTTGATCATACCTCGTATTGCCCTGCTAATCACTTAATATTATCTTTATAAATTAAAATGCTTCTCCAGAAAATTTGTGATCCGGTTAATATTAAGTGCCAGATATGAAAACTGCACCAGAGTGTGTAGTTAGAAAAGAAAAACAGTGGAGTGTTTTCTCTGCCATTTTACGGCCGTATCCTCTTTCAAGCTTGGTTTCTTGTTAGACCGAGGGTACAATTTCTAAAAGGCTTTTTTTCATGGTTTAGTACTAGATCCAAAGCCTGCGAATCTCCACAGCTCTCCCACTGAGGCATGAACTTTTCAATCCCGTGTTATTTAGATAAGAAATGAGTGAAATTATTTTAGATATCCCACTATTACAGATCCATAAAGTTGTCCATTCTCCAAATTTCCATAATTCGAATATCAAAATTCCAACTGCTGTTGTGATTAATAGTGCTCTATTAATGGCAACATTGGTTTAAGTCTTTGCTACTTAAATTCAAATTTATCTTTACACATATTTTTTGCTCAAAAATTTGTAGCGGTTTTGTGTTAATTTTTTCACACCTTTTAGTTAGTGACATTGTTTTTATAATTAAAACAAAATTTGTTTTTTTTTAGCTATTTTTGTTTCATTTTCCTATTGTCTGAATTAATTTCAATTTAAAAACGTGATAATAAATAATAAACCTGCGTTTGTCTTCATGAATTTTGAAATTTAATATTTTTTTTATTTATGACGCTAAAATTAAATATTTAAAATTCCAATTGTAATTGTTTTCTAACTCACGACACAATTTTCACACGATTTTCTTTTTTTCTTTTAATTCATCTGGTAAAAATTTTAATTTTTTGATTTTTCTGGTTCTTATTTATTTTTAGGTACTGCACCTGTTGTA
Source organism: Trichopoda pennipes (assembly GCA_030448955.1). NCBI lineage: Eukaryota > Metazoa > Arthropoda > Insecta > Diptera > Tachinidae > Trichopoda > Trichopoda pennipes. The sequence goes on along the minus strand of JASKUP010000175.1, from coordinate 11,815,803 downwards.
CCATTTATGCCCACATTGGCTAAACAATTGGGCTATTCCAGTGTTGTTGTGGGTACAATGTATACAGTATTACCTATAATAGGGATGTTGGCTAAACCAACATTTGGTTTTATAGCCGATCGGTAAGTGGCAATGAAAGATATAATTATTTTAAACATGTTAATTTTGTTTTTATCAATAAACTTCTAAATCACTGAGATTGAATTTGAATTGAATTTATTATTCAATAAATAATAATATAATAAACAAATTATTAATAGCACTGGCTCAAGTGTGTGAATTTATCTCCGTTAATTAGCTTTGTTTTTAATATTGTTATAGTTTACATACCTCTCTCTCTCTCTCTCTCTCTCTCTCTCATCCACAAAATGTTATGTTAACAGCATTGAATTATTTTAACATTTCCGTGAAATATTTAAACAAATTATTTATTAATAAGAAATATTAATTTGATTTATTTTTAGCAAAACAAACAAAAACAAAAAAAAAATAAAAATTTTTTAAATTCCAATTCTCCGAAAAAAAAGGTGCAAAATTGTAAAGCTGCGGCTTAGCGATCCTGTTAGGGCGAAAGCCAAGGCATTGGAGATTTCAGAACTGTAATTATTTTATTTAAAATTTGTATAGGTTTTTAATAATAGAATTTAAAAACGTAAAATTATGGATTTTCCCAATTGGACACTTTAAAAATGTCCAAAAATGGATGAAAATTGAAAAGGTGTGGCTTAGCAAACTACACGGGTTAGAGGACGTGACTTAGGATATTTCAGAATTATATAGATAATCACTCTTATTCTGTTTGGCGACGACAACCTCGTCATGGATTTTGAGGCGATTTTGTTAAAGTGTTTAACACAACATCAATACTAATTTGGTATTCCCTAACAGTCTTCAGAACAGTCAACAGATTTGCCACAACTTCTTTCAAGGGGCTCAGTATAAATTGATTAAATATCCCGCCTCCAGTAGTTTTGCATTCCATTTTATTTTTAACTTCTTTTTTTTACTTTAAATATTAAGTCCCGCCAAATATTTGAAAAAGAATTTTTGCCGTTCTATTTGGTAGGCTAAGGGCGTTTAGAGCAGTAGCAACAGTTTCCCATTGTTCCTTAAAATTAATAGGAACACTGCCTCTTCGAAGTCCCCTGGAAAGTGATGATTTTTTTCTAATTCTTCTACTAATTTTTCAAATTGGTTGTTGGCGTTGGTAATTTCAATTTTTTTCCATTTTCTATTTCATTTATACTTTTTTATATTTTGTTTTGTATTTTTAGTTTTTATTAATTTTTTTAAATTTTTGTTTAGGGCAGCACGACACCAAAATCACAGACGACAATATCAACGACAATTTAAGGCAACATCATCGTAAAATTTTCTTACAGAATAGCAAACATGTGTTGCCAGTCATCGATAAATGGCAATAATGCCAACGAGAATACGGATTTACAACAAACGATAAAAAACGCCGTCTTCTTGTATTGCCGTCGCCAAACAAAATAAATGTGAATATTTACAATTTTTATACGTTTTTAGTAATAGAATTAAGAAAATAAAAAGTGAAACCACGCATTTTCCCGGATGGACATTTTTAAAAACACCAAAAATCGATAAAAATTAAAGAGATGCGGCTTAGTGGTCTACGGGGATAAAAGCCGTGACATGGTAGATTTGAATACTATAAAGGTTATATTCAAAATAGGTTTTTAGTCACAGAGCAATTTTGTTATTTTAACACTTTTTAACTGAGAGATGTAAACTACAGCAGGACTGTCAAAAACAAAGCTAACTGACATGGAGCTATCCTCACACACTTATTTGCTCACAATGTGTCCAAATATAAAATTGTGTCAATAAAAATGTTAATTAAGTTAATTTTTTTTAATTGCATTCAAGTTTTTATATCCTCAAAGGAAATAAAAGCAAAACTTACTACCTTCCAATTACTTACCTTTGAATCGTTCCTCACTAGACAAGGAATAACCTTAGACATTCTTCTGATACCTGGACAATAATTTCTTTGCAGTTTTAAACTGCTCTGAGTTATCTTAAATCACTTAAAATATAAAGAGCGCTTAGCAGCATGTTTTTTGTAAATTCAGCTAGCTGAATAAAACTGATTTTGAGTATTTTGATAATAAAACCTTTAGCAGCATGTTTTTTTTTTAATTCAGCTAGCTGAATAAAAATGATTTTGAGTATTTTCATGATAGAACCTTTAAAATTTTAATTTTTAAGCCAATAATACAATTTGAGTTCCTAAGCCCGTTTGCTGAATTGTATGTATTTACATTTTTTCCCTTAAAAAATAAAAATAATAATATTCTGCCATTCAGCTGCAAAAAATATTGCTTAATTTATATTTACAGAATAAAATTAGACTGATCTTTTTCATTCAGTTGACATTAAGAAAGGGTTCGAATTAAAAAATTATGAATTAAAATGAAAATACCGTTTTCAATAAGCTATGTTTTAATTCAGCTAGCTGAATTGAAATGATTTTAAATATTTTCGTAATGTAATCTTAAAAATTTTGCTTTATAACACAAATTTTGCAATATAAATTCAAAGTCCGCTTGCTGAAGTTTATGTATTTACATGTTTTCTAGAAAAAAAAATTTATAATGATATTCAGCTGCTAAAAAGATTTGCTTAATTTATATTTACAGAATTAAGTTAAACTGAGTCGGTGGCTATTAAAGTTATGAATTAGCATTAATCATTTAAAACAAAAAAAAGCATGAAGTGCTTAACAGCGGATTTTTAGTTCATCTAGCTGAATTAAGATGACTTTGAATATTTTCATAATAAAATCTAAAAATTTTATTTATCTATCTGAATTCCGAATTCCGCCTGCTGAATTCTATATATATTGTTAAATATTTTGTAAATAAAATTTATATTGAGCTATTCAGCCCCAAAAAAATCTTGCTTAATTTATATCTACAGAATTAAGTTGGACTGATCTTTTTTTTTTAACTGGACACTTATATGCTTCGCATAAAGTCACTTTCTTTTAAAACCAGCTAGCTGAATTCATATTTATTTCAATGAATCTTTTAATTATTATTATTTAGCTGGAATCTTTAAAAATTTTGTAAAAATTTATCAATTCAGCAAGCTAGAAAAGTACTTATTTCTTTGCATTATTTTAAAATTAAAAGCATATATGAACAAACATAACTGCAATTTTATTTTAGCTATCAACGTCATCGCATGTTATTTATCATTTCCGAAATTTTAACCGCAATTGCCTTCTTCCTCATCATGTTTACACCTGCCATACCAAAAGCTCCCATGGCTGTTGAATTCCATTGTCATGCTGGTGTCGCTGATTTACGCTATTGTTCTGAATTCGACAAATGCATGGACAGCAATTTAAAAGAACATTATACCAATCGTACCTTAATGTGTAAGCTGCACTGTCAGGCGAAACCTTTTATGTGGGACATAATCTGCAACAATTGGTTAAATGCAACAAATTGTACGCCCAACACAACAGCCACCATGGACATAACGACAACAATCAATATGGGACATATGAATGTGGAAAAAGGTTGTATGTTCTTTGTGATACCCCATACAAAAGGTGTGATAAATGACAAAAATGTAAGCATGTTTTGTCCAAAGGATAAAAATTATTTTAACGCTTCCTGTAATTTGGACTGCAACGATCAATATTTGGATAGTAAATTAGGTGAAAGTCCGGTAATAAATAATACAGCCGCTATAAGCCTTTATCAGTTCTGGTGGTTTTTTATCATGTTGATATTATCATGGATTGGTATGGCAGCAGTGGTAAGCATCGGAGATGCAATTTGTTTTGGTATTTTGGGTGAACGTGCCCATTTGTATGGCAAGCAACGTCTATTTGGTTCCGTCGGTTGGGGTATTTTTTCCATAATTGCTGGCATTTTAGTGGATAAAATGTCTGAGGGTGTTAATAAGGACTATACAATAGTCTTTTGGATGACATTGGTGATAATTGCTTTGGATGTTATGGCATCCATGAAGTTGAGGGTAAGTTTTTTTATTTTAATTTCTGTTTTCTTTTTTTTTTGTTATTAACGTAAAAGTGATTTATAGTTTTCGCGATTTTTTAAGTTACCCTCATAATTAATTTATAATTTCAATTTAATACCCCTTTAAATGGGTTAAGTAATAAGATCATGACTGAATCAAACATCTTAAGAAAATTTATCATTTGAAAGGATTGTTTCTTCCTTCCTTCCAAATGGTTGAAAATACATCAGATAACAGGTGATTGTGGAGTTTAACAGTTATTATATAAATAAATGTCACTAGTTTGTTTAAAGTAAGAATTAAGGTTAACTTGAAATAGGTATAACAATTGTTTCTTAAAATGTTATAAAGTTATAACAGTGTTTTCTCGTAAGTCTTTAAACTTATAACACTTATTTTATAAGCTGCAAAAGTTACTAAAACAATGTGTTTTAACAAATGTAAGGTAAATTTTGAATATGTATAACAGTTTTATCGTGAAAGTGTTATAAAAATAAAAATTTTTTGGTAAGTCACAAAAAATACTAAAAAAATATATTTTAATAAATATAAGATGAACTTGAAAAAATATAACAGTTATTTTTTAATGTATAACAGTTATTTCTAAAAAAATCTAATAAAATAAAAACATTTGTTATTAAGTTTCAAAATATTTAAAAAATATATATGTTAACAAATTTAAAGTAAATTGAAATATGTATAACAGTTTTTTCTTGAAATCTTTATAAAATAATAACATTTTTTTTTTCTTAAAAGTGTTCAAAAACTTTTTACAAAATGTATTTTATTAAATGTAATCCACACTTAAAGTGGTATAACAGTTTTTTGAAAGTGTTATAAAAATATAATAATGTTATAAAACTATAAATTTTTTAAATCAGCAAAGATATTAAAAATTCTTACAATTTTTTTTTTATAAATAAATTTTGAAAAGTATTACTTTGCTTTTGTACCTCGCATAAAACAGGCTTCAATTTGTTTTAAGAGTTTAAGATAATAAAATTGCTTTCTTCAAAGCGTTATAGAACTACTGCACAATTTTGTTACTCTTTACGCCAGATATTTAATATTGAATTATAACAGTTTATTTCTGAACATTAAGAATTATATTTTTTAAAACAATTTTGTTTTGTTTTCTTTAATTTGTAGAATTTTTTATGTTATGTTTCCAGCACACTCCAACCCATCTTTCAACTAACATTGTTAAAGATGTTGGACAAATGTTCCTATCCGTACGCTGTGTTATTTTCTTTATATGGTGTATTTTTATTGGTCTGGGCACAGCACTCATATGGAATTTTCTATTTTGGCATTTAGAAGAATTGGCAGGCTGTGAAGAGACTTCCATGAAAACGCTACAGGGAGCCGTAATGTGTATACAATGTTTTTGCGGCGAATTGCCATTTTTCTTTTTCTCTGGTTGGATTCTAAAAAAAATTGGTCATGTTAATGCCATGAATCTGGTACTATTTGGTTTTGGCATACGTTTTATATTGTATTCAATGTTACAAGATCCCTGGTACGTTTTACCCATAGAATTATTAAATGGTGTAACGTTTGGTTTATTTTATGCAACTATGGCTTCCTATGCAAGTATAGTGGCACCGCCGGGAGCAGAAAGCACCATGCAGGTGGGTGAATTTTGTTTGTATTGTTGTTGTTCTTGGTTCTATTTTTTTAAATTATTATTTTTACAGGGTCTGGTGGGTGCTATTTTTGAAGGCATTGGCGTCTCTACGGGCAGTTTTATAGGCGGTTTATTATTTTCTTCTGTTGGCCCTGGCCATACATTTGAGATTTTTGGTGTTAGTGCCTTTATTGCCTTCATTGTGCATGTCTGTTTGCAAATGTTTTTGCAACGTCGTCAACATTCTAGTATTGATGGTGACAATGGTAAGACAATATTTCGAGACAATACAAATAATTCTTTTCCAGTTAATAACATAAATGATAATAATCAAAATACCGATGCTACCACCAACAAAACCTCCGAGTACCCTTTAAATACAAATAACGAACAAGTTATCTTTAACAATGTTGATTTGAATTCTTAATTAATTCTTAATTAAATACTTAAGTATTTTTTTAGGCTTAAAAAAATTTGGTGTGAGTTACTATGGTTTTTTCTTCTATTTTTTTGTGCTATTTACTAAAAAGTCATTTCTTTTTTTTTCTTTATTTAAAATAAAAGATATTTGGTGCTTTACATTTTTCTGTTTATAAAGCAGTTTCATTTTTAAGTTCGTATTTCTGCTTTTTTATTGTAATTGTAAGATTTTGATATGAGACGCTTGCATTTATAAATATATTTAAATATTTGCTTAAATACATACAATAAACTTGCATAATATTTTGATACAAAGAAAATTTAAAACAAAAAAAAAGCTCAAATACCATTTACGACAGTGATAAAAAATTTGAGTTTTGTTTTTGTTTATTTTTTAATAGTACACTGTTGCATATCTATAACAAGTACAAAAATAAAAGATTATAACAGAATTAGATAAAGCAATTAATTACATTTCAAAAAGAAAACCAATTTTAAATCAAAAATAAAATTTTGAAAACTTTGCAGTCAAAAAGAGCTCTTGAAGTTTTATAACAGATGGCTGCACTTGTAAAATATTTTTAAAGATAATAAAACTCATTATGATTTTACACTTAAGTTCGATAACATTTTTTTAAACGTATTCACATCGCTTACTGTTACGAATTTGTCCGAATATGATTAAAATTAATATATTGGGCGTTTTTATGGAGGTATAGAAGTTTATTAACTGGCGTCCATTTTCTCAGCTGACAAGTGATTTATGTTTAATTTGGCTTGGCATTTCAACATGAATAGACTAATGCCTAACACCACCATGTTGCGGTCTTAATAACTGCATGTGATTAAGATGGCAGCCCAGGTAAAACAACATGGATGCCGGCGTATATTTTTATAAAAGGCATCAGGCAAAATTGTAGCCTGAGCCTCAGGATAAAAAACAGCAGAGAAAAACAAGGCTGCTTTTGCTAGTATCTGCAATCAAAACAACCCTTACAGTGGTTCACACCAAAAGTCGGGCAACTAATTGCAGAAAACTTTAGCAGCTTTAAAATAAAATGCAAAATATTTTATTGAAATATTTATTCTGTAAACAAAAACCAGCTAATAGTATTTTATTTTTTAATTTTAATCCTTATTTTTTATATATTATTTTTCCATATTTCGCCAAACCATTGGTTGTCATCTTTAGGATAAACAAAAAATATAAAACAATTAATCAAAAATTAAAAAAATTGTTGACTAAAAAATACAAAATAATCAAAATTTGTAAAAAAAACAGATCAAACAAAAAGAATAAAAACTGCAAATTGAAAAAATATTATAACTATACACACATATATACAATTATCAATATTAAACAATTTTTTCAAATAAAATCAATTTTGAAAATAACAAATTTACAAAAAAATATTTGTTAGTCAACATTTTTTTCATTTTTGATTAATTGTTTATATTTTTTGTTTATCCTGACCATGGCTAAAATGAATGGCTACGAACCTACTACTATCAGTAAACTTCAACACTAAAAACAGGAATAAAGAAGACAAAGAGACAACCGATACAGCACAACGTCATACATTTACTTACACAGGACCAGAAATATAAGGACGACCTTTTTCGCAAAGAAGACATACCCAACCAACATTAAGAACAGGCAACACTCTGAGTCCATAATCTCAGGACAACGACAGGAACAACTGACAAATTTAGTTCCACCGAAATATAGAGACTTACTTGTACCTGCAAACATACTTATATATGATAAACTGAACGAACACTAAAAACAATATTTACGGAACTCATACGGTCATACAAACGGAAAAGGGAAGACTCCAACTTTGCATTAATCCATCATACTTAAGGACACACACACCAAGGGAAATAGATGAATTTAAGACACTACTGCATCCTAGTACAAAAGGACAAAGACTAAATATACTTGAAAACATGTAAATCTACAAAACAAAAAGACATTATAAAAAAGCAGGTCAACACAATAATATTAATAATTAAAGTTCGAACTATTAAAAGATTAACCTTGCATAACTTCTTCCTAAACGCGAACACTGACTCACCAGTACAAATTGAATCACGGCTTGAAAATGATTTCTTCACATCAAATGCGCTCGCCATTTACACAAAACGGACAACAGCCAGAAAGGATAAAGAAAAAATAACAAATAACAGCTTAATTAAAAGTATTCAAACATTTTTCAAAATTTAATAAGCTGTGACATTGACATCTTCAATAGTTGATAAAAACCTCTCAACAATTTTCCCAACTTTCAAGGTGAGCGAGCCACTGTAAAACAGTGATAAACATTTTCAGTTTTATTTTTATTTTTTTTAATAGTAAAATATACACGATTACATATCTATCACCACTACAAAAGTTAAACAATATAATAGAATTAGATAAAGCAATTTAATTTCAAAGTAAAATTTGCTGTACAACAAATAAAAAACATCTCTTGAAGTTTGACAACACATGGCTGCTGCACTTGTAGAATATTTTTTAAATATAATAAAACTCATTATCATTTTTTATTTAAGTTCGATAACATTTAATTCGGGGTATTCGGGTCGCTTGCTGTTACGCATTTGGCCAAAAATGGTTAAAATTAATATACAAGCCATTTTTTTATAGAGATGTAGAAGTTTAAATTGGCAACACTTTTTAAACTGGCAATCATTTCGTGGTTATGTTTAATTTGGTTTGGCATTTCAACATTAATAGACTGACGCCTGTACAACCAGGCTTCCAAGTTGTGCAAACTTATTTTGAAAATCTGCAATCGACATAGACTATACTGATTTCATAAATTAATTTTGTTTAGCGGTGAAGCTCACGGTATACTGCTGTCATTCTAAACTGTGCTTAGTAGTGCTAAACTGTGCTTAGTACAGTTTAGAACACGACTTTAGAATAATGTCATCCCATCGAAATTGCTCGCCGTTATTACCAAAGAAACAGCCAGCAAAGATGGAAGGGAATGACAACAGAATTTCATTTAATGGCGGAACAAATTTAAACAACTTAATACCAAGCTCACTTATGTTTACTAATTTTATTTATTTATGGGGATTAAATTAATTTTGGGTTAAAATATAACTGGGCATTCAAATCTGAGAATTGCACGTGAAAGTATCCTTAAAAAATAAGAACTACTGCATCATCAGTTTCGTCAGGTTGGCTGCGTTAATAACTCAATGGCAATGCGAATTTTTTGACTTAAGATGCTTTTTCTTGTAATCAGGCTCCTTCTGAGACCGCTGTGGAGGCTCACGGTATTGTGTTGCTGACAAAAGACCAAAACAATGAAATCTTAGTGACCGTAATGATGCGAACATAGGCACAAAGTGTTGAGAATAAGCCTCGGAACATTAACTCGTCGAGGTTTACAACAATTGGCCATCACTACAGACTTTTTGTGCAACATTATGAAATAAATATCTTCATCTTCACATTCATAAAGTTCAAGAATTAAAGCTGACTGGCCATAATTTACGTTGAACAGTTGCGAAATTGCTGTTTGAAAAACTGAACGAAAACAATATATTTTTCAAGAAAATCATCTTTTTTTTTTTTATAAAAAAGAGAAGTAGCACTTCAGGCAACAATGCCTATTTAGTCAAGTACTGTGCTCTATTCTTTAGGAAAGGCATAGAGAAGAGATGATACAGGTGGTGAAAGTAGAAGATAGTTACGGAAATTAACTGTCGTATAAGACAGCACAGTGACCAGTGACCATGCCTTCATCGCTGAGCAGCGCCACCGACAGTCAATTTTTATTTTTTGTAGTGAAAAAAAAAACAAGGTCTTTGTTGGGAATCGAACCCACAACCCCCAGTTTTATAAGCTAGACACTACCTACTAGCCTGTAGGGGTAATCTTTAGTCTTATTTTTAGTCATAAGAAGCAAACGTCGCATACGGGGCTCACAAAATTTACAAACAGTGCTCGAAAAACCATTGAGCCTCTTCACATTAGATGAAAACAACTTTTGTTCTTGCCAAAACACACCAGACTAATTAATCTAGCACAAAATTGTATACGTATACACAGATTTGTGTGTGTTAGTGTTTTTTATTCATTTCACGTTTGTTTTTCGTTCGGTATACACCACAGTATACGCATTACAAAATAAATATGGCTGGATTAAGTGATGATGAAAAGTTTGTTTCTAATTTTATTTTCTGTAAAATTATTTTTATTCTTATTCGACCTTTTTTATTTTAATTAAATAAAATTTTTTTTTCAATTTGTTAATAATTTTTGTTATTAAAAATTAATTTTTCCCGAAGAAGCTTTCCATAGGAAAGCGAAATATTGAAAAAATATATCGTTAAAATTTAATTAAAAAGACCGTTTAAAAGATTAACACATATTGAATTTTCTGTAAAATATAAAAATATTATAACAAAAACTTGAATTCAATAATAATAAAATCTCAATCATTTAGTTTTCATGTGATTTATTCAGGTTACAGGTATAAAGGTAAAAAAGATAAAAATAAATAGCATAAAATTTGAATTCATATTAATATTTACACTACATTAGCCAACTGAAGACTAAAAATCGCTCTGTTCTCGTTGTGCGGGGTTGAAGCTGGTAGAAAAATTGTGCCAACCAAATTCTCTTCACCGAAAATGCCTACAAACCATGTTAGACCAGCACAACTAATCCAATGTAAACAGGCTCATTATATCTAAAGAAAGTTGTTGACAGGTGGCTTAATTTTGCTTACAGTAAATGTGTATAATTTGGTAGCGTTTTTCAAGTGTAAATCACTTGTTTATACTTTGCCAGAGTATACTTTACATAAGTGTCAAAGAGTAAGCACAATATAACAGTTAATTCTTGCTTAAGTTCTAGCGAGCTTAAAACACACATCACCAAGGCTCATGATGTTGCTGCCCATATAATTTCTATTATTTACAAAAAAAAATTATTTATTTAATAATTTTATTATTTCAATTTATTATTTTAATATTTATCAATTGCAAGTTGTCACATCTATTTGATATAACAAAAAACTTTAATTTTTATAAACGTCTAAAAATTATCTTCTTAAGATTATTATCAATTAAAACGTGAGAATTTTGACAGTTCTGAATTTATTTTAAAATAAATTCAGAACTGTTGAAACTAAAACAGTTAAATAGTTTGAAGTATTTAAAAAATGAATTTAAACAAATTTTAACAAAATAGAAATTATCTGCATGAGATAATAGTATTATGTATTATAACAGTTAATTATTTTGTTAATTGATTGTTTTGTTTTTGATTAAAATGTCTAGATCTAATATAGTATCATGTTTGTCGACTCTAAACAAAACTTAACCCCTTAAACGAAAATAACGACAGACTATGCCCTCCATCGCAGATTTAAATACTTTGAAACTTGAAAACAACCGTTATAATATTTATACATTAACTTTACTTTAGTTTGTTCTCTAGAATTCTCTCATTGTACAATAGATAACTGTACTATCCGTTTTGTAAAAGAAAACATTATGTTTATAATTTCGTTCCTATTCAGTTTTTCAATGAGTTAAGAGTACTCTAAAGTAGATTTAAGAAGATAAGGACAGTACCAGGTTGCCTGTACAATAGAAAAAAGTAAATCTTGAAATTTCTCGGATTACGTGTATTTGTTTACCCTTTTTTTAATGTTGCCATACTTGTCCTGAACATATCGTACCCTAAATACAAAAGGGTCACAGTTCAAAATTTTCAAAAACTGTTTTTTTTTTTTTTTTCAATAAATTAATTCAGAGTACACATCTCTAACTACTGCAAAAAAAAGTTTCACATCACTATCTTCTTTAACTGGAAAAACACAGTTATGGTTATTTTCGTGTAAAGTGTGTTGCTTCTGCACAGTGAACTAAAAAGTTTTTTGCAGGGTTCAGAATTTTTCATTTATGAACATTCAAAAATCAACATTCACGATATTTTTCATAAATGAGAAATCTAATATTTATATTTATTTTTCACACTCATAAACGAACAACAAAAAATGTTCTGGTTATTTTCATACATGAATGCGAACAACAAGAATTATTAGTCTTATTCATATGTGATAAATGATAAATTAGCTACTTCTCATTAATGTTATTTTTCATAAATGTACATGTTCATTTATGAACGTTGAAATTTTATAAAATTTCTCATAAATGAACGTGAAAAAATTTTTTACCTACGATCGCAGTTTACCGTAAAATGTAGTAAAAACACATGGGTACATATTAACTCAAAATACAATATTGCAATATATTCGAAAAGATATAAAAAAAAAAACTTTTTTTTCTGCATACGCCGACAATTGAGCATTATCAAATATGTGCGTTTATGTACGCGAATGCTTAACGCACATATTTTTACGACCTTTTCATTTATGAAAAATTATCAAAATTGTAAATATTCAAAAATGAACACTTGTGTGTTTCTCATTTTTTCACTTATGGATAGAAAGAAAAAAAAATAAATCGTTGCATTCACAAATGAGAAAACACAAAATAATTTGTAGTCTCTCACACATGTATGAGAAGAAGCGGCTAAAAAATGACATGTACATATTCATACATGTATGAACAGTGAGTGAATACTTCGCTACTCCGGTTTTTGGTCTCCCCTAAAAATTTTAGTATTTTGAGTTGTGATGCTTTTGTATTTAGGGTGCGATATGTTTTTAGTTTGTTATGCTGCGTTTGTTTGTTTATTTTTAGTTTGGTTTGTTTGTGAGAGATACAATATCGGGTGTTTTTTATAGAGGTATAGAACTTTATGTTAGCATTTTTTTAAACTGGCGGTCGTTTTGTCAGCTGTTAAGTGTTTTATGTTTGGTTTGGCATCTTAACATAAATAGTCTAACGCCTCAGCAACGCTTCCAAATTAAATTAAATTGGATTACCCCCCGGGGGCACATATATATGGTCTTTGGAGAAAGCAACAACTTAGACCTGTGCAACTGGAGGAAAAAGGGAGCCCAGTCCCCTGAAGTCAGCAGGGGTACAACTGGAAACTCCACTTTATTTCCACGAACATCAGTGATCCGCAGAGTTCCGTTATTTGTCTCTTTAGACACTTAACTGTTCTCTGACTGATTATTGAGGTTGGCCCTATATGGGAGTATCGTGGTGGTTGTGGTTTCGCGGCCCCATATCAGTCTATGGTTCTATGGTGGCGGGGTTCATTTCACCTTTAATAACACCTACCTGGTGAAATGTTCCCAAATCCAATGAGCATGCTAGACATGTGTTCTGGACAGGAGTTGGAAAGTCTCCAAATCTCAAGCAAGGAGTGATGATTTGCAGCCCTGCTCTGGAATCATTAAAGTTGCAACTAGGAAAGACCTGTTGCATAGAATTATAGCTTCGGCTTCCTAAGACAAGCATGACGTTCCAAATTATGCAGTGGTTTGACCACCATCTGATTAAGACTACATAGTCAGGCGCAGATGTAAATCTAATCACACAGTTGTGTAAATTGGGCCCAAAATAATAATGCCGTTGATACTGATTTTTATAAGCGAATTTTGGTTTGTCATGTAGCTTACTTGCGTTTGAATGGATACGTCAATAAATAAAACTGTGTATGCTATGTTATGATATCTGTTGCATTTAGAAAAACTGACTGTTTGGTGTGCTTTATGAACTAGTGGAATGACTCATTGGTTCATACTTCAATAGTGACTGCGCTATAGAACCATATTTACTGACTTTTTCGTTCATGAATTAAACAACCAGGATGTGCAGGAGATACGATTTTAACAAGACTTGCCAGAAATGATTTATTGAAGAAAACAATTCTCATTTCGGACCCATAAATTGGCCTCCAAAATACGTGCGTTTTAACGTCGCAAGTCTACGCCGATAAACCTGCAGCATTATTGCCGATATATGCCCACAAATGTTGAAAATTTGTTCTCCAATTAGACTATGTTCGAGCCAAAACGTGGCGATCATATGCCAGAAATCATTTTTAAATTATAATGCGTTGCTTCAGAGTTGCGCTTTGATATTCGCAAAGCAAAAAGTTAATCAACATTCGACTTTTTGTTCGGAATCTTTTTGGTGTATTTCTTCAAAATTGCAAGCAAAGTGGCCGGTGAGGTCGGGGTCTTGGTAAAGACTTCGCATCCAGAACTTGCGAGTTGGAATTTTTTCTAAAAGCTCCACTGCTTCATACATCATTAGCACAATAACTATAAATTCCAATACGATTTGTACTGCAAAATTTTTAAATTGAATTTTTTTAAATAAAAAAAATTCTAAAATTGCAAATAGCTTTTGTTATATAAACAAACACTTCACAAGTGTTGTCAAAGTTTTTATTGTGACATACAGCATTCGATTTACGCTTTTTCCTTAAAGTTTAAAATGTCACGGAAAGCAACACAGTTGGTTGTGACTGGCCCTTAAGTATTTTAGACACCTCAGCTCTTTTTTGCGAAGTTGAAAATACAGTGCACTGCACTTATGGTTGCGGTGCACTCGCGAAATTCTCTGATGCTCAGTTTTTATTTTGACTTGGACCATTTTTAAAATGAAGGGCACAGATGATAAATATACACCGTCTGTCTAAAACCACTTTTAATAATTTATTCTAATTACAGAGATGATAAATTTTGGCAAAAAAAGAAAAACCCGCTCCATGAAAACTTTAACAAGCGAATTGATCATATTTCAAGATGGAGGAGCTATTACAAGAACAAATATGATTGATTGCTTGTAAATGAAACAATTGAATGAAATGAGTCTGTAATTTGAAGAGCTGCTTGTGACATTTTTGTTATCTCATTACTTAAGTTTTCAGTTTGAATGACGCGTTCTTTATATTTCTTTGGTTTCTTAAATAAAGAATTCACTCAAGATCCTTTTTAATTTTAACTTCAATTATTCTTTTTATCTCTTAACTCTGTTGTAGGCATCGTTTTTAATTTTAAGTAAGTTTTTGAAATCTATTTTAATATTTTATTTATTTTTTATTAGTTTGCTGTCAATGTAACTAACAACTATTAATCTTTTTTGTTTTTTGTTTTTCTTTTCCTTTTAATTAATCTTTCTTTTTTTAGGAACTGTTAAATATTTAGCGCCTACAGATGCCATGCATATGCTTATTGATCAAGAATATATTTTAACGTAGATGGGACTGTTTTATTTACAAATATTTTGTGGAATAATTTTTTTTTTTTTTTATAATATTTAGTTGGTCACGTATTTATTTGTGTATTGTAGTTGTATTTAGAAAATTTTGTAATTATTTTTTTAATATTTTAAAGTTTAATTTATTAATAAAAACCAATAATGTTTGTACTTTAATTTTTATTTTAGTATAAAAAACAAATAATAGAATTATTGCTTTTATAAGTATTTTAGTATTTTCTTTTCTTCACAAATTAAGCATGTTTTTCTAAGTAAAAATAAGTCAAAATAAAACTGCATGTAAAAATATGGTTATTGTATGTTTCAGAGCTGTAAATGAATTAATTCACGAATCATTTATGCATTGAATTATGAACTAACTCCTTTCACACAAAAAACAAAAATGAATTTGTCTAATGAATTGTAATTCGTTTTTATTTTCAACTGAATTTATAGAATTAATGAATTCTCTTCTTAAAGAAATAGCAATGTAAAATAAACATGAACTTAAGTCGAGCTAAAAATTATTTATTAGTCTACATTTTTATTTTATATTAAAAAAAACCAAAGTAAACATATTTCTATATAAAAAAAGAAACAAACCAAAACATAACCTGGCGAACCCTCTAAATTAGATAATTGTAAGAATTCTGTAATTTTTATTTCTTTCCAGTTCTAAGCTGTAGAACCAGCAATCTATTTTTAAATTATAAAATATCTTATTAAAAATAAATTTGAGGTCCAAAATAAAATAGGTAAATAACGAATCACGCCTGTTCTGAAATGAAGCGTATTCCATTGTTGCATGCTTACGCTTACATCAGTATTCGGAAATGATGCTGCCTCTGTTATTATGAGTGACATAAGTATTAGGGAATCAGGAGCTCTTGATGTTCTTGGTATGACAATATACTGTGATGTTCGATAGACTAAGCATATGTTTCAGATTTCCAAAGAAAGCTTTCAAGTGCCTCGGTTTTCTAAAATGGTGTAAAAGACATTTAACTCCATCCGATTTGCGTACTATTTGTAATATCTACATATAAAGGGTCCGCCAAATAACTTATTTTTGTTTATGTTTTAAATGCTATAAACAAAACTACTGAATACTTTTTCAAATTTCTTTTATTATTTGAAAGTACCATCCTTCCGGTTAATAATGGAAAATAATTTCATTCAAATGGCTGCCTCGGCTGGCCATGCAGTAGCCTACATGGTCGGTCCAATTTTTAAGCACATTATCGATTGTGTGCAGCTGTATTTCACCAATGGCTTCACGAATATTGTCTTTTAAAGCGTCAATTGTCTCTGGCTTGTCGGCGTAACACTTATCTTTGACGGCACCCCACAAATAATAGTCCAACGGTGTCAAATCGCAGCTCCGAGGTGGCCAAACGACATCAGCTCTGCGGTTGATAAAACGATCTTCAAAAATAGGGCGCAGAACATATAGCTTCGACTGTGTGGCACGTAGTGCCGTCCTATTGAAAGCAACTGTTGCCAATATCCTCCTCTTTAAATTTTGTGAACAAAAATTTGTTCAACATGGCCTGGTAACGGTCGCTATTGACTGCAACGGACACTCCTTGCTTTTTTTCGAAGAAAAATGGCCCAATTATGCCACTGGACCAAAATCCCCACCAAATAGTGACTCGTTTTGGGTGCATCGGCTTTTCAATGTATGCGTGCGGGCGCTTCACGCACACTTTCTACCACAGCAGCAATATTCTCGGATGTACGCACTGTTTTTGGCTTTTCACGCTTTGGTTTATCGACGAGGATGCCAGTTTCTTTCACTTTTGTCACAAGATAACGAACATACTGAGCTAACGGTGCTTCTCTTTTTCCAAAATTCGTACGCAATTTTCGCACACATTCTGCAACATTACCATGATTTTCAAAGTAATGTCGCAATATTTCCCAGCATTGTTCAAGCGTATATATAACCATATTCGTTCAGTGGAAGTATTAAACAAATTATCTGTCAAATCAAATATGAGCTAAGTGTTACCATTCACGAAATAAGCACTAGTTGAAAAAAAAGTTAGATGGCGGACCCTTTATCTGCCTAAAAATGGTATGCAACTCTCCAAAGTCTATTTTGGAGTTGCTCGCCCGGGTGCATGAGAGGGCCAAGTGGCATTGACGCAGTGTGGGTTGTATTTCACTGTTTTATCGTAACAACTGCTTTAATGAAAGTGAGTCACTTGTTTCCGTTACTCGCACGTTTTTGCGCTGAGGGCCCTTTCATTTGTGGTTGTTTGGCCGGTAAATCTTACTACGCATTACACGAAAGATATGTTTTTTTAGCAGGACAGTCCGTATGTGGAATAAACTCCCTCCAGAGGTGTTTCCTGTCCACAAATTAAGAATCCTATATTTCTGCTCCTGCTAACGGTATTTAAACAGAATTTGGTATTTCGATTGAGTGAACAGATTTTAAGTTCTGCTTCAAATATGGGAGGGATTTGATAAAGACGCGTAGTACCTCCCATACAAATCTTCTTTATGTATATAATTCTACTGTACGTGTGTATGTCACTGAATAAATTTTTTTTGCATGCGTTTGGGTGCCACCTTGGATGGTTTACATTCACAAACCAGCCCGGCAGATGGCGCTGCAGTCGGTATCCAGGTTATTCAACTACACTGCAACTACACGACTAGATCGACTTGAATGAATTTTTGTGTATTTTTTTTTTTTTTTTTTTTTTTTTTTTATAAGAGAAGTTGCACTTCAGGCAACAATGCCTATTTAGTCAAGTACCGTGCTACATTCTTTAGGAAAGGGATAGAGAAGAGATGAAACAGGTGATGAAAATAGAAGGATAGTCGGAAATTAACTGCCGTATAAGACAGCACAGCGACCAGTGACTATGCCTTCATCGCTGAGCAGGCCCACCGACAGTTAATTTTTATTTTTGTAGTAAAGAAAAACCAAGGTCTTCGTTGGGAATCGAACCCACAACCCCTATACTGACAAGCTAGTACACTACCTACTAGCCTACAAGGGCACCTATTCAATGCATTTAATTTTTTTGTGCGCTGTGTTTTGATATTATATGGTAGCACATTTACGTAAATATGCCCAATGTTTACTTTAAAAATACACACATAAATACGCCATAAATTCGTCGCCAGCCGCCAACTGCCTACAATGTTCATTGACAGATGACTGTGGACTCGATTACTGCCGCCGTGGGCATCGAGCTTATTTGTTTGCGTTTCTTCTTTGCAATCTCACAAATTCGTTCTCAATGGGTCAGCTAGTTTTTTTATAATTTTTTAGAACTACACGCTTAGGAATAACTTCTACGAATTTTGATAAATAATTTTTTATTTTTTTCCTAGAAAAAGATTGTCTATTTAAAATTGGATTAAAATTAAGTTATAAAAATTTATATAATTTTATACGATTAACAAACAATTTATTTAAATTTATTTAATTTATAAGTAGATATTTTAATATATAAAAAATTTAAAAAAAGAAAAAAACAAGTCTTTTTTTAATTAATTTTTAATAATTGATTTATACTGTTTTGATACTTATTGGGTTTGTTTACCAATTAAGGATTCCTCCTGCTGTTGTTTTTGTAATTTACGTTGTAATTCTTTCTCCTTGCACATTTGTATGTTTATGGCTCTTTTCTAGAATAAAGAAACTTATTTGTAATCTTTTCAATAACTCCATAATTAATATTTTTATATTTTTTTGTAAATAAAACTTTTCTGGCTAAAGCATGTTTAAGTCCATAATTTAATAAAATATATTTTAATAAATGAATAAATGGAAAAATATATTTTCTAAAGATTTTTCTGCATTTTCATATTTAACCGAGGTAAGTAGAGGCTAAAATTCACAAAACACCTGCCAGATTTTAATCTAAATATATATCGATATTAGATATCGCAAAATTTCATTTTAATTCGATATCAAATGTCTTTTATTTGAAGAAAATTGTTCCTAAAGTTCTAAATTTCTTTCTCTTAAATAAAAAATCCTCCCCGTTTCCTGAATGATTTTAAAATTTTATGAAAGATGAATTTTGCAAAAGAAAAAAATATTAAGAAAAGAAGGAAAGGCTGTTAGAGAAACGACTGCAAATAAAAAAATAGTCAGATCTTTATGAAAATCATAATATTACACGACTGATTAAAATACAAGAGAGCCGTAAGAATGGTTCCCACACATAAAGGGTTTTTCAATAAGAAGTTTGTTTTCTAAAACCAAATAAAACAAAAAAATTTAAATTAAAATTATTTCAATTTTTATTATATTACGCAGTAAAAAGTTCGGCAATTATGTATGAAAAATGTCCACCACGGTCACACTGACAGATGTCGATTCTTTCATCAAAGTTTTTAATCACTTTTTGCCAAAATGGTGTTTCTATTTCATTAAGCCATCACGAATTTTGAGTTTTAAGGCTGACAACGATTTGATTGGCTCTATATAGACTCTGTCCTTAACAGAGCCCCACAAAAAATAATCCAGTAGTGTTAAAACACATGATCTGGCTAATTGTCGTGAAATTAGAGATCGGGGAACTTAGTTTGCAATAAATTGATCGTTTCATTGGCTGTGTGACACGTCCTGTTGAAACCACATGTCAGTGATATAATTCTCATCAATAATAGGTCAAAATTGAGTTATTAGCATCTCGCGACAACGTGATCTATTGACCGTTACCGCATTTCCACCCTCATTTTTGAAAAAAAAAACACGACCCAATCATGTCTCCACTGTTGAGCACGCAAAGGCTTCTCAATAATCGATCTAGGATTTTCAGAAGCCCAAATGCGGCCATTTTGACAAGTGAAAATGGGCTTCATGTGAAAAAATGATTTTTTGAGAAAAATCAGCCGGTTGTTCCTGAATAAATTTTGGCTATGTGAATGGTCGGTCGACTTTAATTCCTATACTAGTTGCATCTTGTAAGACTTCAAAGTCAAATCCTTACGCAAAACTCGCCATGTGATGGTTTTGGATAACCCCAACTGTTGAAAACGTCGAGGAATTGACAAAGTTAGATCTGCTTCAACACTGCGACTCACGACTGCGATGTTTTCAGTAGAACGACGCGTTTGAATAGACGTTAGTGTTTACACATTTTTAAATTTAATAACCAAATTTTTAATAGCGTTTTCAGAAGGACGAGTATGTTGTCTGAAAATATCACGAATTTTACGCAATGT
Source organism: Trichopoda pennipes (assembly GCA_030448955.1). NCBI lineage: Eukaryota > Metazoa > Arthropoda > Insecta > Diptera > Tachinidae > Trichopoda > Trichopoda pennipes. The sequence goes on along the minus strand of JASKUP010000175.1, from coordinate 11,795,387 downwards.
AACTTTAACAGAACCAACATTTTCATGGTGGACTTTAATTATTTTAATGCGATTTTCGTGCGAAATTGAATTCATTGTAACAATGGCCAATGTATCAACTACGAATACGTTAAAAAACTCAAGGTCAAAACTATCATGTTGCTGATGCTGCAACAATTGAAAAACCCAATATAAAGATGATATTTTCAGCATTCAAACCTGCCAGGAGTATGTCCTTATAACTGAGAAGCGGAAAATAATTAAAGGCCGTTGCACGATAATAATCCGCCATGAACTTTAAACCACAGAATATCGTGCACATAATTCGCACCAAGGATTCTTTCTTAAAACCACTAAGAGCGTTATTATCATAAATCAAGGTTTTCACCAGACTAGTATTGGGGAATGAAATCTTTACCCCAAAATCCAGCGCAGGGAAACCTGTGGGGGATAATAAGATAAGAAAAAAAATTATCAACTCACCCAACATTTACTTGGAATTATTGATTTCGGTCTCCGCGCGAAATCCTTATCTTGAAGTGTTTTCTTAACTTCAAATTGTTGAGTTTGATTAAAACTTAACGAGATAGAGTCATACAGAAAAACATCAGGATCGGAATCTATATGCCTTGGACAGGTAATACCCAACAACAACCGAAAATTTTTTTAGCACTTCGCCTGGGGCACACAATATTTTTGAATGAATTCAGAAATAACTACGGCAATAAACCGATATACCCTAGATGTAACAGCAACCTTACAGACAAACACATTCTCATTGAACCCCTAAAAAGAACATTTTTTGGTCACGAATTAGCCTACAATATCCTCCAAAATTCATCCACATCGAACATCAACAACATCTGCTCTTATATAAAACAAACCAAGCTAAGAATCTGGAGTAATACTTAATGAACCAAAAAAATAAACTACTAAAATACTTGTAAGCATTAACTTAGAGCCGGTAGCCTTTGCGGCTAGCGCTTATTGAACTTGTTTTTGTATTAAAATTGTTTCGTAAGAGTAATAAATTAAATGAAATTAATATTTTTCTTATCACGGAATAAAGGGTGGAAATAATCAAGAAAATAAAAAGATTAACTTTTTCCGTATTTCAAAAACACTTACCTTTAATTCTTTTGTTCGCCGATAAATATTTTGCATGTGTTTTTTGATTTTCAACAATTTTTCACGATAGACTTTAACATTGTTCATCTGTAAGTTAATAAAGATTAAAATTAAACTTTTATAAAGAAACTTTTGTGATTAAAAACAATATGATTTTAATACTAAATAAAAAATAATAAATTGACGATAATAAAGATAAAAAATATTTAAGGTTGTTTTTGAACACAAATTTTATAAAATTATTTTAATTGCTGTAGTATGAAATATAACAGTTATAAAAGTGTGATAATGTGTTTTTTTTTATCAAACTATAAGAAATGACAACTTTTATTGTACGTAAGTCTTCGTCTAACGTTGTCCATTATGTTGTAAAGATTTGTTTTTTTTCGGACCAACACACAGGGGATGACCCCTACTCCTCCAATGCGTTGTGCCAGAACTAAGAAATTAGATTATGGGGAGGAGGGTTTAGTGTTTGTGCACATTCGATTTGAATTTTCCTACATTGAAAGTAACAAGAGAGACCTCCGGACGGAATTTATTCAAAATACGAACTGTTCTGCTAAAAAAACAAATTTTCCCTGTAATACATAGTGCGATTCACTGACCAATCAACTACAAATTGATAAACTCTCAACGAAAAGCGTGTTAAATGCAAAAACGTGCGAGTAAGGGGAGCAACAAGATCCCTAATTTCATTACAGCACTTATCATTGCAGTAACGATAAAACTGTGAAATACAACCCACATTAGGTCGATGCTCTAGAAAATCAGAGTTGGATACCTCACTGTCCCCAATAAGCCTCTTGACGCTCTCTTGTACGCCGTTAAGCAACTTTAAAGGTGACTTTGACATGAGAATTGTATTCCAGTTTTTGTCGTATATAGACGGTATAATTGTATGATGATCGGATGGAGTGAAGCATCTTTTATACTGCTTTAGAAAATCGAAGCACTTGAAAACTTCTTTAGAAACCTAAAAAAATGTGCTTAGTCCATCGAACATCACACTGGATTTTCATGCCATGATCATCAGGAGCTTACGATTTCTCAATACTTATATCACCCATAGTAACAGATGCAGCATTGAGTCTTACAAGCATTAATATCGATCCTATTCGCACGACCCTATGATGAGATCATGATTGAGCGTATTATTCATGTTTTCTTTGGGTATGATTTTACGTCAACCCGATTTCGGCTATTTGCCATCTTCAGTGTTCTCTCTACACTCGGGTTGACGTAACATCATACCCAAATACAGTAAACCCCGTCGGAGAATATACGCACTTATCATTCATGTTTTTCTTTTGCAACCCATCTCCAACTGTTCCGGGTTATTTCTGAATGAATACAAATGACAAATTGTGCTATTATCTGCGAAAGAAAGTTGAAAGTTTGACAAAGAAGGTCATTTAGAAAAATAAGAAATATGATAGGAGAACGAACGGAGCCTTGCGCTACTCCTGAATTAATCTTGAATTCGTTATAAAGATTATGAAAATATAACCTCTTTCATACTGAAACCTTCAACAAGTTTGAATCATTAAATGGCTTCTTCGTTTCTCAGTATGAAATAAATTTATACATTTTTTAGTTTTTCCTGATTCAAACTTCTTTAAATTTGGGGTTAACTGAACAACAAACAAACTGTGGTGTTTATAATATTTTATAAACTAATTAAAAAGTTAAAAGCTCATCATCATGTTAAGCAAAAATGAAAAATTGTTCATTTAGGTAGGTTACAAAAAGGGAACAAAATTGCTGGAAAACAAAAATGTGATGCTGTTTTCGCTTATTGCAATGTTAAAAAGTTCAATAAAATGTAGGCGAATTAATCATCTTGGATCAAGTTAAAACAAACCCCCTTTAACTTTTTTTTAACACTCAAAAAACATTCTAGTTGTTTCTTTCTATTTTAACCAAGGGCACTTAATTTTCCTGGTTTGTTGGTTTTTAATATTTTTAAAAAATGTTGAAAGAAACAGTTTTAATTTTCTCATGCCCAAAAGCTTAAATTCGTCATGTTTATTCGCTTCTCTTGCTCTCCTTCCATAATAAAAGAAATTACTATAGTGATAAAACTATTTTTTTTAATTATAAATATTTTTTCATTATTTTAGGAAAAAATCTACTTTAAAAAACACATTTTATTTCAATAAATAGGTATTTATCCCGTACATATTTCAATAATTATTACTATAAAACAGATTTAAAAATAATAACAAAATGAATTTAGAAAATAGTTTTTAAATATTTCACTTACCATTTCATATAATTTGGCCATCTCAGCATTATCCAACTTAAACTTTTCCGCTGATAAATCAATATAAATTTTATTTTGTTTTTGTCTTCAAAAAAAGATGTCGGAAACATTAAAAAACAATTTGAATTTATAAACGTAAATACTGTTTTGGCACTTACATTAGTTCCTTAAGTTGTCCTTTGGCTTTAGCTATGGGAGGAGCATAAGTTTTTAAAACTCCGGCAGTTAATTGTAGAGCCCCTAAGGAGGTAGTTTCCAGTCCTGAATCCAAGGCAGTTGTAGCTGTTGCAGCATGGTTTGTATAAAATTTGCTATTATTATTTGTTGCATGTAATTCATCTAAGCCTGTTAGGGGAGTAGAGTTATTTGGTGCTGCTTCCACGTTTAATGGTGAACTAAATGCTGATAAATCATCAGCAATACTTTTGAAAGAAACACAAAACAGGTAATTGTTTAATATTTTTATCTTTATGGCTGCAGTCACACACAATCATAAACAGGTACGTTTTTAATAATTTGTATAATTTCACATGTTTAATACAATGAAAACTCCCATACCTATTGAAATTATTACTTTTCAACATATTTAATTAATTCTGCTATTAAATTAAAGCAAAATAATACTAACAAAATTAATAAATAAATAACTTTTAATAATTTAGTAAATACAAAAACAACAACAACAAAAGTAAACAATAAAAGAAACTCAATACACAGCTGTTTTTGATTGTTAGATTATAAAGAGAGAGAGAGAGAGAATAAAGAAACTTACCACAGGTAGAGTTATAGACTTGTATATAAACAAACTGCTAACAACATTTTTGTTTATGTGTTTATAAACTTCTTTGATTACATTGTGTTTAAATATACGTTTTCCTTATATACAATTTGTTTTTTTATTTTAATATTTGTTGTGACTAAACGATTAATCGAATTTAAATTCACCTTTCAAAAACCAAATCTAATTGTTATATAATAAACATTATTCTTAAAGGTTCCATTGATCTTATTTTAATAATATTGACGTCGCACTAACGGTTAAAGACTAGTGTAGAAGTTGCAAAGAATAATGCGTCTATTTTGCTTACGACACAATTCACAATTTTTACTAAACTATATATACCTTCCTGGAAAAATTCGCCCCGGTAGAATTCTTTGCCTTCATTTGTGCTTTAAAATGAGCTCAGGTTTAAGACTAAAATAAAAATTGCTGTAGCCGGCATTTAACACAAGCCCATTATTCAGAGATATTACAATTGCAGATCTGTTGGCATCTCTGCTCTGTTGTAACATGAGTCATAGGAAGCCTATTTGTACCATGAAGTTTTGCGTTAAGGTACCGATAACTACTACTTTTTCCTTTATCTCTATATTGAAGCGAAGCATTCGCGTTGGATATGCTTTCAATGCATAGAAAATTATTTGCAATTAAAAAGTAAAATATTTTTAAAAAGCACCGAGTACAGTTGTTGATGAAAATAATAAGATTTATTTTCATAAGTAAGACCCCACGATCTTTTTTAGTTAACTTTCCAGTGCATTAATAATCCAAATGTACATTAAATTGGAATCACTATATTGATTACTGGGAGTTGTGCTAATTTCATTGAATGCTCAACTTAACTCAGCAGGAAACCTTTAATCACATTTTAGAAAGCTTTTATTTTATATTATTTAAACGTTTTTTGGCTAACTGAGAAGTGGACTAACAAATCAATATACGCAAACATCAAATCTTAAACAAAATACCAATAATTAATATACAAGGTTAGTTTTTTTTTCAATTTTTTTCTAAGTGTATTTTAAGCAATCAAAATTAAAAATAAATTGCAAAAGTAGTCAAAATGTCAAGAATTAAATGTGTGTGCCGAAGGGCGAGAAAACCACAAAGGAGAAAGTTGAAAAATTCCAGCTTGTGTCCTGTTCCATCCATTTTCCACCAGCCAAACAGTTCTTGTACCTGTAAACCTAAATTTGTGTCAATAAAAATTCACTTTCTATTGAAACTTGCCATTCTGAGTACAATTCCGCTAATTTTTCACCAGCCACACAAATAATTTCCACGTGTAGGCAGCACCTGCAAATAAAAAGCAAATTGTTTTGTAAAGAAACTAATGAAGCAGCCAATATTTACTAATATTGTGTCCAGTTCTGCCAATTTTCCACCAATCAAATAGTTTTTCGTTTAATTATTACTAATGTTTAATATTACGGTTTTTAATAAAACTTTACAAATAATTTTCGTTCATTTGTAGCTGTCATATATTTTTTTGTTAACGTCCGAGGTAAGAATTGTATGTATAGACCGAATTTACATTGTACGATTTTTGTCGCTGCAATTCTTAGTTTGTTGTTGTAAATAAGGGGTTGTTAAGAGGATAGTGGAACAGAGGAACTCTTCCACGAACTAAGAATTGCAGCGACAAAAATCGTACAATGTAAATTCGGTCATAGCTGCTTGCTTTTTCGCCTTCTGTTTTAATATGCCACCATTTATTTTCTTTTTCCAATTAAGAGTTTAATCGCATACAACTCAATTTTTATACTTCATAGTCCCGATTTACATTATACGATTTTTGTCGCTGCAATTCTTAGTTTGTTGTTTTAATTAAGGGGTGTAAAGAGAATAGTGGAAGAGAGGAACTCTGTAAAGAGAATAGGGGAAGAGAGGAACTCTACCACTATTCTCTTTACACCCCTTATTTACAACAACAAACTAAGAATTGCAGCGACGAAATTCGTACAATGTAATTCGGGACATACATACGAAAAACCTTAAAAATATGAGTTGCCACAGCTGTCACGCACGAATAGTTGTGTTATTTAAAATGGTTCTCAATGTGCTAATAACACAAATTCTAATTTTAAAATATTTTTTATTTAAATAAATATTTTATTTTATTCAAATAAAATTTTGTGATAATAAAAGCTTTTAAATTTTTTATATACTTTTGTAATGTTTATACATTATTTTTTTATTCATTATTATTTATTTCTATACCGTTTAAAATTATATTTAAAATAGTTATTAAAAAAATAAAAACTAAAATTTAACTAAAAATTTTAAGTTATTCGAAAAAGTTGGCGAAAAAGATATATAAAATTAAACTAAGAAGAATAATTTAAAGCTTGTTTAAAAATATTAAAATTATGAACAAATAAAATAACTTTTTTAAGTCATATGTACAACGAATAATCTTAAAAAATAATGTTTTTTTTTATTATTATTATTGTTAATTAATTTGAAATAAACCATCACAAAGCGCAACAATTATACAAAATTTGTTCTTTAAAGGGCGAAAATGGGGATAACAAAGCATGTGTTAATAATAATAACTTTTTAAAGTTTAGCCCTTTTTAAAATCATCTATTTCCAAAACTTTGGCTATAGTTTTACCCTCATCATCCTTTTCCAATTCGGCACGTGCACAACGACCACAACAATCAGCCGAAGGTTTATTTTCACATTCGCCTAATGCTGGAGGTTTAAAGTTGGGTGTCCATGGTCCTAAACTGCCGCTGGCATAAAAATCCATAGGATAGGAGTCTTGTTTTGGAGCTGCATTGTGTGGTGTATATTCCACATCACCCAAAACTACTGACAGTTCGTAGGGATTTAAAAGTGGTTTGGCAAAGGCTGTACCCCAATCTATAGATAAACGTGGGCAGGCTATTTGTACAAAAGCATCAATATTTTCAAATAAAGCTAATTTTTGTGGAAAAATTTCCGACAACAATATGGTGGTTGAATCAAAACCTTTGGCTCTTATGCGCTTCTCCAAGAATCTATGTACCCTTGAACTGCCTTGACGTCCTAAAGTACCCAAAATAATGCCAATCTTTTTGGCCTTTTTAGCCTTTTCAATTTCTTTATAACGCATAGACTGCATGGTACTGTGATCGTATTCTTCTATGGTGAATTTCTTTTCATAGGGATCGTATTTAAAAGCCTGCAAATAATTTTATTTTATTATTTTACTTAAACATATTCATATTTAAAAAAAATTAATAAAAAGAAAAATATATTTACCTTTAACTTTGGATTGGCAATCATAGCAGATTCCAAATGGAAGCGTCCATCTCCTAAATAAATAATTAATTTTGCTGTATCTGGCAGTATGGGCGAGGTACAACCGAGAATTTCTCCTGGACTTAAAGGTTTAGCTTGTGGCACTATAACATCATAGCCGGCTGCTTTTAGTTCAGCTGAGGCTGCCTGTAGTGTGGTAACAAATTGTATGGTACTCACTAAAGCCATTTGACCATCTTCAGGTTTAAAATTCAACTTAACAGAATCCAAAAAGTGTAAAGGATCAATTTTTATATCCACAAAAACATAAAGAACCTTAATGCTATCTGTTTGATCGATGGGTATTAAACAACTGTGACCATAATGTACCAATAATTCGGCTCCTAAAGCTTTGGCAGTATAATCATCAACACAACAAGCTCCATAAGTAACATCGCCCATTATAACTGTATCGGCATCGGTAAAGCTTTCTATTATATCGCTGATAATCATGGCATACATAAGCAGACCTTCAGGAAATTGTAGGGCTATACGTTTAGCTTTCATTTCCCTAATACGCCAAATGGTTTTATGTATTTCAAAATTGTAGTTAGAGGGTAAACGTTCAATGGCCTTTTGCAGCTGTGGATCGTCTAGCAAACTTTGAGGTATACGATTTATGCGTGCCTTAGGCTTAAATACTTTTTTGGGTTTAGCTCGTATTACCACGACATCAGTTGAGCTGTTGGCTTCGCTAAATAAATTTGTTTGAGTCATTGAGCCAGTTATACCAGCATTAGGCTGCACAATTTCCAACATTTTACTTTAAACTGAAATTGCCAAAAAAAAAGAAATGTCCTTAGAATAAGAAAAAAATCTATAAGGATAAAAAAATGTTAAAAATTAAATTAGTACAAAATAATATTCTGTTTTTAAAAACTTAATTAAAAACGTTTACATTTAAAAAATGTTTAAGAAATTGTTTTTAAATGTTTTCTAGAAAATGTGTAACGAGTTAATAACGTCGATAATAATTCGTTTTTTAAACGAATTAGAAATAAAATATCTCAAATAACAGCAATACATAAGTATAACACAAAAATTAAAACCACACTTTGAATTCGGCTCCAAAATTTTATACACATGCTGTTCAACAACACAAATAGAAAGATTGCAAAAACTACAAAATAAAGCTATGCGTTCAATACTAAAATGCAATATACACTCTAATTAAACTAATGCTGGACACACTGAAATCGTTGAATATTCATCAAAGACTGGAATTTTCATATTCATTCAGAATATGAAAATGGGAATCGCACCGAATTACTTTACAGAACAACTTGGCTATGTGAGGGAAGTACAACCATACCATCTTAGGAACATTGAAGATTTCCGAGTACCAAGGATAACAACAACAGCAATGCAACGACCTCTGTTCTTTAAAGGACTTAAAGTATACAATTTGTTACCAAATGGATATAAAAACAGAAAGAAATATTAATATAAGTAGAAGAAAGATAACACAATTTGTGAAAAACAACATAGTAAATCATTTTTAGTAAAGAGAAAATAATTATGTATGTGAAATTTGTAAAGTATTATAAATACTACTAAATAAATAAACTAAACTAATATGACAGGTTTTTCGGAGGCTAAACATCTGTCATTATAATTCAGTAGCATTACTCGAGGAAGATTGTTGTCAAACGCAAGAACTTAAATTAAAAAAGCTTTCGGATTCATTCTAAAGCAAGGAAATTGGGTTCTATATGAATTAAAGTCGAAAACGTTGAACTTTTTTGCATCGCATTGTTACTGGTGATGAAAAAAATATACATTACGATAGCCCCAAGCGCAAAAAATGATATGTAAAGCGCGGCCAACCGAACGTTTTACCCTGAACTTCATTAAGGACCCGGCTCCCGGCAACATAAATACAATTTACAAATATGTAAAACTATTTAAAAATTTTATCATACTAGTTGTATATTATCAACTGATGACCAAAGTAGCTAGTGGTCTTAACCTAATTTAATCTTCGAATTTATTTCTTTTAGATTAAATAAACTAATAAAAATAATTACCCTTATTCTGTTTGGCGATGCATCGTCGTTGATTTTGAGGTAAAACATCACTTTAACACAACATCAATACTAAGTTGCCAGTTTATCGATCATTTTAATAAAATATAACTCACATATTTAATATTTGAGTCTGCTGATTCATTTCTTTACTATTTTTGATAAAATTGTTGTTAAAAAATATAAACTGTGCGAGGGCGTTTAGGTAGGAACACTGCCTCTTCGAAATCCCCTAGCAAGTGATGGATTTTTACCATAACACTAATTTTTCAAATTGGTTGGCGTTCGTAATTTTAATTTTTTCCATTTTCTATTTTATTTGTACTTTTTTATATTTTATTTTGTATTTTTCGTTTTTGTAATCTTCTTAAATTTTTGTTTATAACAACACGACACAGACGACAATATCAACGGCAATTTAAGGCAACATCATCGTAAAATTTTCTTAAATAATACCAAACATGTGTGCCAGCCATCGATAAATGGCATTATTGCCAACGATAATACGAATTTACAACAAAAGATAAAAAACGACGTCGTCTTGTATTGCCTTCACCAAACAGAATAAGGGTAAATAACAACTTTGCGATCTCTGACGAACATTATCGTATAAAATGCTAAAGAACTTTTTTCTAATGTTTTTATTTGGAATTAGTTTTACGTTTGTTATTTATTGTAATACACTGTAAAGTGAACCTTAAAACTATGTATTAGCAGGATAATATACAATTTAGCATTCTTCGAAGATTAGTTAGGAATTGTCAATTTTTCTATTTATGCAACTTCTGTAAAATATGATAAACATATTTTTTATGTTGTATTTTAAAACATTTAAATCCCTTTAGAGTCGGTATTTATTTGTAGAGTTGGTTGAAAATTAATTATTTCGAATTATGAAATTAAAAACTGTTATATTAATATTTGGAGTTATAAAAAATTAATTAGATGTAATGTGAGAGAGTTATTATCAAACTTCATTAACTATCAAACATGTGTATATAGAACCTAATTTAAAGTTCGATATAAGCAATAAACACTTCAAACCAAATTAAAACACAGAACTGCATTAAAACCCATAAATTAACACTGACACCAAAAATTTATTAACTTTTTTTTTTTTGCAAACAATTCTATAAACAAAATGTTATTGTTATAATAAGAACACCTTGAAAAGTTTAGTTACTGACTCACCTTTCGTTTTACGTTTTTTTTTGTTTTCTTAACAAATATCAACGCAGACAAAGCGATTAGCAACAAAAACGGTTGTTTTTTTATTTATTTTCAATTTCCTCTTTTTAAATTTAGCAAATGTTTTTTTAACTCATAAAAATAATATATTAACTGATAACAAAACAGCTGCAAATAATTAAGTTGTGTTTAAATGTTTTATATGTATTTCTGGTTATAACACTTAAGAAATGTTATTTTAAATTTTAATTTATTTTATTGTACATTTAATTAATTACATATATTTTTATGATCCTTTGCCGTTATCTTAAAATGCTTGCGATTCAACCAATAATCTGTTTAACAATGACTTCTAAAATACCGTCTAAAACCTAAAACTTCTTATTCTTTATGTATGCTGTGACTATGTTGCATAGCTGTTGTTTGTTTTACTTTTGCTTTATTGTATTTATGCACGTAGGTATATGCGTGTCTACCATTAATAGTAACCCATAAGTCACGTACACCAAACTTTCTAAATACAAATGTTTTGCAGTAATTATAGCACACAAATTTCCCACTCATTTTATTACTTTTCATACATTTTAAAAATAATGATTTTTTGTTTACCTGTTGATTTGTTTAACAAAAGGCACTACTAGTGTACTTTACTACTAGTTTATTGTATTTAGCAATTTATGCAACATAGATAATGTTTTGCTACTTAAATTCTGTGAAAGCACGTTTGTTGATTTTTGCGATTTGACAACCGCTCAGTGATGACAAGTCCAATGTTTTCATATCCAAATTGAGGTAACAGTTATTTTGCGATTTTTAAGCATCTAATTAAAAAAAATTTTCTATTCCACACAAATATTTTTTTGATATAACCAAATTACAAAGTAGTGAACACAGAACTCTGTAAATGAAACATTACCATAAAATCTACGGATTTTTGGTTCACATCAGTGCATAGGAGTATAATTATAATTAATAATAAGTGTCATGATTTGTTTTACCTCGTAATGGCGTCTCTACAGCAAATATAACATTGCAAAAACATCATGGCTTTCCATTGTTGCTTTATACCATGTTTTCACGGCGATATCAAAGATTTTTTTCGCTCTCAATTCATTTTGTTATCTCATGATTCGTAGATTATTCATAATTTTCTCTAATCACAATATGTTGATTATATTAATCGTATCTATTCTTTTTATTCTTTACTGTTATATTCAAATGCATGAAAATTGCAAAATCAACATCGCTTTCAATTGTTGATTTGTACCATACTTCCACAGTGATATAAAACACTTGTTTTGCTTTCTATTAACAATTCGTATCCAAACAACTGGCAAACAATATGTTTCGCCATATAAAATATTAAGGTTCGCTCTTCCATTCGCAATTTGCGACAGAAACTTGTTTGAAACAGCATGGTTCGCCATACAAAAATATGAGAGCGAACCTAGTAGGTCCATTTTGAATCTTGCTGTGAACCACAAAAAAGTGCTGTCTTCTCTAATTTTAAAACAAATTATCGTTTGTTTATCTGCACTATTTGTCAAAAAGTATAAAGAATGAAAAAATCAAAACAAAACAGTGATGTTTATCCATAGATATATAAATAGAAATAATAAAAAGATTTGTTATGCATACAAAGTTAAAATATTTAGAATAAAAATATATTTTTAATAACTAATTTACCTTTTTTATTAATTTTAATAATCAAAATTCGCGCGAAATATTTGTGTGTGTGCCTGTAATAGCTACAATAATTAACCGCCAAAACAAAATTAGCCGAATGAACACCACGATTCATAGAGCGAAACAAGTGGTTCATTTTGCGGTCTGAACATGGTATAATATGTTTTAATTTTATATACCGTACGAAACACAAAGAAACTACTGTCTTCTCTAATATTTATCGACAATTTCTCTGCACAGAAAAAACAGAATCCAATGCACTTGCTGTACTTAAATGTGAAAAAAGAGAACGCTTTAAATTAAATTATACATGCATAAATATGTATGTATACTATAGAATAAAGTATTGTCAAATCGGAACACGAATGTGTCGTATAAAGAGCATAACTCGCAATCTTGATTTAAGAGTGAAACAAATGTTTCATCTTGCCATGGAAACGTGGTATTACAGTTGGAAATATACCTCATGAAAACACTTTTATTAATCCAGACTTGCTTTAAATCTGTAAAATTCATGCACCTTTATATTCTCGAAGCTAAAACGTTATAGGCCACGGGGTTTTTAGAAACGTTTTTACTATTAAAATAAATAGTTGGTATCTGCGACACAAAATCCTTCAAGTATACGTACACTTTTAGATAAATATACTACCAAGAAGTGCAACTCTGTACCAGCTGTTATAATTCTTTGTTATTCTTCATTCTCCAATCCATCAATAGAATTGACTCATATTTTAGAGAAAATTTTACTAAAAATTAAAGATCAGCGTTTATCATTTTGAAAATTAAGGATTAAATTAAATTAATCTATTAAATTCATTTATATGAAGTAAATAGACAACTGTGAAACTAATTCTATAGATATATTTTAAGTGAGCGAACTTTACATTGCATATTGATTTTCTAGACAGTGCACAGTAATTGTAAAAAAGAATGAAATAAAAAAATGCCCAAAAGCAATAAAAAAGTTATGATTTCACACAGTTTAAGTATAAAATGGTTAACTATTTTAATCGTTTTTATATTGAGTGGCAGCCAGGCCAGTGATATAACTAATCAAGTGTTTGGTGCTGTTAAGGAAGGAATTGTGGCTGCTTTTGGAGACTTTAATTCCGATGAATTGACAGACGTATTTTTAATAAGGGATAATATGAAAATTTTGCAAATATTATATGGTAAGTTTGAAATGTTTAGCTTTTGTAATTCTTCTTTAAAAAGAAAGTTTAATGTAAAAATGTTTTTTCAGGTGCTGACACCGAGCCCTTGTTATCTTTAGATAAAATTTATTGTAGCTATGAAAATTTCCAAATAACCAGCGTGGTACCTGGAGATTTCGATGGAGACGCCCTAATGGATGTTATGGTAACGGTTAAACCTAAGGATGTTAATACTGACAATTATAGTGTCTATGTGCATTGGGGTGGTCCCAATGGACTTGAATGCACTAAGGAAACCGATCCGCCATTGCTGAAAACTAAAGGGGAACCTTTGGCTTTGGATTTTAATCGAGATATGATAATTGATTTGTATGGCCTAGATGCTGACACCGAACAACGTATGTTTTGGATATTCCAAAAGTCACGCGATCCACCACAACGCAGAGCCCAGGCTCCACCCAAAGGAGGTACTGCATTTAGCGCCACCGTTAAAACGCCTAACGCCAACGCATATTTAGATTTAAATGGCGATTTCACAGCCGATTTATTTGTACAAACCGATAAATACTATGAAATTTGGTATGGCAGAAATGGTGATCAGAAGGAAGACTTTACTTTTAATCACACTATAGATATATCTATAGTTGGTTCAGATTACAATCTGGGCCAGGCAGTATTTGCTGATTTTGAATTAGAAGGAGTGGAAAATATAATTTTACCTGTTTGTTTTCATAGCGACTGTACAAATTCTACCATATTAGTTCATGATGGCTCCAATTTCCGTGATATTCATGTTAGTTTCAAAGATCCTCAAGCTGTTTCTTGGGGCTTTGTGCCACCCGTAAAGGATGATGTGTACTTAAAGACTATAACAGCCAGAAGTGGTGATTTTAATATGGATGGTTATCCAGATCTTATAATGACTCTACACTCATTAACCGGACCTAAACGTATGCAAACTTTCCTTTTGGAAAATGTACCATGTAAAATGTGTAATCCGCCTTTAAAAAGAACTTTTGAAGTTAAATGGAATGCCTTAAATCCTTTGGGCAATGATACAGTTGCTGGAGCTTTTTATGATTTTTATCAGGATGGTGAGAAGTGGTATTTTGTGGAAAATATAAAATATTTTATTTTAAATTTTACTTGTTTTAGGTGTTTTGGATGTTATTTTAATGCAAAAAACCAAAACGGGACAATATAAACCTTTAGCCTTCCGCAACACTTTGGACTATGATGCGAATTTTGTGAAAGTTATTGTTTTAACTGGTCTCATCAACAAAAAGAATCCTACTTCACAAACTGCTTTGGGTCGTAAGAGGCGTACATATGGCACCAATTTACCAGGTCCACGTATAACCTATTATACAACTACCCAAGATGGAGATGTGCAGCGGGGCTCTTCGGTGCAGTTGCCACAGTCCTCTTATTTTGCTTTACAATTGCCCTACACCATTTTTGGTTTGGGCAGGACACCAAATTTTATAGAATCTTTAACAATGGGCTTGGGCCATATGTCACGCACTTGGACACAGCTTATACCAAATTCACAAATTATTGTTGTGCCGAAACCCATAGAAGATCCACAGCGTTGGAAGGCCCAACTGTTTGTAACACCCAGCAAACTTATACTCATGAGTGTGGTGGCTTTGGGTGGCACTTGTTTAGTTATTATTCTTATAATACTGGTGCTCTACATAAAAGAGAAACGTGAGGATAAACAAGAGAAACTACAAGAAGCTCATCGTTTCCATTTCGATGCTATGTAGGCATCTATAACTATAAGTTTAATACAAAAAATATTTGCTAATTTTCAAAATTATGAGTGAAGAGTGATATTTTAAGTTGTTTTTATCTTGATTTTTTCTGTAATAAAATTGTATTAAAAATCTTTTTTATTTATGTTTAAAATAATTATTTACATTTTTTTCATTCTATTATCATTTTTAGTTTAACCTTTTATTTCTTCTTCCTTTTGAATTAGTATATTTCTGTTCTATATATTGTTATCATATACTTTTTAATACAAAAATTGTACTACAAAATATTGCTGTAATAAAAAGAAATTTCAACAAATAAAATTCTACAAACTAAATTATTAATAAAATAATTCGTCAATAAAAATTGCTAAAAGTTTAATTTATATATAGTTGTGTTTTTTAAGGGGAAATGTATAAAAAACGAAAATGCACTTCATTTTTCTAAAGGGAAATTTGTTGTTTAATATAAAATTTTTGCTGTCATCGACCGTAATCGTTTTTATTTTCGATCTCTTATGATTATTTTTACCATAATCGATCCACTTCTAGGCTTTTTAATTTTGATTGTGTGCCGAGCCGCCTGGAACTGCAAACCATGTTCCATCACAATTATGGAAATAAGATTCGTATGGTAAATTGAAAAATGCTGGCATTTTCTACAAATCACTTTCGGTGAAAATGATTTGAAATCACAAGAAAATTGTTCCGCGCATAAAACTTTTTGAATTTTTGTAATTTTAAAACTTTTAGCTCAATTGCTGCCGATTTATAATCACTTGTTAATTTTTTTAATGATTATATTTTAAAGTCAGCAATAAATATATCAAACGAATACCTAAATATATTTTTCTTATTGATTTTTATAGTGAAACAAGCAACTTTCCGCTAAATAATTAAAAAAAAATTAAAAAATTAAAGACACTTTATATTGCAAGAAATGCTGTTTGATTTTGTGATTTTGCATTACTTTTTAGTTGTCAGCAGTCTAAGAACAGTGGCAACTTCTGTGCGTACTTTTTCTTTGTTTTGTCAAATTATAACTTTGCGCTCCAAATTTAAAAAATTTCATCATATATACAGTCAGTGGCTTACATCGATATCGGTCAACTAATTACAGCAAAGTTAAGCAGCTTTAAAATAAATAACATACATAGCTTACTATTTTATACCTGTGATAAATAATACTTAAAAATTTTTTAAATATTTGTTCTGCATAATAAAAGTCGGGCAGTCTTTAAATTCGAAAGTTTATGCATTAGTTATTACTTCCTATTTGATTTTTTACAGTTTTTAATGTTGTTGGAATAGATTCCACAAAATTTTTGAACACATCAGGTGTTATTTGGGTTCATACCATTCCTTCTGTAATGCGGCCTTAAGCTGGTTTTTGTTACTCCGATATCTGTTTTGCATACGACGTCCAAGATCGTTTCTTAAGTGCTCGTTTTGATGACTTTATTTTAAAGGAACCGGTTCTTTACAAAACTTAAGATGTCCTTAACATTAGTTTTTGAAATGTCAAGATACATGTTCTTGTCCTGAAACATGAAGCTGCCACGAAGCCTTCATGATTCACTATTTTCTTCATTGTATTTACGCTGCACGTAACACACGCCGCTCGTCAGAACTAAACAAATTATATTTGATTTTATTCGTATAAAAGACCTGTAGAACGTTAAAATATTAATAAGAAAAGCCAACGTCTCGTACATGTTATACCGTGCTCCAAAAAAAGAAATCTTTTGATATGTGTCAAGATGAATTTTCCGACATCTGATGCTGCCATGCAGCCCCACATCATCACTAAATAAGCCTACATGCTTCAGTTTTCTTAGCGTTTTTATGAAACAATTCTTCATTGTGTTTATGCCACATGTAACACTCGCCGGCCATCGAAACCAAACAAATTATCTTTGCTTTTATCCGTATAAAGAGCCCGTAAAATATTAATAGGAAAAGCCATCATAACGTGGCGTATATATTTTACCTTTCTCCAAAAAGCGAAATCTTTTGGTATGGGTCAATATGGATTTTCTTGTCCATAATACCTGCTATAAAGTAAAGTTTCCGACACCTGAAGCTACCATGCAGCCCCACATCATCACTGAGTAAGTCTACATTCTTCAGTTTTCTTATTTTTTTGTGCAATAATTCTTCATGGTGTATGCGCCACACGTAACGCCCGCCGGCCATGAAAATATGCTTTCAGCCATAAAATAAATCTGTAAGACGTTAAAATGTTGATAGAAAATTTTACTGTGCTCCAAAACGAGAAATCTTTGATAGGTATGTGCTCTCGTGCAAAATTTAAGCGTTTCTTTGCATTTTTGACATTGACCCATAGTTCCTTTCGAGCTACTCGTTTGTATAATTTGTGTTTTCTTAAAACTCTTCTCATTGCTTGCACATGCGCTTAATGTTCAAAATTGGTTTTAATAATTGTGTTAAGGTTTGGAGATGAATGGCTCATTTTGTACTTTGCGAACTGTAAACTTCTCATATCTCGAGCAAAAGCGTTCTTTTTGCGTTCTATATTCTGTAATTCTGTTGTCTTTTTTTATCGCATAATAATGTGTACAGTTGATTTGTTTTCATTAACAATATTTGCGATTTCTCGTTGAGTTTTACTTTCTAAATAGTTGTTAATAACGATTTTTCACTCAAGGTAAATTGTACACTGTTTAAAAATATTTTCACACGACGAAAGTAAATATCCATTGATCGTTTAAAATATGAAAAGAACAAATATAACGGTAATTGAAATGAATTTTTTGCTTTGCCCGATTTTCAGTGTGACCATTATCATAATTTTAGAATTTTTTTAAGTTAGTTCTAAAGTACCATGTTGGAAAGTTCTTGGCACAGTTTGTTTCTTCAAAATTGTATTGTGCAGTAAGTTTGTGTAAAGTTTTCAAAAGTTTTACAAAAATAATAAGCTGTGACATCTAAAATAGTTGATAAAAATCGACTTTCACACAACGTGATTCGCAACGTTGATTTGGAGAGTGAAAACAAGAATTACATACTCTCTTAAACACGGCTTGATAATGTCGTCATCGCACCTAAAGTGCTCGCCGATCGTACCAAATAAACAGCCAGTAACGACGGTTTTTATCGAAGGGAATGACAACAGTGTTTCATATCGCCCTAGTAACGTGCCAATTTATGTTTTATCGATAACATATGTTATAGGAGAAATATTTATGTATTGGTACCATGATATATGACAATCCCTACTGTGTTATATAAACACTGTTCATAGGGAATCAGTCATGGTATAAACATTTTAGAGAATTAAACTTTTTTATTTCTATCACGTTCAGTTGTAATCAACATTTGAATGTTAGAAGAATTTCGAATAAGTTGAAGTTTTTAACAATAAAAATAATTTAGCAGTTTTTAGTTAAAGAAATTGAATGAAACAACAAAATAGCAAACTTTCTTTACATTTTATTGGCATTTGTTATTATTAATAAAATTTTGTTTGTATTATTGAAAATTAAAGTTTAAAAATACTATTGCTAATTATACTGTATACTTGTGTGAGTAAAAGTTAAGATCATTCAAAAAAATTACGGAAATTTTGTTATACAAAAAAGTGTTTTTTTATATTTTGTTTTATTTAATGAATTCAATGTATTCTTTTCTTATTGTAATAATTTAAATATTTTATTATATAGTTTTAGATATTAAAGGTAGAAAGGAGACACTTAAAAAAATATATTTTTATATTTAAATAAATGTTAATTAGATGTATGAGATTTAAATATGACAGTAAATAGGCTTAAATAAAAGTTATTTAATTTTTTTGTTTTTTTGATGTTTGCACTTGTCCTAAAAATTATTAGTTTTTTTTAAGAAGTAAATAAAATTTCAACCAAGTAAAGCAGGAAGAAAAGGTTTGTTTTTTTATTATTTATATGTTTTAATTAAAGCAATCGCTTAAAATAAATTCTCTACACTTTAAGACATTAAAGCAGTGGCAAAAAGGCTAATAGTTCGTTGTAAGAAAAAACAAAAACAAATTAACAAAATATTTTATAAATATTTTTAATTTAATCTACGTTAATTTGTGCTGGACTCCTTTAAAAAAATTAAATATTTTATAATGAAAAGTTTCATTTTATCAATTTGGCTTGATATATGACACTTGTATTTTCTATACAAAATTTTGGGGTAGAATCCACTGATGAGATATATAAGCAGTAGTGAAATGGCTATTTGTGTATGCTTCCCACCAGAGTAATACATTGAAAAATATTTTTTAAATAATAAATATTTTTTCAGAATACCATAAAATATTTATTTTTTCAAAAAGAAGTCCAGCAAATTAAGGTAGGTTAAATTAAAAATGAATCAAAAAAATAAAATTGTTTATAAATGTTATAAAAACATTTTATAAATATTTTTTAAGCACAAGCGCGGTGTTTATATAAAAATTATATAAATTTTATTTTCACATTTTGCCACACCATTCGGTGGCGTCTTCAGGAAAAGAAAATTGTATAAATAAGAGAAAAATGTGTAAACAATTATTCTTTTCCTGAAAATGCCACCCAATTTATATAATTTTTATAAAAAAACCTTGTGTTTAAAAAAATTATTTGAAAAATATAAAAAAGCCAATTAATTATAATTATTATTTATATATTAAAAAATAAAAAAAAAGAGTGTTATTGCTTATAAAACGAAAAGGAAAAAAAAATATTATTAAATTTAAACTAAACGTATTAAACTTAATTGCAATTGTTGTTTAAAAAACTGACCTCAGCAACTGAAATGTACAGCCTTAAATATAGGATTTTCTTCTAAGTTTGTTTGTAATTTAAATATGTACGTATTTATGAATGTATGTATACTATGTATGTATGTTATGCATGTATGTATATATGGCAATTTGCTTTACTCTGGCTTGATTTTATGTACGTGAACAGGTGTGTGAGTGTGTGTGTATTGTTAAACTATTTGGCTTTAAATCTTTGTTTGCAAAAGGTTTTAATTTTGTTTTTCTTCTTCTTCCTTTTCTTTCACTAAACACGTATGTATGTATGTGTATACAATTTAACAAATTAGATTTCAAGTTAATCATAGTTGTACATATTAATTTATTGAAATTTTTAAATTATGTTTACAGCAAAATCAAAAAATGTTGTTTGCTTTTTTCACCTCATTTTCCATAAACATTAACTTAAACATATAAATTATATTATAAATGAAAACGATTATTATATGTTTGTAATAAAAAAAAAAATTTATGTGAAAAATTCCTGATATTGCTAACAGACACTGTCTTAGCCAAAACAAAATTATACTTTAATTTTTAATGTCAACCAGCCAAAAAACTAGTGGAAACTAAAATAAAAATTTCAAAAATTTATTTTTTTTTAAATAAAACACTTGTTGATTTCTTTATAAAGATTATACCTTTATTTGGTTCTTTTTATGTTGTTTCGCCTTTACCACTATCATCTGCATTATCATCATCATCATCTTCATCCTCATCATCGTCATCATCATCATCGTCAGTTGGTAAATCATCTTCAGTTTCTAAATCAAAGACATCATCAAAGAAATTTGAATCCAGAGTGGGTTCATTTGTTTCTTTTCGTTTTGGTTTAATGCAATAATCTTCTAGGGTCATTGGCACTACAATGCCTTCTCTTTTAGCCTCAGCATTAGCAGCTAAAGCTTGTTTACGTATAATATTAGGATATTCATTATCTTTGCCCTGGAAAATAACAGTACAATTATTAAAATTAGAGTAAAGCATGGCTTGTTTATATTTAAAAAAAAACTTTTATTTATATTATTTTTTTTTCATCCGCCTATAAATTTAAAAATTATTTTAAGGAGTAAAAAAATTTCAATGCAGACAAGAAAAAAGTTTCGCGCTTCAGTCTTCAAATGATTAGCTTTTAACGGTATATAAAAAACTCTTGCATAGCTGCCAGATGAAATAATTATAAAAGTGAAAAATCGCTTATATTCGACTTAAATTGAAAGTTTAAACCCATTTTTTAAATTTTATACTTTTTCTAAATATTATTTTACTCTCTAGATATTCATGAAGTAATTTTTGGGACTCGAGCCTCCCCGAATATTTGGATCTAATATGCCTTCTGAATTGCTGAAAACCACATCTAATGATAATATTAATTGTATTAGGTAACAAATTAAAAATCTAATTTGAAGTTAAAAGCACCTATTACTCCTTCTTCTTACTTCATTAGCATATTTGTATTACGTAATTACATTTAAATAATTTGGAATTATATTCAAATTATCATTTCATTGTGTACGTAAATATCTTTTATTATTGTGCCGTATATTTATAGCAAACTACATTATTCGAGTATTTTTTTAAGCTAATTTCGTGAAATTTAGATTTTTTAATGCAATTTCAGTTCATAAAACATATTTTCTAATAACTTAAATATTTTATTTAACAAATTTTTCATTTACTAAATTAAGGAAAAATTTTACTTTCATAAAGCAAATTTACAACTGCTAAATGCCTAAAACAAAAAATACATGCGATAACACAAAATCGCCAAGTTAAAATTGCCGTTATATTATTTTTAGCCCCATGAATCTTAAGTCTGGCAATTTTAAATTTATTAATTTAAATAATGTTAAAAGTTGAAAATGCAGCAGCAGATTATGCCATTAAGGGTGAGCTAACTAACAGTGTTGTCTGTCTTCACCTGCTTGTCCAAATCAGGTGGTGCTTGCGAAAAATGACCAATAATGACCCGACGAAGCAGTTAATCTTTATCATAACTTTTGAAAATGAAAAACAATTGTGTTTTTTTTTGCTTTCATACTAGCAATTTTCTTTCGATATTGTATTTAGATAACATGAAAGTTTTGCGTTGACAAAAGTGTTTTTACGAAAAATAAAAATATTCCAAAAAGCTTGCTCACCTGAGAATCTCTCCATCTTCTGTACATAACGGATGCATCAACATTAGCCGGCGAATATGTATTAGGTTCATTGAGCAACGAAATTACTGATAGTAATATGGTTCTAACATTTTGTGTAGGATTCCAACGTTCACACGGCAGCTCACCGCTTTGGGGATCATCGACCGGCGGATGTAATATTGAAATACAAAGATCACCATTTTCGTATACATTGGGGTGCCAAACTTTGGTTAAAAATCGTATCGAAGGTGGTGAATATGGATAGTCGTTAGGAAACTTCATATGAGCCTTAAAGTAACCACCCTGATAAAGGGTATCTGGTGGTCCAAATATTGCTACCTCCCATTCAAAGAGATTTTCTTCATTTACTAACTTGACACGGAAACCTTCAACGGGCTCCTCTTGTAGGGATTTATATTCTAAGGCCAAAGCTCTTACCGCTGAGCTATTGGGTGTGGCCAACGTTGAATTATTTGATGAGGAAGTTGAGGCCAATGAATGTGACATTTAGAATATAAATTATTAACTCGGTGTCTGCTTTTGCTTTGTTGGAAAACACGTATAATTTCTGGGCACACAACAAGAGAAAACCGCTTATCAGATATATTTTCTTTAATTTCTCAAATTGTAACTGGAAAAATTAAGCAAAAGTAGAAACACAAAATTATAAAAAATATAAAGCATTTTTGTAAATATAGCTTTGCTATTTTGAAAGTTGTGTAGAAAAAACAATAATAAATTTGGATGTCAGACCAGCAACAGAGAATCAGCATATCTGCCAAGGTGAACTAGCCAGCCACTTGATAGACAAATTAACAAAAGTGTTTTTTTGTGGTGTCATGCTATCACATATGTTTCTACCTCTCACGCACAAGTCACACAAGAAGCATAACAAATTTCACTGATTTGTTTTTTATGAATTTTACAATTAGTCTTCTAATTACTTTAAATTTTTTTTGTTTGCTAATATTTATTTTTATTGTTTGTATGTTTTTTTGCAGGTTCTTTATTTTTGCTTTTTTTGTTTCTCTTCCACTAGCTCTCTGAAAAATGTCATAGAATTTTCCAAGAACACTTTCATGGCTGCGACAGAATTTTTTTCTTTGTTGGAAATACTTTAAAGTAACGCTTTACTCACATTTAAATTCGCTTTTATTACAAAATAATTTTTTTAAATTTTGTTATAATTAAAGTTGTTATTATAATTGCAAAATTTTTTAATAAAAAATTCAATTTTATTTTGTATTTTGCCGATATATTTTGTTGGTCGAAACGTATTTAATAAGAAAATGAATGTAAAAGCAAAGACTCAAAATTGTCTCTCTCTCACTTTCCACCATAGCGTTGCCAGATACAAATTATGTTACATATTTATAGGAATATTGCATTTTTAATGCTTAACAAGCAAATGTTTTCTTTGACGTTTGTGTGCAGTCTATATCTGTCAAATATATTGCAAAACATAATGGATAGTGGTTTTAACATTGTTCAATAGTTGACGAGTGGAATACGGCAACTAAAAATGGTTCTTTTCTTAAGGCTGTGATTTAAAAAAGTTTTTTAAAATTGTATGACATATATTTTTTATGTAAAATCTATCGTTCCTAAAAATTCATTAAATAATAAGTGCTTTACGACTATTATATATGTTATATATTTTATATAGATATATCAGATTTTCTTTAAAATGTGTACTATTGTGTAAGACATTGAATGCTACATTCAGTATTCTTTTTCTAACACAGTATCCACACGTTCAAAATCAAATTTATATAATTTATATGAGTACGTCATTTTTTCTAATATAACTATCTTGATATAAAATGACATTTTAAGTGTCCTTTCATATGAGAAGTATTCTTATTATATGCATACATTTAATAACGAAAAAATAAAGATTTATAGCTTAACTGCTAAAAGAAAAAGGATAAATATAAATTTCTAATAATACCTAATAATAATAGTATCAAATTGTCTTGTTTCCGTTGCAATGAATATTCAAAAATGTTTCATATATTTAATCATAATAATATTAACATAATTTGGAAATCTCTTATGAAAACAAGTTTCTCATATATGACATGGAACTGCAAAAGGAAACTACACGTTAGAAAATTACCTCTGGAATTGAAATTGGCGTTTTTTATTTACAAATCCGATATCTCAGCTCAAATGTAGACCATATAGTATGTTATGTCCAAACAATTTTTCAGTAAAGTAGCTGTGTTTCATATTAAAACATATTTTTTTTCTTTATATAATAGTTATAATTATTTGACCTTTTTTAATATTTTTTAGTAATTAATTTTAAGCACATCATCAGGATGATGCCAACCAACGGTGTGGCGAAATATCGAAAATATAATAAAAAATTAAGTTTTTTAAAAATTTTTTTATTAAATAAGACCTAGTGCTTAAAATTTTATTCTTTATTTAAGTAAAAACTAATAATTACTTCGTGAACTACTCTATATGGAAAATAATGATGATAGCTACGCCGAACTATATTTTTGTTTATATGAATATTAATATCGTGTGGACACTATGAAATATTGCAATTGACTGCAAAAACAATTGACTGCAAACAATTTGATATGAACGAGTTATTAAGCCAAAGTGATTTTCAAACCAATCCGAAGAAGCAGCAATATTGTTTTTACATAAATTTTTTTTAACGGGAAGAAGAGGCAATTAAACGTAGACGTTTTGCCAACGCATTAATCTTTTTCTGTAATATAGAAATACTTAAAGAAATGTTGCCTAAATTAAAAATTTCTTCATTATTACTTAAGGTGAGATCTTTAATATTAAAAATGTAAAAATATTTTTTAATGTAATTAAACTAGCGTTTAGAACAAGTTAAACAACAATGCAGTGGCTGTTTGTTTGGAGTCTTCTATGGTGATGGCACTTTGTTGCTAATGGGATTTAATGTCGAGTCTACTATAGGTCAATTGAACTATGAACAAATACAACATAAATTTCCAGCTGAATTGGACTTATGTGGCTTAGTCAAGTTTGGTCACTGTACCGATGCTGAAGCTCATTTATCAGAGATCTTTAAAGATGTTGATATAACTGATAACCCTATTTTGTTGAATTGCGAACTGGGGACTTTGGTGGGCTTAAAAGCTTCCTTTTTAATGCACGGCAAGCTGGAGCAAGTACCCTATGAAGTTTTACAGGCTCATGAAATCTATAGAGACTTTTGTTTTACTCGACTCAAGTGCAGCTGGACTATTTATACGGAAGATAATCCTTTAGCTGTGCGCAAAGAAATTCATGCTTTGCGCAAAACAATATCGTGTGGGAGTTTAGCATTTAATATAGCATTAACTAAAGTTTTTATAACTAATGGGGGGGCTCAAGGTGCAGCTCATTCTGATGCCAAAATGTCCATCAATAATGAATCACTTATAAAGGATATTTTAACATCACTGCAAGAAGCTGTACATTATCAACAAGAAGATAAGGAAAATATGGAAGAAAAGAAAAATAAAAAAACTACTCCAGCTGATATTCAGTTAAATGGCATATTTGGTGCAGTGGGATGTGATTTCGATATTTTGAATATAGATGTTTTACGCTGCAAGACACGTGAGCTTTCCGAGGTAGATGGTTTAAACAAAATTATGCCTTCTATGAGTATGTGCCTTAAGCCTTCAGAGAAGAAGTTTAGCATACCCATAGATATTGAGCCCATGGCCATCTTGAGTAAATCCACCAAAGTTGGCAGACTATATGATGTGCTAATAGAAAGCATATGTCGTGCCTTACGTCTGTGCGAACAAAGCATTAGTGAACATTTAGAAGAAACTGATTCCAAGCAGTTAATGGCTCCAAGAATGTATAATTTTTATCCTATGGTGAGTGCGTCTGTACTTCGAAGTGTTTGAAATTAAGAGTAAACATTTTTTAAAGGAATTTGGTCACTTTATTTCCTGCTGTTATTTGGACGGTCTTTCTGATGACAACTCAACTATGCAAGATAAACGTAAACGTTTACATCGCCATTTTGGTTTACCTGTATCAAGGCCCTATTTTAGGCGTGCCAATGCTTGTATATTTCGCGACGATATTTCCCTTAATAGCCCACTTCTCAATACCCACATTGGTCTAAAGTCAAGCGGCGTAATTGATGGTAAATTGTATATGGTCCAAGGCAACTATTATTATTATCATTATATGCAACAACAAATGCAAGATAAGGGTTGGGGTTGTGCCTACAGATCGTTGCAGACTATATGCTCTTGGTTTTTGCTACAAGGCTATACAGATAGACCAGTTCCTACACATTTAGAAATACAAAAATACTTAGTTAAAATTGGTGATAAACCACAAAATTTTAACGGATCTTCTCAGTGGATTGGTGAGCATTTTTTCGTTTCCATATAAATTTAAATTATAATATTTAAATAATTGTTGTGCAGGTTCTACAGAAGTTGCTATGTGCTTACAGGGTTTTCTAAATGTAGATTCAAAAATTCAACATTGTTCTACAGGTGCTGAATTATCAATTATAGCCACAGATTTGGCCATGCATTTTGAAACTCAGGGTACACCAATTATGATTGGTGGCGGTGTATTGGCTCATACTATTATAGGCATTGACTATTGTGTGCAAACGGGTCAAGTCAAATTTCTGATATTAGACCCTCATTATACGGGTGATGATGATTTGTATACCATACAAGCCAAAGGTTGGTGCGGCTGGAAGGGTATCGATTTTTGGGATAAGAAAAGTTATTACAATCTCTGCATGCCCCAGAGACCCATTATGTTTTAAAATTAGATATTTTATTTAATAATTAATTTTTTGGTAAATTCTCGTACAACTTTTTATTCCTTTAGTGCTCTTTTAATTGTTGTTTATTTTCAAACATATTTCGTTGCATATGTGTATGTAAAGTTTTTCAATTCGGGTTTTATAGTGTTACGGTATGTTTTTTACAGTGTAGAAAAAAATATTTAACATGTATTTTTTTTATTTTTTACAGCACATTTTTGTATTTAAATAATAAAGTGATTCTGTGTAGATAAATAAAAAATCAGCATAAAGAATAAGAAATTATATAACGAAATGCAGGACAATCGCCCCTGTTTTGCAAACCGGATCCTAGTAAATTTTTTAGTTTTAAAACGAATCTTGAAACGTTTTTGTTTTCCTAAAACAGAATTCGCATAATTTTACTGGATTTGAAGTCGACCCCATAAACCTAGTCAAGAGCAAATCGAAGGCTTTTTCTGTTTTTTAATAAAACTTACAGCAATGAAGTAAGTACGCTACATTATAAAAAGTTCCAAGTATTTTACTAAATTTAATTTTAAAAAAGAACTTCAAGTGCAAGAAAATTCACATTTAAACAATAATTTTACTAACATCCATAAGTTAGCTTGTTCATTTTAGTAAAATCACAAAGTTTAGCTCAATATGGCATCTTTGTTTATATTCCAAACATCAGAGCTACCCAACTTCGTTCACGCTGGGAATTTTTTTGAATGAGAATAATTTTGGGGCTGTTATTCTTCACTGAATTACATTTCAAGGGAAAAATTATTCCTGACTACAAATTTGAGAAAATATTTCAAGCGAAAAGCTGTTCACTATATCAGTAAACAGCTGAGAATTTTTAATTTTGATGTTAAAGTGTCTGTGTTTAAAAATGACTGCGAGTGATGAAAGCAATTGCTTGCGACAGCTTGGAAACATAAGTCCTTGATGCTGCCCGTTTTTCTTTTCGATTGTTCTAAGGAAAAATATTTAACGAAAACTAGAAATTTTTCAGCTTATAAATTAACTTCACTTTATTAAACACCACTCTTTGAATATCTTTTCCAATATTTTTTAACGTCATCATGACCATTTTTAGTAACCACCATAGTACGTGTTCTTTCATTTTGCCACACCAAAACATTTATAGACTGGGCATAGTCTCGCAGAGTAACAAAATCGGCCTGTGATAAAAATTGATTATATACTACACCTTCGGTATAGGTAAAACGGTTACGCTCCATTTCCCATAACTTTATTTGATCCACTACAGTTGGTGGCAAAGGCGATTTAGATTTAATCGCCGATTCGGTTACTCTCATGTTAGGATGGCAGTATTGTTCTAAATAGCTTATAATTTGATCGGCCGTAATACCACCTCTTAGAGCTTGGCGTACCGAATCACGAGTTAGAACACCCACTACTAAATTGGGAAATCGGTAGAGTAGTTCTGTAAATAAGCCCAAAACAGCTACTTGTAGAGGTGAATCAGTGTAGGCATAAACGCGATAGTTTGTTTCAACTATTAAATAGCCACTTTCTTGAGACTTATCCTCTTCCAATACAATCGCTGGGGCAGTGCAAGCTTTATTTGTTATATTCAAAGCTAAACGTGTTGGATAAAATCGTCCCTCTTTACGTTTGCGCTGAAAAACTAAGCCAAATTCCCTTAAATGTTGCAGAAAAGTTAACATTTTCGCACTTAAGCCTTCAGAACTGTAATCTCGTCCTAACGTCGAAAAACTAAGTTGAAATAACATACTTAAGCACTCAGGTAAGGAGAGACCCCTTTCTTCACAGGTATCTAAATACTGTAACATAAAATGCCATACTTGTGACTGTGTATCGAGTAAGAGAAATTGAAATCCTTGACGTGTTATGGTTATAACAGAATCTTCGCGTCTCATAAGATTGGCATGTAATAAAATTCTTACAGCATCTGGGCTAATAACTTCACTTTCAAGACTTTTGCCAGATCCTCCAGTGCCTACCATATAGTGTAGGACACAGCGCCATCGTGACATGGCGTATTGATCCAAGAAGGCAATATCACGCGGCTTAGAATCTTTTTCTAAAGTATGAGACATAGACCAAGGTTTACCGCCACCTAATAGGGCAATTTTAAGGTTCTTTTTAAAAGTAGGGCATAATTCCCAGGCAGATAGGCCACCGGGTATGGCTGTAGTTCGCCAAACATTTAGCTCGCTTAAGGTATTAGTTGAAGCTTGTTGTTCTCTGTAAAAAAATAATATCTAAATCATAATACATAATAAAACACTTCAAAATACTTGGCATAATGTTGGGAGCCCCAAGAGGCAACGACAGCTTGAGGTACTGGTTGTTCGGCAAATAAAATACGTATTATAAATTGTCTTGCAATTTCTGGCAATTCTCTATAAACAGCTAAACATATTGTGGGATAGTTGTATAGTCTTTCTAAAGTATCGGGGGAGCGTGTTCTCAAGTATTCCTGAAAATCTTTACATTGCAAATTAGCCGGTTTATTGGCCAACAACGATGCTTGTGATGAGGCTGAACGTGACGATTTTGCATCGCTCATTAGAAAGAACGAAAGTGCGTTTATAATCCAGGAAATTAATTAATAACTAAATTCACTTTTAAAATCAATTCAATTGGCTTTAAAGAAATTTTAAAACTAAATTTTAATGGAAAACCAACCGGTACTGTAGGCAACTAAAATATTTAATTGGCATTTGGATAATAAAGTTGGCAATGCCTAGCTAATAATTTCTTACTTTTTAGCATTTAATAAGAAGAAGCACAGAGTGACATTCATTGCCGATTGCTTCATTTGTTTACATTTGTGTTTAAATTCTCCCGCATAAAAAGTTTTTAGCATACTTTTTAATAATTATTATGTTTTTAATTATTTTTAAAATATATTCAAAATGAGTTTAAGTGATAGCGTTTTTAATAATTTACGACAAAAGTTGGATATTATGGGTTATAAGCAGACTCTACCTTTAGCCGCCATACCCCTTGTAGGCAGTTTATTTGAAGATTTTGTTAAAACTACAGAAAGTTTGAGGGATTCTAAAAAACAAATCATGGAATTATTAGAGGTAATTATTTGTTAAATGTTTTTAAAAATATTTTGTGTTTCTAGTGTGTATATATGAGCATATTTTGTGTTGTCCAATAACAGATTGCTATAGAGGTGGGCGGCATTAACGTTAGAGATGTTAACATTTCTAAAAATTAAAAGAAACATTTTCTACATAAATACATGCATGTATTAAAAGTTTCGATAAATTTTGATTTCAAAACTTTTAATTTTACAAAAAATCTAAATTTTATTAAATTCCTCAAACTATATAAACCAATAAAATATAACTTAAATTAAACTGAAAACTGTGGCACAGAAAAGAAAATTTGAATAAACTAAAAAATTAAAATATGTTTTTGATTCAATAATCTTAAGCTGGTCGTTTGGAATGACATTGGGAAACCCACTGGCATTTTGATCTTTTCATTTAATTTTTATTGTTCATTTTTAACCATTTTTAAATTGTACTAACACTTCACCTGAGGATCCTTCTGTGTCTATGAGTATAAAGCCTGCATACAACACAAATTCGCATTTACCCAGAATACTTGGCATATCATTACTTTATATGGTAAACAGTAGAGGGCACCTAATATTGAACCTTGCGAAAGTCCGTAATCAATAATTATTGTATCAGACTGTATTTCATTAATTTTAGTAATCTGCTCTCTGTTTTCCAGGTGTGATTTAAACCATTCGAGCTCCATTCCACTGATGCCATATATACATATATAATTTTCGAATAACTATTTTCCTGCCAATAATTTTAGCTGCTCTTTTAAAATCTAAAAATTTAGCCATAATTTTTCCATTTTTTTTTTCAAAATTTTACCACCGATTTACAAAATATAATTATTATCTTCCATATATTTTTTCAACTGTCCTTTTACATATTTTAGCTAATATTTATTTCTTCACATGTTTTTAGAATATTTATAAGACAATATTGTTCCCATTTGCTGTCGCTCGTGACTTTTTCAACTGAGATTAGCATGGTTCCTTTCCAGTTTTCTGGGAACTGTCCTGTTACTAATGATTTATTTACAAATTCAAGTATAATTTATCCCATAATATGCCAATTGTCAAGAATAATTTTAGTAGATATTTAAACGTTATCCGGTTTGTTTTTAAACTTTTTCACTATATTTATAACATGTAAAATTGTGTTTACATTAAATTTAAATCTTTCGTGAATTACAGGCATTCGACTAGTATATTGCACATCTTCAATAACGACTTATTACACGAATACTTTCCACAGAAATCAAATGATGTTTTTATAAATTAAAACATTGTTTTTGTAGTTTTTTAATCGACTTTTTTTTATCTTTAATAAATATCTCTTATTCTTTTTTACGGTCTTTTTAAATTAAATTAACAATATATATTTTTTTTCCATAGGAAAGCGAAATATCGAAAAGAAAAAAAAATATATATTGTTCATTTAATTTAAAAAGACCGTAAAAAAGAGTAAGAGATATTTATTATAAATTAAAATATAAAAATTATGAAAACATCCTTGTTGTTTTCTTTGTTAATCAATGAACCAGTGATCAAGTTTTCTAATATCGAATTTTGAATTTCGAATATGTATGATGTCAAATTTGTTTTAACTTATAATTATTATCCGGATCATATCTTCTTGCAACATGATTTAAATATGATTAGTTCCTGGTGTAAAATTTATCGTATACAGCTCAATTGTAAAAAGTGCAACAGTTGTGTCTTGAACGATGAAATATTGAACAAGGTTAAAGCAATTTCTGATCTAGGTGTCTTACTTGATCCTAAACTGAATTTTATACAACACATTTCATTTACAGTAAATAACGCCCGATCTATCGTCTTAGGACTTATAAAACACTGGGCTAAAGAGTTTACTGACCCTAATAATCCCAAAATTCACGCAAGAAGTAATTTTTATAGAAAACACAAGTTTATAATTAAAAAATGTAAATTTTTTTATTGATTTATATAGTATACAGCATAGGGAATAGCATATCGGGTACATTGCTTCCACGACTTTGCTGGCACATACGAACTCTTTTGTTAAAATTTTCCATAATTGTTTTGCAAAAATGTGGTATTTGGCACTATCTTATTGAAACCACATGCCGTCCACATCCATATCTTGCAATTTTGATAATCATGTCGCGATAGAGAGCACCACTATGCGTTGTTGTCTAACCAACTGCATTTTCGAAGAAGAAGAATGGTCCGATGATGGCTCCAATTCAAAATCCGCACCAAACAGTGACTCGTTGTGGGTGCATTTGTTTCTCAACAATCACTTGTGGATTTTCTGAATTCCAAATGCGACAATTTTGTCGATTAAAAAGGTAATAAAGAGGAAAATGAGCCTCATCGCTGAAGATGATTTTATTCGAAAAATCAGCATCCACTTTTTGTTGTTCGATAATCCATTCAACGATTTTTCTGACCATGTTTTGTACGATAATTACGAAATATTGCAGCCTAAATTTATTTATTTACAAAATATTGCTCAACAATAAAAATGCATTGCTATTTTGTGTAACGCTCAATTTTTAATAACTCTGAACTGTCACGCTGTATTTTTTTCTTTTTGGTTGGCAACATTTTACCTCACAAATGGCGCAAAATTCAAATCTTTGAATACATCTTTAGTTCGACCTATTCTTGAATATGACTGTATAGTTTGGGACCGAACTTACAAAGTCCATATTATTACTGTCGAATCTGTTCAGAAACAATTTTTGCTCTTTGTCTCCTTGGTCTGCATTGAAATATGAATAATGCCTGTTTTAATATTTAATAGTTTACAGAACTAACTATGCTAACTGGTATTCGTTATAAAAGTTTTTTCCTTAATTTAATAAATATTACAGATCGAATGAGTATAACCAGATTATAGGAGTATATACATGAAAATGTATTAAATTGTTGTAGTGTGTAAGTATATTGAATCTATGGACTTAAATAAATAAATATAAATTTTAAATCGAAAATATATACCAGAGAAAATTGAAATATCACGATAATTGAATTTTCACTAAAAGAGCAAGATATCATAAACAAATGGAGGTCTTTTCATCAAGAAGTTTGTTTTCTAAAACAAAAAATTTAGATTAAGATAATTAAAATTTGTATTGTACGGGGTGTCCGTCGGAAAGGTATACTACTTTGTTTATAACTTTTGATTAAATGAAATGAAATGTGGGGCTATGTTGAGGACAGAGTCTATACGGAGTCAATCGAATCGATTTCAGCCTTAAAACACAAAATCCATGATGTGATTAAAAAAACAGGATCGCCATTTTACCAAAAAGTGATTAAAAACGTTGACTAAAGAATCGACATCTCCCAACGTGGTCATGGTGGACATTTGCCAGATGATAATTTTTCATTCATAATTGGCGAACTTGTAATACAATCATCTTAAACAACATTTTTTGGTTTATTTTGTTTCAGAAAAGAAACAAAATCTTGTTGAAAAACCCTTTATGTGAATTTAAAATTTCCAAATTTTAGTTTTTAAGTGAGGTTAGAATTTATGCAAAACTGTAAATTTTATTGAATAATTAAATTCTATATATAAATGCTTCTAATAAATGTATCCAGCAGTCATTATTACAATGTAAATTTTTTACTTAAGAACTAGATAAGCTAATAGAGTGTTAATCTAACAGTAGGGTGGTGGGTGGTTTTAATTCGCTTTGAATTTTTTCGGTGTAACACTACAACAGAAAGTACTTGCGTATTTAATGAAGTAGTAGAGTAGTTGACTGGTGCTAGTGCTAGTTTTCTGCCATACCTTAAGACGTCATCTCTACTCACACCAATTTTTGCTTTTGTTTTTGTTCATTCCTAAGCTGTCGTAACAGAAAAAAAGAAATAAAATATTAAAATAAAGACATCGAAGTATTTTTATAATTAATTTTTTTTAAGGCAAAAACATGTTGGGAATTAGGTGTCGAACCATACAAGTGTGACAATTCACGTTTACTGCAAGAATGCAATCAATTGCATTTACAAATAATCAAACAGCAGGAGGAGTATGAAGAAAAAATTCAAGGTTCGTCTCTATTTCCTATTCCTTACATTCTGTTTAAAGAAAGAAAAAAATTAAAAAATTAAATTTATTATTTTACTTTTAGAACTTAATAGCAAAATTAGAGACATACAGACTGATAATCTACATTTACAACAACAATGCCGCCACTTACAACAACAGTTGAATTCAATGCCAACTAAAAAAGTAAGCAACACAAATATGAAATATACGAAAGACCTAAAAGGTAAATGAAATTCTTTTATTCAAGCATAATAAGAAAGCACTTTCATTTTTAGTAAGGAAACCCTTTATAACCACTGTACGTTCAGGCAATGAATTACCTACCTTGCAGCCTCTACAGGAAAACAATAGCAATTTTAAATGCACTAAATGTCAAGTGGGCTATTACCAACGTCTAGATGCTGGTGGCCTAACAACAAAAGCAACAAATGACAAACATTTGGAACAATTGGAAAATACAATTACAGATTTAAAGGACAACATTAAATTTTATCAAAAAAAGGTTTAAAAATTTATATAAAAAATGCTGTTAACATTTTAACAAAGCAACACCACACTTCCATTATTAAATATTTCAGCTAGAGGCAAGAGATCGTGAAATAATGCGCCTAAATGAATTACTCTCTGGTGGTCGTCCTCCGGCCACTTTGGCACGAGAATGCTGTTATAAAAATTTCGATGCTCTCAATGAAGATATTGATTTGTTACAACGTGAAAAAATGGACAGTCTTACACGTATGCGTGAATATCAGGAACAAATGCACGAGGCAATGCAAAGAGCTTTGGATTTAGAAAAGGCAAATCGTTCTTTGCAAAAACAATTAGATGAACTAAAGGATGCAGCCCTTTTGGTGGAAACACAGGCAAACAATGAAATTGCTCAAAGGGAGGCCGAAGTGGAAGAGCTTAAGAAACAGCTAAAAGATATGATGAGTAAAGAAACCAAACAGCTTCAGGATAAGCAGAATAAACAAAAAAATAATTTAAAAAAGCCAAAGTCCTCCGGACAAGAGTGCACTCTGTCGAATATGGATAAACACAAGATTAATGAGAAAATTAACGAATTAACACAAAAAGGTGAAAAACTTTAAAGTAAAAAGCAACAAACAAAACAAAAAGTATAATAATTAGGTTAGGTCCGACAAATTCGATTCTTCTGTATTACTGACAAAAATAGAGGAAGGAAGATAGAAACAAAAGATATATAATGTAAAGAAGAGAGTCAACAACGGCAACGAATGGCGATATAATGCGATAAAAGTGAAGCAGCCACTAGGTAATGCAATGAAGCATTTGAAGAAAGAAAAATATACACGCTTAAACCATTTGCGTTTAAGATTTATGTGGGCCTTGCCATAATAGACCAATCACAAGGTCTTCTTAACACTGGGTGAAATATAATTAGCCTGCCAATGCCGCGGTGAAGATTTTGATACAGATTTATTGTTATTACCCAGCAATGTGGCCTTAACCTGACGTTGGTCTTGCAACTGGATGACTACCATGCTTCTTCCAAAGCCCTCAAGGTGCATAAAACATCCTAAATGGCGATTTAAAAAGCACAGAAATAAGGGCCGTGCTCCTACTCCTTTCTATAGAGCCGGACATTATCTAAACTCCTGTCGCTCCGTAATAAAATGCGACATTCTGTCGGAATGCAACAGCATATCGGATAGGAAAAAGTCACCCCTTTCCATGGCCTGTATTTAAACCACAGTCACGAGGTTGCTTTCCGAAGGATCTCACCAATAACTGGTACAATGTGTGATTTGTTTTACATCTGCACCGACCGCGAGGTCATAATCAGATGGTAGTTAAACCACTTAGTTGATTGGACACCAACTACGCCCTAGAAGGCCTTCAGATACGTATATCCTCCAGTCACTTCTAGTAGCAATTTAGAAAGTCCGGAGTAGGCCGTGCCCTCACTCCTTGCTGAGGAGTTGGAGACTTTCCAACTCCTGGTCCAGAACGCATGAAGCTCTTATTTATCAAGAACACGCCAGCATTCATACTTACTGGATCTGAACCATTCATTGTGTTAATTTGAATGGTCCGACCCACAAACTCTCACGAGGGTCCGAAACAACAACCACCACGATACTCCCATATATTGTACTCTGGGGCAACTGATTTCCCGTGGAAATATGTGGATTGTCCAGGTGACTCCTACTAGCCTTTGGGGGGCCTGGGCTCCCTTTTACCCCGCAAGACACAAATCTAAATGGAATAGTAGGTTCCAAAAATACTATAATGTGCCCCCGGGGGGAACCAATAACTGGTACAGAGCGATAGCCCTGTAGGCTACCGGTTTCTGTGGTACCAGTTCGATGGTCCGATTCTTCTAGTTTCAGACTCCTGCTAGCTTAGCCAGGCTACTGGTGCCGCGCTACATATCAAGGTGGGAAGATTTCCACCAAATATGCGTGCCTCCGGGGAGTGGGATCAGAAGGACACAAAGTTGTAATTTCAGAAGCACAGCAGAGTCGTGCTTTTGAATAACAGCCAAACTCCTGCCGTACCACTGGCGACATACTGTTGAGGATGCAGCAGCCGATAGGGTTGTAAATGTCCTTATAATTCCTGTATTAATATACTTTTTAAGTCGCACCATCTTGAAGAGTTGATCCAGAAAAAAAAAGAAAAAATATGGGAAAAAATTTTGAAAAATCTCTTTTATTTTTAATTTTAGAATCTGAACTGAAACAAGAAAACGAATATTTACACCACAAAATTTCAAAGTTGAAGACAAAGTTGCAGTCTGTTCAAAAAGGTTGGAAAGAAAATTCTCTTGCCAAATTGGCCAAATTTGTGGTTAGGGAGTAAATCGTCTTAAAACATACACTTTTTTTCGCCAACTTCAGAGATATCAATATCAATGTAAAGCAAAAATATGGAAATTAATAACGAAATTTGATGTAAATTTTTTCACAAAATTTCAAAGCATATTCTGCTACAAAGCTTCGCTTGTCTCGTCAATGCATTGCCGAATATTAGCGCGTATCTTTGCATCATTACGGTCAGTATGAGTGTATTGTTTTGGTCTATTGAGCAACAGCAAAAATACTGTGAGCCTTATATTTACATTAATTAAATTACTCACAGCGATTGCAGAAGGAGCCTGATTACAAGGAAAACCTTCTCGTAGTGTTGAGTGAAATTTTCACCATTTTGATAGTCAATTTTTACAATTAAAATTCTTTGTTCAAGGGTGTAACGATACGAGCTTTAAGTCTTCAATATTTTAACTAAATATATGCCAAATGATGACAGCTGAATTGTTGATATTTAATCATTTGTCAAACGGTTTACTTCCTAACCTCAAATTTGTCCACCATACGCATTTAGTTATGTTTTTAATATATTTTTTCCTTTAGCCCTAAAAGAAATTGAAACAGAACATGCTCAACATTTGGATGAGGAGAAAATACGTCTTAAATCTGAAAGGAATTTCTATCAAAAGGAATATTTACGTCTGCTTAACAAAACCGGTTCTGACAAAGAAACTGAATTTCTACAAACGCAAATCAAATCCAAAGATGAAGAATTGCGCGTTTTACGTTCAGAATTATGTTTAAAACAAAGTCAGGCTTTGGTGCCCTGTTTCAACGATAATCCTGGACTGGGCAATTCTTTACCTTCCACAGCACACACGTCTGCCTCTAGCTCTAGCAGTGATTGTGTTCAAGCTGTTGTTTTAAGAATAGAGAGAGAACGTGATTGTGCTAGAGCTGAGGTGGAACGTATTAAATGTGAAAGGGATACTTTAAAGGAAAAACTTTTATGCATCACAAAAATGCACGATGAACAAATGCACACTATTCAACAGCGTTATGACATTCTCAATGAACGTCTTCGACAATTGGAAAAAGAAAATCGTGAACTTAAATCATTGCATATGCCAACTGAATCACACATAACGATACTGAAAGAACAGCTAGAATATTACAAGCAACAACAATATCAAGTGACAGAAGAAAATAATAAATTGCAACAATCTTACAATCAATTGAAGTAATTAAAAATTATACATAAAATCTAAATGATATTAAAAACAAAAAACAAAAACAAACATTGCTTTGTTGTGCTTTTAGAATGCTTCATGAACAAACTGAACAGATTTTAA
Source organism: Trichopoda pennipes (assembly GCA_030448955.1). Lineage (NCBI taxonomy): Eukaryota > Metazoa > Arthropoda > Insecta > Diptera > Tachinidae > Trichopoda > Trichopoda pennipes. The sequence goes on along the minus strand of JASKUP010000175.1, from coordinate 11,757,188 downwards.
CGGACTATCAAAATAAATTTTTAATGGCCCAACGACAAATAGAGTCTTCTAATATGCGTCTTAATTCTTTGGACTCAAATCGTGAATCGACTCTACAAGAAGCAAATAAATTACGCGCTGAAGTGGCTGCCCTAAAGCAGACGTATGTTTTGTTGGAAAACGAAAAAGATAAAATTTTGGTAAATTGATTTGATTTTTGTTATAAAATTTTCTAAAAATTATCATAAATATTATTTTCAGTTTTATTCGACCTTTTTTTTATAATTTCTATTAAATTTTAATCTTTTTACTCGGTCCTTTAAATTATAACGATTTCTTTTTCTTTTTTTCTTTCAATATTTCGCTTTCTTTTGGAAGCTTTCCAAAGGAAAGCGAAATATTGAAAGAAAAAAAGAAAAAGAAATCGTTATAATTTAAAGGACCGAGTAAAAAGATTAAAATTTAATAGAAATTATCATAAATAATTTTTTAAGCTCAAGGCTTTTATACAAAAATGATCCAAATTTTATTTTTATTTTCAATATTTCGTCACACCATTGAGTGGCATTTTTAGGAAAAATATTAAAAATAAAAATAATAAACTTTTAGTCAAAAACGTTTCATTTATTGATTGTTTTAAAAAATTGTTTAAACATTTTTTTTCTTAAAGATGCCACCATATAGTGTGAAATATTAAAAATAAAATTTATTTAATTTTTAATTTTTCGGCAAAAATTTTTAATTTATTGATTGATTTAAAAAATTTGCTATAAATTTTTCCCCAGAAGATGCCACCCAATAGTGTGGCGAAATATTGAAAATTAAAATTGAATTTATTTAATTTTAGATTTTTCGACAAAACTGTTTCATTTATCGATTGATTTAAAAAAAGTTTTAAACATCTTTCTTTGCCTGAAGATTCCACTCAATAGTGTGGCGAAATATTGAAAATTAAAATAAATTTATTTAATTTTTAATTTTTTGACAAAAATGTTTCTTTTATTTTTTGATTTAAAAAATTGTTTAAACATTTTTCCTCTCCTGCAGATGCCACCTAATAGTGTGGCAAAATATTGAAAATAAAAATAAAATTGATTTAATTTTCTGACAAAAATATTTCATTTATTTTTTTAGCTAAAAAATTGTTTAAACATTTTTCTTTTCCTGAAAATGCCACCCACTAAAGTGGCGAAATATTGAAAATAAAAATAAGCTTTATTTAAATTTTATATAAAGATGTGCTTAACAAATTTATTTATAAAATAATAAAAATATTAAATTAACCATAATTATTTTTTTTAAAGTTTAACCTCTTTTTCCCTAATTTTACAGACACAACTTGACAATAAAACGGAACTGGTTTATCAATTGGAAAATGAATTAAAAACCAGCAAAGAAAAACGTAATTGTTTAGAGAAACAGGTCACTGAATTGGAAGAGCAATACAAGTAAGTACTTTTTAAATAAACTAAAAAATTGAATAACCCATCGCACTTAACAGCAAATTGGCAAGAAATCGATAAAAATTAATTTTAAGAAACAAAATTAAAATGTACGCGAATAGAAATCTAAATTAAAAATATCAATTTCACTAAAAAATAACTTCGACATAGTTTTAACAAAAAATATTGAAAATAATATAATTTTTAAACTTACTTCGAATTTCGAAATTAAAAAAAATTTTTAGTGTTTAATTATTTTCATCACAAAAAAAGTTTCTAGAAAATTAAATATTATTTTTTTTCTAATAAGAAACAATTAAGTTTTATAATGTATTTTCAACCTAATTCAAATATTCGAAATTTTCAAAGCGTTATTGAGGTTAGGAAGTAAATTGCTTGTCAAATAATTGACATTTATTTAGTAAAAAAACAACACAATACGCTCGTTTCACATTTATAACGTTAAACTCGTTTAAGAATTAAAGCCGACGGACCATTGTTTGTATAGATAATTTTTCCACAAAATCATCTTAAGTGATGAGGTTAATTTTCAATTAGGCATATGGGACTCACAAAATTCTCTGCCCTACCAAATCATTATAAACAAATTTTGACATTCGTCCCATTCACTAAGATGGCTCCGCGAGCCACACAGCAACCCAAACAATTTAGTTATTGCGTGAGAAACTTCCCGGTCGCATAATTTCTCAATTTGGCAATGTCAATTGGCCGCCTAGTGTTTTTCAGTCAACGCCGCTGTATTATATTCTTTGCTGCTATTTGAAAGCCCGGGCTTTCGTGAAAAATCCACAAACAACTGACTGCCTAAAAGGTGAAGTTCGGCGCTGCATTGCTAACATAAGCGAAGCTTTGTTACAAAATGTGTTTTGTGAAAAGAGCAAACGTCTGTCGTTGTACTAAAAGTGAACATTTACCCAACAACATATTCCGTTGTTATTTCCCATATTTCTAATTTACGTTAGCATCAATAAAATTAAAAAAAGTTTGTGTTTTAAGCCGTTGTAAAGGGTTTTTCAATAAGAAGTTTGTTTTCTAAAAAAAAAAATTTAGATTAAGATGATTCAAAGTTTTATTCTATCACGAAGAACAAAGTTCGGCAATTATGAATGAAAAATGAGATCTGGCAAATGTCCACCACGACCACTTTTTGGCAAAAGGGCAGTCCTATTTCGTTAATCACATCACGGATTTCTAGTTTTAAGGCTGAAATCGATACAATTGGCTTCGTATAGATTCTGTCTTTAACATAGTCCCACCAAAAATAATTCAGTGCTGTTAAATCACACAATTCTCGAAAAATTATGCGATCGGGAAATTTGACTTGTAATAAATAGATCGTTTCGTTGGCTCTGTGACATGTGGCACCGTCCTGTCGTCAATAATAAGCAAAAATTGGGTTGTTAGCATCTCGCGATAGCGTTTTTCCACTGACCGTTACTGCGTTTCCAGCCTCATCTTCGAACGCCTCCAGTCCACATAGCGCACCATAAACTGATAGAAGCCCAAAGGCGACAATTTTGCTTGTTGAAAAAATGATTTTTTTCAGAAAAACCACCCGGTTGTGCCTTAAATGAAATGAGCGAATCTACGGCAATGTAATGGTCCGTTGGCTTAAATTCCTGCACCAGTTGAACCTTATAAGGCTTCAAAGTCAAATCCTTGCGCAAAATTCAATTGGATAACTTCAATTGTTGAGAATGGCAAGGAATTGACAACTTTAGGTCTGCTTCAATACTGTGGCTCACGGCTCTGACGTTTTCAGTTGAACGACCCGGCTTAACAGGCTTTGGTGTTCGCACATTTGGTATCGTGGCTGTCGACTAAAATTTAACAACCAAATTCTTAATAGCGGTCTAAGAAGGACATTTGTGTTGTCCGAAAATATCTCGAATTTATGAAATTAAACTTTAACAGAACCATCACCATTTTCATAGTGGATTTGAATTATTTTAATGCGATTTTCTTGCGAAATAGAATTTATTTTAACAATTGCCAAAAAACTAAATCTCAAAACTATCAGGTTGTTGGGTAAAAAACAAACTTTTTGTTAAAAACCCCAATATTTAAAAAACAATTTGCCAGGAAAGCTTAAAAAAAAACGAAAATATATTTTTTTAAATAATTTATTTCGTTTTGATCGCTTGAAAATCTGAAAGCTTAACACGTTAAAAAGCGCTTCAAATTTAGTTTATAATAAAAAATTTATTTTTAAGCACAGAATATTTATTTATATAAAAATATAAATACATTTTATTTTTATTTTCAATATTTTGTCACGCCATTGGGGGAACAGAAACAAAAATTAAAACAAAATTTTTTTAGCAGTTTATTTTTAAGCAATAGCTCATTATTTAATAAAAAATATTTAAAAAACTTTATTTTTTATTATTTTTTAGCAATATTTCGCCAAACCATTGGTTGGCATCATCAGGAATTGTTTGTTCATTATTTTTGTTTGTCCTGATGATGCCAACCAATGGTTTGGCGAAATATTGAAAAAAATAATAAAAAATAAATAAATATTTTTTATTAAACAATGACCTAGTGCTTAAAAATAAACTGCTAAAAAATATTAAAAAGGTCAAATAACTATAATTATTGTATATTAAAAAAAAATTTTTTTTAACTAAAAAATAACAAATTTTAAAATAATAAATAAATTTGTAAATTTTAAATAAAATAATAAAAAAAATGTTTATTCATTTCCTCTTCCTAAAGATGCCACTTAATGATGTGGTGAAATATTAAAAATAAAAATAAAATTAATTAAGTTTTTATTAAAGTTCTGGTGCTTAAAAATTAATTATAAAATAATTAAAAAGGAAAAATTATAATTGCATTAAATAAATAAATTAATGAAAATAAAAAAAAAATTCTTAAAATAAAATTCGATTTCTATACGCAGAATATTTGAAACATTTTTATTCTTTTTATTTTTCCTGAGTAAAACACAGAAATATTTCAGTGACTTAAATATTTAAATTTTTTATTTTTAATTTTTTATTTCTTTTTTTTTCGCTATATTAATGGCACAAACTTAAATTTAGGAGATTTTGTATAAATATAAGATTTTGTATAAAATATATATTTTATAACAAATTTACAATTTTTTCAACTTAAATACTAAAATAAAAGTTAAAAAGAAGTTCGTTTTTAATTTGCCATGACTGTGAGCTTTAACCGAAAATTTCTAAAAACCATCTAAAAATTAAAATAAAATATAATTAAAATAAAAAAAATTAAATTTTTTAAATAAAAATAATATTTAATACAAGAAAGAAAAAGGACGAAATAAAATAATCATGAAAAGTGTTACCAAATCTTTCAGATTTACAAAATATTTACTGACTAGTCTGGTAACTCCAGTAACAGTAATGTATTTAAAAGTGTATTTTAGAACAAATTTTTTTAGATTATAAAAATAAATTAATGTAAAAAGGAATATAAAATTTAAAAATAAAGTTGACCTTTAGTTGACCTCTCATTTCAAATCATGCAAAAAGTTGTATTTTTTAAGTTCAACATGCATTTCCCCGTTACTTTTTATTATTTTTTTGTAAATTAAGTTTTTAATTAGTAGGAATTGTTTTTAAAATGGAAAATTAGTTATGCCAAAGTTGGAAAAGGTTTTGGAATTTTGTCGTTGACTTAGAGAATGTTGCGTCAAATACCTGGCTAAACCCACGGTGGGAGCATTACAATGTTGTACAGTTGCTGTCGCTGTCACATTATTTTTATTATTATTGATTTCATTGGCAACAGGCGTATAACCAGGACGGCATACACATTTTGCCTTTGTCTGTAAAGATCTAGCTGTATCTGTGATAAGAGATTTAATAGGCTCCAGCCATTGACCAGGTCCACATGGTCCTCTTGTATATAGTTTATAACAATTGCCCTCTAGTTCAACCATGCCAGGACTTGATTCACAAGTATTTCTTGTAGATTCTTCAGGCATAGAACATTGTTGATCTAAATTTAAAATAACTCCGGCACAGCCACACATGCCATTATAGGAAATGCCATCCACTGATGGCCGAGCGGTAAAATCAAATACCACTACCTGATGAAGATCACATGGTCCTTGGGAACCTATGCGATAGCATTCATTTTGATCTGGAAAATATAAGCGATTTTTGCCACAAAAGTTTCGTATACATGTGGTAGCGTTAAAAAGAAATTCATTTGCCGCACAGGGACCACGTGTGTACAAGCGATAACAGAGACCATTCGGCCAGGGTACATAACCATCTTTACATTGGCATTTAGCTCGCGCAAACATTAGATTATTAGTAACACCATCACTAGAATTTAAGCTTTCAGGTATAGTAAACACATGACCAGTTGGACAAGGTCCTAAAGTATCTGCAAAATGGATTGATTTAAAAGAAAAATAATTTGTAGATTTTTTCTAAAAATCAAAATCATTTTTAATTTGTACTTAATTCATAACACATTTGCTGCTCTTCATGATAATGCGGCAGAAAACGATGACAATCACAGCGTCCTCCAGGTAAAAATAAATGGCCAGGCGTTGAGCAGGGTCCTTTAGTATAATGCTCATGGCAGGTTTCTTCTAAATCATAAAAATAACGCTCCAAATCTCCAGAATTTTGACACTAAAATGAGAAAATAAATTTTAATTAAAAAGAACATAAAATAAATATGACATTTTTTGAAAACTTTTTGAACTAAATGAGAGTTAGAAAAGCCAAACACTGAATAACACTGTACAACAAAAATGATTTTTTTCAATTACAAGGAACGGACATTTTAACACAATTTTATTTCTCATTTTTGTATATAAAAATTTCAGAGGACTCTGTTGACTTCTTTATGACATTTTATTTATGACAAAAAAATTATATTCTCCTAATAGCCAGGACTTTTGCAGTGTCCACTATCAGCTAAAAATTCCTATGTTTTTACAAAATATGAGGCAAAACTAAACTGCGCGACGTCAGTGTTTAGAAATTAAAAATTCCATTTTCAAAGATTCCAGCTTCAAAGATTTACGCTTTTCTACAAAAAATTTTCATCTGTCGTAATTTTTTTACAAAAAATTTTTATCGGTCCCAATTTTTCTATAGAAAATTTTCATCTTTCCAAATTTTTCTACAAAAAATTTTCATCTGTCCAAATATTTCTATAGAAAATTTTCATCTGTCCAAATTTTTCTATAAAAAATTTTTATCTGTCCAAATTTTTCTATATAAAATTTTCATTCGTCCAAATTTTTCTATAGAAAATTTTCATCTGTCGTAATTTTTCTATAGAAAAATTTTCAGCTGTCCAAATTTTTCTATAAAAAATTTTCAGCTGTCCAAATTTTTCTATAAAAAATTTTCAGCTGTCCAAATTTTTCTATAGAAAATTTTCAGCTGTCCAAATTTTTCTATAGAAAATTTTCAGCTGTCCAAATTTTTCTATAGAAAATTTTCATCTGTAGTAATTTTTATATAGAAAATTTTCATCTGTCCAAATTTTTCTATAGAAAATTTTCATCTTTTCAAGTTTTGCTATAGAATTTTCATCTGTTCAAATTTTTCAAAGAAAATTTTCATCTGTTCAAATTTTTCTATAGAAAATTTTCATCTGTCCAAATTTTTCTATAGAAAATTTTCATCTGTCCAAATTTTTCTATAGAAAATTTTCATCTGTCCAATTTTTTCTATAGAAAATTTTCATCTGTTCAAATTTTTCTATAGAAAATTTTCATCTGTTCAAATTTTTCTATAGAAAATTTTCATCTGTCCAAATTTCTCTATAGAAAATTTTAATCTGTCGTAATTTTTCTATAGAAAATTTTCTTTCATCTGTCGTATTTTTCTATAGAAAATTTTCTTTCATCTGTCGTATTTTTCTATAGAAAATTTTCTTTCATCTGTCGTAAAATTTCTATAGAAAATTTTCATCTGTCGTAAAATTTCTATAGAAAATTTTCATCTGTCCAAATTTTTCTATAGAAAATTTTTATCTGTCTTAATTTTTTTTTGTAGAAAATTTCTTTGGTCAAAATAATTTTTTTATTATAAAAACAAATTTATTACCCACCTGACATTCGGCCAAATCTTCATCATTTAACACTAATAGTTTTCCTTTGGTACAGGGTCCTTTGGTTAATTTCGTATAACATTTACCATCTTTAGGCCAAAACAACATATTATCGGAACAAATTCTGGGTGTCTTACAAACACCCCAGCGATTTGTAGTTCTATATTTTAATTTAATGAAATTATATTTATTAAATTTTTATTTTCATATTCTTGAATTCATACCTTTTATTGCCCAATTGTGATTCTGGAATAGGACTAAAATACTGACCCTTATTACAGGGTCCTCTTTCAAATATTTTATAGCATTTATTATCTTTGGCACTTAACACCGTACCCGGTGGACATCTGCATTCTGCTATAGGAGCATTGGCCATTGCTTTCTTTTTGCTGGAACCTATAGAGGCGGTTGGTCCCAATTCCATTGTATCTGGACATGGATAACCTATGGTGAATATTTTAAAACATTTTTTTAAAGGTGGCCAATACAACAGTTGCCAGCCACCTGGCATTGTGGCGCAGGGATTTTTTTCTGGATCACTCCATGGTGGCGGTATAATAGCAGTATCGCCTTGTTGCACAAGTAGCAGCGTTAGGAAGGCAATCAAACTAATGCCAGCTTGTAAGGCAGACCAATATATTAATAGTTTTCGTCGTTTCATAATGGACTCTTTGACTTCAAGATGAAGAGGCTGTAAATGATAATTTAGAATTTACTGATCTGCTGCTTTTATAGAATTTTTATATTAAATTTCTTATCGAAATTATGTTTTCAAAACTTTTTCATAGTTTTTTTTTATAGCTTCCATTCAAAATTTTTTTTATTTTTTATAATTTTTCTTTGGATAGACTTCATCAGTCATCATTTCATCATTCACATTTTGACTATAAAAAGATGTAAACGGTCATAATTTGTTTATATAAATTTTATTTTTTTTTACAAATTGTATCAGTCGTATTACTTTTATACAAAAATTTCATCAGTCATTTTTATGATTTTTTTAATAATTTTTCTTTAAATTAAATTCATGAGTCATAATAACTCTTTAAAAAATTTTATCAATCATTATTTTTCTGCAGAAAAATTTAATCAGTCATAATTTTTTTATAAATAAATTTCGTCCGTCGCAGTTTTTCTATATAAAAACATATCCGTCATAATTCTTTTTAAAATAAAATTTCTTTAAATAATATTCATGAGCGGCCATTTTTCTGAAGAAAATTTTAATCAGTGACAATTTTTCTGTAAATAAATTTTATCAGTAATAATTTTTCTATAAAAAAAAATTTCGTCCGTCCCAGTTTTTCTATATAAAAACATATCCGTCATAATTCTTTTTAAAAAAAACTTCATCAGTCATAACTTTTCTCTTGAAAATTTTCATCAGCCGTAGTTTTTCTATCGAAAACTTACATCAGCCAAAATATTTCTATAAAAAAATTTCATTAGTCATGAGTTTTCTATAAAAAAATTTCAGCAGGCTCAATTATAGTATAAAAAGTTTATATTTTTATAGAAAAATTTCATGAATGACATAATGAATTTTTATAATTTTTTTTTAATAAATTTTCTTTAAATAATAATTTTCCTTTAAATAATTTTTATCAGTAATTTTTCTGTCGAAAATTTTAATCAGTCACAACTTTTCTGTAAATAATTTTCATCAGTCATAATTTTTCTATAAAAAAAAAATTTCGTCCGTCACAGTTTTTCTATGTAAAAACTTATCTACTATGATTCTTCTTAAAATAGTTTTTTTCATAAAATAGTTTTTCTATCGAAAATTTTCAGTTTTTTATATATTTCTATAAAAAAAATCATTAGTCATGAGTTTTCTATAAAAAAAAATTTATTCAGTCACAATTTTTTCATAAATAAATTTTGTCCATCACAGTTTTTCTATATAAAAACATATCCGTCATAATAATTTTTAAAATAAACTTCATCAGTCATAACATTTCTCTTGACAATTTTCATCCGTCGTAGTTTTTCTATCGAAAATTTACACCAGCCAAAATATTTCTATAAATAAATTTCATTAGTCATGAATTTTCTATAAAAAAAATTTCAGCAGGCTCAATTATTGTATAATAAGTTTACATTTTTATAGAAAAATTTCATCATTCATGAAATTTTTATAATTTTTTTTAATAAATTTTCTTTAAATAATAATTTTCCTTTAAATAATTTTTATCAGTAATTTTTCTGTAAAAAATTTTAATCAGTCACCACTTTTCTGTAAATCAGTCATAATTTTTCTATAAAAAAAAAATTTCATCCGTCACAGTTTTTCTATATAAAAACTTATCTATTATGATTCTTCTTAAAATAGTTTTTTTCATAAAATAGTTTTTCTATCGAAAATTTTGAGTTTTTTATATATTTCTATAAAAAAAAATCATTAGTCATGAGTTTTCTAAAAAAAAATTTATTCAGTCACAATTTTTTCATAAATAAATTTCGTCCATCACAGTTTTTCTATATAAAAACATATCCGTCATAATTCTTTTTAAAATAAACTTCATCAGTCATAACTTTTCTCTTGAAAATTTTCATACGTCGTAGTTTTGCTATCGAAAATTTACATCAGTCAAAATATTTCTATAAATAAATTTCATTAGTCATGAATTTTCTATACAAAAATTTATATTTTTATAAAAAAATTTTATAAGTTATGAAATTTTTATAATTTTTTTTTTATAATTTTTCTTTAAATAAAATTCATGAGCCATAATTTTCCTTTAAACAATTTTCTTCGGTCATTTTTCTGTAGAAAATTTTAATCAGTCACAAGTTTTCTGTAAATAAATTTCATCAGTCATAATTTTTCTATAATGATTTTTCTTAAAATTAAGACTGCTGAAAATATTTTCATTGAAAACTCATGACTAATAAAATTTTTTTATAGAAATATTTTGGCTGATGAAAATAGTTTTCTTCATAAAATACTTTTTCATAGTTGCTGTCGAAAATTTTCATCAGGCAAAATATTTTTATAAAAAAAAATTTTATTAGTCGTGAGTTTTCTATAAAAAAATGTTCAGCAGTCTTAATTTTAAGTTTTTTATAGAAAAATTTCATCAGTTATATTTTTGCATTAAAAAAAGTATCGCTACGAGTTTCACTACGACATGGGTCCATTTGCTAATCTGCCGCAGGACTTATTTGTTGTCACAGAATATTAATTAGTACGCCATTATCCCAAGTGCGAATTGGGCTCTAACGTCAACGTATATGAATGGCCTTTTATTTTTAATTTATTCCTACTTAAATTTGGTATACTTCTTATATAATTTCGTAAAGACTTATTGGTCTAACCTCGTAAGTTTTTTTTTAATTTTGCACAAGAGCCAAAAAATCTTGACCTATTGAACTATTCATTTTAACCATAAACTCTGTTTAATAAGTTAAATTATGACTGAAATTTATTTTTAAATAAATGATAAATAAATCGTTTCTTTTCAATTTAAATGACCCTGATAAAAGCCAGATTATAAATAAAAAAAAAAAATATTTCATAAAATTGTATTTCATAAAAATTTTTCAATTTTTCAAAACAAATTTGTTAAAAAAAATAAAATTTATTTTAAGCGGAAAAAATTGTTTGCAACATTTTAAAATGTGTGTGTTACATAATAAATTGATAATGTAACAAGTGCCACTATAATAAAAACAACAACAGCAACAACAACAACAACTATTTCATGTAATAAAAACTAATAAATAGTTGACAATCTTTATATGAGTTTTTAAAGGGTGTTTTATTTATAGAGGTTACAAATGGGAATTTTTTACATTGATATGATGTGTAATTTATTCAAAAGATAATCTTCTGGCAAGATTTTGAATTTCCGGACTATCAGCAGAGAGGACTTTAGAATAGCAGAATTACTATATGATCGCCTCATCTTGATACCTTCAGAATTGCTTTCATTTACTTCTAGACCCAATTTTGTTGTTGCTTTTTTGATATGTGCATTTACTGCAGTTCCTTGTCGCAGTGTCACATTAATAAAATCAATCCGGGCGAAGTATGAGCGAGCCCTTTTGAGCACATTTTTCATTACATTGTCTTACAAATCACAGGGTATTTCATTAATTTCATTACAAATATTTTGTTTAAGTTGCTCAAACGTTTCTGGTTTGTTTGTATAAACCTCGCTTTTCAGATATCCCCCCCACAAAAAGCAGTCCGGAGCAGTTATATCAGGCGATCGTAGAGACCAATCATAACCACTATTTCTTGAAATATCTTGCGGAAAGAGGTCTGGCAGTAATTCCATTGTAATCCTAATTGTATGCGCTGTGGCACCGTGTTGTAGATACCACATGTTAAACAAGCCCAAAGCATGCAGTTGTGACGTTAAAAAGTTTTTAATTATATCACGATATCGCTCTTCATTCACAGTTACCGCTACGCCGTTTTCGTTTTCAAAGAAGTAAGGTCCAATGATACGCGGTTTGAGAATGATGTTTTCGCATCGAAAGCGCTCGCCTTTGACATCAAAACAGCCAGATAAGACGGAAAATGACAACAGTATTTCATTTACTGGCGGGGAAAAAATAAACCACATAATATCCAATGATACCTCCTTACCAAATTGCACACCAGACTTTCACTTTTAATGGATGCTAAGGTGACTGTTGAATAATTTGAGGGTTTTCCATTCCCCAGAACCGACTATTCTGTTATTCCATGAAAATCGGCGTTGTCCTGGGGGAGCTGCAACATCCTATTTGTAGATGTACGGCGGCGTAAATGGTATTGTGGAAGAAGCTCTTGTGTCAACTGAATCCTATATGGAAATAAATGCATCCTTGTGCAAAATTGTGGTCAAAGCTGTTCTTTGAAGACCAAACGTCGAAAAGCACGGCTTCGAATTGAGTTTAAGGGATTGTTTTTAATACTTGCTTAAGCAGCGGTAATATTTTCAGCCGATCTTGCAATACGTTGTGGTGCATGCTTGAGTCTATCATCTACAGACTCTACTTCTTCGAAATTATTCACTACCCGATAAATAGTTCGATTTGTTGACACATTGTTTCTACCAAAAATTTCACCCAACTTTCTCATCGTCACAGTAATCGATGACTGATTTTAATGAAACGATTTAACGAAACGATTATTTTTCCATAATAAATTTGCCAGGTATCTACTTCACGACTGCCAAATATAAGCTGTCAAGACTAGAGTTTATCAAAATGGCACCAAAACAAAGTAGTATACCTTCCTGGCGCACACCCTGTATTATACTAATTGTGGATGTTTTTTATAGAAGTTTGGAGCTTTGAAGTGGAATAAAATAAACACCCTTATTCTGTTTATCGTCGTCGTCATCGTCATCAATTTAATATCAATCTTAAATTTTATCGACATCGTCATCAATTCAAAACGAAACTGGTATGCCCTAAGAGCAGCGTAACGATGTCGATGGTTTATCGTTTTTTAAAGCACATCTCTAACAATTTAGACAGCTGGTTTGATTTTTTTTTCAATTTTTGTAAAGTTTTTTTTTGAAGGAGAGCGAATTATTGACAAAAATATAAAAAATTAAAAGGACCATATAACTTAAATAACTAAATGCTTCTTCCAGCGGGCTAAGAATCATTTTTTTATAAATTCCTCCCCCAGTAGACGTACACTTTGCCTTATTTGCCACTTTGAATTTTAAATCCCGCCAAACCTATAAAAATAATTTTATTATACAATAATCTTTTTAAAACTATTTACTTTACCTTTTGCCAACCACCACCTGATCTTTTCGGTGGACCAAGGGCATTTAATATCGTTGCTATTCTTTCCCACTGCTCTTTGAAGTCACTGGGAAGACTGCCTTTTTGGAAACCCTTGGCAAGTGGTGGATTCTTTTCCATCTCCTCCACTAACTTATTAAATTGAATACTGTTTGTAATTTTTTTTTCTTTTTCCATTTTTTTTTAATTTAAAAGTGCTATTGTAAAAAAATCAAAAACACTAAAACTGTTTCGACACAAACCAGACCGACGATAAAATCAGAGTCAATTTAAATCGATGCCGTCGTTAACGTTGCGTACGGCATACCAAAAATACATCGACGCTTGTCGATAACACTTGATATTGATAATGGGCATACCAATTAACAACAATTGATACAAAACGTTATCGTTTCATATTGATGACGCTAAATGGAATAAGGGTGAAAGATTTATTTAATATGTGTGTATGTTTTCCGACGGGGTTCGATTTATGTGGGTATGATTTTCCGTCATTCCGCGGGATGACTAATTTTCTATATTGATATGAAATTCTTTTGGCATTATAATTTAAATATGACTTCTGGCATATATGACCGCCATGCGTGATAAGATTTACGTCAATACCTAGCTGTGTAAGCCATAACCTGACGGTGGATCATACCACTGTGGATGAAATGTAGCGTCATCCTCGCCCTAGGAAACCTTCAGATACGTACATCCTCCAGTCACTCCTTGTTGCAATTTTAAGAGCTCAGAGCAAGCCGCAATCCTCACTCCTTGCTGAAGAGTTGGAGACTCTGCAACTCGTGGTCCAGAACGCATGAAGCTTAATAAAATTTAAGACCACAACCGCAGTCATGCTCATTCGACCTAGACCATTCATTGTGTTCATTGTATATGATCCGACCCAAACAACCACACTATGAGGGCCTCGAAACCACAACCAATATGATACTCCTGTAGGGCTAACGTCAATAATCAGTCAAATAATAACTAAAAGGCTAAAAAGACAAATAGTTCTGGGGCTGAACTGATTCCCGTGGAAATATAGTGGAATTGTCCTGTTGGCTCCTGCTAGTTTTGAAGGAGACTGGGCTCCGTTTTACCCCCGTTGACACATGTAATGACGGTGAGATTCCGTCAAAACATATCAATGTACCTCCGGGGGGTAACCCCCGGAAAAAGGGTCTCCAGACCCCTGAAGGCGGCAGGGTCCAACTGGGAACTCCATTTTATTTCCACGGGAATCAGTAAGCCCCAGAGTTCCGTTATTTGTCTCTTTAGACATTTGACTGTTCTCTGGCTGATTATTGAGGTTGGCCCCTATATGGGAGTATCGTGGTGGTTGTGGTTTCTCGGCCCCATAACAGTTTATGGTTCTATGGTGGCCAGGATCATTTCACCGTTAATGACACGCTTGGTGAATGATCCAGTCCAGTCAGCATGCTAGACATGTGTTCTGGACAGGAGTTGATTGTCTCCAACTCTTTGCAGCCCTGCTCCTGGAAACACTAAAGTTGCAACTAGGAAAGACCTGTTGCATAGAATTATGGCTTCGGCTTCCTAGGACGAGCATGACGTTCCAAATTATGCAAAGTGGCTTGACCAGCATCTGATTAAGGCTCCATAGCCAGGTGCGGATGTAAATCAAATCACGTCTCTGTACCTCCGGGGGGTATGACCGCCATAGCTGGATCGAAGGTAGTCTACAGGTGCCCCTTTAGGCTAGTAGGTAGTGTACTAGCTTGAAAATATGGGGGTTGTGGGTTCGATTCCCAACGAAGACCTTGGTTTTTTTCACTACAAAAATAAAAATTGACCGTCGGTGGGGCTCCTCAGCGATTAAGGCATAGTTACTGGTCGCTGTGCTGTCTTATATACGGCAGTTCATTTCCGACCATCCTTTTACTTTCACCACCTGTTTCATCTATCCTCTATCCCTTTCCTAAAGAATGTAGCACGGTACTTGACTAAATAGGCATTGTTGCCTGAAGTGCTACTTCTCTTTAAAAAAAAAATCTGATGATTCAATTTTCAATGATTTTTTGCAACATTAATGGCCGTATATCAGCGATAACTCGCCGAATATTTTCTTCCAAGTAGTCAATCGTTTCGGGCTTATCCACTTAGACTGGAGACTATAAATATCTCAACAAAAAATAGTCTAGTGGCGTTAAATAGCGCGGACTATAGGAACTATACGGTTACCAAACGCTTACGGCAATAAGTTAATTGCAGGACGAGCTGTGTGACATGCTGATCGTCATGGCTATTCAATTGAAGAACGAAAAAGTCTTCTCAGTTCTGACAATTGATAATTGCTTTATGGTTACTTGGTGGGACAACTTAACGTTGCGCGTTAATCATCAGTTGTAGTTTTAGAAATCGTCACACATATTTTTTTTATAGAAAGTCAATTATAATTTCTCTATAGAAAATTTTCATCAGTCATACTTTTTCTATATAATTCCCATCAGCTCATAAAGCAGTGTCTCAACATATACTTGAGGATTACCAGCTCTACAAATACGACAGTTTTGCTTATTGACGTGTCCATTCAAATAAAAGTGAGCTTCAACGCTAAACAAAATTCACTTTATGAAAATCAGGGTCAAAGGAAATCTTGTTTTGTGCCCATACACCGGATCTACGCCTAAATGATCATGTGGATTGCGCGAGTTGGATTTTATAAGCAAGCATAATCTTTCTGCGAAGTCTTCCATAAAGTGGATGGACACATACTCAATTGCTGTGCACGATGGCGGCTAGACTGATCTTCCTCTACTATACGCTCTACAGCAGCAATGATTTCTTCTCTATGCACTGTACGAAATCGCTGCGGGTGCATATTATCATTTAAAGTAAGAGTGCTGTGAAAACTTTCGTATCCATGTAATTGCTCTGATGGATCATTATGTTGATGGTAAAATGGACATAATCCGTGTGCGTTACGTATTTCGAAAGGGACAGAGTGTGATTTGTTTTACATCCGCGCCTGGCTATGGAGCCTTAATCAGATGGTGGACAAACCACTATACATAATTTGGAACGTCATGCTCGTCCTAGATAGCCGAAGACATAATTCTAAGCAACAGAACCACCTACTTGCAACTTGAATGATTCCAGGACAGGTCTGCAAACCATCACACCTTGCTAAAGAGTTGAAGACTTTCTAACTCCTGTCCAGAACACATGTCAAGCATGCTCACTGGACTGGATCATTCACTTTGCGTGTCATTATCAGTGAAATGATCCTGGGCACCATAAATTTCATAGTTCCCTTATGGGGCCGCAAAACCACAACCACCACGATACTCCCATATAGGGGCCAACCTCAATGATCAGTCAGAGAACTATTAAATGTCTAAAGAGACAAATAATGAACTCTGCGGCTCACTGATCACCATGGAAATAAAGTGGGGTTTCCAGTTGTCTCCCTGTCTGACTTCAGGGGACTGGGCTCCCTTTTTTCCCAGTTGCACTGCGTCTAGATAGTGGAATATTCTATAAAGACCATATTTATATGCCCCTGGGGGGATTTCGAAAGGGACCATAATTTTCAAAGTAAATTAGCAAATTTGCAAGCGTTGTTCAGGTTTCAAATGTAAAAACACTTGATAGCTGACAAAATGGTCGCCAGCTAAAAAAGTGTTGTCAACTTAAAGTTCTATACTTCTATAAAAAATACCCGATATTTTCTCCTAACAGTTGAATTTGCAACCCAAATACAGCCCACCACAAGAAAAACAAACAACAACAACTAAAACGCACAGTTTTAAAATATCCATGCAACATTTAACACCGACACTTAATATTTTGTGGTATCAATTACTGTTTTTAAATAGCTGTGCCACCAAAAATAAAACAAAAAAATTTTTAAAGATTTTGAAATGTCTTCTATGGAAAACCTGAAACCTCAAAACCATCGTTACTTTTATAGTCGCAACTCATGTTTTCATACAGTTTCAACATGTGGCAAATGTTTGCTTTATTGAAATATTTGTTACAGCTTGTAATTGCAATATAGCAAAAACAACAAAAATATAAAAAAACAAAAACAAAAAAACAACTTTAGAAAAAGTTGTTGGTCTATTAACATTTCTTCTTCTTATTCATTTATTTTAATATTTTTTGTCACTTCACAGTTTCATGTTTCAGTGTGTTAATAATGCCAAATGTGGCGTATTTAATCCAACACTTAACCAACGTTACCATTGTTGTATTGACTTAACTTTTGGCGGATTTACACGTGTTTTTTTTTGTTTTTATTTAAGTCCAATTTAAAGTTTAATTTATGTGCACTTACAGGATGACTTTTTTTACGTGATTTTGTTTGTTTTGATTCCACTTTAACTTCTCATTTACAAGCAAAATAACAAATGCTTTCAGATTATGAAGAACGCTCACAGAGTAAATCACATCTTGCTACAAAGTGTCAAGTAAGATTGTGAGTATAAATATCAGGTATTTTTTTATAGAGGTATAGAACTTTAAGTCAGCAACACTTTCTTAACTGGCGTTCATTTTGACAGCTGTCGACTTCCTTTTAATAAACGTTTGATTTTTTGGACTCCTTTTATTGCAAAATAATAGCACGGCACTTTGAAGTTTTAAATTAAGTTAAACGATTTATGTACCTTTAATACACAAAAAATAAACACGATGGTAACTTTGATACCTCAACTTGAATACTTTCATTTGCCCAGCAAATGGTGCTTATGAAGTTTTTTTAAGCGGTCTTCGCAAGAATATTTTACTTTAAGATCACCCCATTATCATTATTATCGTTCAGCTTAAACGTCAGCTTGCCTGTGTGCTTTGTTTTGTGTTAGTTGTTGTTGTTGTTGTTTTTTGTTGTTTACTTATTTGGTAAAATGTCTTATAAGCATGTTGTTTTTGTCTTGTGTGTATAAGATTTCTTAAATAATTTGGTAGTTTGAAAAGTGCACAATGGGTCGTTTACCTTTGTTTTACTGATAATTATTTTCTTTTAAAACTTAATAAATCATTTTTGCAACAATATTTTGTTTGTTTTTGGAATTTTAACATGAATAGACTGCTAACGCTTGAACAACAACGTTTCGAATTGGAGAAATTTATTTTCATGATTCATTATTATTTATTAAATTATGGTTCCTTTTAAAACATGTATCGCACACTAAGTCCATTTAACGGCCAACGATCAAGAGGAACATAATCCTGTACAGAATCGAATATGAAATATACAGGAAACCAACAGCAACGGACACAATAATACACAACTCATCAAATCATCCCCAGCAACACAAAAATGCAGCAATCAGGCAGTTAATAACAAGACTCGAGAGAACACCACTAACACGGCAAATGTATATGAGGGAAATGGAAACAATATACACCATAGCGGAAAACAACGGATACAAAAAGCGCCTCGTAGATAACATCAGGACACAAATTAGAACGAACAAAAAACAGAAGAATGAAAGGAAAAAATGGGCTACATTAAAATATATGGGAAAATCAACGTACAAACTGGCACAATTCTTTAGAAAACACAACATCAATACGGCATTCAGAACAAGAAATAACCTGGGCAGAATACTACGGAATAAAACAACCGAGGCAAATATACTAGATGAACAAGGAGTGTACAAATTAACTTGTACATGCCATCATAGTTGTATCGGGCAAACAGGACGAAAAATTAAGATCAGTTTTAGGGAACACATTAGAGACTATAACAAAAAACTACGAGAACCAAAATCAACTTCAGAATCAAATTTTGCGAACCATATAGTCAACGTATAATTACAGATTATTACGTCACAGAAAAAAAAGCCCAATAGGTTCACACATAAACACAAACGGACAACAAGCATGATCGTAAAAGGATTTAGTTAGAAAAAAAGACGAATGAAAAAGGGAGCGACAAATTAGATAAAAACAGACAAACGAAAAGGGAGAGAGAGATACAGACAAAAAGGAGAGAAAGTGACGAATGCAATAACACGAAGGGAAACACGAACAAGACGAACCATATAAACACAGCTGACAATAGAACGCAACTAGTACGAAGATAACACTGAAGATGGCAAACGGCCGAAACCGGTTTGTTCACAAACCAAATTTGATGAGGGTCGACGGAAAACCGTTCCCAAATAAAGCCAACATAATCGTCCATCAGAGCAATTATTTCGATACGAACATTTTCTCAGTACATTTACTTTAAATGATAATATGCATCCGCCAAAAAATTGATGGCGTTGCTGTGCGCCATCGTGTACAGGAATTAGATTTATGTCCAACCACCTTACGGACGAATTTGGAAACTAATTTTTCATGCTTACAAAATCCAACTCTTGCAAGAATCGAAGACACATTTACGCCTAACGAGGCGTAGGTTCGGTGAATGGGCCCTAAAACGAGATTGATACCGATTTTCATAAGCAAATTTATGTTTAGCGATGAAACTCACTGTGTTTTTTGGACTGATGGTAATTCACAAGTGCATGTTTAGGCAACGTTACAGTCAGAAAAACTGACTATCAGGTATGCTTTAGGGGCTGATGGAATCATTAGTCTGAATTTCTTTAGAAAATTTGCTAATCAGAATGTTACAGCCAATGGTGAGTGCTGTAGAGTCCTGATTAATAACTTTTTGGTTCATCATTTGAGCAGCCATAACGTGCCGAAGCTGTGTTTTCAATAAGACGGTGCAACATATCCCAGAGCTTGGCCCGCAATCGATTTATTAAAGAAAACTTTGGGTAACCGCTTAGTTAAATTTAGTAATGCACCATGTGTATTGGCCTCCAAGATCGTGCGATTTAACATCGCTAGACTATTTGTTGTAGGAATATTTAAGTGGACTAGTCTACGCTGATAAACCTACAATGATTGACCACTTAGAGCACGACATTCGCCGCGTTATTTCCAATATACGGCCTCAGATGTTGGAAAAAGTCATTGAATGTTAAACCTTCAGAATAAATTATTTCCGAGCCAGCTGTGGCGATTATATGCCAGTCGTTATATTTAAATTATAATGCTAAAAGATTATCCTTCAAATTCTATTCACTTATTTATGATGCTGATAGAGACTCTTCTGTTAAAACAAACAAATACTTCGTTTACACGATACAACGAGCGAGCGAACAATTTCTCATAAAGAAACTGAATTGTCCCCACCGGGGGCACATTTATCGGTCTTTATGGATTACTTGACCATCTAGACCTGTGCTGCTGGGCGTATAAGAGAGAGAGAGAGCCCAGTCCCCTGAAGGTAGCAGGGATTAACTGGAAGCTCCATGTTATTTCCACGGGAATCAGTAAGCCCCAGAGTTCCGCTAATTGTCTCTTTAGACTTTTCGCTGTTTCTCCGACTGATTATTAAGGTTGGCCCTTCGGGAGTATCGTGGTGGTTGTGGTTTTGCGGCCCTCGCATGAATTTGATTATGAGGACCAGGATCATCTCGCCTTGAATGATCCGGATCCAGTGAGCATGCTAGTCATATGTTCTGGACCAGGAATTGGATAGTCTCTGGCTCTTCAGCAAAGAGTAGTGGTTTGCAACCTTGCTTTGGAACCTCTGAAACTGCAACTAGGAAAGACCTGTTGCTAGAATTAGTCCTCGGTTTTCTAGGGCGTGAATGACGTTGCTTTTCATTTCCAGTGGTTTGACCACCATCTGATTAAGGCTTACGGCCAGGTGCAGATGTAAATCTTATCACGAAATAACTGAATTGTTTGGATAATATTGCCATTTTCCGTCCTAACTGGCTGTTTTGTATTCGATGTCGAGCGCTTTCGATGCGAATGCATAATTCTCAAGCCGCGTTTTAGTTTGTACTGGTGAGTTAGTGTTGGCGTTCAGGCAGTTCTGTTATTAGGTTCGAATATATTCAGGTAAGCAGAATACCAGCCACCTGTCATTTGTATGCAAAGTGAATTTATCGATACCTCCGTCTTTTACTATTATGTAGATACGTGTGTCCGTCTGAGGGTGTTTTTCGTTTGCCCGTTTGCATGAGTAGTTTCAATGGTGTGAAAATCGTGTCTGAGGTCGTATTTACCTGTTCGTTTATAATGTCATTGTTGAATGTTCTTGTTTGGGTTGCTGTGTGGCTAGTGGTGCCATCTTTCTCAAACCAAAGCTTATGACTAAAGGCGATTAACTAACGCACAGAAAGAGCCTGATTACGAGAAAAAGCTGCTAGAATTTTACGAAATAATACCGTGAAATTTTTACTATTTTGATAGTAAATTTTCAAAGTTAAAACTCTTAATGCTTACAAGTGTAATGTTCCCAAATTTTTGCTAAATAAATGTTAAAGGATAACAGCTTAATTCATGACATTTAATCATTTGACAGACAATTTACTGCCTAACCCCAAATTTGCCCATCTGATAATTTTATTTATTTTTTTTCCTTAACTTTTCTTAATTATTTGACCTTTAAGCAGACTATAAAGCATGCTGTGTGTTTTTTTTCTTATAAAACTTAAATTCAGGTCATTGTTAACCAAAAAAAAAATATTAAAAAACGAAGTTTATTAAAGTTAAAACGACATTGAACGCGTCTACAAACACAAGATGATTTTCAAGTCAAAGAAAGAAAGAAATAAATAAATATCAAAATTTGGCATTTTTATGAACTGGAGAGGGGGGGGGGGGATAAACAACAACTCATTTTAAATTAATGACTGATGCACTCATAATATAATTATAACAAGTTTAATGTTATTGCAAAGAAATATTTTCCATTTGTAATGGTAAATGATAAAATGGCCAACAAGTAGTTATGCCATAAATCATTTTTTTAATTAAATAAACTACTGACCGTTCCATTGATTAGACGCACATAATTTTGATTTATTATAAAATATTATAATGGATATAAAAATTGTACTGCTTCTTAATTTTTATGAGCCCTTTTGAGCAATCACCACATTAAGTTGGTCATCCTTGTTACACAGTTGGTTTTAACTTGAGGTTAGCAAGTAAATTGACTACCAAATGATTCAATGTCAAGAACTAAGTTGCCATTCTGTGACATTTGTTTAGTAAAAAGTTGGGAAATTTTTAGCATGCTACGTTACGCACTTGAGCAAAGAACTTTAATTGTGAAGATTTACTATCAAAATGGTGAAAATTTCACTGTATCTCGTCCTAAATTCGAGTAGCTTTTTCTCGTAATCAGACTTCTACTGAGACCCCTTGTGCGTAATTTAATCGCTAAATTCGAGGCTGACGCTATTATTGGTGACAATAGAATTAAATAATGCACTCGTAGTTGCTCGTAGTGTTGTGAAGGAGTCAGAAACATTCACTTGTCGACGCTCGCAACATTTGGGCATCAACTACAGGTTTTTTGCGCAACATTTCATATAAAGATCTTCATCTTTACGGTTATAAAGTTCTTCGTCGAACGTTTGTGAGTTGGCTGTTTAGAAAACTGAATGAAACCACTCATTTCCCAACAAAATCATCTTCAGTCATGAGGCCCATTTTCAAAACAATACACTCGCAGCAGCCGTAATAATGCAAACATGGCCACTGTACAGCAAAGTGTTGAGAATGAGCCTGTAACATTCACTCGTTGACGTTAGCAACAAGTGGTTATCAGTAGAGACACTTTGTGCAACATTTTGTATCTTCATCGTCATGTTTATAGTTAAAGCCGGCTGATCAGAGTTTGCGTCAAACGTTTGTAAAATGGCTGCCTGAAAAACTGAAAGGAAACTGCAGATTTCTCAACCAAATAGTCTTTGAGTGATGAAGTTCGTTTTCAATCAGGCGATTATATAAACAAACAAAATTGTTGCTTATGGGGCTCACAAAATTCACAAACAGTCCTTGAAAAACTATTAGGCCCAAAAAAAGTGACCGTATGGTCTGTGGTCAGGCGGCATCATCGGAGGGATTTTTTTTAAATTATTAAGAAACATCGGCACAAGACCAAACCATGGCAACCAATTTGTTTTAGTCACAATTGGCAAATGTTGACATCAGTGACTTTTGGTTTCAGCAAGACGACACCATAAGCCATACAGTCAACCAAATAATTCAGTTATGGTATGAGAAATTTGGCCACGCCAATTGGCCGTCTCGTTCTTGTGATTTTAGGTCGTTATATTATTTTCTCTAGGGTCACTTAAAAGACCAGTATTTAGGTGAACAACCCACAAATAACTGAGGCTTTGAATGAAGAAATTCGGCGCCCTGCTTTGTTGCAAAATGTGTCTCAAAATTTTGTGAAAAAAAGAGGATGTCTACCAACGTACTAGAAGTAGATATTTGACCGATATCATATTTCATTATTAATTTCCATATTTCTTTTTTACATTAGTAGTAATAAAATTGAAATTGTCGAAAAAAGCGTGTGTTTTAAGCCAATTTACTTCCTAACCTCAAATTTGCCCACCGTTTAGTTACCATTAAATAGCTAAATTGCATAAAAGCAGAAAAAAAGAGTGTTTTTGTAGAGGTATAGGCAATTTAAGTTGGCAAAAATTTGTTTAGCTGGCAATTATGGTTTAGCGATAAATTGAAGCCTGAACAATAGACTAAAGCCTGAACAATAGACTAAAGCCTGAACAATAGACTAAAGCCTGAACAACGCTTTCAAATTAGGCAAATTTACTTTGAAATACCCGATTCCGATTTTTTAAGCGACTTTTGTTTAGCGATGAAGCTCACGTTGATTAGCTTTTCCATTTGCATAGTCACCTGTTAGAAACTCTTTTCTTGTTCATCCGATTCCTTAAATGCAAGACGCCAGCGATATATCCAACCTGTGATATAATGACAAGTTAGTGAATGCCAATGCTTCGTCAATGCTATAAAATGTCTAAAATCAGCTTAACGCTGATCGGTATGATGTTGCACTGATATTTTGCTCTGTGTTTTTTTAAAGCTTTAAAAATGATGTCAAAAATTCTGGATTTTTTTTTGTTATAGTCCCATCTTAGCCACGATCCATTTCGATTTGTGTTACCGATTGTGGTGCATTACCGGTGTCCTATCTGTATCATTTATATTGGTCGGATTGATGAAAACGGTTGCGACTTTCAGGTACACAGTATACAGACTCGTAGGTTTAGGTGAATCGTTAATAGCAGTGCGTTGTACTGAAAGTGTTGCAATAAAAGATGTGATAAGTACACTTTTGTTGCCAAATTTTTTCTGTTCCATCCATAACCGAAATTTATGCATGCGTATCACTCGGATTCATCATGCACAGTTACGACTTTGTTTTTTTTTTTTTTAAGATAAGTAGCACTTCAGGCAATAATGCCTATTAAGCCAAGTATCGTGCTACATTCTTTAGGAAAGGGATAGAGAAGAGATGAGACAGGTGGTGAAAGTATAAAAAGGATAGTTACGGAAATAAACTGTCGTATAAAGACAGCACAGTGACAAATTTTTATTTTTATAGTGAAAAAAACGAAGGTCTTTGTTGGGAATCGTACCTACTAGCCTACAGTGCCACGCCGATGGGATATAAACTCATGACTCTTGAACTTCTGCTTTATAAGAGACATCTGTAAATGTAAATGCTTAGTTGTTGCCTTTTACTTTTTTTCTTAATTCTTTAAAAATTTAACGACCAAATTCTTAATAGCGTTCTCAGAAGGACGATTATGTTCTCCAAAAATATCACAAATTTTATGAAATGTCACTTTAACAGAACCTGAAAATGGCATCGTGAATTTTAATTATTTTATGCGATTTTCGTGCGAAATTGAATTCATTGTAACAATTGCTTATGCATCTACCGAGAATACGACAAAAAACTAAATGTCAAAACTATCATGTTTTTGGCGTTGCCATAATTAAAAAACAAAATTCTCGTTAAGAAATCCCATATTTTAAAACACAGAAGGAAAACTGCCAAAAAAATTAAAAAGACTGCCAATAAAATATGACTTTTTTTATTAAGTGTGATGGCTATTAACAACAACAACAACAACTGCATCAACAACAATAACAAACTCTGCTTAATCAAAATATCATGCGGAAATTTTTTTTATTTTATATTTTGCCTTTTAAAGTTTTTATACAACACACACACACGTACACGTACACACCATGTGTTAAAACACTAAAAGTCAAGGCCATTAGCACCATGATTTTGTTTTTAATATTGAAAAAAATAAAAAATAAAAATAAAAAATTTTTGACGAAAAGCAGTATAAAGCAAACAAAAAATAAGGAATTTTTATGAAGAGTGTTACACAAAGAATTTAAAAATAATAAATGAGTTAACAATCTATTTAAAAAAAAAAACTACTTGTCAAAATATGCCCTTAATTCTTAATTAAGTTCTTCATTTCACGCTCCTTTGAAATTTTTATACGAATAGATTTGTTGTGCTAAAACGCAGTATTAAAGGGTGTTTTATTTAAAAGTAGTTCACAATTTTAATTTAAGAATAAAGCAAAAAAAATATAAGTTTGATAATCTTTAAAATAAAAATTTTATGCTTTTAAAGTTTAAATATGATTTTGATAATTTGGCTGTCATGGCTGATGAGTAAATAACGCATTTTAGATCAGCAAAGTTTTGCACAATTTTCCTTGCAATTCGAACTCTATATTGCCTTTTACTGTCAAAACTTGTTGCTTTTGATGTCGCTGTTATTTTCTGCAGATTTCTATCGAGTTATCTCAGGAACCACACTATACGAGATGTTATTGCGTGATATGATTTACATCTGCGCCTGGCTATGGAACGTCATGCATAAATAGGAACGTCATGCTCGTCCTAGGAAGCCGAAGACTAATTCTAGCAACAGGTTTTTCCTAGTTACAACTTTAATGATTCCAGAGCAGGGCTGCAAATCATCACTCCTTGCTTAAGAGTTGGAGACTTTCCAACTCCTGTCCAGAACACATGTCTAGCGTGCTCACTGGATCTGGGAACATTTCACCAGGTAGGTGTTATTAAAGGTGAAATAAACCCGGCCACCATAAAACCATAGACTGATATGAGGCCGGAAACCACAACCACCACGATACTCCCATATAGGGGCCAACCTCAATAATCAGCCAGAGAACAGTTAAATGTCTAAAGAGACAAATATGGGAACTCTGCGGGTCACTGATTCCCGTGGAAATAAAGTAGAGTTCCCAGTTGACCTCTGCTGCCTTCAGGGGACTGGACTCCCTTTTTCCCCTAGTTGCAACGAGATGTTATAAATAGGATTTCATCAAACATGCTAATATTTCTTATTTTTCTTAATGACCTTCCTCCTCAAAGTTTCAAGCCTATATACTCTTTCGCCGATGACAGCACCATTTGTCATAATTTCAGTAATAAATCGAACTAGTTGGAGGTGGGTGTGGAAAACGGGCCATGTGAACAGAGTTGTTTATAATGTCCGTAAGACTCAATGTTGCATAGATGTGTGTTCGGAAATGATGCTGCCTCTGTTATTATGAGTGAAATATGTAAGTATTAAGGATGTTCGATGGACT
Source organism: Trichopoda pennipes (assembly GCA_030448955.1). Classification (NCBI taxonomy): domain Eukaryota; kingdom Metazoa; phylum Arthropoda; class Insecta; order Diptera; family Tachinidae; genus Trichopoda; species Trichopoda pennipes. The sequence goes on along the minus strand of JASKUP010000175.1, from coordinate 11,730,499 downwards.
AAGCATATTTTTCATGCTTCTAAAGAAGTTTTCAAGTGCCTCGGTTTTCTAAAATGGTGCATAAAACACTTTACTCCATTCAATTCGCGTACTATTTTTGTTTTTTTTTAGAAGAGAAGTAGCACTTCAGGAACAATGCCTATTTAGTCAAGTACCGTGCTACATTCTTTAGGAAAGGGATAGAGAATAGATGAAACAGGTGGTGAAAGTAGAAGGATAGTCGGAAATTAACTGCCGTATATAAGACAGCACAGCGACCAGTGACTATGCCTTCATCGCTGAGCAACCCCACCGACAGTCAATTTTTATTTTTGTAGTGAAAAAAACCAAGGTCTTCGTTGGGAATCGAACCCACAACCCCCATACTTACAAGCTAGTACACTACCTACTAGCCTACAGGGGCACCTAAAAAAATATACTTTGATATAAATATCTATAACTAAAAATATTTCTTCCATAAAACAAAAGCGTACTATTTATACCATCTATATCTGTCTAAAAATGGATTATAGCTCTCATGTATGGGCCGGCTCGCCAAAGTCTATTTTGTGGACAGTAGGGTATCCAACTCTATTAATTTTCTAGAGCATTGACGTAATGTGGGTTGTATTTCACCGTTCTATCATTAGTGTTGTAATGAAATTAGGAAACACAGTGTTGAATCAGAACTAAATTTGTCAATTCCTCGACGTTCTTTGCAATTGGGGTTATCCAAAACCACCACATGGCAAATTTTGCCTAAGGATTAGTCTTTGAAGCCTTACAAGGTTCAACTGATGCACAAATTGAAGCCGATCGACATTTAACATCGCCCAATTCATTAAGGAATAACCGGCGGATTTTTCTAAAAAAATCATTTTTTCAGACGATGCCCATTTTCAATTGTCAGGGTATTGATGTAATTTGATTTACATCAGCACCGACTAGGTAGTCATAATCAGATGGTGGTCAAACCACTTGAATGATTTGCAAACGTCATTCACGCCCTAGGAGGCCATCGAATACTTCTGAAAATTCCACAACGATTATTGAGAATGCTTAACGTGTCACGGTATGGTGCGCTATGTGGTCTGAAGGTTTGATTGGGCTGTTTAATGGTTAAGGAATCACGCTATCGCGAGATGGTCCATTTTAACGACGTGGATATGATTGACACGTGGTTTCAACAGGACGGTGCCACATTTCATAGAGCCCATCGCATACTTTCATGACAATCCGCAGTTAAGTGGCCAGCCAGATCGTGTGATTTAACACCAATGGATTATTTTTTCTGGGGCTATGTTAAGGACAGAGCCAATCAAATCGATTTTAGCCTTAAAATCCGGAATGTGATTAACGAAACAGGTCTGCCACTTTGCCAAAACCGATTCAAAACCTTGATGAAAGAATAGACATCTGTCACCATGATCGCGGTGGACATTTGTTAGATATCATTTTTCATTCATAATTGCCGAACTTTTCTCTTCGTAATCTCAATAAAAATTTGAATAATCATTTTCAGTTTTATTCGACCTTTTCTTATTTCTATTAAATCTTAATCTTTTAAACGGTCCTTTAAATTATAACGATTTATTTTTTTCTCGATATTTCGCTTTCCTGTGGAAAGCTTCTTCAGGAAATTATTTTTTATATTTTTCAAAAACAAATATTATAATTATAATATAAATATAATTATAATTTAAAGGACCGTTTAAAAGATTACGATTTAATAGAATTTGAATCATCTTAATCTAATTTGTTAAGAAACCCTTTATATAAAATTAAAAGTTAAAAGTTTGCTCATACATGTAGTACGCAACACTTTCAGTTTAAGTCTGACCTGCACTTGACCAATTGATTTATTTTTTTAATCTAAATCTTGATAAAATAAAGAAAAACATTTTTGTGCTTAACCGGTTAAAAAGTACCGTTGCAATAATCTTGAAATAATTATAAGAGAATTATGCAAATTAGAAGCATTTATTATTTAACGTCATATTTGCTTAATTAAAATAAGTTGTTGGCCTTTCAAAAAGCCAAAAAGAACTGAACAAAAATAAACGTTAAAAATACAATTTTAACATTAATTTTCTTTAGCAGCAGAATATGTGGGTAGTAGGGCAACAACAACAAAGTAGAATTTAAAAAATTGTTTATAATCAAAGTTTTGCTAAAGAAATTTATAAATAACAAATTGTAAAAAGATATAATATTTTTGTCATAATGTTTGCTTATAATTTTTATCTCTGCTTAAACCAAGAATGGTCATGAAGTTTGATTTAAATAGAAAATTAAAATTTTTTTTTTATTATTGCACAATGGTACGAAGTCACGCCCATATATTTTTTAACTCGCTCTACTTAAAAGTGTTAAATGAAACTTTGCAGGTAACATTAAGGCCTAAAGAAAATATATTCATTTGGATACAAATATGAACAATGCCACGCCCATTAAAGTAAATATAATTTTTGAGCTATTTATACTTAACTAAAACGTATCAATGTGAGGTTTCATAGATATTAAGCTGGCGATAAACAGCAATAATGCTATTACAGTAATGGGCAGTGCCACGCCCATTCAAAGTAAATATATTTAAAGTATTTCTACATAACCGAATTGTATTGTTACGTTTATACCTTTTATAAACGTTTTGTTGTGAGTTCTTTATTGCAAAGTTATTAACATCCGACTTTAGAGTTTTTATATTAATTACAAGTTTATTTAGTTTAACTACACACAAAGTTGACACTACAGAACAATTTACTTAAGATGCACGTCTTTACTTCACGAGGTTTATTTTTCACTAACTAACTATCCACTCAGACGCTGCCTTTTATATTTGTCCGTTAAAAGTCTAGAAAAATTAAAAATCTTCTACTCTCTTTGTATCACATTTCGTTGTTGAATGTTATTCATTCAATGTATAGGCGCCTGCATGTCTGTGTGTGTATTTTTGTTTTTGTTTTTATACTGATAAAGTTTCTTCCTGTTATTTATTTAAAGATAGTTGTTGTTGTCTTGTGTAGAAAAGTTTTCTTCGTTAGTGGACAATATACCAATTTATTGTTGTCTTGCGTGCATAAAATTTCTACGCAGTTAGAAAACAGAAATTAGTTGTTGTCTTGCGTGCATAAGTTTTCTTAGACAGCCACGCAGTTAGTAAATAACATATCCAGTAGTTTATTTTATTGCTTAATTATTTTCTTTTAAAACTTAAGAAAGACACATCCGTAACAGTATGACACTTTCAACATATGTTAAGCTAGGACTAAAGGGTAATAATATGACTATAATATTAGGCAGTGCCACGCCCATTAAAGGTAAATATCACATTTATAGTATTTCCACTTTACCTAATCGTATGAATCTTACACACATACTAAGTTTCGGGTAAAAAGTATTAGCATGAGTAGAAACAAGGTCGCTATTTTTTCAACTATTTCTATTCAAAAGCATCTTAAGACTCCGTTCCGTTGAAAATTCAAAAACTAAAAGTAGAAAAGTAGGCAGTGCCCACGCCTATTTAAAATAAATATTTTTAAAATTTTGTCTACCCAAGCAAAGTTAGCGTACACATATTAAGCTGCCAGTAATATGTAGAATTAGTATTAGGAAAGTGGGCTGTGTCACGCCCATTCACAGTACATATTGTTACTGATGTGTCTTGCTTAAGTTTTAGAAGCCAATAATTAAGCAATAAAGTAAACTGCTGGGTCAACAACAAGTTTCTAGTTACAAACTGCGTAGAAATTTTATACACGCAAAACAACAACAAATTGGTATGCTGTCTACTAACTGCGTAGTTTTCTAAGAAAACTAATCAACATAAGACAACAACAACTATCTTAAAATAAATTCCAGGAATGAACAACATACAACAACAGAATGTGATACTAAGGGAGTAGAAGATTCTTAATTTTTCTAGACTTCTAGTGGACAAATATAAAAGGGCAGCGTTGTGTGGCAGAATGTGATACGGAGGGAGTAGAAGATTCATAATTTTTCTAGACTTCTAGTGGACAAATATAAAACGGCAGCGTTTGAGAGGATATTTTGTTAGTTGAAAAATAAACCTCGTGAAGTAAAGACGTGCATCTTAAGTAAAATGTTCTATAGTAGTTAAAGTAAAATAAACTTGTAAATAATTTAGAAACTTCTAAATTTGGTGTTATTTATTTTGCAACAAAGAACTCACAACAAAACTTTTATTAAAGGTATAAACGTAATAATATTATTTTTCAATTGCTGCCATTTAAATGAGTTTTGAGAAACTTTGCAACCATATTATGCTTCGGTTGGAAGACAGTAATATTATTAATTTAAAAATGATAAGTGCCACGCCCACTTAAGATAAATATTTTTTATAGCTTTTTACACAAAACTTTTTATTAAACTGTTTACACATACACTGAGAATACCTAGGACAATAAAATCATACGAGAGCAAATAATTTTAGAAAAAAGAAAAGTTTTGGGGAGGTTACTGAATATGTTTATTAAAGCTGTTGAGATAAGACAATTGATATTAGTTTATTATGTAAACATACTAAATTAAAAGAAAGATGAATAGCAATTTTGATATTTTATTTGTTTTTTTTTTGTTTTGTTGTCATACAGTATATTAATTTTTAAACTTAAAATTAATTTGCCTCAAATGATGATTATAACATAACACAGCAATTTTATTTTTGAAATAAAATTAAAAAAAAAATTATTATCCAACCTTAAATTTTTTCCACGGACTGCTGTTTGCTCCTAAAACAACAGTTGCCTGAAAGCATTTATTAATATTTAAATTTAATAATAATGTTTTGATTTTGAATGCATATTTATTTCACAAATTGATGCACATTTTTCAAAAGCAATAGAGCACTTTGTTTTACTTTTATTATTAGTATAAAATAACTCAATTTTTAAACGCGTTTTATTTTTTTAAATTTTATTGTTAAACGAATTTTAATGAAACGGAGATTTTAAACAATTTATTTTATTATCCGGTAATTGTAATAAATATTTTTTTTAATCTTATTCTTTATGCTTTTTTTATAAAAGATTTTATTGATTTGTTCAAATTTAATTCTTTGATTTGAACCACTTCGTTATTAAATTTTTATGTTTTATTAAAAAAGAAAAACAATAATAACAAACTTAATTCTGTTGCCAGCCAATCAACCGTCTGCCTTCACGTTAAAATTGTATCTGTTTGTATTTTACCTGTTAACAATCTGAGTCAAGCATAAATAAATAAAGTTATACTTGGTAGACAACAACAAGAAAAGGTATAAAAAAAATAAAACAAAATCACACTCAGCACTTTTGTTTTTATAAGCCGGCTGGCTGGCTGGCTGTCTATGTGTTGCTTTACTTTTGTTGGAATTAACTCCTTTTTTAAACTTTTTTGTTGTTATTGTATAAAAATTCACTCACAACTTAACAAATTTTGAGTCAATTGTGGGTGTTTATTTCTTTTTGTATAAGATATTATTTATTTTCAGTCTCAGTAAAAAAGAAATTTTAAATAGTAAAAGACTTAAGAAACATGACTGTTATACAAACCTAAAAAATAAAAACAATAAAAAACTTAAGACACAAACATGTTTCATTCCTACTAAAATAAAAATGTTTATTTTTGCAGAGATATGCGACTACAATGTTTGTGAAACATTTTTTTTTGTATTTCTATATAAAAGAAAAATTAGATTTTAATATTACTTTTAAATGTTAAGATTTTGTATAAAAAAGCTTGTTTAAAGGTTTGCGTAGAAGCAAAACTGACAAATATTGTGACTAATGATATTTTTTATTTTATATAAACGATTATGAGTGATAAATTTTTTAATAGAACATTTGTAACTAATGAAAATTTAAATATAGAAAAATTATGGATGAAGAAATTTTTTTTTAGAAAAATTATGATACTAAATTTTTTTTATAGAAAAGTCATGAATGGTGAAATTTTTTTTTATAGAAAAATCATGAATGATAAAATTTTTTTATAGAATAATTATAATTTTTTCATAAAAAATTAAAACCGATTAAATTCTTGCATAAAAAAATAATAACTCATAAAATTTTTTCATAAAACAAATTATAACTGATAAAATTTTTTTCATATTAAAATTATAACTGATGAAATTTTTTTCATAAAAAAATTTAAACTGATGAAATTTTTTTCATAAAAAAATTTAAACTGATGAAATTTTTTTCATAAAAAAATTATAACTGATGAAATTTGTTTATAAAAAAATTATAACTGATGAAAGTTTTTTCATAAAAAAAATTATAACTGATGAAATTTTTTTCATAAAAAAAATATAACTCATGAAATTTTTTTCATAAAAAAATTATAACTGATGAAATTTATTTATAAAAAAATTATAACTCATGAAATTTGTTCATAAAAAATTATAACTGATGAAATTTTTTTCATAAAAAAATTATAACTGATGAAATTTATTTATAAAAAAATTATAACTGATGAAAGTTTTCCATAAAAAAATTATAACTGATGAAATTTGTTCATAAAAAAATTATAATTGATGAAATTTTTTTCATAAAAAAATTATAACTGATGAAATTTGTTTATAAAAAAATTATAACTGATGAAAGTTTTCCATAAAAAAATTATAACTGATGAAATTTTTTTCATAAAAAAGATTATAACTGATGAAATTTTTTTCATAAAAAAATTATAACTGATGAAATTTGTCCATAAAAAAATTGTAACTGATGAAATTTGTTCATAAAAAAATTATAACTGATCAAAGTTTTCCATAAAAAAATTATAACTGATGAAATTTGTTCATAAAAAAATTATAACTCATGAAATTTGACCATAAAATAATTGTAACTAATTAAATATGAAATAATCTTTTAACGGTCTTATTAAATAATTTAACGATTTTATTTTTTTCAATATTTCGCTTTCCTTTGGAAAAAATTTTTTCCAGGAAAAAATTTTTTCCTGAAGAAGCTTTCCAAAGGAAAGCGAAATATTGAAAAAAATAAAATCGTTAAATTATTTAATAAGACCGTTAAAAGATTATTTCATATTTAATAAAATTTAAAAAAAAGGTCGAATAAAAATAAAAGTAATAAATTGTAACTAATGAAATTTGGTCCTAAAAAAATTTTAACTGATGAAATTTGTCATTAAAAAATTGTAACTGATGAAATTTGTCCATAAAAAAATTATATTTGCTGAAATTTGTTCGTAAAAACATTATAATTAATGAAATTTGTCCATAAAAAAATTATAACTGATGAAATTTGTTCTTAAAAAAATTATAACTGATGAAATTTGCTCATAAAAAATTATAACTGATGAAATTTGGTCCTAAAAAATTATAACTGATGAAATTTGTTCATAAAAAAATTATAACTCATGAAATTTTTTTCATAAAAAAATTATAACTGATGAAATTTGTTCATTAAAAAATTGTAACTGATAAAATTTGTTCATAAAAAAATTATAGTTGCTGAAATTTGTTCATAAAAAATTATAACTGATGAAATTTGTTCATAAAAAATTATAACTGATGAAATTTGTTCATTAAAAAATTGTAACTGATGAAATTTGTTCATAAAAAAATTATATTTGCTGAAATTTGTTCGTAAAAACATTATAATTAATGAAATTTGTCCATAAAAAAATTATAACTGATGAAATTTGTTCTTAAAAAAATTATAACTGATGAAATTTGCTCATAAAAAATTATAACTGTTGAAATTTGGTCCTAAAAAATTATAACTGATGAAATTTGTTCATAAAAAAATTATAACTCATGAAATTTTTTTCATAAAAAAATTATAACTGATGAAATTTGTTCATTAAAAAATTGTAACTGATGAAATTTGTTCATAAAAAAATTATAGTTGCTGAAATTTGTTTATAAAAAATTATAACTGATGAAATTTGTTCATAAAAAATTATAACTGATGAAATTTTTTTCGTAAAAAAATTATGACTGATGAAATTAAATCGTTAGATATAAATAGTGTTTTTATAAAGGTATAGAACTCTAAGGTGGCAATACCTTTTTAACTGGTGATAATTTTGTTTAGTTTGGTTCATTTTTTTTATTTTTTTGATACAGCACTCAGGGGATGGATGACCCCTACACATGCAATGCATTGTGCCATAACCAGGATACATGAATAGACTGATGCTGGAACAACGCTTTCAAATTATGTATTTTTTTTTTGGAAATCATGTTTCGGTTCGGAATACTAGATTCCAATTTCATAAGCAAATTTTGTTTAGCAATGAAGCTCACTTTTATTTTTGATTGTAAACCTCAATGAACCAAACCGGCATATTTGGTGGGATAATAATTTTCAACTTTTTGTTGAGACACCGTTACATACAAAAAAAAACTGAAAAACTAAATTATTGGTGTGCTTTATGGGTTGGTGGAAGCAACCATGCTGGTCAGAATGTTAATGGAGACCTCTATGAAGCCATGACTACTGACATTTTCGTTCATTGGTTGAACAACCTTGAGGTGCAAAAGCTTTCAACAAAAAGTGCTACATCTCACACAGCTTGTGCTATTTTACGTCGTAAGAATATTTTCAAAAGGCAAATGGCCGAAACCGGTTGACGTAAAATCATACCTAAATAAATTAAAACACGTCGGAGTATATACGCACATATCAATATTTTCTGTAGGAATATGTGGAGTCGCTAGTGTGAACCGATAAGCTGGATTGACCACTTGGAAGAAAAATGTTGGAAAAAGTTATAAAAAACTAGACCTCCAGGTTACACTACCTCGAAGCCAGAAGTCATATTTAAATTCTAATGCCATCTAAAAAGTCTATATCTTCATATAGAAATCTTCTAATTGTCCTTGTTATCTGATAACCATTAGAGTAGTCATGAAAGCAATAACTTCTATGATGCTAAAACTTCTGTTATATAAGGCAGAATTAGTCGGTTGGGCTTGCAGGAGTCTGAAGCTGGAAAAAAAGGACTTTCCATCGCAATCTGACAAAAAGCTTAATATTGCAGCTAACTACTGCCCCTGTGGCGATTAGTGCAAAGGAAGCCTTCTGGTAGTAACGCGTTGTTCTATTGCATTGCCACTAATGTTGCATGAGGTTTAGTAGCTCCGAGCTCTTAACTAACGATAAAACTCATGATCTTTCTGCCAACTTAGTGCTATAAGTAGACGCACTGTATTTAGTCCAGGCAATAACTAGGCAATAGCATATCATTGATCTTTGGTCACAGTGTTGTATTTCTCCCCTTAATAATCATTCATTCAGTTAAGGGTTGCTTCGTCTTTAAATGTAAGGGTTTATTGTCTAACCCTTTTTTCTGCCGCTTCGAGCGATTTCTGAAAAGTTCGGTCGGATATTTATCGAGAATTTATTTCTTTAAAGCTTTCATGTCCTTATGGCGTTTGTTATTTTTGCCAACATTCGATACGCTTTTACCGGTATAATAGTGGACATATTAGACCGATCATTTAAATTATTTTTAGTGAAACCAGAGTGGTCGTAAATCATGTTCTGCCACACATGTAATGACATAGAATAGCTTTACCATAAATATGGCAACACTTTGCTGTTTTCATTTAATTTAATTACTTTTTCTATTGTGTTTTTGCTGGTTACTTTTAAAGCAGGGATATTTCGCGTTTCTATAGGGAACACAGAGATTCACAATAAGTGCTAAAATATTTCTTTTCACTTTTTTTTAATATTTTTAATTAAATTAATTACACACTTCTTCTTCTTCTTCTTCTTAACATAGTTCTGACATTTGGAAAGCCACTAAACCTCAATAACTTTTTTTGATTTGAAGCTGAAAAAAAACGTATTAACAAAGAAACATATTGAAAAAAACCAATGAAACTTGTAAAGGGTGTTTTATTATAGAGGTATAGGATTTTAAAACGGCATAAAACAATGATGTTTTTATTATAATTCATACGATTCAAAAGATAATCTTCTGACATTTTTATTGAAATATGACTTCTGGCATATGACTGCCAAGGCTGGCTGGTGTAATCTGTAGGTAAAATTTTCGATAACTCTTTCCTAGATTTATGGCTGTATATCGGCAATAACGCGGCGAATGTTGTCTTCTAAGGGGTTAATTTTTCAAGGCGTACCGGCACAGACTAGCAACTTTACATGTTCCCAACGAAAACCTCCCCCGCGGGCACATTGATATGTTTTGACGGAATCCCACCATCATTACATGTGTCATCAGGAGTAAAAGGGAGCCCAGTTATCTTCAAGGCTAGCAGGATCCAGCTGGACAATTCCACTATATTTCCACGGCAATCAGTAAAGTCCCAGAGTTCAGCTACTTGTCTTTATAGCCTTTTAGCTGTTCTCTGTCTGATTATTGAGGGTGGCCCTTCGGGAGTATCGTGGTGGTTGTGGTTTCGAGGCCCTTATTTGAGTTATGTGGGTCGGTTCATTCACAATGAAAACAATGAATGGTTCGGATACAGTGAACATGATTGCCTTTATGTACTTAAATTTTATTAAGCTTCATGCGGTCTGGACCAGGAGTTGGATAGTCTTCAACTCTTCAGCAAGGAGTGAAGGCTGCGACCTGCTTTGGGCTTTTGAAGTTGCAACTGGAAGTGACCGGAGGATATACGTATCTGAAGGCCTTCTAGGGCGAGGATGACGCTACATTTCATTCACAGTGGTATGATCCACCATCTGGTTATGGCTTCCACAGCTAGGTACAGATGTAAATCTTATCACGCATTCCTACCGAAAATACTCTAACGGCGCTCAGTCGCACGATCTATTAGGCCAATTAATGGGTCTGAAACCTGAAACTATATGGTTACCAAACGTTTCCTCCAATAAATCGACACAGTACAATACATAATTTTATAACTCAAATCTGAGAATTACACGTCAAAGTCGCTCCAAATTTTACATAACTAATTTTGTCAAGTTGGCGGCTGCATCAATAATTAAATGGTCATACGAATTTGTTTGCTCAAGGAGGATTTTTAACACTATTTTAACACGGTTATACAGAGTGCCCCCGGGAAGGTATAGTACTTTGTTTTGCCGCCATTTTGGTAAACCTTAGTCTTAACAGTTCATATTTGGCAGTTGTGAAGTAGACGCATGGCAATGGAATAATATTCGATAAACTTACGTTTTTTAATCGTTAAAACATTTTATTAAAATCATTTATCGATTACTGGGACGATCAGAGAAAGTTACGTGAAATTTTTGGGAGAAACTTCGTGCCAACAAAACGCATTATTTATGGTGTAGTGAATGATTTCGTAGAAAGAGGGTTTGTAGGGGATAGGCCCAAGCATGGACTACAACGTAGTGCAAGATCGGCTGAAAACATTATTGCTGCTCCAGAAAGTGTTCAAAACAATCCATCAACCTCAATTCGACACTGCGCTCAGGAGCGAGATCACTTTCCACAACAAGTTATTTCAAGATATGGTGAAGTTGATTGGCCTCCACGGTCGCCTGATTTGACTGCTCCGGATTTCTTTTTGTGGGGATATCTGAAAAGTAAGGTTTATGCAAACAAACCCAAAACGCTTGAGCAACTCAAACAAAATATCCGTGATGAAATTAATGAAGTAACGCGTGAAAAGGCTCGCATTTGTGCGGCTAACAAAGGAGGACATTTATCTGATATTGTATTCCATACATAATTGCCAACATTAAATAAAACATTTATCAATATATCAAAAATGATAAATTAACAAAACCTTCTCGGCGGACACTCTGTATTTACCTTGGTATATCGCACGGAATATTTTTTTTGTGCCTGAAGCAAAGTTGTAGGATATTGAATGGGAGAAAAAGAGTGAAATAAAACTACCCGAAAAAAATTTATCTAGTGCCTTAAATATCGCAAAAATCCACATTTTATCTCCAGTTTTTTTATCCTCTTTTTTTATTTGTTACCTGTGCATAGAAACAAAATTTAGAACAGATTCAATCCCCGTTAAAGTTGACGCTTGTGGTTATGATGGTCTTGTTTTCTTCGCAGGTTGTTAATATTCATGTTCTGAACTTGCATCATCACACGAGTTAAGACATAATATTCAAAGGTATGTTTTCTTTAGTGTGTCCACTAATTTCAGTGGTGGCCATCAAATTACTAATAAAGAATTGAGTTCTAAATCAATTAGCAGATCATCGCTGCAAAGACGGCATCATTTGACAGCTGACAAAATGGTCGCAAGATAAAAAGGTGTTGCCAACTTAAAGTTCTAAACCTCTATAAAAAAAACTCGATACATACGAATTAACGTGTTTAAATGTTGGCTTTGGGCACACCTCTGCTATCTGCAATTGCTGCAAAATGTCAGCTAAATAAACATTGAAATAAAAATTAAAAATATAACAAAAAAATATAAATTTAATAATAATAAGTTTTAATTTAAAAGTATTGCTAAAGTTGTTGTGGCTGTTCTAAAGTTCTTCAACACAATCAGCCATGAGTCATACCAAACCAAAAACAAAAAAGCAAAAAAAAAACTTTCAAACATAAAATACTTGAAACCAAAAGTGTTTTATGCAAATCACGTTCATATTTATTTGCTTTTTACAACATCCGTCCATGAAATTGTAAAGAACTTAAGCCACAGTAAGATTTGTTGTTATTCTTTAGTTTATTTTTGTTTTTGGTTTGCTTTGAAGTGTCTGCTGCTTTTTTCTTTCCATCAAATACACAATCGTCTCAATTAACGTTTTGAAGGCAGACAAACTTGACTTGAAGAGTAACAAATCAATATGACTGATTTTTGAAGCTTTGTCAACGTTTTACAAAAGTAAATTTAAATATTCTTAAAAGTAATAAAATCATAGTAAAATTCCACAACTATTATCACAATTATAGTAACGGCAAAATATGTCTGAAGGCAAAATGACTTGACGCTCTTCAGCCATTTTAATTTAAATAAATTAACATGCTGCCAGTTCAAGCTGCAAAATAATTAACTCATTTACAGTTGTGAGCAAAACAAAATGCAAAATTATACGTTTTACATTTTTATTATTTCAAAAACAAAATTTTAGGAATTATTTAAAATTCCCCTTCAAAGATTTTTTTAAAATTTAAATTATCCTTGTAAGGATTTTTTTATTTTAAATTTTTCTTCTAAGGAATTTTTTTATTTTTATTTTTTTTTTTTATAATTTTGCTTCATTTCTAGAATATTTTACTGACGAAGGCAGATTTAAAAAGTAAAAAAAAAATATTTTGCTTAAAAAAATTACCCTATAAAAGAAATTTTATTTTCTGAACTAATTTTAAGAATTTCAAAGTAAGAATTTCTGTAAGTTTTATCGTGCAATTAATTTAGTTAAGAAAATTAAAAATTTTCTTTTTTTTCTAAATTCCCCTTCAAAGGAAATTTTCTGTTTAAATCTATTTTTAAGATCTTAATCATATTTGCAATGCCATTTAGTTATAAAAACAAATTGCTAAAAAAAATTAAAAAATTTCCCTTGCTAAAAAATTTCCCTTCGATTTTTTAACTTTCTATCAATAAAAATGTTTTTTTTTTCATTACATATTAGTATGTAACGTAAAATATTTGTAGTGCATTACCGTCTGTATAAAATAAAAAAAAATTTTTTAAATTTCCTTTTCGGAAAAATTTCCTTTTTTGTGAATTTTCTTTTTAATCTTATATTTTTTAATGCTATAACATTTCTACAACATTTCATAGAGATAAGAAAATTTATTAGGAAATACATAACAAAATCCTTTGCTTAAAAAATTTCCCTATAGAGGAAATTTTATTTTCGCACTTAATTTTAACAATAATAACACATTTGCATTATAGTTTTATCATGCAAGCAAATTAGTTATAAAAATTCAAAAATTTCCCTTTTTGAGAAAATTTCCCTTGAAAGGAAATTTTATGCTTAAATCTATTTTTAAGAACTTATTCATATTTGCAATGCCATTTTGTAAAAAAAATTATAAAATTTCCCTTGTTACAAAATTTCCCTTCAATTTTTTAACTTCCTATCTATAAAAATGTTTTTTATTTTTCAATTACATTTTATTAATTAAAGTAAAATATTTGTAGTTCATTACCGTCTGTATAAAAATAAAAAGTTTTTCAAAAATTTTCTTTTCTGAAAAATTTTCCTTCTCGGGGAATTTCTTTTTAATCTTATTTTTTATAATGTTATAACATTTCTACAACATTTACACAGATAAACAAATTTATTACAAAAAAAATCCTTTGAATAAAAAATGTCCCTATGGAGGAAATTTTATTTTCGCACTTACTTTTAACAATAATGAAACATTTGCATTATAGCTTTATCATGCAAGCAAATTAGTTATGAAAATTCAAATATGTCCCTTTTTTAGAAAATTTCCCTTGCAAGGAAATTTTGTGTTTAAATCTATTTTTAAGAACCTAATCATATTTGTAATGCCATTTAATCCTGCAAACAAATTGCTAAAAAAAATTAAAAAAATTCCCTTGTTAAAAAATTTCCCTTCGATTTTTTAACTTCCTATCTATAAAAATGGTTTTTTTTTATTACATTTTAGTAATTAAAGAAAAATATTTGTAGTGCATTATCGTGTGCACAAAAATAAAAAAAGTTTTTAAAAAATTTTCTTTTCTGAAAAATATTCCTTCTCGGGAATTTTATTTTCAATCTTATTTTTTATGATATTATAAAATTTTTTAAAGAGATAAGCAAATTTATTAGGAAATATAAAACAAAATTCTTTGCTTAAAAAATTTCCCTATAGAGGAAATTTTATTTTCACACTTAATTTTAACACTAATAAAACATTTGCGGTAAAGTTTTATCATACAAGCAAATTAGTTGAGAAAATTCAAAATTTCCCTTTTTTAGAAAAATTCCCTCGAAGGGAAATTTTTGTTCAAATCAATTTTTTAGATTTTAATCACGTTAGCAATGAAAATCAATCATAGAAACAAATTTATAAAATTTCGTTTTATAAAAACGATTTTTAAATTAAGAAAAGAATTGAATTCGTGATCACTTATATATTTTTCATTAAGACCACCTGTTCTAAATTATAATTACAGACAGAGAGTTGCTAAAATATGTTCTACAAAAACGGCATGTTTTCAAAATTTTCTCTGTACTGTTTAAAATTTAATTTTATATAAAAGACAGTGGCATTAATTTTCAGTCTCTATGGAAAAACTCTTTATTTAAAAAAAGTCATAAACCCTTTTTTTCATCGCAATGCATCACACATACAAATGTTACTTTTCGAATGGGTTTTATTCAAATGCTTAATTGTTGAAATGGCCATAACAATTGTGAGTTTTGATCTGATAACAATAAACATACAAATGAATGTCATTAATTATAAATTAATAAT
This sequence comes from Trichopoda pennipes, assembly GCA_030448955.1. Lineage (NCBI taxonomy): Eukaryota > Metazoa > Arthropoda > Insecta > Diptera > Tachinidae > Trichopoda > Trichopoda pennipes. The sequence continues at coordinate 11,715,175 of JASKUP010000175.1, read as the reverse complement.
AATAAATAAAACGAAAAGAAGAATGATTTAATAAAATTAATCCCTTCAAATTGTTGTTGCGAGTATTAATATTGTCATTTAAAATATCTAGTCTTGCAACAGATGTATGTCATTGTGTCGTTAGGCTTAAAATGATAAAATAGAAAACAAAAAAAAACAGAAATAACAATAAAATGTGTACGTCAAAGTGTTAAGGTCACTTACGTGAAAGATTGGGAAATTTTAAGCATGGAACGTTACACACTCCTGAGCAAAGAATTTTAATTGAAAAACTTTACTATCAAAGTGGTGAAAATTTCGCTATAACACTTCGTCAAATTCGGGCAGTTTTTTCTCGTAGTAAGGCCCCTTCTGAGACTGCTGAGCGTAATTTAATTGCTAAATTTGATGCTCACGGTATTGTTGCTAACAATAGACCAAAACAATACCCTCTCAGTGGCAGTAGTGATGCAAAGATAGTCGCTGTGCAGTAAGGTGTTGAAAATGAGCAACGTCTACGTTTGCAACGATTGGGCATCACTAGCGGCACCTGGCGCAACATTTTATATAAAGATTTTAATCTTCACGTTTATAAATGTGAAATTAAAGCCGAACATTTGCGAATTGGTTGCTTGAAAAACTGAAAACAACATATCGCACCCGAAATACAAAAGGGTCACAACTCAAAATACTAACATTTTCGCAACGCAAAATAGTTCTCTTTAGTTCATCGTGCAGAAGCAACACACTTTACACAAAAATAGACATAACTGTATTTTTACAATTAAAGAAGATAGTAATATAATAGAAATTTTTTTCCGTAGTTAGAGATGGGTACTCTGAATTAATTTATGGAAAAAAAGTCAGTTTTGGAAAATTTTGAGTTGTGACCCTTTTGTATTTAGGATGCGATATATTTCAACAAAAGCATCTTTAGTAATGAGGTTTTTTTTTCAATTAGGCGGTTATGTGAACAAACAAAATCCACAAACAATCCTCGAAAAACCATTACATTTTTTTTTTTTTGGAAAATGAGTAAAGAAACGCCTCCACCGTAAATTCTCTGCGCTGACAAACTAAAACATCAGTGTCCTTATGATTTCAGCAAAAGAACGCTACAAACCACTTAGCCATTCAAACAATTCAATTTGGCGATGATAATTGGTCGCCTCGTTTTTTGTGATTTTACGCCGCCATTTTGGCCATTTGAAATACAAAAAACTGACGCTTTAAAAGATGAAAACTTTGTGAAAAAAGCAGACATCTGCCGACATACTAAAGCTGGACATTTGCCCGATAACACATATTCCAATTTAATTCCAATATATATTTTTTTAATTGGTATTAATAAACCTGAAGTTGTTGAAAAAAGTGATGTTTTAAGCGATGAAAGTGAAAATAAATTTAAAAAAGTGCAGAAAGATTTGTTCTACACAAGCTTTCATTACCTTTTTTTCCCAACTGGAAAATTAAAATTAATGAGGTTTTATAAAATTTAACATAACTGTTAATGAAAATTTTCTGTAATTGGTCAAATATGTTTTGTAACATTATGAACTGTTAAAAACCAAAGAGTAATTAAGCAAAAATATTAAAAAAAATGTCTGTAGTCGATCAAATATTTTCTGTAACCTTATCAAGTTCACGCGCACATAACATTTAACTTAACTGTCTGTTAAAAAAGAGGAAAGAGTAATTGAGTATTAAAATTGAGTATTAGAAAAACAGGCTTGTGTCTTAAGTCTTTTGATTGTGTACTGTTGCATGATTTTGTTTTGTGGTGTTGCCTTGCGTTAATTTTTTATTAATTGTTATTTTAATAGAATTTTTTTTATATTTATAATTGCAGCAAACTTCAAAATCAGGCACGTGAACGTGATTCTGAACTGCATGAAAGCAAAAGTTTAAAACAACAATTAAGCGCTTTAAAAACCAGTCGAGATCAGGCCATACAAGAAAATGTGTAAGTTACACTTTTAATTTGCATATAAATTTTTCTTTATAATTTATTTTTTTTTATTACACAAAAATGTTATAGGAAATGCATGTAACTAACTGTTAACTTGTTATAATTAACTATATTTTTTTTGTATTTTAGACGTTTGACCAATGACTTGGCCGAAAATCAAGCAGAAATATTAATTTTGAAAAAACAACTTAAAGATTCTGAAAAAGAGATTGAAAGTTTAAAACAACAACTTAAGAAATATGTTGAGGAAGTTAAAAAGGCGGAAGATTTATTAATGCAAAAAGTATGCTTATAAAATTCATGATTATCAGCATTTTAAAGCGCAAATTATTTACTTTAAGGAAAAGGAACGTGAAGAAATGTTGGATCATTACAGAAGTTTGTCACACGATGCTTGTTTGCTGGAGGGTAATAATCAAAGTTTGGAATCTGAAGCTGCTGAATATAAGTGAGTTTTTTTCAAATGTGAATTTAGAAATTATTATTTATTTAGGTTCCAAGATTTTTCTGTAGAAAAACTATTTTCACTCATTTTCTTTTATAGTAGAAAAACTGTTGTAATTTTAATTTTTCTGTAGAAAAATTTATTATCGCTAAAGGGTTTTTCTTTAAGTAACATATCTGGTTTTTTAACAAGAAGTTTGTTTCTCAATTGTGGCAAAACCAATAACATGATAGTTTTGACATTTAGTTTTTTTAACATATTCGTAGTAGATGCATTGGCAATTGTTACAATGAATTTAATTTTGCACATGAAAAACGCAGTAAAATATTTAAAAATCACTATGAAAATGGTGATTCTGTTAAAGTTACATTTCGTATAATTTGTAATATTTTCGGACAATACAATCGTCTTTCTGATACCGCTATTAAGAATTTAGCTCGATACAAAATGTGCGAACAGCAACATGTGTTCGACCGTACAGTGGCTTGAAAACGTTTTTTTTTTAAATAATTTGGTAGCTCATGAGCGACATAAGCTGTCTTAATGAAACTTCACAAGGGTAAAACAGAGGTATATATTTGTCAACTAGCGGACGATAGGGTTTGTAGGGTAAAGGGGCGGGTTCTGGATATGAAAAAAATAATGACCATACATTTTTTCCTTATTCTTAAAAATTTTCCAAAAAATATTGTCGTCCACCATTTTTTTTTATATTTAACAATTTTAGAAAAAAATATTTTGTATTTGAAAATTTAAGAGTAAATATTTTCCTAAATTTTTGTATTATTAAAAATTTTAGAAAAATGCTTGGCCCCAAATTTTTTTATACTCAAAAATTTAAAAAAAAATACTTTCATTCAATTTTTTTACACTTAAAAATTTTAAAAAAATTATTGGTCTCCAATTTTTTTTTTATATTCAAGAATTTTAGAAAAAATATTGAACAGTAATTATTTTTTTATTTAAATATTTTGAAAAAAAAAAGTTGGCCCCTCAATTAAAATTTTTAAGAAAATGTTTTGCCGCTAAGATTTTTTATATTTTAAAATCTAAGAATAAATATTGGGTTAAAATTTTTTTGTATTTAAGAATTTTAGTAAAATTATTGACCCCAAATTTTCTTTACATTCAAGAATTTTAGAAAAAAGTATTGACCCTTCAATTTTGTTATATTTAAAATGAAAATAATAAACACATAAGCCGTTCATTTTTTTCATAATTAAAAATTTGAAATTTGGTCCTCATTTTATACTTATAAATTTTATAAAAGATTATTGGACGTTAGTTTGTTTATATTTTAAATTTAAGATATAAAATAACTACACTTAAAACTTTTAGATAAAATATTGGCCGCTTATTTATTTATATTTAAAAATTTAAAGAAAAATATTGGCCATAAATTTTTTATATTTTAAATTTTAGAAAAATTATGTCCGATAATTTTTTTATACTTAAAAATAAAAAAAAACATTGGCCGTTTATTTTTTATATTTAAAAAATTAAGAACATTTTTTTTAAATTTTAGATTTTAGTAAAAAATATTGACCATTATTTTTTTTATATTTTAGAAAAAATATTGGTAGAACAAATTTAAATACTTAAATATTTTAGAAAAACTATTGGCCGTCTATTTTGTTATATTATTTTAAACTTTAGAAAAAAATAATGGCCGACAATATTTTTTATACTTAAAATTTAAGAAAGAATATTGGCCGCTAATTTTTTTAAGTTTAAAAATTTAAGAAAAAATATTGGCCGTCTCTTTTTTTATATATTTTTTATATATATTCATACTTAAAAACTTTAGAAAAATTATTCCTCGCTAATTTTTTTAGCATTTAAAAATTTAATTAAAAATATTGGCCGTCAAACCTTTATGGAGAAAAACATTTTGTTGTTATTTCTATTTGGTAGTTTTTTAATATTTAATGTTTTTACATTTTCTTCTGCTTTCTTTTCTTTCTCATTGGCTTTTTCTTAAAATTCATTTTTTAAATTAAGAGTAGCTGCTGCGATTGCTGTTGCTGTCTTAGAATTAAACACTTATTTGAAGTAAAAAAAGTAGAAACCATATAAAAATAATTTAATTGTAATCATTTGCCGTGACTTTAAATTATTGTAAAATATTATTTAAAAAAAAAAAAACAAAAAAAAAATCTAAAATGCCTTAAAACTTTTCTAATTCCCCAAGACGTCAAGTCAAGGAATTAGAGTCTGATATTGGAGCGCTTAAAAAAGAATTATGCTGCCGCAATAATAAAATTTCGGAATTGGAAGACAAAATTGCAACACTGACCGCCAAAACAACTTGTTTAGAACATAAACTAGATGAAAGCTTAGGCGAGCTACAACTTTTAAAGACAGACTTAAAAGCACGTAAGGAATTGTGTGATAAACTGGATATAGAAAAGGACAAACTAAATGCTGAACTTAAGGAATTAAATGAAATAAAAAGGAAGGCAAGTTTTTGTTTCTGTTCTTCTTTGTTTTTTATTTTCTAATTTTGTTTCTTCATATTTTTTTATTTATGCAGGTGGAATTGGAAAATGAACAACTACGTTTGGATATTGAGAGAAGCGAACAAGGTAAACAAATGTCGGCGAAAACCTTAGAAGAACTATTAACCAAGACTAGATGTGATTTGCAAGAACAAATCAAAACTGATAGTAAATTAAGTCAAGAGTTGGTGCGTTTAAAACAGCAGAATGAAGAATTATTGGTGAGTTTAAATTAACTAAAAATTATGGGTAAAATTATAAAGTATAACGGGTGTTTTTTTATAGAGGTATAGAACTTTAAAATGCACTTAAATAAAAATGCATTTTTTAAATTGTTTTGAAATTTATTTTATTCGAAAGATGATCATGTGGCATTACAATTTAAATACAGGGTGCCCGCCGTGAAGATATTCCATTTTGTTTTGCCGCCATATTTGACAGTCGTGGAGTAGACACATGATAATTTTATTATGGAAAATATTCGATAAACTAACGATTTTTAATAGTTAAAACATTTTATCATAATCAATCATCGATTACTGTGACGATGAAAAAGTTACGTGAAAATTTTGGGAGAAACCACGTTCCACACTATTTATCATGTACTAAGTGATTTCGAAGAAAGAAGGTCTGTAGGTGATAGACCTACATACTGCAAGATCGGCTAAAAACATTACTGCTGCTCAAGAAAGTGTTTAAAACAATCCATCAACCTCAATTCGACACCTTGCTCAAGAGCTTGGTCTTCAAAGATCAACTTTGGCCACAATTTTGTTAAGGATTGCATTTGCTTCCATATAAGATTCAGTCGACACAGGAGCTTTTTCCACAAGACCATTTATGCCGCCCGTCCCTATGCCAATAGGATGTTATAGTTCGCCCATGACAACCTCGATTTTCAAGAAAAAATCATAATGAGTGACGAGGAATATTTTCATTTGAATGGATATGTGAATAAACAGAATAGTCGGTTCTGGGGAATAGGAAACCCTCAAATTATTCAACAGTCACCTTTGCATCCATTAAAAGTGACAGTGTGGTGTGGAATTTGGTCAGGAGGAACCACTGGACCTAACTTCATTGAAAATGAAAACGGCGTAGCGGTAACTATGAATGGAGAGCGATATCGTGATATGATTGAAAACCTTTTAACGCCACAACTGCATGCTTTGGGCTTGATTAACATGTGGTATCAAGAAGACGGTGCGACATTGCATGCAGTCAGGTTTACAATAGAATTACTACGAGACCTCTTTCTACAAGTTATATCAAGAAATGGTGATGCTGATTGGCCTCCAAGGTCGCCTGATTTGAATGCTCCGGACTTCTTTATGCAAACAAACTAGAAACGCTTGAGCAACTCAAACAAATGTTCGTAATGAAATTAATGAAATAACGCGTGAAATGTGTGAGAATGTAATAATGTCTTTTGACATATAACCGCCACGACTGACTTGGACAATATCTAATTTGGAGGTTCAATTTTCCATGATTTTTTCTCCAACATTGGCATAGACCAGCGACTTCACATACAATCCCTATAAAAAATAGTCTCACGATGTTGGAAGCCAAATCATGGGTCTCAAACATGAAACTATGCGGTTACCAAAGGTTTGCTTCAATAAATCACAGTAACATATACAATGTATTTGAGTTCGTTTGTGTGATTTGATCAAGTCACATGTAGTGGGCTCTGATAATTTACACCCTAAATTTCTAAAAATACTGTTGCCTGTAATCTTACTATAATGACACATTTATTTAACACTATTATAATGAGCCGCACCTTTCCGTCGAAATTAAAAGTTCGCATAAACTGTGCCAATTCATTAAAATGTCTCAGAATCATGACCAATTGTCATTTTGTGCTTTTTGTCTAAGGCTTTTGGAGATATTCTTCATAATCAAATGTTGCGTTATATTAAAAATAACACTTTGTTGTTTGATAGACAGGCGGTCAGACTTTCGCCAAAATCACTGCTGCGTTCATGCTTGAGCACATACGACGTAAAACTGAAGGAAAAATTGCGTTATATTGAAAATAACACTTTATTGTTTGACAGGTAGTCAGGCTTTCGCCAAAATCAGGCTTTTATTTCTGCTTGAGAGCATACGAAGTAACGTTGATGAAACAAAAATTAATTTCCAGGTATTTCTGAATCACTCTAAGGCCTTTGACACAATTGCTTTTCTACGTGTCTGCTATACTTATGCCTCTGTAGTCGTTGGTAGTTTCTGTCTTCAATCTACGGTGTTACATTTGTGTTACATTTATCTAGGGGATTGTCTCAAAGATCCATCCATTCCTTTTTTTCCATTAATGTAAATGATTTATCTAAATAGCGTTTAACTTCACAATTCAGATGTACGCAGACGATTTGCAGCTGCATCTAAGAAATCCAGTCATCTCCATTTGCTGAAAATTTTTCAAAACTGATAATCTGAATTATGAAAAAATATTAAAATACAGCAAAATTTTTAATTTAACAGATGAAATATGCAATGGTTTACATATTTTTAAAGCAATTCTTTCAATACTGCAATTGTTTACAATTTTTTAAAGCAGTGCATTCAAAACTGCAATTGTTTAAGCAATTAATTTCAAACTGTTCAAAATTTCTTAAAACAAAAACAGATGATCAAATTGCAAAGGTTTATATGTGTGACTGCATGTAACTGTAAGTTTCTGAAGTTATTGTTGATGTAATATTTGTGTTATGCTTTGTTATTTATTTAAAAAACAGAAAGAAATCGGAGAAAAATAGAAATATTCCCTAAAACACAGTAGAAGTAGTCTATAAATCGAATTATTAAATGTGTCATTTTTAGTTCTTTGATACGTCTAATCTTTATTAAGTGTTACCGGACAGTCTTACGTGGGTCAGACTTACACAACGCAGAGGTGTCTTTGTTCGTCATATCACTATTCACTTTTTCATAAATAAATTTGAGGTTAGGAAATAAATTGCCTTAATACACATATTTTTCGTTGACAATTTCAGTTTTATTGATCCCAACGTAAATTAGAAATATGGAAATTAATAATGGAATATGATGTCGGGTAACTGTCCCCCTCTAACACACCATCAGATGTCCACTCTCTTTATAAAATTTTGAAACACATTTTGCAACAAAACTTAGTTTGTTTCAGAGTCTCAGTTGTTTGGGGGTTATTCACGCAAGCTCGGTCTTTTAAATGATTCCAGAGAAAATAGTCCAACAGCGTAAAATCAAGCAGCCGATTAATCGAATAAGAATTAATCGACTAAGGTTTAATCAAATTAGGTTTAATGAAATAAAGTTTAATTGATTAAGGTTTAATCGAAGAAGAGTTAATTAACTAAGGTCTAATCGAACAATGAAGTTTAATTGAATAAAGTTTCTTCGAATAAAGTTTATTTGAATAAGGTTTATTCTAACAAAATTTATTCTTATAAAATTTAATCGTATAAAGTCTAATGAAAGAAAGCTTAATCAAATGAGTTTCGAATAGACGAATAAGGTTTAATCGAATAAAGATTAATCGAATAAGGCTTAATCGAAGAATGTTTAATCGAATAAAGCTTTTTCGAATAAGTTTATTCTAATAAGGTTAATTCGAATAAAGTTTAATCGAGTAAAGTTTAATCGAATAAAGTTTAATTGAGTAAAGTTTAATTGAATAAAGTTTGTTCGAGTAAAGTTTAATCGAATAAAGTTTATCCGAGTAAAGTTTAATAGAATAAAATTTATTCGAATAAAGTTTAATCGAATAAAGTTTATTCGAGTAAAGTTTAATCGAGTAAAGTTTAATCGAATAAACTTTATTCGAGTAAAGTTTAATCAAGTAAAGTTTATTCGAGTAAATTTTAAGCGAAAAAAGTTAAATTGAATAAAGTTTATTCGAATAAGATTTAATCGAATAAAGTATATTCGAATAAAGTTGAATCGAATAAAGTTTAATCGAATAAAGTTTATTTGAATATAGTTTCAGATAATATGAACAAACTTCATACAAAATCCTAACGTGTTCCTGGGTTAATTTACGGTTGTGAACTTTTTGCAGGATGTGTCTCTACCAGAAAGAAAGGTAAACGTTTAATACAACAATATCATTAGATATGTTTGCGGATTATAAATATATGGTTTCCCAATTTTCCTCAAGGCTACACGGTGTTTCATTCAACATTCTACTTAGCATTCGTATGTTTTTATTTCTTCATTAATCATTTGTTCAAAAACGCCACGTTGAAATCGTTTTATAACGTCTTTTAGCTTTAATTTAAATTCCTCTCTTTCGAATCAATCCCAATACTTTTAAACGTAGAGATATGGCTTCTTGTGTGAGTTTGACAACAATCTTCGTGGACTAATACTACCAATTCCTCATCTTCAACCTTTTCCAGTTGACCACGCCCCTCCTTATCTTCTGAGTCAACATCACCAGTTTTAAATCGCGCAAGTTTTTTGAGTTGGTGAGTGGTTATCGAACACTGAATTATAATCAAAAATAATTAGTTATGGGATATGTTGTCCAAAACGAAATTATTAATATATAAACTTGTAAAAAAGTCTTGTCAATTTAGAGTTCTTTAGCTCTATAAAAACACCCTTTATAAAATTACAAAACTAAAATATTTTCTTTGCAGAAGGATTTGGCATTGGAAAAACGTAAACGTGAACAACATCAAAATTTAGTTCATGAATATCAAGTACAAAACCAAGAGCTGCGTCACAATCTAACCGATGATCGTTTTCGTCAAGCTCGTTCTCGAGAACAAAGTCCACGTTTTCCAACACACACTTTATAAAAAATGTTTTATTAAAAAATTGACTATTTTTCTTATTTGTTTTTTTTTATAAATTTAGATAATTTTTTTTTTTTAAATACACAAAACGCATTTCTTTTTAAAATAAAAATATTAATTATAATATAAAATAGATTTTTAAATGAAAATTATAAAATTAGCTTACTAATAAAATTTCCCTATGAAACTATTTTTGAAAATGTTTTAATTTTGTAATGTAATTAATGAAGGCAAGTAAAATAATAGAGGAAATTAAAAATTTCCCTTCAAAGGAAATTTTATGCTTAAATTTATTTTTAAACAAATGTGTGAAGCGAAATTATGAAGTTTCCTTTGTTTGAAAATTTCCCTATGATTTTTTACCCCCGAATCTATAAATATTTCTTGGTATTTCCATTATATTTTAGTAATTAAAGTAAAATATATGTAGTGAATTTTTGTGTGCATAAAATTAAAAAAACTTATAAATTTTCCTTTTTTTTTAAAAATTTCCCTACTCGGGAATTTTCTTTTCAATCTTATTTTTGATAATGTTGCAATATTTATAAAACATTTTACAAAGATAAGCAAATTTTTTAAATAATATCAAAAAAATCTTTTGCTTAAAAAATTCCCCTTCAGGGGAAATTTTATTTTCAGGCCTGATTTTAAAAATATTGAAACATTTGCAATACAGTTTTATCATGCAGGCAAATTTATGGAAGAAATTCAAAATTTCTCTTTTTTTTAAATTCCCCTTCAAGGGAAATTTTATATAAAAACCAATTTGCTAAAAATTTATTCGTATAAGAATGTAGTTAATCAAGCAAACAAATTTATGACACGAAATTTTAAAATTAGCTTGTTAAAAATATTTTCCTTTGCTGTTTAAGCTTCGAATCTAGTTTTCAAAATATTTTTATATGTATTTGCTTTCTATTTTAGTAATCAATGTAAAATATTTCTATACAATTTCCTTAAAGAAAGGTTATAAAATTACTTTGCTGAAAAATTTCCCTTCTCGGGAGTTTTCTTTTCAATCTTATTGTTTATAATATTGCAATTAAAACCTTTTTACAAGCAAATTTATTACAAAACAACCAAAAAATCCTTGCTGTAAAAAAATACCCTGTAGAGGAAATTTTATTTTTAAACGTAATTTAAAGAACACTAGAGCATTTGGGTTGTAGTTTTATCATGCAAGCACATTCGTTAAGAAAATTAAAAAATTTCCCTTTTTTTAAAAAAATTTCCCCTGAAGGGAAATTTTGTGTTTAAAGCGATTTTTGAGAATTTAATTACAAATTTATAAAACGAAATTATAAAACGAATTATAAATTGAGAAAAGGCCGGAAAGTTGTGATCTTTTATACTAGTTTACCCAACGATTTTGTTTTTTATTTAGTTATTTAGATGAAAATATATGTAAAGTTTTTCCAGAAATAACCTTTATCACGATGGATTCACATTTTTATCCTATTTCCATGGTATATAGTATTAAAATGATTGTAAGAAACCAATAAAGTTCGGCCAACCAGTTAAATCAATGCTAAAGCCGAATATCCTTGACGCTGTGTATTTGCTGGAATCAGAAGGGTGTTCTTTATTATGATTAATTTCAATAGAAGTTGGATCGAGCGATCACAGGGTACAGGTACTAAAGACATTTGATTCTTTTGAAAAAACCAATCAACGAAAACCTACTAGAATAATCGATCAGAGAGGACATAATCTTCCATCATGCCAACATTGCGCTACATTTTTTATTTGTTGTTCAGACCAGCATTCAGTGGATGACCCCTAGTCATAGTCTGGTACATTGCATTGTACCAGAACTAGGTAATTAAGTTTTAAGGGGGAGGAAGAAAGAGGATGTAGTGTTTGTTGAAATTCAATTTGAATTTCCCCATATTGAAAGTGATAGGAAAGACCTCTGGAGGGAGTTTATTCCACATACGAGCTGTTCTGCTAAAAAACGAACTTTCCCTGTAATGCGTAAGGCCAATCGATCACAAATGGATGCTTTCTCAACGGAAATCGAGTCAAACGCAAAAACTTACGAGTTTCGGAAAAGAGTTCCCAAAGTTCGTTAGAGCACCTACCAATGCAGTAGCAATAAAACAATACCTACATTGCGTCGATGTTCTAGGGAATCAATAGAGTTGGACACCCTATTGTCCCGAATGAGCGTCTAGGCCCTCTCCTGTACGCGGTCGAGCAACTCCAAAAAAGACTTTGTGGTGCGGGCCCATACATGGGAGTTGTATTTCATTTTTGGACGGATATAGGTGGTATAAATAGCAAGGAGACCCCATAGAGTGAATTATCTTTTACACCATTTTAGAAAACCGAGGGAGGCACTTGAAAGCTTCTTTAGAAACCTGAAAAATGTATTTAGTCCATCAAACATCACTTTGAATTTTCCATGCGAAGAACATCAAGAGCTTCCGATTCCGTAATACCTATATCACCCATAGTAAAAGGTACAGCGCCATTTCCGAACACAGATATATGAGTAAGCATGCAACATTGCGTCTTACGGGCATTAAAATCGACTCTATTCGTACGACCCCATGCGGAGATTATTGTGAGATCGTGATTGAGTGTATCATTCATGTTCCGCCTTTTGGAAGTTATCTCCAACTGGTGCAGTCTGTTACTAAATGAATACGTATGACAAATGATGCTGTCATCTGCGAAAGAGTAAATTTGGCTAAAAGTTTGACAAAGAAGTTCGCTTAGAAAAATAAGAAATAGAGTAGCAAAAAGAACGGTGAAAGGAGTTAAAGAACTGATCAAAAACTATTTGGAAAATAGTGGATGGAAAGTTTTGTTTCATCCGCCTTATATCCGAGATCTTGGCCCTTCCAACTTATATTTGTTTTGATCGTCCGAGTACGTACTTATTAGAATATGCTTCACTTTAGAACACGATATTAGAAATTGACTTGATTCATTATTCTCTACCTTAAAACTGGAGCAGTTCTTTTGCCGTGGAATCCGTATGCTACTCGGAAGAAAGTAAAAAGTAATGCTTAACACTGGACAATATTATTTTGAATAATGTATCAACTCATTTTGTTATTATAAACATTTTTCAGACGAAAAAATCGACATTATTAACTTGTATAACTATTATTTAGAATTTTAAATTTAAATCCTTAATACAGATGGCCTTAGAACGCCACTCGCAACGAGCACTTTCCATATCGAAAAACTGATAAAATGGACATATTTGAAAAACAGCTTGACCCTTGACACAATAGATAAATGAGCCACAATCTTTGATGTTGGGAAATATGTGTTGGCCATCTAAAGGACATTTAATATCATGCTGCCAATTGGGCTTAACCAAAGAAGGCAAAATTTCTACATTCTCATAGTCATCTTCCTTCTCTTTTGCTCCCTCTTCCGACTGGAAACACCCAGCATTAAACGGCAAATCGCATTTAGCCAATTTCGAATTCCAATGTAATTTTGAAGTGCAAGTTAACATTAAAGCTTGACCTCGATAGCACATATAATACTGTTGGCAATTGCTTGGATGTGGTAAAAATGTCAAAGCATATGAACTGAAATTAGAACAAGAGAGATCACTTTGTGCCGGTATATCGATGGTGACTATTTCAGTAAAGGTTGTTGTTGTGTTGATCGTTAATTTACATTGTACACTTTCGGCATTGTCACATAATTTAGTTTCAGAATTAAACAGCATGTTGGGTGGACAGGCAGCTAAAACGGCTTCTTTATTTTCTCCACACCAATAGAAGAGCTTACAATCATTGGAATTTGCCACAAAATCACCCAAATCATGGTCCTTACAAAAATCAGATTGTCCTGGTATATCCCTAAACGTTATGGCTTCAATAGCGATTGAGAAGTAAAGTATCAGCCATAATTCTAAAATTATAGTTTATTATTATCTTTATTCGTTAACAATTATTTATCCTTTTATAACACTTACCTTTAAGCATTGTTTTATTTGTTATACTTTTTATCTGGGAGAGCAGCTTGATGTATCAACTACAGTCTTCTAAGATGTTCTAAATTGATTTAAATATCAAGGCTGTTGTTCGTTTGTTAACTTTAACTCTTAAAAACTAGTTCGCTGTTCTTTTTTAAGCCTTCACCTCGTTTTCTTTGCTAACAATTTCAAATATTTGAAAATCATTAGATAAACAAATATTAAAACAAAAAATATTTTTAGTCTAAATAAACTTCTTCTAGTTAAAATCAATTAATTAAGCCAACAAAATAAACATATTACTTCTTAAAACCCTTTCAACATTTAGTTTTTAAAATAAAAAAAATATACGAGGGATAGTTAAAAATTTTTGGGAAAAAATTTCATTTTTACTTTACTCTTCACTAAACAAAACTTTTCTTAAAATGACCTCCAAATAATTCCTTGAATATTTTATTTCCCAGATTTTTGTTTTTAAATTTAGAAACTAGGAAAAGGCTCTTACGCAATGCTCTAGCTCCTTAGGGGAGGCAATTTTATTTGAGATGAGTTTAATTTAAACCAATTTAGCAAAAGAAAACAAGACTTCTTAAAATCCTTTTAACATTTAGTTTAAAAAAATATTTATAAAATATAGATACGAGGGATAGTGATTTTTTTTTGAAAAATTTTACAGCTTTCCTTTAAGCTTCACTAAACAAAACCTTTCTTGAAATGATGTCTTAATAAGTCTTTGAATATTTTATATTCCAAATTTTTGGTTTTAAAATAAAAAACAGGGAGAGGTCCTTACGCAATACTGTAGTTCCTTAGCGAAGGCAATTTTATTTCAGAGGTTTTTGTGCTCAACCAACTTTGCAAAAAAACCATAAGAGTTTTTGAAAGCATTTCTACATTTAGTTTTTAAAATATGTATTAACAAAAGTGTATACGAGGGATATGTAAACAATTTTGGGAAACATTTTAATATTTGTTTTTAAATTTAGAAATAGGGAAAAGGTCCTTACGCAATACTTATAAGGAAGGCAATTTCGTAATAATATAGTCATCACACTATTTTCCTTTCAGTAAATACATATTCAGGCCTGTTATGACCTTCAATTGATTTCATGTCATCTTTGTTTCATTCGTATCCTTGTTTTATATTTGATTTGTATCGTGAACTCAATTCTTCCATTCTGACGGCACCAATATTTCTTTTGGAAGAAGAACATTAATTTTTAACAATATCTTATTTTTTTTTTTTTTTTTGTATATATATTTTATTTGCAATCTATTTTACAATAATAAGCAAATTGTATAAACTAAAGATATAACATGTCCTATTGATTTCCAGTGAAAACAATAATTAAAATTATATATGATACATGCATATATGTACATATATATGGATAAATTATATTCTTAAGAAAATAAGTATTATTATTAACAACATATATCTAAATTATTAACGAGAAAATCTTAAAGATATTAAATGAAAGGGAGATCTAAAATGTGATTTCTCTTAAGTCTTCTGACCTCATCAGTATCATCTAAAAGTGAGATTGCCAACACATTTGTATGCTTGCTAAGTCTTTCTAAATAGTTACAACTAAATTTCTTTATTTCTGATTTTACGAAAGGTATATTTAGGTCATTATGCAGAGATTTGTTTGTTAAGTAAAAAGGAGCATTTGTGATTGTACGCAAGGTTTTCGACTGAAATCTTTGCAAAATTTCGATGTTAGAGTTTTTAGCTGTTCCCCACAATTCTATGCCATAGGTCCAAATTGGTTTCAAGATGGTTTTGTACAGTAAAACTTTGTTTTCCAGGGAGAGTTGAGACTTTGATCCAAGTAGCCAATACATTTGTTTAAATTTAATATCTAACTGCTTTCTTTTAGCGCATAAATGTGCTTTCCACGTTAGTCGTCTGTCTAAATGAATACCCAAATATTTTACGGTAGTATCGTTACTGGGAATTGCAGTACCATTAAGGAAAACCGCCGGACAATTTTCTCTTCTAGTTGTAAAAGTAGCGAGACTTGATTTTTGAGTGTTAACTACAATATTCCATCTTAAAAGCCATTGGTTAAAACAATCAAGTTGTAGCTGCATTATTCTAGAAGCTTCAGAAGACGATTCGCTAGTACACAGGAATGCGGTGTCGTCAGCGTAAGTTGCAATAGTTATATCCCCTCTTGCTGGCATATCATATGTGAATATAGTATATAACACTGGTCCGAGGACGCTACCCTGAGGGATTCCGGCTTCTATTTGACGAATATTTGAGTAATCGTTATTTACTCTTACATAGAAATATCTCTTCCTTAGATAAGACAAGAAGAATAAATAAAATGGTGTTGGGAGTAATTGTTTTAATTTGTACAGCAATCCATCGTGCCACACTTTATCAAATGCCTGTTGTATATCTAAAAATACAGCAGAACAATACTTTTTGTTCTCCAATGAATCTGTTATAACTTTTATAATACGATGGCACTGCTCTGGAGTGCCATGCATATTTCTAAATCCGAACTGATGATCAGGGATAATATTGTGTTTTTGTAGATAAGGAGATAAGCGATTAAAGAGCAATCTTTCAAAAACTTTTGAAAAAATGGGCAGAAGGCTAATAGGCCTGTAAGATGTTACCATGTTTTCTGGCTTACTAGGTTTCAAAACCATTATTATTTCCGCACATTTCCATTGTGAAGGAAAATGTTGAAGTCGTAAAATGGAATTTAATATTAAAGTCAAAAACAAAACGCCCTTAAATGGCAATGTTTTGATTGCAATTGCATCTATTTTATCATATCCCGTAGATTTTTTATTATTGAGAGCATTAATTTCCGTTTTAGTTTCTCTTGGGGTGATATGTTTTATAGGAAGTTCCATTTGGCAAGCGATGTTTAGAAAATGCATGATGTCGTCGGGATTTTTATTGAGGTTATGCGGTTTAAAAGTTTTCTCCAAATGGTCAGCAAATGCAATGGATTTTTCGTTATCTGTTTTTAGCCAAGTATTGTTAGTATTTTTAATGGGTATATTTCTTTTTACAGGCCGTTTGAGGTATTTAGTTGCATTATAAAGCTCGTGGTCTTTATTTTTATTGTGTGGTGTCAATTTACTTAAATATGTATTTATTTGTTCGTTTCTTTCTCTTGACAAGACTTCAGAGCATAACCTAATAGCTAAATTCCAGTTCGCTTTATCCCTCGGGTTTCTAGTTCGGTGCCAAATCCTTCTTAGTCTTCTAGATTGTCTTATCATGTCTCTAGCCGCAGCTGAAGCTTGTACTTTACGACCTAGATCCTGAGTAGGGATTACTGGTGGGGTAGATAAAGCAGCAGCTTCATGTATCAATAAATTAAGTGACTCAACAGCATCATCTAGATTTTCTTCAGTTTTAATTGCGATGTTTAAATTCAAATTATTTTCAATAAATTGACTATACAAATTTAAATTTGTGCCTTTTGTGATTAGCTTTTTATTTTTAGTGGCAAGTTTAATATTAACATTTAAATTTACAAGGATGGGTGTATGATCAGAGCTTAAGCTATCGTCATTTAAAATATCTAGTGACTGTCTTGAGATTCCGCTATACACAACGAAATCAAGAAGGTCTGGAATTTTTGCTGGGTCAGTAGGCCAATAAGTTGGACTTCCGCCTGTTATATCTTATATCTTATTATATCTTATTTAAAGTCAATCTTTCCGACACCTAAAGCCGCCGTGCAGCCCTAACCTATCACTTCATTATTTTCTTAACATTTTTGCGCAACAATTCTTCACTGTCTTTTACGCTACATGTAACGCCCGCCGATCATCGAAACCAAATAAATTAAACCTGTAAGATATTAAAATGTTAATAGAAAAAGCCAACATAACAACAAAACTTAATCGAATATATCTTATTCCATTAAATTTTATTCAATTGAAGTTTATTCGATTAAACCTTGTTCGATTAAATTTTACTCAATTTAGCTTTACTGGATTAAAGCTTTAAGTTCGATTAAATCTTATTCGATTAAACCTTATTCGATTAAACTTTATTCGATTTAACGTTATTCGATTAAAGCTTGCTTGATTACACCTTGTTCAACTAAACTTTATTCTATTAAACCATTGAAAAAGGCTTGAATTATATTCGATTAAACGCTATTCAGTTAAACCTTATTCGACTTGAGATTAATCGATTAAACTTTATTCGATTAAACTTTATTCAATTAAAGCTTATTCGAAGCTTGTTCGATTAAACTTTATTCAATTGAACTTTATTCTAATAAATCTAATTCGAATAAACTTTATTAGATTAAAACTTATTCGATTAAAGCTTGTTCGATTGAATTTTACTTAATTGAGCTTTGTTCGATTAAAGCTTGTTCGATTAAATCTTATTCGATTAAACCTTATTCGATTAAACTTTATCGATATAACTTTATTCGATTTAACCTTATTCGATTAAAGCTTGCTTGATTAAACCTTGTTCAACTAAATTTTATTCTATTAAACCATTGAATAAGGTTTGAATTTTATTCGATTAAACCCTATTCAATTAAACCTTATTCGATTTGAGATTAATCGATTAAACTTTATTCGATTAAAACTTAATCGATTATACATAATTCGAATAAAACTTGTTCGATTTAACCTTATTCGACTAAAACTCTTTCAATTAAAGCCTATTTAATTAAACCTTATTCGATTAAAGCTTATTCGATTAAAACTTATTCGATTAAACTTTATTCGTTTAAAGTTTATTCGATTAAACATTATTCGATTAAACCCTATTCCATTAAAGCTGGTTCGATTAAACTTTATTCAGTTGAACTTTATTCGATTAAACCTTATTCAATTAAAGCTTGTTCGATTAAAGTTTATTCAGTTGAACTTGATTCGATTAAACCTTATTCGATTAAAGCTTGTTCGACTAAACCTTATTCAACTGAATTTTATTCTATTAAATCTTATTCAATTGAACCTTATTCGATTACATTTTATTCAAATAAACTATATTCGATCAAACCTTATTTGATTATATATACCTTATGTAAGTAAGCCTTGTTCGATTCAACCTTATACGATTTGAGCTTAATCGATTAAAACTTCGTTTTTCATCACCTACCTGTTTATTTCACCTAATATTTCGTCTTCCTTTCGTAAAAACTTGATTATTATTATTTTGCTTTTGGCAACTCTACGCTTACTTAACTTAACTTCTAAAAATAAAAGAGCATATAATAAAGAGATAAATTAAAAGAAAACCTCTGAAGATTTAGTGCGGTTTTACACACATCAACTTTTGTTTCTCAACTTTTGTTGTTTCTATTAGAAAGAAAGAGAAGGTTTTATACCCTTCTCTTTCCTTCTAATGGAAACAGCAATAGTTGAGCAACAGAAGCTGATGTGTGTAAAACCGCACTTACTCAATTTTATTGGATTCCATACTAAAAACAAACAACATGCATATTTAGTACATAGTTGCCAGATGGGAATGGCGATGCAGCCATTTAATGAACATCGTCAAAAATATTTTTTAGCAGTTTATTATTAAGCACTGGGTCCTTATTTAATAAAAAAAATATTTAAAAAACTTTATTTTGTATTATTTTTCAATATTTCGCCAAACCATTGGTTGGCATCATCAGGATAAACAAAAAGAAAAAGAAGAATATATAAATAATTAATCAAAATTCAACTGGCTTAATAATGAACTGCTAAAATATATTAAAAAGGTCAAATAACTATAATTATTATCGTCAAAAATAGTTTCTGTACTTAAGTGAAAAGGCTTTTGACTATTTTAAAAATTTAAAATAAGGTTTTCTGTTGAAATGGCATAAGCAAACAACAAAATAAATACCAGATTTTTCAGCTCAACAAATTTATTCTTCTTATCGCACAAAGGTCCCCGCGATTTCACACCTTAAGTAAATTACGAGTTTCATTATAAAGGCCGGGGCACATAGAATCTGTCATGCGTTATACTTTGACGTATTCAAGTGAAGTCAAAGTAACGACGGATGAGCTTGGCACAATGAGTACTTTGTTGACGGATAAGAAATCAGCTGTTTTTTTGTTTTTCTGATTTTATATTCTTTTGCAGCAAAGTTTTATTAAAGTGCACATTTGAAATGGAGTTAGACGACATCTTAGACTTTCTATTAATGGTAATTTTTACTATTTATTCCATTATTTATTATTATTGTTATTAGTTATAATTTATTTTAAAAATAATTTACTACAATAGAGCGAAAACAAAAAAAAACAAGAAGAAGCAAATGAAAAATGTCAAAGTACTCAACGTACGTCAAAAGTTAAAAGTTGGCCAACTTTCGTACTTTGCGTTGACGGAGACGTATTGATTGTGACAACGCTGATAAGAAAACGTGTATTTTAACTTACTTGTCAGTTGAAAAATACAACGTATGACGGATTCTTTGTGCCCCAGCCTTAAGTAATTGAAAAGTAAAAAATCGCTAGATTTTGATCAAATAATCACTTCTTTTCGTTTAGGGAAAATTAATGTAATGATAAATAGTCAAATCTGGCACCACTACAAAAGCATTTTGTTGTTGCATTTATCCAATTGCCAGAGAAATAATATTTTGTTTTTAGTGTGTCGGCATTCAGTTTGTGTTGTTAATTCAGAGTGATAGCATTTAATGGTAAATGTTTGGTCGGCATTTTGTTTTGAAAGTGGAAATACAAAATAAAGTTAACGTTTTTTGTTTTTGGCTAGTCAGCCAGTAGTGATTTTTATGCATGTATTTGATTTTTGTTACTGTTTATTATATACAAAAGTCGTCAGTCGGGGTAAATGAAAATAAGTAAAATAAAAGTTTACAAAAAAATCAAATAAGGTTTATACAGTTAAAAGAAAGAAGCAAAAACAAACAAGTTCACTCGGCCAATAACAACAAACATGTTACCAAAGTTACGTTAAATTGCCAAAAAAAAAAAAAATAAATAATTAAACTTAAAAGAGAATAACGAAAAAGTAATTAATATAAAAAAACAGGTTTTATTAATAATTTTGCAGCCAAGTCAATAATTTTAATGTTAATTTAACAAAATTAAAAATATATAAAATTTGTTTGTGGGAAAAATAATAGTAAAATTCCAGAAAAAAAACCGTTTTTTTAAGATGAAGCTGTGTGTTTGTATTGGCATGTGTGTGCATGCATGAGTTTTAAAATGACTACCTGTTCCCTCTTTCAAAAACAACGAAGATTTCTGTAAATCATGTGCAACTAAGCAAACAAAACATTAAAAACAACAAACAAATTTTTTTTTCTTATAAATTATAATTGTCATTTGTTGTGCAAGCCATTAATTTTGCTAACAAAACAACATTAAAATCATTTGAACAACAACAACAACAACATAATTAAACATCAAGTTTTTGTGGTATTATCCCAAAATTTACTAAACTGTAATAGAGGCTCTCTTGCTCTATTCTTTGTATTTTGTTTTTGTATTTGCTGCTTTTAGTTTCTGCCTGTGAAATTGAGTGTTTGTGTGTGTGTTTGATGATATTAATTAAGATGCCAATGATGATGATGATCATTTTTCTTTCCTTCGCAATGTGATAGTTTTGTTTGTTTTTTAGTTTTATATTTAATTTATTAAAGAAAATATAATAAAAATCTTTTTAAATATAAAATCAACACTAAAAGCCAATAATGCACCTGTTTTTAAATAAAAATTAAAAAAAAATTACCAAAAAATAAATAAAAAAACTAACAACAACAAACAAAAAGGTAAATCAAATCTGGCATGAAATAGAACAGAAGCTTAACAAATCTCATCAGAAAGTGAAGTGTATTTTGTTGATTTAATTTTAATAGTAGAAAAAGCATAAATTAATAACAAGTGTTGTCAACTTTCACGGTCACACTGTCACAGCCAGCTGTCTGTTTGGAAAAATCATAAAGGTAAAAGTATATTTAATTTTTTTTTCCCAGTATTTGTTTATTTTTTTTAAAATTTCAATATACAGTGTCGCACAAAAAAAAACTTTCCTTTCATGCAAATTGTCCAGAAATGCAGCGACTTTTTTTATGTTGTTTCTTTCGTTCTAAAAAAAGAAAAAATAATAATAATTACCGTAATTTTTCATAAGCTCATTTAAAGTGTGTACGGCGAAAATTTTCATTTAACGGCTGGGCAAATTTGCGGTAAGTAAGTAAATTGGCTTAAAACACATACAGTAAGCTCGGGTGTTGACATTTAACAAATTGTTGACGTTTATGAATGTATTTAGAAACTTTTAATAAAAAACACATATTGATAGTGTTCTTTTTTTATTAACTATCAACTAAAACGAAACATAAACTAATACAAAAAAAAGAACAATAAAGGCT
This sequence comes from Trichopoda pennipes, assembly GCA_030448955.1. NCBI lineage: Eukaryota > Metazoa > Arthropoda > Insecta > Diptera > Tachinidae > Trichopoda > Trichopoda pennipes. The sequence goes on along the minus strand of JASKUP010000175.1, from coordinate 11,693,206 downwards.
TTTAGCTTAACTAAAACTAAAGGAACACATTTTAAAAGAGATCATATTTCACATACATACATACTCAATATGCATCTAAAAAACCTTAAATCTTGTAGTTTCTCAATGGAAATCTGAAGTAGAAAATAGAAATTGTGTGGTGGCATTTTTTCTGAACGTAAACAGAGCATTCGAAACGATAAGCAGAGAAATATTACTGACTAGCAAACCCGGTGAACTCCGTTTCGCCATCAGATGGCTTCGTTTTTTGTAACATTTCGTAATTTTCTGCATCATCGGGATTTGTTATGGAATCAACGGTTTTCTATGTCACCAAATCGCCATCGATTTTTTATTAAATGGTGAATTTCACCATTTGCTCGTTGACTTAACCAAGCATAATTCTGATAACTCTCACTAATGTTTGGAAAAACATTTTCAATAAGAGCTAATTGAGAGTCTACAAATCGGCAAAAGTCGTTGGTAAGAGTAATTAATCCTTGTTGTATTGTCCTATTAACTCGGCTATACGGTCATCTCAAACTTTCTGAGAATAAGACAGAAAGGTAAAAGAACAATGAACACTAAGGAGGACATGGACAAGATCAGCAATAGTTATAATTTAATTTTATAGTACTAAGAATAAATAAAAGTACATACTCCCTAAAGAAGCCGGGAAATACCGGCGAAACGTAGGAGGAAAAAAGATTTAAATTTTTTTCAATCTTACTCTAATGATCGACCAGTATAGCCGAGTTAATAGGACAATACAACAAGAATTAAGAAAACTACCCTGGCCTATTACCTTAACAAGTAATTAATCCATCTGTCGCATCAACTGGGACTTTTCCATCTCCAACAGCGTAACAATTGTTTGGAAAATTGTGCAGCACTTTGAACATTTTGAAGTTGAACTCTCATATTAGTGGTTAGAGATAATATTTTTACGTTATTCCACACAGGTGATGCCTTCAGGCAAACATTCAATTCATCTGTAGGCGTTGCACGGGGAATTACTGGGAACGTCTGCCTGAAATATTAAGTAGCCAAAGATGTTGTTATTTCGCCGAAGATCCTTTTGTGTGCAGTTAAGTGCTTCAAGGGATTTCTTATGTGTCATTGTGCACTTATCCCAAACAATGAGCTTGCCCAATTTTCCCATTGCACTGGATCGGGAAATATTGGATGTTGAAGTATCAATTATGTTTAAATAGAGTGGCAACTTAAGCGCAGAATGTACAGTACGACCGCCATCTAGAAAAGCCAAAGCTATGTCACATCTTGATCGAAAAGTGGCCAAAATCAATGAAATGACAAATATTTTCCCGGTTCTTGCAGGTGCGTCCAGAAAGAATAGACCACCCGTATTATTGTCCACCGCTTGCATAAATGTTTCGTATACAGGTTTTTGCTGTTCATTCAGCAACGGCACATTATTTCGAACGAGTTCCTGCAATGTATCAATGTATTGCAGCTCTCGATTTAATTCTTGGTTGAGTGCATGGTGCATCGATCGATTTGGCGCAATCATTTCTACTTCAATTAGTAGCTTGTTTGCAATAGCCAAGCATTAATCCTCAATAAGAATCAATCCTTCATTGTATATTTCATCGGCTATTTGCATGTCGGGACTATTCGTTCGAATGCGCAAGCGATGCAAGATATCTTCACATATGTCGTGGACTGATGCCAAGATATATCCAAACGCAACTGGTTTATGTAGCTGATGTTCAACCCTACAATTTGCGAAACGCGAACGATTTTAGAATAAAAGAACAAACTTTAGTCAAAATTCTCTATTATATAAAGGCCTTAAGCTTTTTAAAGAAATTCCACTAGAATTAAAAATAGTTTCATTTTGTAATTCTAGTGGAATTTTTATATATTTAAAAGAAATTTAATAAATTATATTAAACATATTTTTTAATGTAAAAAAATTTTTTTTTATCTAATAATAATAGCAATTGTATTCTTTTAATAGCATCTATGTTAAATATGTTAATACAAAAAAAAAAAAAAAACAACAGCGCTTTCTCTTGTAAACGCCTTAATACATTTAGGTAATTTTGCTCAACATTCTTGCATTGAGCGAGCCTAATCCAAAGCCCGGTTAAATATGTATTTCGGCAGCTTCCCTTCGTTTGATTGTCTGTGTACATTTGTACTCGTATCTAAATCGTTGTCATCATCATCGGTCATTTCGGTCAACACCTCAATTTGAAACGAATTGAAAACATTACTCAGTAGAACATCTTCATTCCATTTCTTTGCTCTACTAGAGCGATTATTACATGCTCAACTGTAGGCTGTCACTGTATGGTGTGCTGTGTAGTCTGTAGGCATAATTGGCTCGGCTGAGATGCTAACAATTCAATTTTGACCTATTATTGACGACTTGGATATTACTGACATGTCTTTTGACGTATTGTTACAATGAATTCTGTTAAAGTTACATTTAATAAATTTCGTAATATTTTCGGAGAACATAATTGTTGTCCTTCTGAGACCGCTATTAAGAATTTGGTCGTTATATTTGAGTCAATAGGCTCGATAGTAAATGTGCAAAAGCAAACGCGTGTTCGACCGGGTCGTTCGATTAAAAAAATTGCAGCCGTGAGCCACAGTGTTGAAGCAGATCCAAATTTGTCAATTCCTCGACGTTCTCAACTGTTAAGGTTATCCAAAACCACCACATGGCAAATTTTCCGTAAGGATTTGACTTTGTGGCCTTGCAAGGCTCAACTAGTGCAGGAATTAAAGCCGACCGAACATTCACTTCGCCGTAGATTCGCTTAATTCATTCAGGCACAATCCTCTGGTTTTTCTGAAAAAATCATTTTTTGCGACGTTGCCCATTTTCTTTTGCTTCTGAAAATTCTAGATAAATGATTTCGCTACCACTAGATGCTAACAACTCAATTTTGACCTATTATTGACAACCTGAATATCAGTGGCATATGGTTTCAACAGAACGATGCCAATGAAATGATAAATTTATTGCAAACCAAATTTTCCGATCGCATAATTTCACGACAATCACCAGTTAAGTGGCCAGCCAGATCGATTTAACACCTCTGGTTTTTTTTTTTTGTGGGGCTATGTTAAGGACAGAGTCTACATGGAGGCAATCTAATCAATTTCAGCGCTAAAACTCACAATACGTGAGGTGATTAATGAAACAGAACCGTCATTTTGTCAAAAAAACGATTAAAAACTTTGATGGAAGAATAAATATCTGTCAACGTGGTCATGATGGACATTTGCCAGATCTCAGTTTTCATTCATTATTGCTGAACTTGTCTCTTCGTAATGCAATAAAAATTTGAACATCTTAATCTTATTATACTGCTTTATTTTGTTTTAGAAAACAAACTTCTTGTTGAAAAACCCTCCATTTGACAAAAGGGGAAAGATACAAAGTTTATCTCACAAGGCTTTTAATCAAGTATTAATTTGTTGTTATTTGTCTACCCCTTACCCCACAGGTATTAATTTGCCGCAACAAATTAAAAAGACTTTAAACATAAAAGAAAAATTAAAACATATTCGGAATTAGAGATAACAACAATAACAAATTATTTCCGCTTTTTACAAAAATTGCCAAAACAAAAATTTTTTAATAAAAATTCTTCTATGATTCAATTACTGATTTAGTTGATTTAATAACGTAAACGTCTTAAGCACACAAAATCACGGAAAATGTTTAGAAGATTATTAGCCGTAAATTATTTTTTTCTAGCGACATTATTGTATGCTTACGTTGGTGGAGACGAGTTGCCGGAGTGCAATAATCAGCCAATGAAAAGTTTTATTGCAGTTTCGACTAACTGTTCAAAGGCCATTTACTGCGATGGCCTGGATTCAGCAATAATGGATTGTGATATGGAGAATCCCTACTTTTCACCAAATGATGAATTGTGCTACGAAAATTCTAGTGTATGTGGTGATCGGCCATTTGGAAATGAAACTATATTAGGCAGCACTGCAAGTGCGACAACAACAACTATAAAACCAGTTGACACTACAACTAATACAGCTGCCACAACTACTACTTTAACCTCATTTACAGCTTCAACTACAACCGCGACCGTAACAATTTCAAAGCCAGCAATTAATACAACATTTTCTGCACAAGCTAACACTACACCTGTAGCAACAACAACCACAATCGAATCTACTCCCAATATAATAACAACGATTAGTTCCACCACCACTTGGCCACCAAGTTTTACTACATCAAGTATTAAAACTACCTCAACCACTACCAAACTGTCGATATCCTTGCCATGTCCTGTTTCCGATTATCTTTATAAACCTTTATTTTTAACACATCCTAAATCATGTTCACATTATTATTTGTGTTATTATGGCAAAGCCATCGAAATGCAATGTGCTGCTAATTTGTATTTTGATGTAACTCAACAGGCTTGCAATAAAGCCGACAGGGTCAACTGTCAGGTAAATAAGAAAATTCCCAAACATTTCAAATATTTCTCTTAAATCACTTTTTTGTTTTTTGTGTGGAATGCTTTAGGTGAAATCCCTAACACCTCGCGAACAATGTCTATCCCATATCGTTGATGTTTATCCTCATCCTTTAAATTGCAACTATTATTATCTGTGCGAATATGGCTTTCTAATGGTTATGCAGTGTCCCTTTAACATGTTGTGGGATTATGAGAAGAGAATTTGCGCCTTAAGATCAACAGTTAAATGTTATAAAACATTTTAGAGATTATTATTATTATTATAATTTCATTATTATTGCATTTAATTTTATATTTTCTAATTATTTATTTTTATTAATTATCAATGAATTAAAAAAGGTCATTTAGTTTCAACTAATAATGAGTGGGCAAATTTGAGGTTAGGAAGTAAATTGGCTGTCAAATTGTTGAATGTTAAGTATTGAGCTGTTATTTTTTGACATTTATTTAGTAAAAAGTTTAGAAATTTTAAGCAAGAAACATTATACTCTAAAGGATAAAATTTTAATTGTGAAAATTTACTATCAAATTGGCTTCTTCTAAGACCACTGTCCGCATTTTAACCGCAAAATTCGAGGTTCATTGTACTGGTACTGACAATAGACCAAAACAATACGCTCGTGGAAACATGGAACGTTACACTCTTGAACCCAGAAATTTTATTGTGAAAGTTTACTATCATAATAGTGAAAAGTTCAATGTCTCACTTGGTAAAATTTGAACAGCTTTTCCTCGTAACTAGACTACTTGTTAGACCGCTGTGCGTTATTTAAGCGCTAAATGCGAGGTGTACGGTATTGTCGCTTAAAATAGTCCCAAATAATACGTTTGTAGTTGCCATAGTGATGCAAACATATACTAAAGTGTTAAGAATGAGACTTTGGAAATATCAACTTTGGATACCAGGAATGAGGTTAAAGTTGTAATTCTATCCTCTTGGAAGGCCAGGACTTGTAGTTTCCGTTTGCATTAACCAAAAAAACAAGCTTACTTATTTAGGTTCCTTATCGATTTTCATGACATTAAGCGTAAAGGTATGTCCCTCTTTCTCCGGGGTATATAAAAAATAATACACTAAATAAAATCGTTTGAAGCTTTGTTGGAGAGCTTCTTCTAATCCACTAAAATATTCCTTTATTTGATTCTGCATTTAATTAATCTAAATCTGCGACAAATCAAAAGGCTGTAAAGATGCAGATGAATGCAATAGCGCTGGAGATTATCGATATTCATAAGTCAGAAATGGAATCAAGCATCATCATGTTTGCACTATCATTGAAGAGTTGCATATTTTATCTGATTTCTTCACGACTTCTGCCGGTGAGGGTGTTAAGAAAAGTCGAAGCCATATGAGCATAACACCGAACTCACATTTAACGATCGTTTAGTTGCCACAAATTTTTATATTGTCTTAATGGGTGGGGAAATTTAACGTCAGGAGTAAATTATCTGTCAAATAATTAAATGCCAAGAACTGAACTGTCCTCCTTTGGTAAAAAGTTGGGAAACTTTAAGCAATAAGTGTTACGCTCTTGAGCACTGAATTTTAATTGCGAAAATTTATTATCAAATTGGCTTCTTCTGAGAATGCTGTCTGCAATTTAACTGCTAAATTCAAGGTTCACGGCACTGGTGCTGACAATACACCAAAATAATACGCTCATAAAGGCCGTAGTGACGTCCGCAACAATTGGGCATCACTATAGGCCTACGAATCTTCATCTTCACGCTTATAAAGCTCCACTTGTTAACAATTTCAGCTGATTTTCAAAAATTGTATTCCATCGACGAAGCACATATCTTTACTTACTGCAATGATATCACAGGTTTGTGAAAAATATGGGAGCGGATTGAATCCCTGGCAATTTGGGCTTTTTCAATGCAATAGAATTTCTTTTATTTCAAGTAGGTACTCTGAATAGAACGGATATACGAAAATTAATAAAAAGCGAAGATTTCAGAAACTATTATAACGATCTATGTGCATGGGACGCACTGAAGCAAAACATTTCCTGTACATGGAGATGTCACGCAGATTCCCCCCGGGGACTTATTCATCTACCTTTACGGATTACTCAACCATCTAGACATGTGTCAACGGGAATATAAGAGAGCCCAGTCGCCTAAAGGCAGGCAGGGAATCAACTGGAAGCTATTTGTCTCTCTGGCCTTTTAGCTGTTCTCTATTTGATTATTGAGGTAGGCTCTTCGGGAGTATCGTGGTGGTTGTGGTTTCGCAGTCCTCATGAATTTGATTAAGGGGCCAGGATCATCTTTTCTTTAATGTCATGTGTTCTGGAGCTCCAGCTCTTCAGCAAGGAGTGGAGGTTGGCGACCCTGCTTCGAAACCTCCGAAATTGCAACTAGGAATAAACTTTTGCTTCCTAGGCTTCCTAGACGCGACGCACGCATCATATCGCCCAAGAGGTTTGACCACCGTCGAGTTATGACATAAACACGCTAGGTACCGACTTAAATCATATCACGCATATAACGCATGTCACACAGACATGAGTAGATAAGTTGCTGTATTATTTAAAAAAAATCAATGCATCCCTGATGTTAAAATTACATTTTATTCGTTTCCACCTTGATACCATTTTGGCACAGTATCTTCAGGATTTGGACGAACAAGGAGAAAGGTTCTACCTTGAAAAAGGTGAACATGGCAATGGAAAAGCGTTTTAAAGTAAAAAATTAGATGCATAGCATGCGAAAATTTGTTTGTGGAGTTCAATAATTATGCAGTAGTTTGAAGATGAATGCACCGAATATGAAGATGGCATTGAAATTGGTGGACACATTGAAGGAAACAGACCCTTGTTTAATATGTCTCAGAAGAAGAATATTAATAACCTATCAAGAAAACAAGATCATCAGAACCGCAAGCGTTAACCTCAACGAGGTTGGATATTGACAACCTGTTCAATATCTACACTTTTGCTTCACATACAAGCGAGATATTCCGTAGGGTATACCGATAATTAGCCTATATCTGGGCAACCTTAATCTAAGTGGAATTACCAAAAGTATGGAAAACTCTCTTTGTAGCCGTTGTTGAATTTAAAGTGGAAAAAAATTATATTAAAATTTTGTTCGACCGTATGAGAGTTAAAGAAATTCACAACAGAGTTCGAGAGTTTAGTCAATTTATATTAAGAAATATTTCCTATTTCTTTTTTGCCCTTGAAATTTCACGTTAAGAATCATAAAAATTTTTTCCAATTTTCATACATTTACATTTTCATAAACTTTTTTTATTTGATTTCAAATTTAAAAAGTATTTTTACGAAATTCCAATTTTAAATCCTTAATACAAAGAGCCTTATTGCGCCAATTGCAACGACCACTTTCTATATCGAAATGTTTATAAAAGGGACATTGCTGCAAAATGGCATGACCTTTGACACAATAAATAAACATACTGCAACGTTGCATATGAGGAAATATATGCTGACCATAACTGGGACACATCATGTCATTATCGCTAGTAGCAGTTAATTTTGTGGTTGTTGGAGAAAATGATAACGTTTCACTGTCTGTTGGACATTTAACATTTGCAGGCAAATCACATTTTCCAATTCGAGCATTCCATTGTAAATCAGTGCTGCATTCCTGTAGCAAAGCTTGCCCATAATAGCACATGTAATATTGATTGCATTTGCTAGAATGAGCTAAAAAAATCAAAGAATTGGAATTGGGCTGCTGCTCATAGGCGTTGAGACAATATTGTTGTACCGTGACAAGAGATGATTCTGTGGGAGATTGAGTTGCTGCAGGTGCCAGAGTTATTTGTTTACATCTGACATTTGTGGTGGTATCGCACAATTTAGCTTGCACATTAAACAGCATGTTGGGTGGACATGAAGCACTCACTGCTTCACCATTTTCACCACACCAATAAAACAAACGACAATCGTTAGGATCGGCAACAAACTCTCCCATGGCATGATTAGCACAAAAATTATTTTGACGAGATGTTATTTTCTTGTTAAAACTCTTGCTGGGTGCATACACTAACAAAAGCATCAGAATTGCTGGGGGAGAATAAAATTAGGTAAGTAGTTTTAAAACAAAAATAATTAAAAAAAATATTTTTTTTAATTTTTAAATACAAATAAATTAAATGAAAACAAAATTTAAAAAAATTTTATAAAAAAATATATTTAATTTTTAATTATTTTAATATTAAAAAAACAGTCAACTTTTAAATGTTTTAATATAAAAAAATATTCAAAAGCATATTTAAAAAACAAATACATAAAAAAATATATATTAGTTTTTAAATATTACAAAATTTTGTAAAAAAAAATATTAAAAAATAAAATAAAAAAAATGATTAAAAAAAATATTAAAAAAAATATTAAAAAAAATAATTTATTTTATAATATATTTTGATTTATTTTATTTAATACAAATATTTTTTTAATATTAAAAAAATATTTTAATTTTTAAATTATTTGATATAAAAAAATATTAAAAAAATATTTAAAGAAAAAAATATTTTTAAAAAATATATATTGGTTTTTAAATATTAAAATATTTTATAAAAAAATTATATTTAAAAAATATTAAAAAAAAATATTTAATACAAATATTTTCAAAAAAAAATATTTAATACAAATATTTTTTTTTAATTTTTAAATGTTTTGATATAAAAAAGAAAATATTAAAAAAATATTTAAAGAAAAATTTATTTTAAAAACAAATATTTAAAAAAATAAATATTATTTTTTAAATATTAAAAAAGTTTATTATTATTTATTTAAAACAAAATTTTAAAAATTATTTTCAAAATTATAAAAGTAATGAAATTATTACTTTTTAATTTTTAAATAAAAATAAAGTAAATGAAAATAAATTAAAAAAATATCTAAAAAAATATATTTTAATTTTTAAATGTTTTAATATTAAAAAAATTTTACGTTTTAAATTATTTAATATAAAAAAACTATTGAAAAATAAATTTTTTTAAAAAAAAGTATTAAAAAATTTTTTTTTTCAAAATATATATTACTTTTTAAATATTAAAAAAATTTATTAAAAAAAATATTTAAAAAAAATGAAAAAAAATATTTTTTAAACAATATTTACAAAAAAAAAAAAAATAAAAAAAAAATATAAATAAAATTAAAAAAAATATTTTGACACATACAAATTTTTAAAACAAAAATATTTAAAAAAGAAACATATTTTCAAAAAATTTTTATATAAAAATCAGAGACCGTAAGTAACAGTTATGGATTTCAAAAAGTAATTTTGCGAATTAAGAATAAAAATCCATCTAAAACAATTATTTTTCAACGTAAAAACAAAAGATCGGATGAAACTCTAAAAAAGAGAGTTTTATTTCGTCGTCATAAAATAAAACTCTTTTGATGAGTTTTATTTTATCCGTCTAAAATATAACTCATTTTATGCAAATTAACACCCAGTGTAATCGCCGGCAGTATTTGAACTTCCTAAATGTAGATGGGGAACAAGAAAGCAAAGAAAATGAAAATGAGGACAAACAAAAAGAGCTTTCTTTGATTTTTGATAATTTTTCTCCAATGCCGTTATCGATTAATAAACCTCTTTTTGAGTCCTGGGAGGAACAAAAAAAAATACATTATTCTTACTTATATAAATTGGCACACTGTGTTCCTGGAGGCAAGCGTGGAAAGAGCATTCTCTGCTCTTTAACTAGTATTGAGTGACCTGCGTTCTACAGAAAATTTGAAAAAAGTTGAGTTTGTTAAATTAAACAAATAAATTACTACACATATCAGATAGACCCAATAAAAAAGAGACTTGACAAAATAAGTTTTTAATTTTAGATGGAAAAAATAAAAATCCTCAAAAGAGTTTTATTTTATGATGGCAAAATAAAACTCTCTTCTTAAGAGTTTCCTTCAATCTTGTATTTTTTCGTTGAAAAATAACTCTTTAACTGTGGAGTTAAGATTGTTTTTTTAAGATCACCCTAGAACTATGGCACTATACATCTACGTAGAGAGTTTTTGAGTTACACATTTTTCAATAACTCTTATTTACGGTCCCTGATAAAAACAAATTAAATGAAAATAAAATTTAAAAACAAAATATTTTTCAAAAAATATTTTTTAATTTTGAAATATTTTAATATTAAAAAAAAACATTTAAAAAAATATTAAAAAAAATTTTTTTTAAAATATTTTCTTTTTAAATTTATTTTACATTTACCTTTATAAAGCTGCTGTTGTCTTAAATCCTCCATTATTTTTAAAATTATTGCAAAATACAAGAATCCTTCTTAAATCGTTCAGAACGTCTTAGCTACTGATCATAACTCGTAAATATTTTTGCTTTTCAAAATATTTATGGCCTGTTAATTTAAATTTATCTCTAACATACATTTGCATGTATGTATACGTATGTATGTATGTGTGTATGTATGTATGTATACTCGCATATATTAAAAACATATTTGGCATATTTTCTATTCCACAAATGAAGTTCAAGATAAAACTCTGTCGTTTCATTAATTATTTATCTTCTTCATTTGTTTCTGCAAACGGTTTTTATATCACAACTTGTTTGTACGTTGAAAGGAAGCTATCAAAAATCAAAGCTGTATTAACTATTAACAACAACAACAATAATTAATAATAAACATGTACCTTCAAATATTTTTCTTGTTTTGTTTTTGGCAAATTGTGTATTAAATTCTTTTTAAGAACTTAATTGCCATGACCTCATTCTTGAGGTTTAGAGTCGCATAAATTAATGAACATGTGCGAATTACTGTCATCATAGTGAATTGATTTTTCATCAAGTCGCACTTAATGGGTAAAAACCTAGTCCTATTGCTTTCCTATAATGACTGTCTCCTGATGTTTCTCAGTGTGTGAAAATAGCTTGGCACGTTAGCTTCGTTTTGAACGACCTTAGTTTACCTGCTGGGTTTTTCAATAAGAAGTTTGTCTTTCTCTGGCAGCAACGCCATCACCATGATAGTTTTGACATTTAATTTTTTGATGTATTCGCAGCAGATGCATTGGCAATGAATTTAATTTCGCACAAAAATCGCATTAAAAATTAAAATTTACTATGAAAATTGTGGTTCTGTTAAAGCTACGCTTCATCAAATTCGTTATATTTTCGGACAACACAATCGTCCTTTTGTGACCGCTATTAAAAATTTGGTCGACAGGCTCGATACGACTGGGTCGTTAAACTGAAAACATCGCAGCCGTGAGCCACAGTGTTGAAGCAAATCCAAGTTTGTCAATTCCTCGACGTTCTCAACAGTTGGAGTTATCCATAATCAACACATGGCGAATTTTGTGTAAAGATTTGTCTTGGACGCCTTACAAGGTTTAAGTGGTGCAGGAATTGAAGCCGACCGACCATTCAGATCATCGTAGATACGCTCAATTCATTTAGGAACAACCAGCTGGTTTTTCTGAAAAAAATCTTTTTGTCAGACGAAGCCCCCTTTCACTTGTCAGGATATGTCAGCTAGCAAAATTGCCGCATTTGGACTTCTGAAAATCGTAGAGCGATTATTGCATGCTCAACTGTAGGTTGTCACTGTACGGTGTGCTATGTGGTCTGGAGGCGTAATTGAGCCGGCTGGAAATGCGGTAACGGTCAGTTTATCGCGCTATCGCGAGATGCTAACAACTCAATTTCGACGACGTGGATATGTCTGTACCTGGCTGTGTAAGCTACAAACAGACGGTGGATCATACCACTGTGGATGAAATGTAGCGTCATTCTTGTCATAATAAGGCCTTTAGATACGTACATCCTCCCGTCACTCCTAGATGCAACTTCAAAAGGCCGAAGCAGGCCGCAGCCCTCACTCCTTGCTGAAGATTAGGAAACTATCCAACTCTCGTCCAGAATGCATGAAGCTTAATAAAATTTAAGAACACAACCGCAATCATGCTCACTAGATCTGGACCATTCATTGAGTTCATTGTAAATGATCCGACCCACAAACTCAAACGAAGGCCTCGAAACACACAGCCACCACGATACTCCCGAAGGTCCTACCTCAATAATCAGTCAGAGAACAGCTAAAAGGCTAAAAAGACAAATAGCAGAACTCTGGGACTTTACTGATTCCCGTGGAAATATAGTGGATTGTTGACTCCTGCTAGCCTATTAGAGGACTGGGTTCGCTTTTACTACCAAAGACACATGTCCTGACGGTGGATTTCTGTCATAACATGTGCCGCCCCGGGGGTGGGGGGTTTCTATGGAGCTATCGCGAGATGCTAACGACTCAATTTTGGTCTCTTATTGACGACGTGGATATTACTGATATGTGGGTTTTAACAGGACGATGCCACTTGTCACACAACCAATGAAACAATCAATTTATTCATCAGCAGTTAATAAGTGGCCAGCCAGATCGTGTGATTTAACACCACTGGATTATTTTTTGTGGGCCCGTATTAAGAACAGAGTCTATACGGAGCCAATCGAATCGATTTAAGCCTTAAAACTCAAAATCTGTTATGTGATTAATCAAAAAAAAGTTAATAAAGGAATCAACATCTGCTAGCGTGGTCGTGGTGGACATTTGACAGATATCAGTTTTCATTTTCTTCGTAATACAATAGAAATTAGAGTCATCTTAATCTATTTTTTTGGTTTTATTTTATTGTTTTAAGAAACAAATTTCTTGTTGTAAAACCCTTTACCTTGAAAATGTAAGAAAACTGATATAAAAAGTTAGTTATTTATGGAATGTTCACGTAAACCCGGTCTTTTAAATGGGCCCGGAAAAAATAACCCAGCGACGCTAAATCACTAGGAAGATGGCGACAATTGACACAGCCAAGTCGAGAAATCACGCGACTGGGAAGTTTTGTAGGCAATATCTGAATTGCTGACTGGCTATGTGGCTTGTGCGACCATCTTGCTATACAATATTAGCCAATTGTGGGCAAAAAATTCGTTATTATGGTTGGGTAGCGCAAAGAATTCACGCTGACGAGATTTCCTCCCTCATTTTTGAAAAAATACGGTCCGCACCATATGGCCACTTTACCTTGAATGTTAACACTACGGTCATTACAAACGTATTGTTTTGGTCTATTGTCAGTAATACTACCGTGACCTCGAATTTAGCGGTTAAATTACCCACAGTGGTGTCGATTTTTCCAAGGTGATACAGTAAAATTTTCACCATTTATATACTTTAAACTACTTAACCCCAAACTTGTCCACGCGTTATGACAATACGAAAAGTAAAATCATTCAATCGACTGTTAAAAAATGTGAATGGTTGATGTTATGCTCTTAACGGTTAAAGGAAACCTCGACACAATCTAGACCACAGCTAAAAGCAACAGCTTTAAACCAACTACTATCGACAAACTTCTTAGACAATACAACACTAAAAACAGGAATAAAGAAGACAAAGAATCAACCGATGTAATACGCCGGCACAGTTTTACCTATCCAGGACCAGAGATAAATAGAATAACGAACCTTTTTTTACAAAGAAGGGTTACTAACGCCATTGAAAACCAGCAACACTCTGAGACACAATATCAGGACATCAACAGAAACAACTAATAAATTTAATGCCAGCGGAGTATAGAGACTTACTTGTACCTGTAAACACTAAAAACAAGATTTACAGAACACGTGTGGTCAAACGGAAAAGGAAAGACTCCAACTTTGCATTACCCCTTGAGAATCACGGACACTTAACAAGGAAAATGGATAAGTGTCTGACTTTACTGCATCCTAGCAAAAAAGGACGAAGACTAGACGTACTTGCAAAAATGGAAATCCATCAAACAAAAATTTTGGCAGCGACATTATAAACGAGCAGGTAAACACAACCTCCGACGCAATTTTCACACCACTTAAACTAAAACACCCTCAGGCGGACACAGGTGCCTGCACAACAGTAAACGACGAAAATATTAGGAGTAATCCCCACATAAAATGCCAGATGGCTGACATGCTGACTACGTAGGTTGATACGACAATTATGGGATAAATACCTAGACCAGAAATATTGACACACCATTACGTGACAGAACGAGGCTCGATAATAATGTATTCACATCGAAAGCACTCGCCATTTGTGAACAAACAGACAGGAAAGACGTTATATGGAGAAGGAAACAGTTAAATGAAAATACCCACCCGTTACTTGCTGTTAAATGCTTAACAGTGTACTGTTAACTAAAAGTGATTTTGTATGTTAAAAAAATTGGTTTAAGTCTCTGCTAGTTAAATTCGAATTCATCTCCACACATAAAACGATCATAAAACTTGTGGACTGGGGTTCGGTGGGGTTCTATTGAAACCTGACTATAACAATTTGCCAACAATTTGGATGACCATTTTCAAAAATTACTTTGCTCTCCTTTGCATGTGTCGATCTTATGAAACTTGTCATGTTACTTAGTCATCGCCTTTAGTGATGAGTGACAGTGCTACTTAATATACTTTGTAACAATTAAGCTAAACAAAACCATAATTTATTTTTAATTTAATTTTATAATTAAAAATTAAAGCGGCATAAAATTGTCTTTGATACAAAAATATATTTCCTATTTCAATGCGAGAGTTGATTTGGCGAATGTATTGTAGCATTTAGCTTGTGAACGCAGCACACAAGCTCTCTTCTCATAATGCCAGTCCATGTTCCATGGACACTGCATTACCCTTAGATAACCGAAAATGCACTGATAATAATAATTGCAGTTTCGAGGATGAGGGTAGACATCAAAAGTGTGTGGTGAACACTGTTCACGCGCTGAGGCAACATCCATCAACTAAATTATAAAAAACTTAATCAAATTAATTATATTTTAAGCAAAAAAAAAAAAAAACGAAGAGAATTAACTTACATAACACTTAGCATTCTCGGGATAATCACATTTTTGTTGACGTGCATTAAAATGCAAACGATTTGAACAGTGTAGGGGGACACGTACACCCTGATAACATAAAAAATATTCAGTACACGATCTGGTATGTGGCAGAAAAATAACTTTGTTGCGATTGTCTACGGGAGGGCATGATGAAGGCACCAAAGGTGACAAACTAGTTGTTGAGACAGTTTGAAAAATTGTAGAAGCTGCTGAAGTGGAGGGGGGATTTGTAAAAACTGAAGTCGTTGTTGATGACTGGGTGGAACTAGTGGTTGAAATTGCTGGTGTATTCGAAGCAGCATCTGTTGAAATTTCTGGCTGCTGTTGAACTGTTGAAAATTCAGCAATTTCACTTGGAATCGGTCTACCATTACAAACTCTTTTGTCTGAATCGCATACTTGATCCTCAATTGAAAAATATGGACTTTCTTCGGGACATGTATCACCGAATGAATCTTCTCCATGACAAAATATATAAAAAGTACAATCATCTTGTAATTCTACATACGTCTCATTTTTTCTTCCTTCACACTCTTTAAATATTTCACCGCCACACAAAGCAATAATATTTATATGGAATAAAAGAAATCCGAATATTTTACAAAACATTTCGTTACTTGTGAGTTCTGACAATCTCCAAAGTCTTTAGCAAACTGAAGTTCTTATATAAAAATTGCTTTAAAATACTGAAATTAACTGTCATAATTTCTTCATTTCTATCAAAGAAGATAATAATTTATTAAAAAAAATGTTTGCTTCTTATCTTCTCCCATGTTCAGTGAAACATTTTTATGGTTTTAATTAAGAATTCTGTGTATTTAGGAACATGGATCATGATATTAATGACCTTAAGGCAAAATAATTAAATTTGTTAACCAGAAATTTCAATTGGTGATTTCATCTATTTTCAATGCAGTTTGTAAAATTTTTCCAGATGTTTAAAGGAATGATTTCATGAAATTAAGCTGTTTAAGGTGGCCAGATATATATTATTAATGCAATAAGCATAAATTCGATTTTTTTAAGACTCATGTAGAGGTCCAATGCAAAATGTCTGCTAACAATGTATTGAAGGCAGTAAAACGTATAGTGTTTTCTACCAATCCGCTTACTTCAAAACTGCCGCAAATTTTGTTCATTCCTAATCCCAATAACCCCAATAAAATATTTTTCAAATAAGGCAGATGCGTTCTCGCCCCCATAAGAAAACATATACAGCGCTGTTTATTCTTAACAACAAAAAATAGTCTGGCAACACTGTGCTTACTTTTACAGATCCCTAAATAATCGCCGGTATAAGATTTACATCTGTATCTAGCTGTGTAAGCCATAACCACATGGTGGATTATACAACTGTGGATGAAATGTAGCGTCATCCTCGCTACACTCCTAGTTGCAACTTCAAAGACCCGGAGCAGGCCGCAGCCTTCACTCCTTGCTGAAGAGTTGGAGACTATCTAACTCCTGATCCAGAACGCATGAAGCTTAATAAAATTTAACTGCAGTCATGCTCACAGGACCTGGACCATTCGTTGTGAATGATCCGACCCACACAGCTTAAACGGGGGCCTTGAAACCACAACCACCACGATACTCCCTAAGGACCAACACAATAATCAGTCAGAGAACAACTAAAAGGCTAAAAAGACAAATAGCTGAACTCTGGGGTGTTACTGATTCCCGTGGAAATATAGTCCATATTGTCCAGTTGGCTCCTGCTAGCCTATTAGGGGACAGGGACTCCCTCTACTCTCGGTGATACATGTAATGATGGTGAGATTCCGTCAAAACATATTAATGTGCCCCGGGGCGGGTGGGGGGGACTAATAAAAGCACAATAGTCTGGCAATACTGTGTTTATTTTTACAAACCTGTAACTCATCTTTCATATCTCAAGGCGTCATCAAACCTGTAAATCATCGCCGATATTTTAAGCCGTAATTCAAAATCGAATAGTAGTCATTACGCATCTGCGATTACTGATGCTCTAATAAAAACATAATAGTCTGGCAATATCGTGTTTATTTTTACAGACCTGTAACTCACTTTCCACATCTCAAGGCGTAATCAAAAATTAAATAGTAGCCAAAATGCATCTGCGGCTACTCTTCATTCTAATGAAAATACAATAGTCTGGCAACACTGTTATGTTTACAAACGTGTAAATCATTTTCCGTATTATAAGCGAATGGAAGTCATTACGCTTCTGCGGTTAGTGCTACTATATATTATAATGAACACACAATAGTCTGGCAACACTGCGCTTCTTTTTCATAAATCTGTAAGTAAAGTTCCTTATCTGAAGCCATAATCAAAAATGGAATGGTAATCATTGTGCACCTGCAGTTAATGCTACTCAATATTGCTTAGCAGCTAGATTTTCAAGTGTTTGGGGGAATTCAAATGTAACTAGCAGAGACTTGAACTATTTTTTTTCTAACATTGCCAATTTTGCAGTTAACAGAATACTGTTAATCACTTAGCAGTAAGGGGTGAGCCAATTTGAGGTTAGAAAGTAAATTGGCTTAATTTATTAATACCAATCTGAAGTACAAAAATGGGAAATAATAAAGAATAATGAGGTCGTGCAAATTTTCAGTTGTAGCACGTCGACAGACGTTTACTTGTATCACAAAATTCTGAAGCATTTTTGCAACAAAGCTTTGCTTATATCGTCAATGCAGTGCCGAATTTCACCTTTCAAAGCGTCAGTTATTTGTAGGTTATTCAAATCGAGCAATTACGCGAGCAGTATTTCTCATGCAATAATGGAATTGCTTGGATGGCTGTGTGGCTTTTGGCACCGTCTTACTAAAACCAAACGCGACTGATGTCGACATTAGGCTATTGTGGCCACAAAAAGCGTATTATTTTGTTCTATTCTCAGCAACAATACCGTGAGCCTCAAATTAACCGATTAAATTACAGACAGCGGCCTCAGAAGGAGCCTGAAAATGATATCTGGCAAATGTTCACCACGACCACGCTGGCAGATGTCGATTATTTCATCACAGTTTTCAATCAGTTTTTGGCAAAATGGCGGTTCGGGGGCACGCAATCTTGATGGATCTCTTCCCCGTCTTGACATGTGTCTTCGGGGGTAAAAGGCGGCACCAGTCGCTTGGGCTAGCAGAAGGCCGATACTGGAAGAGACATAGGACTCTCGAAGTCCAACCACTGATTTAGAAACATACTCTGCTGCCACGGGAATTAAATGCTTGCAAGGCTATGGCCCTGTTCTAGTTGTTGGTGCTACCTCTCGGGGAGCAACGTGGTGGCAGCGGCTTACATTGGACTTTGAAGAAAGTTCGGAAGAGGTGTTAAGGAAAAAGGTTAACATCCAAATAAATGTCCTAGTTGCGCTTGAAACAGGAGCAGGAGTTGGATAGTCTCCTACTCTTAAGCAAGAAGTGCGGCATGGGCTTGCTACCGTGCACTCGAAATTGCAACTAAGGCGTATACGCACCCAGTGGTAAGACCACCATCGGATTATGACTCGGTATCGATGTAAATCTTGTCACGTTCATCTCGCGATAGAGTTATCTATTGATCGTTACCGCATTTCCAGCTTTATCTTCGAAAAAGAACGTCCTCATCACCTTTCCAGACTATATAGCGCATCATACAATGACATGTTGAGCATGCAAAGGCTTTTCAATAATCGCTCTAGGATTTTCAGAAGCAAGTGAAAATGGGCTTCGTCTGTAAAAAGTGATTTTTTTCAGAAAAAAAAAACCAGCCGTTTGTTCCTGAATGAACTGAGCGAATTTATGGCGATATAAATGGCCGGTTGGCTTTAATTCCTTGTAAGGCTTCAAAGTCAAATCCTCACGCCAATTGCGCCATGTGGTGGTTTTGAATAACCTTAATTATTGAGAACGTCGAGAAATTGACAAATTTGGATTTGCTTCTACACTGTGCTTCGCTGCTGTGATCATTTCAGTTGAACGACCCGATCAAATACCCGTTGTGGTTCCCACATTTTAAATCGTGTCTGTCGACTCAAGTGTAACGACCAAATTCTTATTGGCGGTGTTACAAGAATGATTATGTTGTCGCAAAATATCACGAATTTTACGAAATGTGCTTTAACAGAACCGCCATTTTCATAGTGGATGTAAATTATTTTAATGCGAGTTTCGTGTGAAATTGAATTCATTGTAACAATTGCCATTGTATCTACTACGAATGAATCAAAAAACTAAATGTCAAAACTGTCATGTTGTTGGTGTTGCCACAATTGAAAAACAAACTTGTTGTTAAAAAACCTGATACTTCCTAACCTCAAACTAATGAAGCCAAGATTTTTCTAATTTCTAAGATTATTTTTACTTTTCCACTATTATGGGTCTATAAGGAAGTACCTGAACTCTTAGCTGTTTAAAGTGTGTTATTATACCAAACATGTGGGGTAACAGCCAATCTTCATTTTTTCGATAATAATCACCAATCTTCTCTAAGATCAAAATTCGGTCTACTGTTAACAGTACCTAACATTGCTCTGTTAGCTACATAGTTAGCAATGTTAAAACTTTGGTTTAAGTCTCTGCTACTTAAATTTGCTTTCATCTTTACACACCTTTAAAGATTTTGGAATTCTTTTCAAGAAACATTTCGTTTTTAGGTAACGAAAGAAATTAATGAAATAAATACTCATTTGCTTGGTTGCCAATACAATTATCATTTTATTTTCTATTGTCTGGCTACTATACACAGACATATGTATGTATGTATGTATATGTGCACGTACCAGTTGGAGATATCGTAGTTCAAGCCATTTCAAATTTACCACTTAAACTTAAAATGGCAAAGATAAAATTGCAACCATAGCAAATGTTGGCTAATAAAAAAATTAATTGTTAATATTTGCAGTTAATATGCTTGTGGCTGAATTTGTTGTCTCTTTTTTTTGAAAATTATGTTGCTTAAATTAAAAAAATAAAAACAACACAAAACTTTCGTAAAACCTCAGCAAAAAATGAAAAGAAAAACCCTTTTAACAGGAAGTTAAGTTTAAAAAAAGGTTGATGATATAATTTGTTGTTTAAAGAAAAAAAGAAAATAAATTAAAAAAAACAAAATAAAAATCTGAATATGTTGACAATTGTTGGAACAAAGAAAATTTATTAATAACGCGTTATTGTTGTTGATATTTATAAATCAATTAATCACTTCATTAAAACATCAGCCGCTTATAGATTTACAGCTTTACATCAGCATTAAGATTTACTATTACATGCAACCACAATTATTTTTTTAATATATTTTTGTTATAAATAAATTAAATTATTAAAAATAAATAAAACATCTGCGCTCAACTGGCTTAAGTACCGGATAATGCTGCTGTGTAGAGAATAAAGAAATATGATCCGTTTTACAAAACATTTCCTTTGTGTAAAGGAAACACCCTTGTCAAACTTATAGCACTTCAGGCAACAATGCCTATTTAGTCAAGTACCGATCGTACTACATTCTTTAGGAAAGGGAATAGAGAAGAGATGAAAAAGTGTCTGAAGTTAGCTCCGAAAGTAAGCTTCGTTTTGCCAACGCTGTTATAGTTTACATACCTCTTACTCATGAAATGTTAAGTTAACAGAGTTGAATTATTTTAAGATTTTGGTGCGAAAATGAAATAAATAATATAAAAAGCAAATATATTTTTAAAAATTTTAACTTTATTTATTCATAATAAAACAATTTAATGAAAAGAGAGTAAAAAATGCTTGCATTTTTGTTTTTTCTGTACAGTATTGTACAGACATTTCAAAAATACCCAAAGATGGGTCAAAACTGGAAAGGTGCGGCTTAGCGGACTATAGGGGGCGAAAGCCATGGCATTGTAGATTTCAGAACTGTACAGGTTGTATTCAAAATTTGTGCAGGCAACAATGCTCATTTAGTCAAGTACCCGTGCCACATTCTTTAGGAAAGGGATAGAGAAGACATGAGACAGGTGGTGAAAATAGAAGGATAGTTACGGCAATTAACTGCCGTAGAAGACAGCACAGCGTCCAGTGACCATGCCTTCATTACCGAGCCGCCCCACCGACAGTCAATTTTTCTTTTTGAAGTGAAAAAAACAGCCCAGGTCTTTGTTGGGAATCGAACCCACAGCCTCCAGAGTGTGATTTGTTTTACATCCGCACCTGGCTATGTAGCCTTAATCAGATGGTGGACAAACCACTATTTTATAATTTGGAACCTTATGCTTGTCCTAGGAAGCCGAAGCTATAATTCTATGCAACAGAACTTTTTAGTTGCAACTTCGATGATTCTAGAGCAGGGCTGCAAATCATCACTCCTTGCTTAAGAGTTGGAGACTTTCCAACTCCTGTCCAGAGCACATGTCTAGCATGCTCACTGGACTGGATCATTCACTTTGCGTGTCATTATCAGTGAGATGATCCTGCCCACCATATTAAACAAAAGACCTAATATGGGGCCGCGAAACCACAACCACCACGATACTCCCATATAGGGACCAACCTCAATAATCAGCCAGAGAACTATTAAATATCTAAAGAGACAAATAATGAACTCTGCGGGCATAACTGATCCCCGTGGAAATAATATGGAGTTTCCAGTTGTACCCTTGCTGACTTCAGGGGACTGGGCTCCGTTTTTCCCCAGTTGCACTGAGTCTAGATAGTGGAATATTCTATAAAGACCATATTAACATGCCCCTGGGGGGAACTATACTATACTATACTTTAGTATTAATATTAAATTAAATATTATATCATGACACAAAAAAAATGGAAAGTGGTTTACGCCGACAAGACAGCATACCTTAAATATTCAAGCTATTATTGAGGCCTTAAGACCAGATTTATTGAAAAGCTAGTACACTATCTACTAGCCTACAGGTGTACAAGGCTGTGGGGACTTGTGAAGTCTCCTAAACTGGAGACTTCGCCGATAAGCTCGAAACTATTAGCCACTTGAAGCATTTGTTGCCGATATATGACCACAAGTTCTGGAAAATGTCTTACAAAAATGGACTTCAAGATTAGATTACGTCTAAGCCAGCGGTGGCGAACATGTTTAATTCATAATGCTAAAAAATGATCTTTTGAACATGTCGCTCATGTTTTAATCCATTTTAAAGTTCTATACCTCTCTAAAAACATTATATATGTATAAAGACCTTATTTGTCTATTTCTTTGAATACTTTAACAACAACAACAGCTGTTGCAGCGTGTGTGTCATTAAATTAATGAATGTCTATAACTTTTTCATGTTCATTACTTATTTTTCTTTATAAAGTTCAAAATCAGTATAAAATATTTTATAGCTATTTATGGCCAGATATATACATACATACATACATCATACCTATTCAATGTTTACCTTTTATAGAAAAAATATCTATTCACCCACTAGCTAATGTTCAATATGTTTGAACTTATTGCAACTAAACCAAACAAATTTAACGACTAGACAGACTATTTTGTTCGACATCACAAAACCTGTAAAATGGATAACATACATATATACCTATAAACTTGTAAACATACATATAAATATACAGCAATACACACAGTTCTCTGTCATGCCAACAGTCAAGCAAATAGAAATGAGTTGCATCAGAGATGGTTATGTTGGTACTTTTTTTTGGTACAGTCCAAATTGGAATTGTGATATTGATACATGTGTGTGAAGACATATTCCAATTCAAATAGCAGAGACATAAACCAATTTTTGTAAATAGCTCAATTCACAGTTAACAGAGAACTGTTAATCACTTGACTTTAAAGAAGATTTGTGATAATCCCCAATGTAATAACTCCCAATACAATAACTCCCAATGAAATAAATCCCAACAAAAATGAAATAGCTCTCAAACTAAAAAAACGAAATAACTCCCAACGACAAAATGGAATAAGACCCAAAAACTTAACCGTTAATTCAAAATAAAAATATTTTAAGAAAAAAAAAATAATAAAATGAAATAACTCCCAAATGAAATAAGTCCCAACAGAAATTAAATAATTCCCAATACAAATTATATTTGCACCCGGGCACTGTTTTAACCTCTATGGTATAACAGGTAACTTCCGATGAAAGAGGTCCTTAACTTTAATATCACAGCATATATCGCAGATATATGACCAAAGGCCGGCTATACAGACAATATTTTGTTAGCGTAGCCGGTGTTCCATATACCATACAGAGATCATTAAGCCATCCCGATCTATGTAACCAGCCTTCGGCCGGATGGAAAGGTTTAACTTCTATTGTATAACAAATCTTGACTCCGCTCACCAAAAGTTTCCTGCATAGCCAGCCTTTGGGCAGACGAAAGGATTTTATTCTCCATGGTGTAACAATCACCGGCTTCGCTGACTAAAAGTTTTCTCTGCAGCCAGAATAATGGAACAAGTCCTAATTAAATAGCTGCCATTAGGTGACTCCTAATAATAGCTCTTAAATTAATTAAAATAAAATAACTTACCATACCTGAAGGTTGAAGAGGGAAAATATTATCTTAGCGTAGCCGGTGTTCGAAATACTATGGAGGAGAAAATCGTTCACCCCGGCCGAAGGACGGTTATACAGAAAAAGTCTGTAAGCGAAACCGATGCTCAATTGAGGAGAAATTAAATTTAATTTAGGACAGTTATAGCAACCGTTATAATAATAATGTCTAAAAGAACTGAAATGCAATTTCAGTCAAATGAAATAACTCCCAACGAAAATGTTATAACTCCCAATTATGAAAATAAATGAAATAGCCTCCAACAGAATTCAGTTAAGAGTTATTTCATTTGGCAGTTCTTTCACTATGAAATAACCCCCAATGAACAATTATAAATAACCGTAAAAAAAATGGGAATTATTTCATTACGAAATAACTCCCAATTTGTGTAGGATTTTTGAATTTTTTCTTGGGAGTTATTTCATTTTTTTTGGGGGATTTACTTAATTTGGGAGTCATTTCACGGTACCATTTCGATAGTGGGATGTGATAAGGTTTACATCTGCACCGGCAGTGAGCCATAGTTAGATGGTGGCCATTACCACTGTGAATGAAAAGCAACGCCATTCACTCCCTAGAAGGCTTTCGAATCCGTGGATCCTCCGGTCACTCCTAGTAGCAATTTCAAAAGCTCGAAGTAGGTCGCAGCCTTTACTCCCTGCTAAAGAGTTGGAGACTATCCAACTTCTGGTCCAGAACGCATGAAGCTTAATATAATAAAGAACACAACGGCATTCATACTCACTGGACCTGAACCATTCATTGTGTTCATTTTGAATGATCCGACCCACAAACTCTCACAAGGGCCTCGAAACCACAACCACCACGATACTCCCATATAGGGGCCAACCTCAATAATCAGCCAGAGAACAGCTAAATGTCTAAAGAGACAAATAGTGAACTCTGGGAGCCTACTGATTCCCGTGGAAATATGTGGATTGTCCAGATGGCTCCTACTAGCCTTTAAGGGGCCTGGGCTCTCTTTTACCCCGCAAGACACCAGTCTAGATGGAATAGTAGGTTTCAAAAAGACTATCATGTGCCCCCGGGGGGATTCGATAGTGGCATATCTGAAATAATTATATATAATAAAGTTCTTAAACACCACTATACTCAAAAAAGCTTAGATTTTTCTCATTCCTATATTTACTGCGCCGATGGGATATGAACTCATGACTCATGAACTTTTGTTTCATAAGACACATTATATACAAGTATTGGCCCAGGGACTATTTTACGGACCTATGATAGTGTGATATTTGAAATAATTTTAGAAATTGAAAAAAGCTAAGTTTTTTACGCAAAAAGTTCTTAGACACCACTATGTTCATAAAAGCACATAGACCGCTTTTCGAATCTGTTTATTATCTAAGACAAAATCCAACATTTTTAGCGCTCATTAGTTTTAACTGTTATCGAAAATAATATCATTTAGCTGTTTATCGATCCTTAGAGTTCCGTAATCGCCAGGTTAAATTTTAAAGCACTTACAGACTATCAGTAAGAAAACTATTTATAGTGTGCTAAATTTAGCTTAAAATTTTGGTAGATTGACCATAAAGCGTGTTAAATTTACGCTTGAGCTTGCATCACTGCGGCCACCACGAACGTATTGTTATAGTCTGTTTTCAGCAAGTGTATTGGTTAAAATAGCTACTTGTGCTTTAGTATTTTTGACAACAAAAGAGTATGCGTTTGGTACAATTTAAGCTAGACAAGTACAATTTTTAAATTTTGGTTTACCATCCCTGACTTTTTATATAAAATAAAAGCAACAATATTTTGTAAATTTAGCAGCAAGAAAAAAAGATTTGTGTTAAAATGTTTTTTGGAGTAATTTTTTTTTTTTTTTGGATGCAGTCAGTCTCTTATTCCGCCAAGTCAAATGATGATGATATTTATAGATGCAAGAAATAAGACAATTGTATTTCTCTAATTACATTTGCATATACGCATATTCATGTTTATAGACAGACAGTGGTGGCCAATAATTTAGCACAAATTAACAAAATTTATTTCCAACTCTGTAACAAAAAAACTACATTTTTTTTAAAGAGAAGTAGCAAATCAGGCAACATTGCCTATTTAGTCAAGTACCGTACTATATTCTTTAGGAAAGGGATAGAGAGGAGATGAAACAGGTGGTGAAAGTACAAGGTTAGTCGGAAATTAACTGTCGTATAAGACAGCACAGCGACCAGTGACCATGCCTTCAACACTGAGCCGCCACATCGACAGTCAACTTTTATTTTTGTAGTGAAAAAAGACCAAGCAAGGTCTTTGTTGGGAATCGAACCCACAACCCGCAGACTGAAAAGTTAGTACACTATCTACTAGCCTACAGGCGCTAAGAAATGATTAATGCCCAAATTTTTGGGCTTAGCAGCCGTTACTCGATATTGGCTGTTCTATATCCTTCCAAAAGTACGAAATGAGACTGAGATACGGCGATTGAGTTGGCCATTTTAAAACATCAATACTACTTTGTGCCAAACAACTCTTTGCAACACGTGAAGTGTGTTTAGGGTCGTTGTCTTGCATGAAACTCGCATCTAAGTGCCATGTTTAGCTCTGCATATGGAATCATTGTACTCGCAATTATATTTTTTGTAAACATACTGGTCCATTGGAGCATAAATTTTAATTATAGGACCGACACCGTGCCAAGAACAACGCGTGATATGATTTACGTGGGTACCTAGCGTGTGTATGCCATAACTCAACGGTGGTCAAACCACTTGGGCGATGTGATGCGTGTGCCGCGCTCTAGGAAGCGGAGGACTAATTTCTAGCAACAGGTTATTCCCAGTTGCAATTTTGGAAGTTTCGAGGCAGGGTCGCCAACCACCACTCCTTGCTGAAGAGCTGGAGACTATCCAACTGCTGGTCCAGAACACATTACAAGCATGCTCACTGCATCATCCAACCAATCTTCTCAGTAAAGGCGAGATGATCCTGGCCCCTTAATCAAAATTTGTGAGGGCCCCGCAACCATAACCACCACGATACTCCCGAAGGCCCTACCTCAATAATCAGACAGAGAAAAGCTAAAAAGCTAACGAATCAATTAGCTGAACTCTGGGACTTACTGATTCCTGTGGAAATAACATGGAGCTTCCAGATGACTCCCTGACAATGTTACCATTGTGGATTTCCATCAAAACGTATCAATGTGTCCCCCGAGGGGGGGGGGGGGGGGCACTGTGCCACGAACACTCCGCCCAAACCATCACGTTTCCACGACCATGCTTTACGGTCTTTGATGTGTACCTGGAGTTGTGTTGCATGTTTGGAAGACGCCATAAATAACTTTTTCCATGACATGCAAATCGACAAAATTTGGATTCATCACTCCAGAGGATATTTTTTCAAAAAAGCAGAGACTTGTCCATGTGTTCACGGGCGAATGCAATTCAAGACTTTAAATTTGTCTTCGACACGTGCGACTTACGTTGTGCAGTACATTCACGCAGTTTTTTTGTCCATTTGGTCGTCTTCTAATTTTTCGTGAGGAGACGTCAATACGAAATTTTGTTGAAACACTCCTTTGAATTTCAGTTGAGGTTTTCAAGGGGTTCGCAACTGAAGCTCTATAACTAAGGGAATCCTCTCTACGTGAAGTTTTTCTAGGCCTTATACACTGTGGAATATTTTTCTGTGTCCCATAAATAACTGTCCAGCTCAGATAAAATACTTGTTGCAATATTTAAATAAAAAGGGCAAAAGGGAGCAAACATAACGATCACCACGCCACACAGCACAGTGGTGGGTAGAATGTTAACTAAATTTTCAAACCTTTAAACAAAATAAATGTTTTTTAATGCAACACACATAAAATGTGCTAACCTAATGTCCACCACTGTATGTATGTATGTATTAAAACAAAAAATATATTGCCTAGTTAATTTATCAAACATTTCACCTACATTTTTGTTATCATAAACGCACAACAAACACATTTTGTTCGGATATGGCAAAACAAATCCCTAAACTTGCTCTCTTTAAATAAAACAAAAATAAACAAGATTAACGGTTTTAAGCTTTTTTGCTTTTGTCAATAGTAATATGCTGTTAAATTGAACTTAAAGCCGTTATTTAGCCTTTGTTATCAAAAGTAACGGCGTCAAGGAAATAAATTTCAATTGTATTGAAAAACTTTAATCTTTTATTAAACTGTTTTGTTTAACTTAAGAATTTCGTTGTGTTTTTCTTTCTTTCTTTAAGTTATTGAAATCGTAAATCACTTTCTGTTTAAATATTTCGATACACAAATTAGCCTTAAGTTTTGGTGTTATTTTTTCTGCAAATATTTAATTTCATTTTATCAGTTTTTTTTCAAATTTGTAGTGATTCGTTATTTAAGTGTAAATATTTTGACTTAATTTTTTTTGTTTTTGTATATTTTCAATTTAAAATCCAATAAAAACGAAAAACTGTCACAACACGGAGTACAAACTTGTAAATTGCATTTAAAAAGAAACAGAAAAATAATGCACACATATACAATCTCACTCACTCACTCACGCACCATTTTCAGGAAAGTGTGTTACCCAACAAACATTCATTAAGTAAAAACTAATAGTCTTAATCTTTTTTTTATATAGACTGAATGAGAAATTTCTGAATTAATAACTTTTTAAAGTGGACTTAAAAGCCACTAAGATGATCAACGTGGAAAAGAATCGAAAAGATTTTGAGTTTCTTTTCAAGCATCTTGTTTTCCACTGCTTCTGTGTGCTAGAATATTTTTTTCCATAAGTTTTATTCTTTAAAAATTGCAAAGCCAGCTGAGATCTCTCTTAATAATCCCATAAGAATACGTAGTTAATGTTTGTGTGCCATCCAATGCTGTACATGCAGAAGCAATGTGATTGGCCGTTATATTTCCGTTTACGCATAATAAACAAAAGAATTAATAATTGGTCCTCGAAAGTTTTTTGTTAGTTGCTGTTTGTAACGCTTTTCCAAACGCTCATCTTCAGTTTCAATTGCCAAAGGCCAAAAAATAATCTAGTGCTTCAAATTTCCACGCCTGCGATATTTTCCCATTTTTATTAACAGAACACTATTGATTGCTATCATTATTGATCACAATGGCTGGGATTTTAACTTTGAAGAAGATTTTTGCTAATTATAGGGATTAATGGAAAGATCTTAAACACCACTATGTTAAAGAGCTGATGTTTTTTCGACTTCTATATTTATGACACCGATGGGATATGAACTCATGACTTGACTTTTGAACTTATGTTTTATAAAGACACCCTATATACAAACGATGACCCAGGGACTATTTATTAATCCATGATAGCGGAATATCTCGAAGAATTTTAGAATTGTATAGAAATCTGAACTTTTCTTCCCAAGAAATTCTTCAAAATCACTTTGTTCAAAAAAAAGCTCAAATTTTCCCAATTTTTACTTTGAATTTATTTGATAACCCTTATTATTTACAGAAATTAGTTCAGAGACTATTTTATGGACCCATGACAGTGGGATATTTGAAATAATTTTAGAAATTGAACAAACCTAAGATTTTTCGCAACTAGTTCTCACAAATCACTTTGTATAAATGAATTATGACAATGGGATATGAACTCATGACTCTTGAATTTATTTTATAAGACACACAACTACTGTTTATTATTTTGTGAGCCTCTAATAGTGGAATTTCAGAAATAATTTTAGAAATTAAAAAACATCAGTATTTTTTTCACAAGAAACCTGAAAAATCATCTGAAAAATCAGAATCTCAAATTTTTTCAACTTCTATATTTACGGTGCTGATGGGATATGAACTTATGACTCTCTTGAACTTGTTTTATAAAACACACTGTATACAAGAGTTCATGCAGAGACTATTTTATGAGCTCATGATAGTGGAGTATCTAAAATATTTGAAATTGAGAAAAAATCTGAGCTCTTTTCCTAAGAAATTCTCAAATCCCATATTTTTTTAAAGATGCTCACTCTCCTTGTTTTCACAAAGTCTAGGCTGTTTTGATAACGTATGATATTTGGCTGTAACCGATGACTTTTATGCACCTTTTTAAGCAGATTCGTCTTTACAGAGTAAGCGCAGTGGTTATTCTGTCTAGCTTTTCTAAAGTTCCCTTGGATTTTCGTTTGGTTGCCTTCAGTTTACAGAACAGGAAAAAAGCCGAGATGTCAAGAGTATTACAGTTGGCAGCACTTTGCTGAAAGCTGGAGACTGCCTAGGTTCCTATAGCGCCGTTATTAGTTTCTGTTACAATGCAAAAGCGATTTAGACTCTCGAGAGTCTTCATTAATACTCGGAAGTTTAGCCGCTAAAGCAGAAAGAGAGCGTGCTATACACATTTTCGTAACTATGCAGCCGTAGCCGGAAAGGACAGTAGTTTCATCACACAGAGAAAAACTTGCTGCGTTTAGTGTCTCGAGATTTATATCGAGTTTTCTCAGGAATCCCACTATAAAAGATGTTATAGTTAGTATTTCATTAGACGAGTTCAAGATTAATTCAGGGGTACCACAAAGCTCCATTCTTTCTTCTACTCTGTATCTTATTTTTCTAAACGATCTTCTTTATCAAAATTTCAACCCTATTCGTATTCATTTAGTAATAGACCGAATTAGTTGGAGGTGAGTTCTAGAAGGTAGAACATGAATGATACGCTCAATCACGATCTTGTAACAATCTCGGAATGGGGTTGGGTAAATAGAGTCGATTTTAATGCCCCTAAGACGCAATGTTGCATGCTTACGCATAGATCTGTCTTCGATGGTGCTGCATCTTTTACTATTTGTGATATAGATATTACGGAATCGGGCGCTCTTTATGATCTTGCCATGAAAATTCAGTGCGATGTTCGATGGACTAAACATACTTTTCAAGTTTCCAAACAAGCTTTTGAATGCCTCGTTTGTCTAAGACGGTGTAAGAGATACTTCACTCCATCCGATCTTCGTACTATTTATACCATCTATATCCGTCCAAAAATAGAATACAACTCTCATGGTTCCCGGTGCCCTAAAGTCTATTTTGGAGTTACACGACCACGTAGAGGAGAGGGCCAAGATGGTCATTGGGGACAGTAGAGTATCTAACTCTATTTAGTCTTTAGAGCATCGACGCAATGTGGGATGTGTTTCACTGTTTTATCGTTACTGCAATGGTAAGGGCTCTAATGAAATTAGGGAACTTGTTCCCGTTACTCGCACGTTTTTGCGTTTAACTCGATTTTCA
Organism: Trichopoda pennipes; assembly: GCA_030448955.1. Taxonomy (NCBI): domain Eukaryota; kingdom Metazoa; phylum Arthropoda; class Insecta; order Diptera; family Tachinidae; genus Trichopoda; species Trichopoda pennipes. The sequence goes on along the minus strand of JASKUP010000175.1, from coordinate 11,662,164 downwards.
TTGAGAGCGTATTCATTTGTAGTTGATTTTCTTGTGCATCGCACTACGCATTACCGGAAAGATACGTTTTTTAGTAGAACAGTCCGTATGTGGAATAAACTCCATCCAGAGGTTTTTCCTGTCACTTTGAATGTGGGGAAATTCAAATGCCCACAAACACTACTCCCTCTTTCCTTCTCCCCATAACCTAATTTCCTAGTTCTGGCACAATGCATATGCAATATCCACTGACTAGTGGTCCGAGAAAGAGAATACAAAAAGTTTTATCGCGCCATTAGTTTGTATTATAATGCACAAGCGATTGTTTCTCACTAATAATCGCAAGCGCTTAGTCACTGAAGGCTGCCGGAGCCCATTTTAGGCTGAAGCGGGACGATGCAATACAGATTTTCGTCAGTGTCGACAGTGATTTTATCAATCGGTGAATGCAATACGTATATTATGGCTCTCGGGAAACCTAGTGGCTAAAGTAACAATTTTTGATGACACGGCTTGTAGGATATTGTATCAGTTCTTGCTGGAGAGTTGCCGTGCTATTAAAACTCTAATGAACTTTTCTCGGCGGAATTCTGTTAATCATGCAACAGCACATAAATCACAGTCACCAGGTTTTTATCCGAAGGGCCTTGTAATTTCTACGGGCCAGCGGCTTCCTTGGTACCTGTTATCTTCCTAAAATTGTGGTCAGTCTTCGAATGTTTATTAATTGCCAGTTTAAGGCTGCCACTAGTGCAGCAGTAACGTCAAGCTGTCAAACTTCTCCAAGCCAAATATTAAATAACAAAACTCTTGATTAAATGTTTGCTGGGATGCTTAAAGAAAATATTTCAAGCAGAAAACTTCACATCATGTGGCACACAAAATAAATATGTATTTTTAGTTTAAACCAACACATATTTGTTTGTTCAAAGCCTTTTTGGAATCACTAAAGTTTTTATGCCTCAAAAATAGTTTTAATGTGTGGGGAGAACATAATTTTTTTGTAAGACTAAATTAACGTGCCACTAAAACGAATGGTAAAAAAAAGAATTTATTGCCAAAGAGGAGTTTCTTATTTTGCTTAAAAAGTGTCAGGAAAAAGTTCTTTTTTTTTACTCTATTTTGAGAGTATGCAGACAGACGACATTTGATAACTGGATGATCTAGTTTTATTGATTTCGGTGGAGTTTGAAGTTAAAGTTAACAAATGAGTTTTATAAAAAAAAAACAAGCAAATAATTCTTAAACCCAATAATTCTAAGACCCAAGGAACAATATCATAATACCTAAAGGTCTTGTGAAAAGCAGCAACAATAGGAAAGTCCCTGTGCGAAACAATCAATTTATTGCAAATTTCCCGATCGCATAATTTCACGACAATCAGCAGTTAAGTGCTCAGCCAGATCGGGTGATTTAACACCACTGGATTATTTTTTGTGGGGGGTATGTTAAGGTCAGAGTCTATACGAACCCAATCGAATCGATTTCAGCGTTAAAACTCAAAATCCGTGATGTGATTAACGAAGTAGGACCGCTATTTTGTCTAAAAGTGATTAAAAACTTTGATGAAAGAATCGACATGTGTCAGTGTGGTTGTGGCGGAAATTTTGATAGCTTGCAGTTGGTAGCCTGCTGTGTCAATTGTGTTTTAATGCAACAGAGTATAAAGAAACTTTTATTAACAATAAAACTTTAAATATTTCTTTTGGTTGATTAACTTTGTTTATTGATTTTTTCTTTTTTGCTTAATTAAAGATAAACAAAGCAAAGAAAAGACGAGAAAAACATTAATAATTAGAAAGCGTAAAATCAGTGTTTAAACGTTGTTTTCTTTCTTTTGCAAAAGATTTTTGTTTTCAGAAAATTTCTATACAAAAAGAAATTTTACATTAAGGAGGTACATTTTAAATAAATAAAAATAAGTTTTATTATTATTATTGTTGTTTTTATCCAAAACGCCCCTTAATAAAATTTCCAGATAATAAAATACTCCCCTCAAATATCAACAACAAACACGTCAACATGTCATTAACTAAAATCTTTAGGGATTTAATTGTACAACAAAAAAAAAAATCTACAATAACAATAACAATTTGTGGAATGTGTAGAAAAAATGAATTAAATTAACTACAAGTAAAAAATGAAAAGAAAGAAAGAAAGCAAACGCCGGATCCCATTAAGTGTAGTGCTTCAAATAAGAAAGAAGTTTGTTAATCAGGTCTTAGCAACATGTCACAAGAAAAGTGTTTTAAAATCGTAACATATTGTTACGTTTATACCTTTTATAAACATTTTGTTGTACGTTCTTTATTGCAAAATAAATAACACCAGATTTTACAGTTTTTAAATTAATCAGAAGCTTATTTACGTTAACTACTACAGAACAATTTACGTCTTTAATTCACGAGGTTTATTTTTCAACTAACTAACTATCTACTCAGACGCTGCCCTTTTATATTTGTCCCTTAAAAGTCTAGAAAAAATTAAGAATCTTCTACTCCCTTTGTATCACATTTTGTTGTTGTATGTTGTTCATTCAATGTATAGGCGTTTGTATGTTTGTGTGTATTTTTGTTTTTGTTTTTATGCTGATAAAGTTTCTTCCTGGAATTTATTTTAAGATAGTTGTTGTTGTCTTGCATGCATAAATTTTCTTAGTAAACTACGCAGTTAGTAAACAACATACCCAGCCGTTTACTTTACTGCTTAAGTATTTTCTTTTAAAATTTAAGCAAGACACTTTCGTATAAATATGAAACGCAAATGGGATTGGTTTGTACCCCTTATAACTCAAGAATGGATTTCATATCGGTAATTATGTATGGAATACAATGTCAAATAAATGTCCGCCTCTTTTAGCCTCACAAATGCGAGCCCTTTTGAGTACATTCTCCATTACATTCTCACACATTTTACACGGTATTTCTTTAATTTTATCACGAATATTTTGTTTGAAATGCTCAAGCGTCTCCCCCTCGGGGGCACATTGATGTGTTTTGACAGAATCTCACCTTCATTACATGTGTATTCGAGGGTAAAAGGGAGCCCAGTCCCCTTCAAGGCTAGCCGCAGCCAACTGGACAACTCCACCATATTTCCTCGGGAATCAGTTAAGCCCCACAGTTCCGCTATTTGTCTTTTTAGCCTTTTAGCTGTTCTGTAACTGATTTCGAGGCCCTCGTTTGGGTAGTGTGGGTCGGTTTATTCACAATAAAAACAATGAATGGTTCAGGTCCAGTGAGCATTAACGCCGTTGTGTTTTTAAATTATATTAAGCTTCATGCGTTCTGTAACAGGAGTTGGATAGTCTCCAACTCTTCAGCAAGGAGTGGGGCGTTGGCCTGCTTCGAGCCCTTGAAGTTCCAACTAGGAGTGACCGGAGGATATACGTAACTGAAGGCCTTCTAGGGCGAGGATGACGTTACATTTCCACCATCTGGTTATGGCTTACGCAGCTAGGTGCAGATGTAAATCTTATCACGCATGCTCAAGCGTTTCTGGTTTGTTTGCATAAACCTTGCTTTTCAGATATCTCCAAAAAAAGAAGTCCACAGTCCTGGCGACCGTGGAGGCCAATCGACATCACCATTTTTTGAAATAACTTGTTGTGAAAAGAGGTTTTGCAGTAATTCCATTGCTTTATGCCTTTTGCGGCACTGTCTTGTTGATACCACATGTTAATCATGCATCAAAAATGCTGTTGTGGCGTTAAAAAGTTTTCAATTATAACACAATATCGCTCCCCATACACAGTTACCATTACGCCATTTTCATTTTCAAAGAAGTAAGGTCCAATGATTCCTCCTGGCCAAATTGCACACCAGACTGTTACTTTTAATGGACGCAAAGGTATCTGTTGAATAATTTAAGGGTTTTCCATTCCCCAGCACCAACTATTCTGCTTATTTACACATCCATTCAAATGAAAATATGCCTTATCACTCATTATTATGATTTTTTCATTTTATTGGCATATGTACGGTGGCGTTAATGGCCTTGTGGAAGTAGCTCTTGTGTCAACTGAATCTTATATGGAAACAAATGCAAATCCCTGTGAAAAAATTTGTTCCTTAAAGTCCAAGCTCCTGAGCACGGCGTCGAATTGAAGTTGATGGAATGTTTTGAACACTTTCAGAGTACTCGATTATTGGTTTTGATAAAATGTTTTGACGATTAAAAAACCTTGGTTTATCGAATATTTTTCCATAATAAATTTGCCATGTGTCTACTTCACGACTGCCAAATATGAAATGTAAAAACTACGGTTTAGCAAACTGGCGGTAAAATAAAAGATCGAACGAAATTTGAAGGAAATTATAAGCAAAATTAACCTTTATATAAACTAATGAATAGAAAAGAAAAGGAGATTATATAAAGGAAGGATTCCTTCCCTGGGCCTTTTACCCTTTCCCACTGTAACCTTGCAATCTTGTTGACCACCTCTCACTCTTTGACATTGTAAACTTTAAGGGTAAAAGTCGGCAACAGTCGCTAAGACTAATAGAAGCGTGTATCTAGTAGATAAGGATTTTCGAGGTCCGACTAGTAACTAACCACGGGCACCAGTGATCTGCAGGGGCTACGGTTGCTGTTCCCGTTACTGGTGAGGCATTTTATAGAGGAACATGGTGGTTGTGGTTTAAACACAAGCCGCAGGAAGATTTGGCTTTTTCCTATCCATAATGCTTTTGCATTCTCAACAGAGGTGCGGTCGGAGTTTAGATAGTCTGCGGCTTTTAAGCAAAAAGCGGCTCCAAATCTGAAGATGCAATTTGGGTTGTCGCTACGGGCCTCGAGGGTACGCTCATTATATTTCAACCGACAGTAAGATCACCGTGGAATGGAGCCATTATGGCAGGTACCCAAGTTAATTTTAAATATGGGTCTCCTTTTAATTCTTAAGTTTATCACGTTATTACTGAAAGCTTAAAGCGTTGCTTTTGGTGTCGGGGTGTCGATAATAATTTCTCCAGATTTATATCGAATTTTCTCAGGAATCGCACTATACGAGTTGTTAGAGATGGGATTTTATAAGGGGTACCGCAAGGCTCTGTTCTTTCTTGTATCCTATGTCTTATTTTTCTGAATGATCTTCTTTGTCAAACTTTCAATCCTATTTACTCTTTCGCAGATGACAGCACCTTTTGTTATTCGTATTCATTTAGTAATAGACCGAACTAGTTGGATCATGATCTCGCAACAATCTCCAACATGTTCGGAAATGGTGTTGCATCTGTTGCTGTGGGTGATATAAATATTACGGAATCTAAAGCTCTCGATGTTCCTGGCATGAAAATTCAGTGTGATGTTCGATGGACTAAATACATTTTTCAGGTTTCTAAAGAAGCTTTCAAGTACCTCAGTTTTATCTAAGACGGCGTAAAAGATACTACAGTCCATTCGATCTTTGTACTATTTATACCACCTATATCCCTCTAAAGATACAGCTCTCATGTATGGGCCAGCGATCTTAAAGTTTATTTTGGAGTTGCTCGACCGCGTACAGAAGAGGGCGAAGATGCTCATTAGGCCAGTAGGATGTTCCACTTTATTGTTTCTCTGGAGCATTGACGCAATGTGGGATGTATTTCACTCTTTTAACGTTACTAATGAAGTTAGGGAACTAGTTCACGTTGCTCGCACTTTTTCGCATTTAACTCGATTTTCGTTGGGAGTACATCTATTTCTGATTGATTGGCCAGTGAATCGCAGAACAGTCCGTATGTGGAATAAACTCCCTCCATAGATCTTTCCTATCACTTTCAGTGTAGGAAAGTTCGAATTGAATGTCCACAAACACTACTCCCTCTTTCCTCCTCGCTCCCTATAACCTAATTTCCTACTTCTGGCACAATGCATTGGCCTCAGGCTCATAGTAGAGTATGGAACCTTAAATATGCGACGCCATGACTTAAGCACGTCTGAACTATTTTGATTAATTTTTCCTTTTTTACATTCTATACAGCTACAACAACTCGTATAGTGCGATTCCTGAGAAAACTCGATATAGTGACTTAGAAACATGCGCAGGGTACAGCTGGCTTTTTATAAAACGAATTTCCAAGAAACTCCCACTTAGTTTTCTGTGTTTCTGTTTTAGTTTCAGTTACTTATCAGGAAAACAATATCGGATTTCAAAATTTTAGTTATCACTTTGCTAAAGTGTATTTAGAAAAATAAACTCAAATTAAATTATGCAATAACTTACGTTGTTATCTGTTATTATAATTTTCATTAAAAGCAGCCATCCATCCATCCAGCTGTAAGTTTAAGTTTTAAATTTCATGATGCCATTCATGAAATGTGCATTAGGGCAGAATTTGCGGAAGATAACATGTTACAGAAAAGATACCGACCTTTTTTTTTTCTTCAGTCTTAAATTATTGTTGACAAGCTAAAATCATATGGAAGCACTTGAGTTGAATGGAAACTCTACTTTGAAGTAAAAACACACAAGTGTTTGAAGTGATGGAGAAGTGTTCGTTCGTTTGTAAAAATAAAAACTAAAGAATAGAAAAGAAAAAGAGATTAAAGTGCTGCTGCTGCTGCCTCTTTTATTACACATCTGCAGTGTGGAAGTACTTGAGAAAATCATCAAACATGCAGGTAGTTGCAAAATTATGTTTTTCGGAATATTAAAGACAAAGAAGAAGAAAATAATTTAAATAAAATCAATTTCCGTTTTACAAAATTATAATAAAAAAAATTCTGTCCTTCTTTCCTCTCCTTTTTTCTTGATTAAGTTTTTTAAGTTCTTAAAACACATTCAGAACGTCAAGCTACCGACTACAAGCCGTTGTAACAAAAAAAAATTAGGTTAATAAAGGGCTTGTCAACACGAAGTTTGTTAAGATTAAGATGATTTAAATTTTTATTGTATAACGAAAAGAAAAGTTCGGTAGTTATATCGGACAAATGTCCACCACGACCACGCTGACAGATAACGATTCTTTTATCAAGGGATTTAACCCTAGAAAGATAATCTGCGTAAAATTTACGCATACTCTTTTAAAATATTGTTATTTCTCTTTATTTGCAATGAACTCGCCGTTGCACTCTTTAGACATCTCAGTCGTTAATCAAAGCGTGAATGAGACACGCACACGTCGCTGCGGTTGGTTTTTCTTTTTAATTTTGAAATATAATCGTAGTGTGAGTCAAAATTAAGCATGATTATCGTTAGAGTGATTTTCAAGATGTGCGTGATAAGATTTACATCTAGCCGTGAGGGCCAATATCAGATGGTGGATCATTAACACTGTGGATGAAATGTAGCGTCATCCTCGCCCTAGAAGGCCTTCGGATACTTATATCCTCCAGTCACTCCTAGTTGCAACTTCAAAAGCTCGGAGCAGGCCGTAGCCTTCACTCCTTGCTGAAGAGTTGGAGACAAACCAACTCCTGGTCGAGAACGCATGAAGCTTAATATAATTAAGAACACGACGGCATTCATACTCACTGGACCTAGACCATTCATTGTGTTCATTGTGAATGATCCGGTCTACAAACTCAAACGAAGGCTTCGAAACACACAGCCACCACGATTCTCCCAAAGCCCAACCTCAATAATCAATCAGTCAGAGAACAGCTAAATGTCTAAAAAGACAAATAGCGGAACTTTGGGGCTTTACTGATTCCTGTGGAAATTGTCTAGTTGGTTCCTGCTAGCCTGTTAGGGTACTGGGCTCCCTTTTACCCCCGCAAGACACAAGTCTAGATCGTTGTGTGATTCATAAAGACTTGTAAATGTGCCCCCGGGCGGGACTTCTAAGATGTGTTGTAGCTCTGAACTTGTCGATATCTTCACTGAAAAAACTGGTACGTTGGAATTTAGATGGAGATGCTATATTAGCCGCCCTTTTACAGTCCGATGATGAGATTACTTCTGAAGAAACGGATAGCGAGATAGAAAATCATGAGAGTGAAGATGATGTACAGAGTAGTAGAGACCGAAGAACTGCCGACGTTTATCGCTGGTTAAGTTAATGTAGAATAACCAGCTTTTTCGTCAGCGTTTCCAGTATTTGTAATTGTATTTTTTCAATTGTAATTGTATTTTTCCAATTACAATTATAAGCAATTTTAATTTGAATATTCTAATTACTAATTACAAGTAATTGTATTTTTTCAATTACAAATTACATGTAATCTGTAATTGAAAAAACTCAGTTATAATTGCAAAATTTTAATGTAATTGTAATTGAAAATTTCCAATTACAATTACATGTAATTCAGTAATTGAATGTGTAATTAATTACAAATTGATATCCCCAAGTGTGCTATGAATACCTTAAAGTTGCTACGTCCAAACTCCAGAAGTCATGCTCAAATTCTAATGCCAAAAATATTATCTTTCGAATGGAGTCAATTTCAAGTCAATTTAAAAAATGCATTTTTGTTGTCTTCCGTTTCATAGAACTTTAACACGGAACCTCTATAAAAACACCCTATACCAACTTACATCTACCAAGATCATTTACCAACATCTCTTGGTTAGCTCTGGTAGCATTTAATTACTTTCCTTCTCTCTTTCTCTCTCTCTATCTCTATCTCGCTCTTTCTCTATCTCCCTCTTATTCTCTATCTCCCTCTTTCTCTCTCTCTCTTATTTTTTCTAATATTTCTCTTCAAACAATTTGTTGGTTTCTATATAAAAATCGCAAGATTTGGAAATCTTTGCCACTTAATCACTGTCGTGGTGGAATAAAAATAAATTTGGGCACTTGACAACTAAAGAAACCTTCGTTAATTTACAAAACAGAAGAGAACATTTTCTTCCTTTTTTTTCTTTTGCCATTGAGTCATTGCAACGATTGAGTTGGCAACGATGGCAATAAACTCACTTGACCTGACCCTTTTTAAACCTAAATAAAAGGATTCATTTTAAAAGGGTCTTAAAATGTCACACCCCCCACCACTACCTTTCTATCGCCGCTGCTATAAAAAAAGTTAAAGATGAATTTATCATGAATTTATTATTTATTTTTTAATTGATAAATTAATAATTTTATTTTCTTGAAATTTTTATCGTTTCCAATTATGCAATTATGTGCTTAAACTTCATTTTATTATTTTTTCTTTATTGCAAATATTTAAGTTAAACTAACATCTATAACCATAATAACTACAATAATAACAAAATAATAAAACTAAAAACAATTGATATTTTTTTTTAAAAATGCATTTTGAACGTGAGAATTTATAAAAAAAAATACTCGTAACTTAACAATTATTGTTTTTGTATTTCCACAAGCCTTTGTTTAATGAGACGACTTCGGATAAAGCTCATGAAGCTTCTGCTTCTGCTTATGTTTTTGTTGTGTTTTTTTTTGTTGTTTTCATTTTTTTACTACCAATAAAACTCAAGTCGTGAGTATTTATTAAACAGTTATACAAATAAAGGGGTCTTACAAAATTTGATAAGGATTTCAATTTATCACAATTTGCGTGGCAAAATATTGTCAATCACGCAAAGCTATCAATAGCTGGCAGTATACGGGAAACTCTACAATGAATAAAACATTTATTGTCGACAGTTTAACTTTAGAACAGAAATAAAATTTGATCGAAGCCATGTACGACATGATAAAAGTGATGAATTGATTCACGTTTAAATATCAAAATGTTAAACTCTATACATGAAAACTCTACGGTGCAGTGTTTAACTGTTCGGTACAGTACTTAACTGTACGGCACTATACGGAATTGTACGGTACTGTATTTATCTGTACGGCACTGTACTTAACTGTACGCGACAGAACTTTACTGTACGGGACAGTACTTTAAAGTACTTTACTGCACGTTCCAGTACTTTACTATACGCCACAGTACTTTTCTGTCCGGAACAGTACTTTACTGTACGGAACAGTACTTTACTGTTCGGCACAGTACTTTAATGTACGGCACCTTACTTTACCGTGCGGCGCAATAGTTTACTGCCTGCCACAGTATTTTATTGTACGGCACAGTACTTTAATCTACGGCACCTTACGTGCGGCACAGTAGTATACTGTACGCCACAGTAGTTTACTGTACGGCACATTACTTTATTGTACGGTACAGTACTTTACTGTATGGTACATTATATCGCTATACGCTACATTACATCGCTGTGTGGTAAATTACAATGCTGTATGGTGCATTACATCCGTGCACGCTACAATACATCACTGTACGGTACAGTACATCACTGTACGGTATATCACTGTACGGTACACTACTATACAGTTCATCACTCTATAGTACACAACAGTGTACAGTATATTGCTGTACAGTATCTCACCGTACTGTATAGTACGTCACCGTGCAGAACATCACTATAGAATATACTAGTGTCCAGTACATTACATCACTGTTCTGTTAGTTACATCGCTGTACAGTACGATACATCGTGGTGCAGGACATTGCTGTACAGTACATCACTGTACAGTACATTACTGTACAGCAAATCACCATACAGTATATTATGTCACCGTTCAGTACGTCACTGTAAATTACACCAGTGTCCAGTAGATTTCATCACTATTCTATAAGGTACATTACTGTATAGTACGGTACATCGTGGTGCAGTACATCACTGAACAGTCAATCACGTTGTAGCAACTACTCTGTTCGTAAAAGTTTTACTTATAAAAGTAACCCAGATATTTTTGCCTGTAATAAAAGGGTCCGCCATCTAACTTTATTTTTTCAACTAGTGCTTATTTCGTGAATGATAACACTTAGCTCATATATGATTTGACAGATAATTAGTTTTATCCTTCCGCTGAACGAACGCTGGGAAATATTGCGACATTACTTTGAAAATCATGGTAATGTTGCAGAATGTGTGCGAAAATTACGCACGGATTTTGGAAGAACAGAAGCACCGTCAGCTCCGTATGTTATTTGGCGGACCCTATAGATGACATTTGGTTTTTAAAGAACACGTTGACTAATTGAGAATTTTTCTTATTGTGTACTTTTTCACATTTTAGAGATCTAGATAAAATTGGTTCTTAAAAATTTCGAAATCAGTAACAGAAAATAGGGAGCACATGAGAGAGTGACATTTCTAATTTTTGTTTTCAATACGATTTTGCATATAAAATCTTACGCAATGCAGTATTTTCTACACTTAGAAAAATCTTGAATTTTTTTTCTTACAAAGTATTTTTAATCTAGCGTACATTTTTACACACCTCTTACATTTACATATATGTATGTATGTAGTCATGTATGTGGGCATGCATGCATGTTTATACCTACACGTGAGATTTCATAGAAAATTATAATAATAAAAACAACAACAACAACAATAAAGAAAAGAAATAAAAATACTTGATGTTCCCGTACATGAAAATGGCGTTTGTGAGTAATTTTATTGTTCAATGCTTGTGCGTTTGTTTATGCATGTGTGATGTGATTATGAAAAATTGATCCGTTAACTTGAGTAATTTCTTTTTCTTCTTCTTTTTTGCATTGTTATTGTTAGACATGATTTGTAAAATTACTGTTAGAAAGATGTTGCCATTTATTTGCTCGTTTTTGTTTTTGTTTTTCTTAAGTGACTTTTAAATTATTTAGTAATTGCGTTTGTTGTTATTTTGTTGGTATGATTTTCAAATTTATTTACTATTTATGCAGATTATGCTCAAGTAAGTGTTTTTGACGATTTTTACTTAGTTGAAACAGTGTTTACACTCCCAGTGTTAAGGAAAACAAGTCACTGTATTGCAACCTCAAAGACACGTCTTTGTTGCTTGTTACCCAAATTCGTTACCAATAAGCTTTTTGGAATCTGCTGGGAGTAGAGAGAATTTATAACAATTCTTTTAAGCACTAAGTTAAGTCCAAAAAATTAATAGAAAAAGACGGAAAAAATCGCTAAATATGCTGGAAAATTGTTAAGCGCCATTTGCATAAAGTACTTTAATGCCAATCAGCAAGCCATTTCGTTAAAGCCTCCCCCCCCGGGTTCACATTTATAAGTCTTTATGTATCACACAACCATCTAGACTTGTGTCTTCGAGGGTAAAAGGGAGCCCAGTCTCCTTCAAGGGTAGCAAGGAGTCAACTGGAAAATCCACTATATTTCCAAGGGAATCAGTAAAGCCCCAGAGTTCCGCTATTTGTCTTTTTAGCCATTTAGCTGTTCTCTGACTGATTCTTGAGGTTGCCCTGTCGGGAGTATCGTGGTGGCTGTGTGTTTCGAGGCCCTCGTTTGAGTTTGTGGGTCGGATCATTCACAATGAATGGTTCAGGTCCACTGAGCATGAATGTCGTCGTGTTCTTAATTATAATAAGCTTCACGCATTTTGGTCCAGGAGATGGGTAGTCTCCAACAAGGAGTAGTGGTTTGCAACCTTACTTTGGAACCGCTGAAATTGCAACTAGGAATGACCTGTTGCTAGAATTAGTCCTCGGCTTCCTAGGGCGTGAATGACGTCGTTCTTCATTCACGGTGGTTTGACCACCATCTGATTGGGGCTCTTGGCCAGGCGCAGATATAAATCTTATCACGTAATGACTTAAAGCCATGGCCAGTCTGATATGCGTGTCGAATATCTATTGTTTCAAGCATCACCTTGTTGAGGTGTACGGTCAGAACCAGCAGTCAGGGGATGACCCTTACATATGTAGTGCATTGTGTCAGAACTAAGAAATTAGATTATGGGTAGAAAGAGGGAGAGAGAGAGCAGTGTTTTTGGACATTCAGTTTGAATTTTCCTACATTGAAAGTGACAGGAAAGACCTCTGGAGGGATTTTATTCCACATACGGACTGTTCTGCTAAAAAACTTATTTTCCGTGTAATTTGTAGTGCGATTCAATGGAAAATCAACCACAAATGGATGGATGAGCTCTCAACGAAAATCGATTTAAACGCGAAAACGTGCGAGTAACGAGAACAAGTTCCCTACTATCATTAGACCACTCACCATCGTAGTAACGATAAAACAGTAAAATAAATTCCACATTGCTTCGACGCTCTAGAGAATCAATAGAGTTGAATACGCTACTGTCCCCAATGAGCCACTTGGCCTTCTTCTGCATGCGATCGAGCAACTCCAAACTAAATTTTGGATTGCTGGCCCATACATGACAGTTGTATTCCATTTTTTGACGGATAAAGGTGGTATAAATAGTACGAAGATCCGATGGAGTGAAGTATCTCTTACACCGTTTTAGAAAACCGAGGCACTTGAAAGCTTCTTTAGAAACTTGAAAAATGTTTTTAGTCCATCGAACATCACACTGAATTTTCATGGCAAGAACATCAAGAGCGTTTGATTCCGTAATACCTACAGTAACAGATGCAGCATCATTTTAGAACGCAGATCTATGCGTAAGCATGCAACCGCATTCCGAGATTGTTGCGAGATCATGATTGAGTGTATCATTCATGTTTCGCCTTTTGCAACTGACTTCCAACTGGTTCGATCTATTGCCAAATGAATACGAATGACAAATGGTGCTGTCATTTGCGAAAAAGTATATAGAGTTGAAAGTATGACAAAGAAGGTCATTTAGAAAAATAATACGAAACAGGGTAGGAGAAAGAACGGAATGAACAGAGTTGTTGGAACAGTTATGGGTGATTGTTACAACTAGAGATGCACTATAATTTGACAAACATGTTGATTGATTGATATTTAACTGACATAAATACGATTGTCCGTTTGTGTGCTTTCTGACTTGTTTCCATGTAGTTCTCGTAGACCCATTAATGTCTTATCAACAGTATAATTGTAATGTTTCTCCTGAACCATATAGCATACCACAACTGATTTGGATGTAAAGACTTATAATTGTCATTTAGCTTGCAAACATATTATTTATGACTATTTCCAGCTTATAATTCTCATTTGGTGTATGGCAAACAAAATATATAAATTTAAATTGGCTGACGAAATTTTTCCACAGAAAATGACATGAATTTTTTTAAAACTATTGACCGATAAAATTTTTTTATAGAAAAATTGTGACTGATAAAAATTTTGGGAGTAAAAAATTTGTGACTGATAAAAAATTTTTTGTTTAGAAAAAATTGTGATTGCTGAAATTTATTTTAGAAAAGGTGTAAGGGATAAACATTTTCTATAGAAAAACTATGAATTTTTTTTATAGAAAAATTATTGTATGTAAAAAAATTTTATATAGAAATTAAAAAAAATTTTAATTTTCCATTAAAATTAAAAAAAAAATTAAAAATTTTTTTATGGAAAATTAAAAAGTTTTAAATGGCAAATTAATTAGAAAAAAACAATGAATTGAGAAATTATTACGACCAATTTTTTCATAAAAAAATACTGCTGACGATTTTATTATATAAAATTAATGACCGATAAAAATTCTCTGTGGAAAACTATGACTGATGAAATTCTTTTTGTAGCAAAATGTTGGCTGATAAAAATTTTGTCTGATAAAAAATTTTTTATTGGAAAAAATTGCGACATACGTTTTAATAGAGAAATACCCAGCCGAGTTTGTGCCCGCAGTCGACGTAGACAGTGACGTTCGCTGAATACGGACCGCGTGAAGCAGAAGATATTTGCTGAAGCCGCCTGCATACACACCAGTGCACAAGATTCAAGCCCGAGCTGCAGTCAAGTTGCGAATTAGGATTAGGCAACCCCTTTCCTGAATAAAGGACAAGATTGTGAGCAAGGCTTCGTCTTTTTTTTTGGAATCGACACAACACGACCCTGGACGCCGCTGAGCATACCTCAGCTACCAGGAAACGTGCCATTGTAACGACACGTTTTCCTGGTAGCTGAGGTATGCTCAGCGGCGTCCAGGGTCGTGTTGTGTCGATTCCAAAAAAAAAAGACAAAGCCTTACTCACAGTGTTGCTCTTTATTTAGGAAAGGGGTTGCCCTATTCCTACTTCGCAACTTGACTGCAGCTCGGGCTCAAATCTTGTGCACTGGTGTGCATGCAGGCAGCTCCAGTAAACATCTTCTACTTTATGCGATCCGTATTCAGCGAATGTCACTGTCTACGTCGACTGCGGGCACAAACTCGGCTGGGTATTACCACGGCTCTGTTTGTGGACGCTCCGTCGAAATAGGTCGGTACGCCGCAAGCGACAGGGCACTGTAGGCTGGGCTGGGTATTACCACGGCGCAACCGTTCACTGCCTGGTCACTGTCGGTGGCGACTGCGGACACAAACTCGGCTGGGTATTACCACGGCTCTGTTTGCGGTCGCTACGTCGCAGTTCTGTACTGTCTCAGGGTATAGCTTCGGCTGGGTATTACCACGGCCTTGTCTATACCCTGACTACCAGTCCAAGAAATAAATAAAAAAAGTAGAAGAAGATATTTACCTTTGCTCCTGTTGCCGGTCGCCATTGTAACGACACGTTTTCCTGGTAGCTGAGGTATGCTCAGCGGCGTCCAGGGTCGTGTTGTGTCGATTCCAAAAAGTAAAAGACAAAGCCTTACTCACAGTGTTGCTCTTTATTTAGGAAAGGGGTTGCCCTATTCCTACTTCGCAACTTGACTGCAGCTCGGGCTCAAATCTTGTGCACTGGTGTGCATGCAGGCAGCTCCAGTAAACATCTTCTACTTTATGCGATCCGTATTCAGCGAATGTCACTGTCTACGTCGACTGCGGGCACAAACTCGGCTGGGTATTACCACGGCTCTGTTTGTGGACGCTCCGTCGAAATAGAAATTTTTTAAAATTTCAATTTTAAAAAATTTTTTATAGAAAAATTAGGACGTAAGAAACTTTGAGAAATAGAAAATTAAGAATTTTTTTTATAGAAAATTAAAAATTTTTTAATAGACAAATTTGTTAAGATAAAAATTATCATTGATAAAATTATCTTACAGAAAAAGTATGACATGAATTTGTTGATAGAAATAGGATGACATGAAATTTTTTTATAGAAAAATTATTGTTGATGAAATATTCTTATAAAAAAATTAGAAAATTATCTCAGTCATTTTGATAAAACAAATTTATCAGTGATAATTTTTCTATAACAAAATTTTTTTATAAAAATAATAAATGATGAAAATTATCTATGGAAAACTATTGGCTGATGACATTTTTTTTGTTGTAGAAAACTTGTGACTGATAAAAACTTTCTAGAGAAAAACCAGGACATGATTTTTTTTTTATAGGAAAATTATAATAATTAAAACAATTTATTAATAGAAATTTTAAAAGTCAAAATAAAAAAATAATAAAAATTTTTTAATAAAAAATTAAAAATTTTTAAATAGACAAATTTTTTATAAAAGAAAACTTATGATTGATAAAGTTATTTTACAGAAAAATTATGACATGAAATTTTTTTATATAAAAATTATTTTTGATGAAATATTTTTTATAAAAAAATTAGTTATTTATAAAAATAGTTTTCCATAGAAAATTATCTCAGTCATTTTTATAAAACAAATTCATTAGTAATAATTTTTTTATAATGAAATTTTTTTATAAAAATAATGACTGATGAAAATTTTCTATGGAAAATTATTGACGGATGAATTTTTTTTTATAGAAAACTTGTGACTGATAAAAACTTTCTAGAGAAAATCTAAGGCATGGTTTTTTATATAGAAAACTTATAATAATTAAAATAGTTTTTTAATAGAAAATTAAAAATTAAATAAAAAGTTAAAAATTTTTTATTAAAAAATTAAAAATTTTTTTTATAGAAAAATTTTTTTATTTATAGAAAAATTACGACGACTGATAAAAATTTTCTATAGAAAAATTATCGTTGCTGAATTTTTTTTTTGTTATTTGAACAGTTCGTTTTTAAAATCCAAAAAAGTTTAATGTTTAGTTACAAATTTCCGCTCAAAATATTTCTCTCAGTGTCGTCGTCTAGTTTAAAAATTTGTTTGTTAGCAAATTTAAAATTTCATTGACCTTTTTCTTAACTAAAAATAAGTAAAATAAATTTAAAAAAAATAAGAATTAAATCATAATTTTTTTTCTTTCTAAAAAAACGTATAACTTCTTCAGTTGGCCCATAACGTCGTTGGCCATAATTTATTATAAAACTAAAACGTGAATTTCATAACAAAAATGTTAAAATAAAATCTTTTTCTTGTCTAAGTGAAGTGATTATTATGCCGTTCAAGTAAAAAAATATTTAAATATTTTTTTTTTTTGGTTTTATTTTGTTTTTTGTGTTCGCCAACAACAACAATTATACCGGGCAGATTATGCAAGTTTTTTAATGGTTTCTTGCGGGCTGCTGTCTTTGCTTCCTTTTCCGTTCACTTCAGCTGAAGTGTTTTTTGTGTGTCTATCTGTCTGTCTGCTGTGTGTCTGTCTAATTTACCTTTAACAACATGTGGTTGCAATAGAGTTTTTCATTTTAATTTAATAATTAAAAACCAAAAATTAAATGGTTTTTGCTTTTGGTTTTAGAAACTGCAACACATGAAAGTAGTTTTTCAAATAAAACTATAATATTTTAATTAAGAAATATTTTTTGAATAGAAACAATAAATAGAACAAATGTTATGAAATTTATAAGAGTTTTCCCTTCTCTTTTTGTTCTTGTTTTAAGGCGTTGGTAACGCACGTCTCCTTTCAATTTTTTACAACTGTACACGAGTATCTGTTCTCTTGTTTGCCTGTTGTGTTGTGTGTACCTGCTGTTAATTTGAATGCTCTTTTGTAAACATGTGTTGAATTTGATGAAAATCTGTCTGTGTTCTCTTCCTGCTAAATGAAGATTTTCTTAATTGATAAATTAAATAAACAAATGCTGGTACAAAATAAAAATATTGAATTTCAAGTTCTAAAACTATTCGAAGAAAATACACACATTTTTCCTATTAAGAGAGGACTAACTAAACACACCTGCTACCGGACTAAGCCAATATGTTATATATAGATAATAAGCGCCGCATGCTTTAAATATCCAATCAAAATTAAAGCCTCTGTTCGTCACTGTATCTGTCTGTTAGCGTAACTAAATAAAAAGAATTTGTACCAAAACGTACTTAACTAAATGTACTTAAATAAAATAATAAAATATATGAAATGTCTATTAAAGTACCTTTTAACGAATTTCTCAGATAAAACTGTAGCAAAAAAATATTTTTCAAAAATTACATCAATAAAATATTTTTATAGAAAGTACCCTTTAATAAAAACTAACATTTACTTCTTACATAAAACTATTGTAAAAACATATTTTACAAAAGGTACTAAAGTAAAAATATTACTTTACTACTTTATAAAGAGTACTTCACTAAAATAATTGTATAGAAATTAACTTTTGCTAAAAAGCACACTTTATTTATATGAAGCACACTTCTTAGATAAAACTGTTGTAAAAACATATTTTGCAAAAAGTACTAAAAGAAGAAAAGAAGAAAAAAATTATTTTACAAAAAGTACTTTACTAAAATAGTTTTACAGAAAGTATTTTTTACTCAAAAGTACACTTTATCTATCGTCTTAGATAATTAAACTGTAGTAAAAACATACTCTACAAAAAGTTCTAAATTAAAAAAATACTTAACAAAAAGTACTTCAATAAAATAGTTTTATAGAAAGTACCTTTTAATAAAAACTGTTGTAAAAATATATGTTACAAAAAGTACGAAAATAAAAAGGTACTTTACAAAAAGTACTTTAATAAAATAGTTTTATAGAAAGTACCTTTTAATAAAAAGTATCCATTATAGAGGCAAACTTTTTACATAAAACTGCTGTGAAAATATATTTTACAAAAAGTATTAAACTAAAAAAAAATACTTTACAAAAATTACATCAGTAAAATATTTTTATACAAAGTACCCTTTAATAAAAAGTACCCTTTACATAAAGAAAGTACCTTTTAATAATAAATGTACCCTTCATAAGGCAAACTTCTTAGGTAAAACTGTTGTAGAAATATATTTTACAAAAAGTACTAAAATAAAAAAAAATACTTTACAAAAATTACATCAATAAAATATTTTTATAGAAAGTACCCTTTAATAAAAAGTACTCTTCACTGTTGTAAAAATATATTTTACAAAGATATACGAACATAAAAAAATACTTTACAAAAAGTACTTCACTAAAACAGTTGTATAGAAAGTACCCTTTAATAAAAAGTACCCTTCACATAAGGCAAACTTCTTAGATGAAACTGTAGTAAAACATAATTTACAAAAGCACTACAATAAAAATATACTTTACAAAAAGTACTTCACTAAAATAGTTGTGTAGAAAGCACCTTTCAATAAAAAGCACCCTTCATAAAGACAAACTTCTTAGATAAAACTGTTGTAAAAGTATATTTAAAAAAGATGTACGAACATAAAAAAATACTTTACAAAAAGTACTTCACTAAAATAGTTGTATAGAAAGTACACTTTAATAAAAAGTACCCTTCACATAAGGCAAACTTCTTAGATGAAACTGTAGTAAAACATAATTTACAAAAGTACTACAATAAAAATGTACTTTACAAAAAGAAATTCACTAAAATAGTTGTATAGAAAGCACCTTTCAATAAAAAGTACCCTTCATAAAGACAAACTTTTTAGATAACACTGTTGTAAAAATATATTTTACAAAAATGTACGAACATAAAAAGATTCCTTACAAAAAGTACTTCACTAAAATAGTTGTATAGAAAGTACCTTTTAATAAATAGCACCCTTCATAAAGGCAAACTCTTAGATCAAACTGAAGTAAAACATAATTTACAAAAAGTACTCCAATAAAAAGGTACTTTACCAAAAGGACTTCACTAAAATAGTGTATAGAAAGTACCTTTTAATAAAAAGTAACCTTCATAAAGGCAAATTTCTTAGATAAAACTGTTGTAAACATATATTTTACAAAAAAATACTAAAATAAAAAGATACTTTATAAACAGTACTTCACTAAAATAGTTTTATATATAGAAAGTATCTTTTATTAAAAGTACTCTTTTTATCTTAGCCAAACGCGTCAGATAAAATTGTAGTGAAAATATAATACATTACAAAAAGTACGAAAATAACAATATACATTACAAAAAGTACTTCATTGTTGTATAGAAAGCACCTTTTAATAAAAAGTACTCTTCATCTAAGGCAAAGTTCTTAGATAAAACTGTTGTAAAAATATATTTTACAAAAATGTACGAACATAAAAAAATACTTTACAAAAAGTACTTCACTAAAATAGTTTAATAGAAAGTACCCTTTAATAAAAAGTACTCTTCATATAGGCAAACTTCTTAGATAAAGCTGTTGTAAAAATATAGTTTACAAAAAATCGGTAAAATAAAAAGGTACTTTATAAAAAGTACTTCACTAAAATAGTTTCATAGAAAGTACCTTTTAATAAAAAGTACCCTTCATAAAGGCAAACTTCTTAGATAAAGCTGTTGTAAAAATATAGTTTACAAAAAATCTCTAAAATAAAAATGTACTTTATAAAAAGTACTTAACTAAAATAGTTTTATAGAAAGTACCTTTTAATAAAAAGTACCCTTCATAAAGGCAAACTTCTTAGATAAAGCTGTTGGAAAAATATAGTTTACAAAAAATCGCTAATATAAAAAGGTACTTTATAAAAAGTACTTCACTAAAATAGTTTCATAGAAAGTACCTTTTAATAAAAAGTACCCTTCATAAAGGCAAACTTCTTAAATAAAGCTGTTGTACAAAAAATCGCTAAAACAAAAAGGTACTTTTTAAAAAGTACTTCACTAAAATAGTTTTATAGAAAGTACCTTTTAATAAAAAGTACCCTTCATAAAGGCAAACTTCTTAGATAAAGCTGTTGAAAAAATATAGTTTACAAAAAACCGCTAAAATAAAAAGGTACTTTATAAACAGTACTTCACTAAAATAGTTTTATAGAAAGCACTTTTTAATAAAAAGTAACCTTCATAGAGGTAAACTTCTTAGATAAAACTACTTTAAAGTATATTTTACAAAAACTATTAAAATAAAAATATACTTTATAAACAGTACTCCACTAAAAAAGTTGTATAGAAAGTACCTTTTAATAAAAAGTACCCTTCATAAAGGCAAACTTCACAGGTAAAGCTGTTGCAATAATATATTTTACAAAAAGTACTAAAATAAAAAAGTACTTTGTAAACAGTACTTCACTAAAATAGTTTTAGAGAAAGTACTCTTCATCTAAGGCAAACTTCACATAAAACTGCTATAAAAATATATTTTACAAGAAGTATTTAAATAAAATAGTCCTACAGAAAGTACCCTTTAATAAAGCTTTTACAACTTAAGTAAAAAAAGAAAACTTTTTCATCCGTAACAGTTTTTTTTAATACAAAGTTGCCTTTAAAGAAAAAGTACTTTTTGAAAAAAAATTACACAATTACTAAAAAAAATCGTTTTAGTTTAAAAGCAACTGTTATCTTTTAAGAACTAAATGCAGAAGTTTTATATTAAAATTAATTAAGAAAATTTTAACAACAATTTAGGTACTTTTTTAATGAATAAGTACTTTTTAATAAAAAAATATTGGTTGCAGTTATATGAATGAGGTAGATTTTTTTTCTAAATGTTTCGTGTTAAAATAAATGAAATTCGAAACGTTTTCCGCTTAAATTATTTTTGTTGTTGGTTGGATTTCGCTTTCCATTTTGTTTGTTGTGCTATTTGATGTTATTTTTAACACGCTATTCATTTTAAACAAAGTTATTTGTTTATTTGAATAAAAAAAAAACATTTACAAAATGCAATAGGTTGTCTACACAATTTAGTTTTTCTTTACATGGAAATATTTAATTTAAAATAAAAAGTCGGAAAATAGAAAACAACGCTTTTGATTATTTAAAATATTTAAATTTAGTTTAAGTCTACTAAGAATGGATTAAATTAGATTTTATGCCATACAAACCTACATAAATAACACATAATAATCACCTGGCTAACAGTTGTAATTTCTTTCTTGTTTTCTTTCCTTCTTAACAAAATGCATGCAAAACTGTAATCTGTATATCGGCTCAGCTGGGCTGGGGTGGGGTGCGGGTATTTGTTGTAGTTTCTTCTTGTTTTGTGTTTTCTTTTTCTTTCTTTCATTCGGTGTCAAGGATAGATTTTTAAAGTGTTTTTTGTTTGTGATAAGTTGGTTTTAATATTTAAATCTCGAAAATTAAAGCCAGCAATTATTTATTTGGGTCAACATTTTTGCCCCAGTTTGTTAAGCAATTAATTTTTAGGTGGGCAAATTTGAGGTTAGGAAACAAATTATTTATCAAATTATTATATGTTAAGAATTGAACTGTCATCTTTGGACATTTATTTAGCAAAACGCTGGGAAATTTGAGGCACAAACACATTACAATTTTCATAAAAAAAATTTTTATTGTAAAACTTTACCATCAAAATAGCAAAAACAGTCACTGTAATCAGACTGCTCCTTCTAAGACCATTGTGCATAATATAATTCCGAAATTCGAGGAGCAGGGTATGAAAACTGCAATAAATCAAAATTTATTCTCATAGTGGCCGTAGTGATGTAAACATGGCCGCTGTACAGCAAAGCGTTGAAAATGAGCCTCAAACATCAATTCTGTTCAACTTATGTTTCCAACAGCTGGCATCAATGGCAACAGTTGAGCATAACTGGAGTCATTTTGTTCAGCATTTTGCACAAACATCTTCATAAAGGGTTTTTCAACAAGAAGTTTGTTTTCTAAAATTCACAAAACGATATTATTTTGCCTTATTTACTTCAAATTGTTATTCCAGTTGTCGTTGTCGAATATTATCGATGACTATTGTCAATATAGAATTTGCATTCTGCAAGAAAATATGACGACGATATTGTTTTCAAACGACTTTGAAATTGTCGAACTCATTTTTCATAACGACTTGAGTTTATTTGAAATTAAATTGAAAAAAGGAAGAAAACAGAAAAATTTTAAATAACAACTTTAACCCTGTTTGAAAAATTAGAGTGGAAGAGTTGTAGAAGAATCCCACCCTCGCTTGCAGTGGGATTTCGCAAAGCCACTCTTCCAAGTAATTTCAAAGAACAAATGAAAGAAATTGCAAAAGTGTTGAATTCGCTTGGCCCGCCTATACGCTTAGGAGATGGGTGGCAAAAGTTAAGGAAATAATGACCGTAAATAGTGGACTATCAAAATAAAATTCCTTAATAGGTTTGGCGTGACTTGAAGAAAAAAATGGCTGCCCACAAAGCTGAATGTAATGTAACCGATGGAGGGATATTTAAGCAGTTTATTTTTAGCCCGCTAAAAGGAAGCTGTGGCAAATCTGCTGCAGTTTCAAAAGCAACTGAATCCTGAGGAAGCAGTTCAGGGAGCCTAGCTCATTTTTTTTAAAGAGAAGTAGCACTTCAGGCAACAACGCCTATTTAGTCAGGTACCGTGCTACATTCTTTTAGGAAAGGGATAGAGAAGAAATGAAATAGGTGGTGAAAGTAGAAGGATAGTCGGAAATTAACTGCCGTATAAAGACAGCACAGCGACCAGTGACTATGCCTTCATCGCTGAGCAGCCCCACTGACAGCCAATTTTTATTTTTGTAGTGCAAAAAAACAAAGTCTTCGTTGGGGATCGAACCCACAACCCCCATACTGACAAGCTAATACACTACCTACTAGCCTACAGGGCCTCTAAATACAAATATATCCAATGAGTTAGCGAAGACGCAACAAACTGCATCACTGGCAGAAATAGAAACTGGAAGATATAGAAATTACTGTGGACTTAAGTTCCAACAAAATTCCATTAATAGTTCCAGTTCCTTCAACGTCTCCTTTGAAACATAACAATGCTAAAAGGAAGAATAGGAATTTCTCATTAAAGAAAAATCAGAATTGCTTTGGCCATGGCGAACTTTTACATAAACATAGTACGAAGCAAGCAAAACTGTTAAAGGATATATTATCCAATTCATTGGGATCCATAAAACGCAGCCTCAGAGATTTTGAAAATCGTCAAAAACAATTGTTTGACGTTTTTTTTTACTATTCGTCATTTCGAATTTAATCCATTGGGAACAAACTATCATTTGCAGTGCATTCAGTGTTTCTGACAAAATCTTTGAAAACATTGGTTACGATAGTCCCAAGTTGCAAATGTTGCCAACACCTAAATAAATGAAATGGTGATAAAAATGAAATGGTGATATTTTTATTGTATAACGAAGAGAAAAGTTGGGAGATTATGAATGAAAAATGATATCTGGCATTGACAATTGCAACGACCACGCTGAGGGATATTGATTCTTTCATCAAACTTTTTAATCACACTTTCGCAAAATGGCGGTCCTATTTCGTTAATCACATCACGTTTATACTAATCATTTTAAGGTTAAAATCGATTCGATTACCCCCGTAACATAGCCCCGCAAAAAATATTCCAGTGGTGTTAAATCACCCGATCTGTCTGACCACTCGCTAATATCTAGTGATATTGGTTGGCAATAAATTGATCATTTCATTGGATGTGTGACAAGAGTTCAGAGCAAGCTACAGCCCTCACTCCTTGCTGAAGAGTTTGAGACTATCCAATACCTGGTCCAGAACTAATGAAGGTTAATAAAATTTAAGAACACAACCGCAATCATGCTTACTGGACCTGGACCATTCATTGTGTTCATTGTGAATGATTCGACCAACACAATTCAAACGGGGGCCTCCAACCAGCATGATACTCTCGAAGGGCCAATCTCAATAATCAGTTAGAGAACAATTAAAAAGACAAAGAGCTAAACTCTGGCGCTTTGCTGATTTCCGTGAAAATAACGTGGAATTGTCCTTTTGCCTCCTGCTAACCTTGTAGGGGACTGGGTTCCGTTTTACCCCCGTTGACACATGTAATGACGTAACATATCAATGTGCCCTTTGGGGGAATAATAGACCAAAATTGTGTTGTTAGGATCTTGCGATAGCAAAAACGGTGTAATTACGCCTTCAGACCACATAGCGCACCATACATAGGCTTCACAATAGTCGCTCTAGGATTTTCAGAAACCCAAAGGTGGCAATTTTGCTTGTTACCATTCCCTGACAAGTGCAAATGGCTTTGGCCTGAATGAGCTGTTCTTGAATGATTTGAGCGAATCTACAGCGATGCGAATGCTCGGTTGGTCTTAATTACTCCACTAGTTGAATCTTGTAAGGCTGCAAAGTTAAATTCTTACGGAAAATTCCCCACGTGTTGGTTTTGAATAACCTCAATTGTTGAGAACGTCGAGGAATTGACAAATTTGGACCTGCTTTACGATACAATATTGTATTCATAGTATTAATTGTCAATGCATCCTGCTACGAAGACGTCAAAAAACTAAATGTCATTACTATCATGTTGCTGGTGTTGCCACAGTTGCAGAACAAACTTCTTGTTCAAAATCCAGATATCTACGATTATAAAATTCGACCGACCGAACAGGGTTTAAGACGAACGTTTGTAAATTGGTTGCTTGGAAAATTAGGCTCTTTCTCAATTAGGCGATTATGTATACACAGAGAATCCCCCAAAATCATTTAGGTTTATGGTCAGGTGGCATCATCGGCGCCCGTAGTTTTTCGAAAATGGGCAAGGATATTCCTTTACCCTGAATTCGTGGCGCTACCAAACCCATATAACCAACATCAGTGACGTTTGCTTTTTGCAAGACGGAGTCACAAAGCCACAAGCAACACAGCCACCCAAGCAATTTAGTTATTGCATTAGAAATTTACCGGGCCTATAATTGATCGATTTGACGTTGTCAATTGCCTACCTCATTCTTGTAATTTAACACCGCTAGATAAATTTGTCTAGGGATGGGTTTACATAACATAGCACAAACAGCTGACGCTTTAAAAGATGAAATTAGATGCTGCATTGACGAGATAAACGAAGCTTTATTTGCAAAATGTTCTCTAAAATTTTGTGAAAATAGCACGTCTGCCGATATGCTACAGAGGGACATTGATCCGACAATATATTCCATTATTAATTTCCATATTTCTCCTACTTAAAGTTGTTAAAAAACAGTGTGTTTTTAAGCCAATTTATTTCCTAACCTCACATTTTATTTTATTTAATTTTATATTTTTATTAATTAATTATATTTTATTTTATAACTATTCCCTTTTTTCCTTACTTCTTTTCAGCATTCCTTCACTTCAAAATATTTCACTTTTTTTGTACTTAAGCTTCCAAAATGGCCCCCATGCCCAGTATTAAAAACAACACCAAAACAAATGCAAATTATTTATACGTACCCAATGATACCGCTGGCAGCTGTTCCACACCATCCAGTCCACCCTCAAGTACAGGTAAAAATACAAATTATTAAAAATTTATAGATAAAAAATTAAATAATAAAAATTTTATTAAAAATCTACGCCATGTTTTAAAATTTAGTGGTACTTTTGAAAAGGGTTTTATTTGTTTTTTCTAAAAATTTCCGTCTGATAAAGAAATTTTCAGTTAAATAACCATCTTAAAATGAAAGTCATATAAGTTTTTTTCAAAATAGCGTTTTTTTTGTAAAACTAGCGTTTTTTTATGAAAGCTTTTAATTTTGTTTTTTGAAAACATAAAGAAAATATAATTTTAGTAAATAACCTTTGTGAAAAAGAGTCACAATGTTTTTTTTTCAAAATTGCGTTTTTTTGTGAAACTAGCGTTTTTAAATTTAGCGTTTTTTTTGTAAAAGTCTATTGTTTTCTGAAATTCGCGTCTTATAAAGAACGTCTACTTTCAGCTAAATAACCAACTTGCATTGAAAGTCAAATTTTTTTTGAAATAGCGTTTTTTTGTAAAACTAGCGTTCGTAAATTTAGCGATTTTTTACGAAATTTTTTTTCTTTGCTTTTTTAAATTTCCAACTTATAAAGAAAATCTAATTTTAGTAAATAACGTTCGTGAAAAAGAGACACAATGTTTTTTTTCAAAACTGCGTTTGGCTTTTTAGTAAAAGCAGCGTTTTTAAATTTAGCGGGTTTTTATGAAAGTTTTTATAGTTTGTTTTCTGAAATTTGCGTCTTATAAAGATAGTCTAATTTTAGTTAAATAACCATCTTAAAATGAAAGTCATATCACTTTTTTTGAAATGGCGTTTTTTTGTAAAACTGGCGTTTTTTAATTTAGCGGTTTTTTATGAAAACTTTTAATTTGTTTTTTGAAATTCGCAACTTATAAAGAAAATCTTATTTTAAAAAATAACCTTCGTAAAAAAGAGTCACAATGTTTTTTTTTTCAAAATTGCGTTTTTTTGTGAAACCAGCGTTTTTAGATTAATCGGCTTTTTGTGAAAGTTTTTTTAGTTTCGTTTCTGAAATTCGAAGGTTTCTAAAATTAGATTAGAATTAGATAAAAAAGAGTCACAATGTTTTTTTTTTTTTTGACAAAATTGCGTTTTTTTTGTGGAACCAGCGTTTTTAGATTTAGCAGTTTTTTATGAAAATTTGTAATTTTGTTTTCTGAAATTCGCGCCTTAGAAAGAAAGTCTAATATCAGTTAAACTACCAACTTGAATTGAAAGTCATATAGTTTTTTTTTAAATGGGGTTTTTTGTGAAACTTGCGATTTTTAATATCGGCGATTTTTTTATGAAATTAATGATTATTAACACGAAAATTATTAAATCTTTCACCTGAAAATGGTTAGAAAGAAAACTTTTTCTAATTGTCTGATTGAGACATTTAACTATGAAATTATCGATAAAATCCAGACTACAATTTTTAATCGAGTCAGGTAATTGTGCTGCACTTTTATATTAAGTGGGACTTAAAGTAGTTAGAGAATCACTGGAGAGTAGATAAAAATAATATTTTGTAATGAAAATAGAAAATTTTTCCTATATAAAATAAGTCTTCAAAAAAAAACAAAGTAAAGCTTTCAGTGAGCTTTTTTAAGTAAGCAGCTTTTTTGTAACCAAAAAAACGCTAAAATTAAATTTAGCTCTTCTGTAGGCAGGGACCATATTTATCTTAATTTTAATAAAAATAAATCACAAACAGAGATCTCAAGAAAATATTTTTGGTTAATTTGTTTTCTGTTCACAATAATTTTCTAGATCCCGGAAAATCACAATGCTCTTCCTTATCCGATGGTGAATCGTTTGAGGGTTATGGTGAAAATGAGTTAATTAGCATACATTCCACACATGATCAATCTCTAACTGGAAATGATGGCAATAATAATAATACAAATGGAAGTTCAGGCATTGAATTAGATTTGGCACCACATGCGGGCACTTCCTCAACACCGCATCAGTAAGTTTTTTGTGTTTATTTTTTTTTAATTTATCACAAAATAAATAAATCAATTATTGTTGATTAATTGTTTTTATTCTTTTCTATTTAGTCATGATGATGACTTAAACTTTATACCCCGCGATAATTGGGCTCGCATGAGTTTAAGACGTACGCCTACCAAGTGAGTTTTTTTTTGCTATTTTTTGCTTTTATTTTTAATTTTCGTTTTAAGTTTTTTTCCTCTTTTTTTATTAATTATTTGCTTTATTGAATTGTTACAGCAATTTAAAATAATTTTTATAATTTTCTGCTTAATTTTATTTAAAATTTGTGAGAATTTTTACTAGAGTCACCAGTGACATCACGTTTTTGTGTTTTTTTTTTTTTAATTTTAAAGCTGCGTTTTAGCTTAAAGCTTTAAGTTTATTTAATGGAACTTTATTTTTTCTTTAGTACTTTGCCATTTACTATTTATTATACATGTGTATGTATGTGTGTATGAATTATAATTTACGTAATTTAAATTGTGTGCCAGACATGGAAAAATGTGTCTCCGACACCATAAATTCATCTTATAAAACAACTGATTAAAGTTTAGTAATGCTGAATTTTCCATCTCTGATCCGTGATCTTAAAATTGCATTTGATTTTTTGTATATTTAAATCATATTTTTTACTGAACTTGTTGTTGTTGCCATTTGATGTTTATAAACCGGTTTGAGGTTTAACATTTGAAATTAATAATTTTTACTTTATTTTGTTTGAACGAAAAAACAAAAAAACAAAATACAAAAACAAAAGCTTAAATAACGTGAAAGGTATTCGCTTGACCCCAACCACCATGACTGTTTATTAGCTGGTGGCTTTAATACGTATGAATGTATGAATGTATGTGTTAACCATGAATCAGATTTTTGTTTTCATTTTGTCTGATTATTTTCTTTACTGCTTCCTTTTTGTAACAACTGTAACTCTGTGAAGAGTGCAAATAAATTGATTCAACATTTTAAGAATTTCTCTTAAATTCTCTTAAATATTGCGCGCTATTTGAAAATAAATAAAAAAGTGCTGCCACACCGTGCAAATAAACTAAATTTTCCTTTTATTCGGGTTAAATCTTCTTAATAAATAGAATAATTTTAGGTGATGAAAACCAAACTGTAGAAGTGTTCATTTAGGACTACCAAAATCATCATCTTGGACTCATTGACTTTAAAACGGTCTCCAGTTGCAGTTACCACCTACAATTATGTTCGCGATATTTTACCACCCCCTCTCACCGGAAGCGCTCTCGCATGATTTTGGGGAAGATTCCTGATTGGCCACTATGGCCCTGTTCTACTAAGTCTGCGTCCAGGTATGCGTGATAAGATTTACATCTGTACCTGGCTGTGTAAGCCATAACCAGATGGTGGATCATTACACTGTGCATGAAATGTAGCGTCATACCCGCCCTAGAAGGCCTTCAGATACGTTTATCCTTCGGTTACTCCTAGTTGCAACTTCAAATGCCCGAAGTAGGCCGCTACCCTCACTCCCTGCTGAGGAGTTGGTCCAGAAGGCATAAAGCTTAATATAATTTAAGAAGACAACGGCAAATATGCTCACTGGACCATTCATTGTGTTCATTGTGAATGATCCGACCCACACAACTCAAACGAGGGCCTGGAAACCACAACCACCACGATACTCCCGACAGGCCAACCTCAATAATCAGTCAGAGAACAGTTAAAAACCTAAAAAGACAAATAGCTGAACTCTGAGACTTTATTGATTCCCGTGGATATATAGTGGATTGTCCAGTTGGCTCCTGCTAGCCTTGAAGGGGACTGGGCTCCCTTTCACCCTCAAATGACGGTGAGATTCCGTGAAAATATATCAATGTGCCCCCGGGTCGGACGTGTGTCCAGGTATTTTGTGATAAGATTTACATCTGCATCTGGCCTTAAGCCTTAATCAGGTGGTGGTCAAACCACTGGGAATGAAAAGCAAAGTCATTCACGCCCTAGGAAGCCGAGGACTAATTCTAACAACAGGTCTTTCCTAGTTACAATATCAGCGGTTCCAAAGCAGGGTTTCACACCACAACTCCTTGCTGAAGAGCTGGAGACTATCCAACTCCTGGTCCAGAACACATGACTAGCATGCTCACTGGATCCGGATCATTCACCCGTTGGTGTTATTAAAGGCGAGATGATCCTGGCCCACTTAAACAAATCATGCTGGGGCCGCAAAACCACAACCACCACGATACTCCCGAAGGGCCAACCTCAATAATCAGTCAGAGGAACAGCTAAAAGTCTAAAGAGACAAATAGCTAAACTCTGTGGCTTTACTAATTCCCGTGGAAATATAGTGGAATTGTCCAGTTGGCTTCTGCTAGCCTTGAAGGGGACTGGGCTCCCTTATACCCCCAGCAGCACAGGTCTAGATAGTCGAGCGTTTTATAAAGGCCATAAATGTGCTCCCGGGGGGGACCTGCGACCAGGTATACACTTTGAACGCTAAATCAGTGTTGGTTCATTGTCACATGTCTAGGTCACGTTTCTTTTTCGGAATAAACGCTCCACATATTTCGCAACTTCTGAAAAAATTATTATCCTGGACTCATTGGGTTTAAAACGGGAAAGTACGTTATGCATCTAGCGAGAATTGTCATTTCGTCCTATGCTGGATTCCGTTGCGGCTACCCTTATATTTGGCCACCGCTTTTTCTCGGGACCACCCTCGCATGATTTCGGTGAGGAACCCTATTTAGCTTATATGACGCTGTTCTACTCTCCCCTGGGGGCACATTGATATGTTTTTACGGAATCTCGCCGTCATTACATGTGTCAACGAGGGTTAAAAGGGAGCCCACTCCACTTCAAGGCTAGCAGAAGCCAACTGGACAATTCCACTATATTTCCACGGGAATTAGTAAAGCCCCAGAGTTTAGTTATTTGTCTTATTAGCCTTTTAGCTTTTCTCTAACTGATTTTTAAGGGCCAACCCTCAATAATCGTGGTGGTTGTTGTTTCGAGGCCCTCATTTGAATTGAGTGGATCGGATCATTCACAATGAATACAATAAATGGTCCAGGTCCAGTGATTGCAGGTGTCTTCTTTAATTTTAATTAAGCTTAATGCGTTCTGGATCAGGAGTTGAACAGTTTTCAACGTTTCAGCAAGGAGTGGAGGCGTTGAGCCGCTCCGAGCTCTTAAAGCTGCAACTAGGAGTGACTGGAGGATATACGTATCTGAAGGCCTTCTAGGGCGAGGATGACGCAACATTTCATCCACTGTGGTATGATACACCTTCGGGTTATGGCTTAGCACGTATGGCGCTGTTTTACTAAGCCCGCATCCAGGTATTCACTTTGAATACCAATATAGTGTTGGTTAATCGTCAAAATGTCTAGATCATGTTTCTTTTTGCTGAGTACACGCTCCACATATTTCGCCACAGCAGTCCAGTTTTCATGACTTCTGAAAAAAAATCATCATCCTGGACTCATTGGGTTTAAAACGGGGAAAGTACGATAGCCTCCTGCACCAGTTGAACCTGAACAAGTTGAACCTTGTAAGGCTTTTTAGTAAAATTGATGCCAAATTCGCCATGTGGTTTCGGATTACCTTAATTGTTGAGAATGTCGAGGAATTGACAAATTTGGATCTGCTTCAACACTAAGGCTCATGGTTGCGATGTTTTCAGTTAAACTATCCGATCGAAGTGTTGGTGTTCGCACATTTTGTGTTGAGCCTGTCGACTCAAATTTAACCACCAAATTCTTAACAGCGGTCTCAGAAGGACGATTATGTTGTGCGAAAATATTACCTAATGTTACTTTAACAGAACCACCATTTTCATAGTGAATTTGAATTATTTTAAGGCGATTTTCGTGCGAAATTGAATACATTGCAAGAATTGCCAATACGTCTACTACGAATACGTCAAAAAACTAAATGTCAAACCTATCATGTTGTTGGTGTTGCCACAATTGAAAAACAAATGTCTGATTGAAAAACCAGATCTTAAAAATTTGATTTACTTAAAAAATTACCCTGGTTTTTTCGTCACTTTGCTGCCCTTTTTACGCTTTTTCGAACAGCTTACGGTACTTTTGCTTTAAATAGAGTTACCAACCACGATTTTCGGTATGAATAAAACAAGAGAGCCTGTTTGTTAACTTTAAGTTATGTTTACGGTTTAATTTTTATAAGAGAGAGTGAAGTGAGAGAGAGAAGCTCTTTGTGTTTATATTTTGTTGTTGTTGTTTAGGACTTTTATTGTATTTGCAACTATTTGTTTTTACTTATTTTGCACTATAAAAAGTAAAAAAATTCCTAATTAAAATATTTAATGCTCAAAAATGTAAAATTTTTCTCTTTTTTACTTTTTATTTTTTATTTTTTTTTTTTGCAGAAATCCGGACAGTTTAGCCAATCGTCGTTGGGGTTCTATGAGACAGTAAGAATAAATAACATTTCTGTTTTTTACGCACTTAAAATCATTTTCATCATTTTGGCTAAAATTTAACTGGTTTAAGGGAACTTCTTGTTCGCTGTTTTTGTAAATAATTTATGGGTTTTTAATTTAAGAAATTTTTATATTTTTATTACTTTCATTTGCATTTTTGGCTGTAACGGGAACTTTATAACTAACATGACCTACATTTTGGCGCCAAATATTTTTAAGCTTAATTTTATTTAAAAATGTTTTTATTGTGTTCCGCTATTGCGAAAATTTTTTGTAACATAATTTATTTTTATTATTTCTTGTTATTATTATTTTTTTGTTGTTTACATAAATTATCATGACTTCTATTTAAGCCAGATTAATTGCTGCTGATAATTTTTAGCGTTTGTTAAGTTTTCGCAAAAATTTCATAAAATGTTTGTCAACTTGATAATGTTTCGTACGCTTCTTTTTGTTGTCTTTCTTCTGCTACTTCTTATGTGGTTTCATAAAAAATGTTCCTTTCTTTCGAAGAATTTAGCGCAAAATGATTAAAGTTTGTAGCAAAAAAATAAGTACAACTTTATTCAGTTCTTGGCATTTTCCCCCTTTTTTTGTCTTAAGTGATGTTATAATAAAAGTGGAAACAGAAAATATAGCACGTTAAGAAACTGTTATTGTAATAGGCAGATATCAACAAATGGTGTTGCAAAATTTTCTGTGACCATCTATCTTCCTAAGCGGAGAATTTCACGTAAAACTTTAAAGATTGCGCTGCCTTGGTCGCGTTGTGTGAGAACAAGAAAATGCTCTATCCAAGAAAAGCGTTTAAGTATGATCGCGATAAAGACCCAGAACTGAACCACTGAAACTTCCTTGGAAAACTCAAGTCCAGTAAGTTTAGGCCAGAGAAAATTATTTATCGTAGTTCCTTGCGATAGCATAATCAACCATTACAAAGCGGACTTATAAACCTAACTTTCGCAGTCGTATTCATTCAATATAATAATATTTCTATTAATATTTAAATTTTTATAAAATTTCTTTTAAAAAATAAATTTCATCATTTACAATTTTTTTATAAGAAAATATCATGACCTATAATTTTGCTATAGGACATTTAAATCCGACAAAAATTTGTATAGAAAATTTCATCAGGTAAAACTTTATGAAATAAAATATTTAACTAAAATTTTTCTTTAAAAAATTTTTATCAGTCACTTGATTTTGTAGAAATATTTTCATTA
Organism: Trichopoda pennipes; assembly: GCA_030448955.1. Lineage (NCBI taxonomy): Eukaryota > Metazoa > Arthropoda > Insecta > Diptera > Tachinidae > Trichopoda > Trichopoda pennipes. Next base: position 11,628,365 of record JASKUP010000175.1, on the reverse strand, counting down.
CTCACTATTTCATCATAATAAAAATTTTCAGCAGTCACAAATTTTCTACAAAAAAAAAATGTTTTTATATAAATTATAGCTTATCAAACAATATAAACATTTTATAAAATATAAATTTTTTAAAAATTATTTCATTTCACAATTTTTTATGCAAAAACTTTGTCAAGCAATTTCATCAGTCATTATTTTTCTTTAGAAAATTTTCATACTAGAATTAACCTATAAAACAAAAATGTCATCAGTCACACGTTTTCTATAAAAAATGCCACTAGTAATATTTTTTCTATAAAATAAAATATCGTCAGTAGTAATTTTTCTGTAGAAAGCTTACATCAGTCATAGTTTTCGCAAAAAAAAATTTTCGTAAAAATTTTTCTACCGAAAAATTAATCAATTATAACTTTTTTACAAAAAAAATTCATCAGTCATGATTTAGCTCTAATCAGTCAGAAATCTTACTGCACAAATATCATCAGTTATATTTTTTATACAAAAAAATTGCGCCATTAATAGTTTTTCTTTAAAAAAATGTCGTCACTCATAATTTTCTATAAAAAAATATCATCAACAATAATTTTTCTATAGAAAACTTTTTTCTATAGAAAACTTACATTGGTAATAATTTTTCTATTGAAAACTTACATCGGTAATAATATTTCTTTAGAAAACTTACATTAGTAATAATTTTTCTATAGAAAACTTACATTAGTAATAATTTTTCTATAGAAAACTTACATCGGTAATAATTTTTCTATAGAAAACTTAAATCGGTAATAATTTTTCTATAGAAAACTTACATCGGTAATAATTTTTCTCTAGAAAACTTACATCGGTAATAATTTTTCTATAGAAAACTTAAATCGGTAATAATTTTTCTATAGAAAACTTACATCGGTAATAATTTTTCTATAGAAAACTTACATCGGTAATAATTTTTCTATAGAAAACTTACATCGGTAATAATTTTTCTATAGAAAACTTACATTGGTAATAATTTTTCTATAGAAAACTTACATTGGTAATAATTTTTCTATAGAAAACTTACATCAGTAATAATTTTTCGATAGAAAACTTACATTAGTAATAATTTTTCTATAGAAAACTTACATCGGTAATAATTTTTCTATTGAAAAGTTACATCGGTAATAATTTTTCTATAGAAAACTTACATTAGTAATAATTTTTCTATAGAAAACTTACATTGGTAATAATTTTTCTATAGAAAACTTACATTGGTAATAATTTTTCTATAGAAAACTTACATTAGTAATAATTTTTCTATAGAAAACTTACATCGGTAATAATTTTTCTATAGAAAATACATCATATTTTTTTTTAAACTTTAAACTTCTCATTTATGACAATTTATCTATAGAAAACTACCGTCAGTCGTAATTATCTTTTAAAGAAAAATTCAGTCATAATTTTTCTCTTAACAAAATTCAATCGTATATAATTCTTCTATAATAAAATGTCATCAGTTTTTTATTTTTATATAAAAAGTGTCGTCAGCCATTAATTTTAATAAAACTTTTTCATTTGGAGGAGCTATAATTACAACCAGCCGGTAGTACATGCGATACACCCTGTAGGTATGGTCAGTTATATTATATTTTTACTATATTTTTCTTCTTTACTGTTTATTTTTTTTCTGCATCCTATTTTTTCTCGTGCCAACCTTTTTTTGTGCCAAGAATTTTTTTTTTTAACGCTTATTTTTTCTAAAACTGGTTTCTTTTCTGGTTTAAACACAGCGAAAATATTAAAATTTACAAATAAGACATATTTTTTGCGCTTAAAATAAACTTCACGTCATGATCTTCTTGTGATGGTGTTGCGTTTGCAAGCGGAGTAAAGAAATAACAAAAACAAAACCAAAAACAAAAAGCACACAAGCAAAGAATAAAAAGCCATCTTTCTTTAACTTTAAGTAGGCAAAGGCAACCTTTTACCTTAACTTCTTTTCTTACTTTAACAAGTTTTAAATGTTAAAGTTGTTGCAGATGTTGCTGTCATTGTTGTTGTTATTATAAGGTAGGTAAAAATATTTTTATGCTGTTGCGCTTGTGTTACAACAGTCATGGTTGTGGAATGTCTCTTTTATAACTTTTTTTTTTATTATTATTATGTTTTTTTTTCTTTCATTTTAATGGTTTCTTATTTTAAATAAAAGAAAAAAAAATGCTTTTTCACTTCGATGGATGGTTGATGTATAAATGTTTTATTACATTATTTATTAACGAAAAACATAAATAAAAAAAAATTCTCACACACATTTTTCTTATTGCTTTTTAATCGTCAAACAACCTGAATAACAAAAATGCAACAACACTCTTCAATGGCTGAGTAATAAAAAACTCATCACAGGCACACGAACACGCGCACGCACTCATACAAAACTTATGCTGAACATGTAAACAAACCCAGTCATGCATTTTTGCTTTTACATAAAAAAAAACGGAAACAGGTTTTAAGTTAAATAAACAGGCAGAAAAAAAAAAGAGAGAGAGAGAGAGAGAGAGAGAGTGAGAGAGTTTAATAGAAAGCAAAAGAATGTTGCCAGAATTTCAACTTTTTTATATATTAACGATGTTGCTTATTCTGTTTGGCGACGGCAACATCGTCGTCAATTTTGAGACAACATCACATTTAAATTTGGTATTCCCTAACAGTCTTATGACGACGTTGCCAGTTTATTGATCATTTTAATAAAATATAACACACGTATCTAATATTTGAGTACTATTTTTGATAAAATTGTTGTGAAAAAAATATAAACTGTGCCCCTGTAGACTAGTGGGTAGTGTTCTAGCTTGTTAGTCTGGGGGTTGTGGGTTCGATTCCCAACAAAGACCTGGGTTTTTTTTTTCACTACAAATAAAAATTGACTGTCGGTGGGGCTGCTCAATGATGAAGGCATGGTCACTGAGCTGTCTTATACGACGGTTCATTTCCAAAACTATCCTCACTTCACCACCTGTTTCATCTCTTCTCTATCCCTTTCCTAAAGAATGTAGTATGGTAATTGACTAAATGGGCATTGTTGCCTGATGTGCTACTTCTCCTTAAAAAAAAATAATAATAAAATCTGAACCGAAAATAAATTAAAATTGTCAGCACCTTGTTTTTTACCATCTTTTTTTTACTTTAAATTTTAAGTCGCGCCAAATCTCTATAAAGAAATTTGTTGAACATGTATTTGTAAAGAACTTTTGCCATCCATCACTCGTTCTATTTGGTGGGCCAAGGGCGTTTAGAGCAATCGCAACACTTTTCCATTGTTCCTTAAAATTCGTAGGAACACTGCCTCTTCGAAATCCCCTGGTAAGTGATGAATTTTTTCCCAATTCTTTCACTAATTTTTAAAGTTGGTTGGCGTTGGTCATATTAATTTTTTTCATTTTCGTTTTTTATATTTTATTTTGCATTTTTAGTTTCTTAAATCTTTTTAAATTTTTGTTTATAACAGCACGACACCAAAATCACAAACGGCAATATCAACTGCAATTTAAGGCGATATCAACGTCAAATTGTCTTACAGAATACCAAACATGTATTGCCTGCCAGTCATCGATAAATGGCAATATTGTCAACGAGAATACGGATTTACAATGACGTCGTCTTGTATTGACGTTGCCAAACAGAATAGGGATGATTGTCTTAATAATATTTTGCTTAATGAAATGATTAAAATTAAATAAAATCATTTTTATAATAAAATTTAACACTATACGAGTGTTGATCAATTAGGGGTTATAAAAACATAAATAGATGTGTAATATACTCTGCTAACCTTCTTCTTCTTCTACTTAAAAAGCCATATACAATCCTGGTAAATCTTGGGCCGAAAAGAAGACTTCCATCCATGCGCTTCGGTCTTGTGCGTTTCTTTTCCAATTTCTAACATTTAGGTCTGAGAGATGTCGTTGGACCTGATATTTCCATCGGAGTTTTGGTCAGCCTCTTATCCAGACGCCTTTAGGTATCATATACAAAAATTCTTCTTACCGGAGCTTCTTTACTCATTCGCACAACATATCCTAGCCAGCGCAGTCTTTGTAGTTTTATGCGCTTGACAATGTCAATGTTCAGCATACACCTTATACAGTTCATGGTTCATAGGATACCGTTAGTCTCCACTTACACAAACTGGTACGAATATTTTGCGAAGGATTTTTCTCTCGAATACGTTAGGGACAGCTACATCTGCTTGCGCAAGTACCCATGCTTCTGCGCCATGTAAAAGCACTGGTAGAATGAGTGTCTTGTAGAGTGTTATTTATGTAATTCTAGATAAAGCTCTACTTTTAAATTGCCTGTTTAGCCCAAAGTAGCACCTGTTTGCCAATATTATTCTTCTTCGTCTTTCCAGGCTAACGAATGACCCTAGATACACAAATTGCTCCACAATCCCAAAGTTATAGCGGCCAAAGTTCAGAGTTTCACCTAATCTAGTAGATTTCCTGTTCCTAACAATAATCATCTTGGTTTTGCTTTCATTAACTACCAAGCTAATTTTTAAGGATTGTCTCCTTAATGTCCCCAAAGGCAGCAGTTACACCTCCCAATGTCCTGTCAATGATGTCGATGTCATCACTATGAAATTAGTGCAATTTCTATTAACTGCCGCATCGCGTATGACTTTTTCCAAAGCAATGTTAAATAGATCGTGCGATAAACAGTCACCCTGTCTGAATTCTCGTGAGGTGGTAAACGATTCGGAAAGACTATTTCCTATTTGCACTGATGATTTTGTATCAGTTAGCGTCATCCGGCAAAGTCTTATTAATTACGCCGAAATTCCAACTGCAGACATAGCCTGATACACTTTTGTTTTACTCGGGCTATCAAAAGCGGCTTTAAAAACGACGAATAGATGTTTGGTGTCGATTAGCTTTTCGTGCGTTCTCTCCAGGATTTGGCGTAATGTGAATATCTGGTCTGAGGTGAATTTTCCAGGCCTAAAACCGTATTGGTAGGGGCCAATTATTTCATTGACCCTTGCTTTTAGACGCTCACACAATATTGTGGCACATAATTGGCACATACTCATAATTAAATTAAATAACTCCTGCATTTCTTGTCCAGTAATATCCAATTGTTGCCAACGTCGACGAGTTGATTTTCCCACGCTCATTCCCAACACTTTGCCGTCGGCTATCATTGCAGCAATACGGCCACCACGAACGTAATTTTTGGTATATTGTGAGCTTAAAATTCAGCGATTAAATTACGGTCTTAGAAGAGATGACTGATTACAAGAAAAAGCTACTCGGAATTTACAGTGAAATTTTCACCATTTTAATAGTAATTTTCACAATTAAAATTCTTCGCTCATGAGGGTAACGTTCCAAGCTTAAAATTTCCCAACTGCCCATAAAGCACTCCAAGCAGACGGTTTAGCTAATGCAACGATTTTTCAACATACGCTTGAGGACTGTAAGCACTCCAAAAGTGTACTTCGTCGCCAAACAAAATTCGCTTATGAAAATCGGTATCGACGCCGATATTGTTTTGTTGCTTCCAATCTGCACAATTTGGAAGCGTTGTTTAGGCGTCAGTGTACTCATGTTGAAATGTAAAACCAAATTAAACATAAATTAGTTGACAGCCAGCAAAATGTCGTCGGTCAGTTAGAAGAAAGTTGCCAACTTAAAGTTATTTACCTCTATACAAACACCCGACATTAATGATGACTGACGCCTCTCAGCTTTGCCTTTTCATGTTTTTTCAATTATTTAAAAAAAAAAACGCTCTGAAAAATTGCTTCCATTTCCTTTCTAATGAGTGTTTAGATCAGTAGAAACGAAGATAAATTTTGCACAGTGAGTGTTTCTGGCAACGCTGATTTAAGCTCAGTGCCTTTTGCTTCTTTTTAGGCGTCTTTTTCTCTTGTTTCTCTCACTGTTCACTTTTGTTTGAATTTAATTTCAACAATTCGCATTTTTCTTTTATTTTTGTGGTTTTTGAAAAATAATTCATGCCGATATTAGCTGATTTAAAATAAGTAGCAAAAAAATATGATACCAGAGACGACATATGATCAGCTTAAATTACTTAACAGATTCATAAAGTCATAATGGTAAATAATAATTGTTAAGTTCCTCAGCGACTTTAGTATGGTCTCCGTAGAGTTTGAAATCTTGAATTTTTATTTGATTACAAAACTCTAAGAGATATAAAATCTTATTGGAGATAAAAGTTTATTGAGTTCGTACTCCAGTACTCTCCTTAAGGCAATAAAACCTTAAGAATTTAAATATAAATAAAAACACTGCATACTTATAGGCGCTCAAAAATATTTTAAAAAAATGTAATTGCTTCTTTAAAAATATATAACTGTTTAGATACAATAGTTTTCAGCTGTTATTTTAAAAATGTGCCGCTAAAGGGTTTTTCAACAAGAAGTTTGTTTTCTAAAACAAAGTAAAACGAAACATTGGATTAAGATCGTTTAAATTTGTATTGTATTACGAAGAGAAAAGTTCGCCAATTAGGAATGAAAAATGACATCTGGCAAATATCCACCATGACCAAGCTGACAGAACTCGATTCTTTCCTCAAAGTTTTTTAATCACTTTTTGGCAAAATGGCGCTCCTATTTCGTTAATCACATCACGGATTTTTAGTTTTAAGACTGAAGTCAATTCGATTGGCTTCGTATAGACTCTGTCCTAAACATAGTCCCACAAAAAATAATCCAGTGGTGTTAAATCACACGATCTGGCTAGCCACGTAACTGCTGATAGTCATGAAATTATACAATCGGGAAATTTGGTTTACAATAAATTGATCACTTTATTGGCTGTGTGACATGTGGCAGCGTCCTGTTGAAACCACATGCCAGCGATATCCACGTCGTCAACAATAGGTCAAAAATGAGTCGTTAGCCGCTCGCGATAGAGTAATCCATTGACACTTACCGCATTTCGAGCCTCATATTCCGATAAATCACCACTCCAGATCACATAGCGCATAATACACTGACACTTTGAGCATTGAAAGGCTTCTCAATAATCGCTCTAGAATTTTCAGAAGCCCAAATGCGACAATTTTAATTGTTGACATTCCCTGAGACAAGTAAAAATGGGCTTCGTCTGAAAAAATGATTTTTTCAGAAAAACCAGCCGGTTGTTCCTCAATGAATTAAGCGAATCTACGGCGACGTGAATGATCGGTCAGCTTCATTTCCTGTACCAGTTGAACTTTCTAAGGCTTCAAATTCAAATCCTTACACAAAATTGGCCTTGTAATGGTTTTGGTCCCCCTCGGGGGCACATTTATTGGTCTTTATAGAATACTTGACTATCTAGACCTGTGCAACTGGGGGGAAAAGGGAGCCCAGTCCCCTGAAGTCAGACAGGGAGACAACTGGAAACTCCACTTTATTTCCACGGGGATCAGTCAGCTCGCAGAGTTCATTATTTGTCTCTTTAGACATTTAATAGTTCTCTGACTGATCATTGAGGTTGGCCCCTATATGGGAGCATCGTGGTGGTTGTGGTTTTGCGGCCCCATAATAGTATAATGGTTATTATGGTGGCCAGGATCATCTCACTGATAATGACACGCAAAGTGAATGATCCAGTCCAGTGAGCATGCTAGACATGTGTTCTAGACAGGAGTAGGAAAGTCTCCAACTCTTTAGCAAGGTGTGATGGTTTGCAGCCCTGTCCTGGAATCATTAAAGTTGCAACTAGGTGGTTCTGTTGCTAAGAATTATGCCTTCGGCTATCTAGGACGAGCATGACGTTCCAAATTATGTATAGTAGTTTGTCCATCATCTGATTAAGGCTACATAGCCAGGCGCGGATGTAAAACAAATCACACTCTGTAATGGTTTTGGATAACTCCAATTGTTGAGAACGTCAGGGAATTGACGTTTGAATTGCTTGCGCGTAGATCTCTGTAGGGAAATGGTGCTATACCTGTTACTATGGGTGATATAGGTATTGCGGAATCGGAAACTCTTGGTGTTCTTGGCATGAAAATTCAGTGTGATGTTCGATAGACTAAACACATTTTTCAGGTGTCTAAAAAAGCTTTCAAGTATGTATCTCGGTTTTCTAAAACGGTGTAAGAGATACTTCACTCCATCTGATCTTCGTACTAATTACACCATTTATAGCCGTCTAAAGATGGAATACAACTCTTATGTATGGTTCGGCGCCCCAAAGTATATTTTGGAGTTGCTCAACCGCACATAGGAGATGGCCAAGAGGCTTATTGAGGACGGCAGGGTATGGAACTCTATTAATTCCCTTGATCATCGACACACTGTGGGATATATTTCACAGTTTTATCGTTATCACAATGGTGAGTGGTCTACTGAAATTGGGGAACTTGTTCCAGTTACTCGCACGTTTTTGTGTTTAATTCGATTTTCGTTGAGACTGCATCCATTTGTGGTTGATTGGCCAGTAAAGTCGCACTACGCTTTACAGGGAAAACTCGTAATTTAGCAAAACAGTTCGTATGTGGAATAAACTCCCTCCAGAGGCCTTTCCTGTCACTTTCAGTGTAGGAAAATTCAAATCGATTGTCCACAGACACTACTCTCCATTTCGTTCTCCCCATAAACTAAATTTCTAGTTCTCGTACAATGTATTGCATGAGTAGGGGTCGTCCCCTGAGGAGTGGTCCGAAAAAATTTGGATATTATTCAATATTGTGCAGTGCTTTCAATTGAACGAGCCGCTCGAATATGCATTGGTATTCGCTGTTGCATCGAGCCTGTCGACGCAAATTTAAAGACCAAATTCTTTATAGCGGTGTTAGAGAGACGATTACGTTGTTCGAAAATATCACGAATTTTACGAAATGTAACTTTAACCGAACTACGATTTTTATGGTGGATTTTAATTTTTTTAAGGCGATTTTTGTGCAAAATTGAATTTATTGCAAAAATCACCGAATGCATGTACTACGAATACGCCAAAAAACTAAATGTCAAAACGATCATGATGTTGGTGTTGCCAAAATTGAAAAACCAACTTATTGTTGAAAAACCCGATATAAGAATTCTTTCACATTTTAGGAAAATAACCAAACCAATATCCAAATGATATATTGAAGATTATTGTAAGAGGCTTTGCCAGTGCCATAGCACTGCTTTGCTACGAATGCACCTCAGAATACCATCCGCATCATATTTCTATGAAAATTTAAGTTTTTTTAAAACTGTTGATTCATTAAGAATTTTTAAATTCGAAATCTTAAATTCTTTAAGTTTTTTCTCCCCCTAAAGTATGCTTTAGTAATATTTTAATTTCTTATTTGCCTTAAAGCGCCCCACTTTATTTAAGAGCAACTTCACGTTCAATTATTTTTCAACATTTTCTGGTCTCAAACATTATGCCGAGGTAAGCAAAAAAAAAAAACAACAAAAATAACAACAAAATTTGCATATATTCCCATAATTATTGCCAACTACTTATTTGAATCGAAAAGCATTTTGAACAAACAAACTGCACTCACACAAACACACACTCATACAATCACTTAATTGTAGTGAAAACTTATAAAAAAACTAAGAATTTTTATAACTTTTTTTCTTTATTAATTTTTGTGTTCTTTTTAATTTTTCTACTTCTTGTTCTTCTTTTTTTTGCTGTTCACAAAGTTTTTAATGATGAGAAAAATGCATTCAAGTGTTGAACAAAACCCTTTTTGAAATTTTCTTAACTTTTTTATTATTTACGTGCTTGAGTTTGAAGTATGAAATGAATGCAGAATAGTTCACACCATCCACACACACACACACACACATACATATCCCTGGAAAATTTCAAGAATTTTACAAAACAAACAAAAACAATAGCAAAAAAAAGACAAAAAAAAATAAAAAATAAAAAGTGTGGGAGCAAATTAGCGCAATTCCAACTAATGCTGCTCCGTAACATGGCCATAGCCAAAGAGCCATTGCAATCGTCACAGTCCAGCACAGTTATGGGTGGGCAAATTTAAGGTTAGAAAGTAAATTCTCTGTCAAATGATTAAATGTCAAAAATAGAACGTGTCATTCTTTGACATTTATTTAGTAAAAAATTGGAAAATTTCAAACATGGAACTTTAGATCTCTTGAGTAAGGATGACGAATGTGTGACGTCTATTGCAATAAATCTCGGTATTAATCACAGTGTTATATTCAGAACTAAAGGCTGGGCAAATTTGGGGTTAGAAACTAAATGATCTGCTTATTTAGTAAAAAGTTGAAAAATTTGAAGCATGGAACGTTACATTCTTCAGCAAAGAATTGTAATTATGAAATTTTACTATCAAAATGCTAAAAGTTTCACTTTATCACTTCTTAAAATTCGTTTAGTTTTCCTCGTCATCAAGCTCCTGGTAAGATACTTTAGTGCACTTAAAAGTAAAAGTCATCGTTAATTTTAATCACCCTTATTCTGTTTGGCGACGGCAATACAAGACGACTTCGTCTTTTATCGTTTATTGTAAATTCATATTCTCGTTGACAATATTGCCATTTATCGATGAGTGGCAGGCAATACATGTTTGGTATTCTGTAAGACAATTTGACGTTGATGTTGCCTTAAATTACCGTTGATGTCGTCGTCTGTGATTTTTGTGTCGTGCTGTTATAAACAAAAATTTAAAAAGATTTAAGAAACTTAAAATACAAAATCGGATATAAAAAAGTAATAAATAAAATAGAAAATGGAAAATTATTAAAATTGTCAACGCCAACCACCTTGAAAAATTAGTGGAAGAATTGGGAAAAAATCGATCACTTGCCAGAGGATTTCGAAGAGGCAGTGTTCCTACGAATTTTAAGGAACAATGGAAAAGTGTTGCGTTTGCTCTAAACGCCCTAGGCCCACCAAATAGAACGAGTGATGGATGGCAAAAGCTATAATATGTAGTCCTTTACAAATACATGTTTGGCAAAATTCTTTTTACAGATTTGGCGCGATTCAAAATTTAAAGTAAAAAAAAAGACGATAAAAAACAATGTGCTGAACATTTTGATTTTAAATTATTTGGATTTTTAATTTATTTTGGGTTCAAATTATTACAGATTTTATTTGTTTTTAAAGAGAAGTAGCACTTCAGGCAGCAATGCTTGCCTGCCTATCTAGTCAAGCACCGTGCTACATTCTTAAGGAAAGGGATAGAGAATTGATGAGACAGGTGGTGAAAGTAGAAGGATAGTTACGAAAATTAACTGTCGTATAAGATAGCACAGTGACCAGTAACCATGCCTACAAAATGATCGATAAACTGACAACGTCGTCACAGGACTGTTAGGGAATATCAGATTAGCATTGATGTTGTATTAAAGTGATGTTGCCTCAAAATCGACGGCGTTGTTGCCGTCGCCAAACAGAACAAGGGTGAATAATGAATCGTGTATCAACAAAGCTCGGTATAAATCATAGTGTTATATATCCAGAACTAAATTATGGGCAAATTTGAGGTTAAACGGTAAAGGGTGTGTCAATTGTTGAAATGTTAAAAATTGAGCTGTCATGCCTTGACATTTGTTTAGTTAGAATATACTCTTGAGCAAGGAATTTCAAGTGCCAAAATTTACTACTAAAATGCTAAAAATTTCACTGTATCATTTTTGCAAAATTCTAACAGCTTGTGCTCGTAACCAGAGTCACTTCTAAGACGGCTGTGATTAATTTCGGCAGAAAATTCAATTGTCGCGGTATTGTTACTGGCAAACAATACGCTCGTAGTTGCCGTACTTATGAATCAACTCTTCGAGAGTCGCTACAATTGGCCATCACTACAGACACTTTGCACAACATTTTGCATAAAGATCTTCTTCTTCGAGCTAATAAATTTCCTCGTTTAATAATTAAAGCTGATCTTCCATTGCTTGAACGTAAAAAATGCGTTTTTCAACAAAATTATCTTAACTGATGAGACCCATTTTTAATTAGGCGGTCCCATATGCGCTTTACAAAAAACAGTGCTCGAAAAACCATTACATCGAAAGAAAAGACTGTATGAGATGGTTTTTGTGGTCAGGCGACATCATCTGCGCATATTTTTTTTTTCTAAAATGAGCAAACAAACAATGTCACCTGGGATAAAAATTAATTTTATGTCTACACAAGTAGGTAATGCTGACATTAATGACATTTGGTTTCAGCAAGATGGCACGACAAGCCTCACAGCACTACCCGAAAATTGCAATTATTGCATAAGAAATTTCCCAGTTGTGTAAGTTTTCGCTTTGGCGATTGTCTCGTGGCCGTTTCGTTGTTGTAATTTAGCGCCGCTCGATTATTTTCTGTAGGGCCATTTTTTAAGACCGTGAAAAATGAAATTCGGCGAGATGTGCAAAGCTTTGTTAAAATTGGCTTTCAAATATTGTGGAAAAGATCGTGCCGACGTGCTAACGATGATCAACTTTCCCGCCTCCCCGGGGTACATTGATATGGTTCGATGGAAATCCACCATCATTACATGTGTCAATGGGGGAAAAATGGCAATCCAGTCCCCTGAAGACTGGCAGGGAGTCAACTGGAAGCTCCACGTTATTTCTGCGGAAATCAGTAAGCCTCAGAATTCAGCTGATTGGTTCTTTAGCTTTTTAGCTGTTTTCTGTCTGATTATTGAGGTGTAGGCCCTTCGGGAGGATCGTGGTGGTTTCGCGGCCCTCATGAATTTTAATTAAGGGACCAGGATCATCTCACCTTTACTGAGAACATTAAGTGAATGATCCGGATCCAGTTAGCATGCTTGTCATGTGTTCTGGACCAGCAAGGATTTTGCTTCGAAAATTCCGAAATTGCAACTAGGAATAACCTGTTGCTAGAAAATAGTTTTCGGCTTTCTAGGGCGCGGAGCACGCATCATATCGCCTAAGTGGTTTGACCACCGCCTGGTTATGGCATACACACGCTAGGTGCCGACGTAAATCTTATAACGCATCTCTATTCAACACAAAAGCACCTTAAGATGTTCGAAGAAGAGTAAAAATCCTAGAAAAATTACGAAAAAAAGGGTAAAAAAAGTACAATTTTTAAGTAAAATGTTTAAGGTCATTGTATGGAAAACTTACTACCGTTTCAGCACATATAGCTATTTAAAGGGAGGGACATACACATCGCATTAAAATCGGCTTTGGAACATTGAATTTTTCGTGCGAGTCATTACTGTAGCTTTGTCAATTCCTTTAGGTACTAAATACTTAAATTGCACTTACAAAATAATTAGAAAACGCTCCAGACCATTCAAGATGTCTCCACCTTGTTAATCAGTTAAACCCATCTCAAGCGTTTTAGCACTGTAGTATGTAGCGATGACGTCAAGCAACATTTCATCAAAAATAGGTCTGTTCCTTCGTCTAATATGGAGACGACACCACATTTTTTATAAAATATGGAGCAATAATATTTGATATTACGCTGGAGCAGTTTCTTCTTTGCAGTTAGAACTGTGCAGCTTTGCTGTCGGAATAGGCATTGTGGTACAAATTTCAGACAAATCGGTCGATAGCCGAATTAGTAAGTTGACTGCCGAATATATGCTTAAAAAGGCTTGTGTTTTTTGGCTTTCTATACGTTCTTTAGATTTAAAGCAAAGCTCTGACTGTACCCCATAACTGCTGCTTGGTGTCATTGTATTATCGTGCTATTTGGTTTAGCTATGACGCAATAAATCGCTATGCCGTGCAATGATTTCACAATAATAAAAAATACGAAAAGCTGTTGATACATCTTTTAAAGCTCTTAACCATGTTTTGAAAGTAGGATTTGCTTCCAAGTTTTTCCGCTCTTTGCAAACGATTATGTATCTATTTCAAAATAGCAAAAAGTACCAAAGAAATACCCGAAACGTACCCATATATCATCACTGAGAAAAACACTTGTTTTTAAAACATTTTCTCAATCACTGTAAGGGATGCTCATCTTCACAACTCTAAATTCTTAATTCTTAACCTTTTTCTTTGTTCTACCTGCTGCCGAATCATGAGAAACAAAGAGTTCCTCTTCTACTTTTCTAAAATATTTAGCACCCCACCATGGTTTTTATCACTTATTATGAAATATATTTTTTCGTTCTGGTCACGTTTATCCTTTTTTGTTTTTGTTGGTGTGTTTTTAGCCCAGACAATTAAACAATAAAAATAAAATTTCCTAAAGACGTGATGTCCTTTATTTGGTTTACGAACACACCCAAAAATAGGAAAAAAAATCTCAGCTTATGCAACTGCGAACTTCAAACATGTTGTAGGACAGGCATGGTAAGTTGTGTACTTTCTTAAATGCCATAATTAAATTTGGCCAGTCCTAAATAAAGAAAAATTGGTTATAAATTGAGGCTATAAGATTTGCAAACGGGTTCTTTAAGGAGGGAATTGTTTGAGCTGGGAATAATGATAATTGTAACCATTCCTTTACCATGAGTGATAAGTATTTTGATTCCTTAACCCCAGAGTTGCATTTTTTTGGCACAGTAGCTGATATACATTCCTAAACCAGGGCTTTCCAGTTGCTAATACATTTCGTATTGCCATTGTTGTATTGGAATTTTTTTCCCAGCTTATTGTTTCTAGTAATTATTTAAAACCCATCAACAAAAATCCAACACCACCATTTTTCATGACTTATTACAAACTTGAGCTGTATGTTGTATGTAGACTTTATGGACAGGAGCATAAATTTTACTCTAAAAGTCCTAAATAAACTTCAAAGAATTGAAATTTACTTTTGATCCTTCCAAATATTTTCGTTGAGTCTTAACAAAATTGGCCAACGTTTTTCCAAGCCCTCAAAAAACTTTAATTAGTTGAAGGTTATAAAGGCTTTTGGTGGCTAAAAAGTATTCAATTTTACCTCTACTACGATGCCTTAAAGCTTTTCACATAATTCCAATTTAATTTAGTTATCACTATGCGTGAGTAAAAATTTTACTTGTAAAGCTTTGTCAAAACATAATGAATGTTAATCGCTATAAGAGCCCCTGATTAACAGCTGGACAAAATGCATAAGATTTTTGCATCCACAAAACCAACTCAGTGTTGGTTTCTTGTGGTTGATTTTTTCGGAAAATACAAATACTGTTGGCCTACAAGGCATCAAATATTTTTGATTTATTAGCGTATACTAGTGACTTTACTTGGGCCTTCAGAAAATAATTAAGAGGTTTAATCATAAGGCCTTATTGACAAGCTTTTCAGGTTATTTTATAGAAACAGCATTTCGCCCAAATCAATTATATTCATACTTTGTATCAACAATCAATTATCACGATACACTACAGATCTCCATACACCGTAAAGCCAGCACCATCTTTATTTTTTAAGAAATAAGGTACAATGATGTTCTACCAGCATGTAAAGGACACCAAACGGAGTATTCTTCTGGATATGATCAATATGATCGAATCCATTAAATCGAAAATATCAGCTGTTCATTGCACAAATGGATGATTGAGTTTCAAAGAAAATCTGAATAATCTAGTATTGTTCTAGAGTCAAGTTGGTATTGTTCTTCAAGGGTCAATGCATTAATAATGAATTAAAAATGGGTGGGAGAATTTGAGATGATAAATGGTCTGTCAAACGAATAACTGTCAAAAATGAGCTGAGTCATGCATTGACTTTTATTTAGTAAAAAGTTGGAACGTTACGCTCTTGAGCAAAGAATTCTAATTGTAAAAATTTACAATCAAAATGGTGTAAATTTCATTTCGTACAATTTAAGCAGCTTTTCCTTGTAATTAGGCTCCTAGTTAGACACTTCAATGCACTAAAAAGAAAAAAAAATAATAGCTGATTTTAATAATGACGAATCTGTAACGTACATGGCAACAAAACTCGGTATTAAACACAGTGTTGTATTTAGAACTAAAGGCTAAGAGGTAAATTGTATGTCAAATGATTAAATGTCAAAAATTTAACTGTCATGCCTTGACATATATTAAGCAAGAGTTTAAATTTTAAACCTAAAACGTTACTCTCTTATGCAAAGAATTTTGAATGTGAACATTTTTTTATCATAATGGTGGAGATTTTACTGTTTCACTTCATAAAATATGGGTGGTTTTTCCTCGTAATCCTCCTTGTAAAGCGGCTGTGTGTTATCTACTTGCTCAATTCAAGGCTCGCAGTATTGTTGCTGACAATTCAGCTAAAGTGGTGAGAATAAGTCTGGAACTTCAGCTCGTTGACGTTCGCAACTATTGGCAACATTTTGCATAAAAATGTTCATCTTTACGCTTATAAAATTCATATCGTTTAAGAATTAAACGCCGGACGTTTGTGAATTGGCCATTTTTTACCAAAATCATCTTTAGTGATGAGGAGGTTAATTTTCTATTATTAGTTTATGTAAGCAAAAAAAAATTTCGCATATGGAGCTCACAAAATCCATAAACATTTATCGAAAAACCGTTATAACTAATTTTATGTGGCCAGAGTTATCTAATTTTGACCTAAGTGACCTTTGGTGTTAGTAAGACCTGGAACATTAACTCGTTAACATTCGCAGCAATTGGGTATCATTGGAGAAACTCCCCCCCTGGGGGCTCATTGATATGTTTTCTCGGAATCTCACTGTCATTACATGTGTTTTCGGAGTAAAAGGGAGCCAAGTTCCCTTCAAGGCTAGCAGGAGCTAACTGGGCAATTCCACTATATTTCCATGGGAATCAATAAAGCCCCAGAGTTCAGCTATTTGTCTTTTTAGCCTTTTAGCTGTTCTCTGACTGATTATATTGTGGTTGGCCCTTCGAGAGTATCGTGGTGGTTGTAGTTTCGAGCCCCACGTTTGAGTTGTGTGGGTCGGATCATTAACAATGAACACAATGAATGGTCCAGTGAGCATGAATGCTGTTGTGCTCTTAAATTTTAATAATCTTCATGCGTTCTGGACCAGGAGTTGGATAGTCTCCAACTCTTCAGCAAGGAATTATGGCTGCAGCCTGCTCCGGTCTTTTAAAGTTGCAACTAGGAGTAACCGGAGATATACGTATCTGAGGGTCTTCTAGGGCGAGGATGACGCTACATTTCATCCACAGTGGTATGATCCACCATCTGGTTATGGCTTACACCGCTAGGTACAGATGTAAATCTTATCACGCATCACTGGAGGAACTTTGCGTAACATTTGAGATTAAGATCTTCATAATCACGCTTATAAAGTTTGAAGAAATCATATTTAGTGATGAGAAGGCTCATTGTCAATAAGGCGTTTATGTAAACAAACAAAATTGTCGCATATGGTACTCAAAAAAGTATGTATTACATCCAAAAGATATGGTTTGTTGTAAGACGGCATTATCGACCCGTATTTTTCCGAAATGGGGAAAGAAAACGCAATCACCCTGAATTTTCTGCGCTACCAAATCATGATAACTAATTTGTTTGCGGTCGCAATTGGCTGATGCTGATATAAGAGACCTTGTTTGAGATAAGTGAGTCAATCAAACAATTATTGCATGAGAAATTTCCCGGTCGAGTAATTTCTCGATTTGGCGAAGTCACTTGACTGGATTGTTTTTGTGATTTAACGCCATTTGAAAGAGCGGCTTTAGGTGAACAACCCACAAACAAGTGACGCTGTGAAAGATAAAATTCGGGGTTGCATTGGCGAAATAAATGAAGCTAAAATTTTTTAAAAAGAGCGAACGTCTGCCGATAAGCTAAAGGTGGACAGTAGCCCGACATCGAGAAGACGTGATAAGATTTACATCTGCACCTGGCCGTGGGCCTTAATCAGATGGTGGATCATTACCACTGTGGATGGTATGTAGCGCCATCCTCGCCCTAGAAGGCCTTCGGATACGTATATCCTCCGGTCACTCCTAGTAGCAACATCAAAAGCCCGGAGTAGGCCGCAGCCTTCACTTCTTGTTGAAGAGTTGGAGACTATCCAACTCCTGGCCCAGAATGCATGAAGCTTAATATAATTATGAACACGACGGCATTCATACTCACTGGATCTGGACCATTCAATGTGTTCATTGTGAATGATCCGACCCACAAACTCAAACAAGGGCCTCGAAACACACAGCCACCAAGATACTACCGAAGGGACTACCTCAATAATCAGTCAGAGAACAGCTAAATGCCTAAAGAGACAAACCGCGGAACTGTGGGGCTTTACTGATTCCCGTGGAAATATAGTGGGTTTTCCAGTTGGCTACTGCTAGCCTTGAATGGGTTGGGCTCCCTTTTACCCCCGCAAGACACAAGTCTAGATGGTTGTGTGATCCATAAAGACTTAAATGTGCCCCCAGGGGTGGGGGACGTCAAGAGAAGAGTGTGATTTAAGCAAATTTACTTTCTAATCACAAATTGGCCCACCCTGTATTTAATAGTAAGAAAAATACACCAAATATAAGACGCCAAAGAAGAATATCGAATTAGAATTAATAAATAACAACAATAAGTATTGAAATTTTAAAGTTAAAAAAAATAAAAAATTACTGATTCTACGAGCTTTTTACAATTAAGAAAAACTATCTGTTATGCGACCGGACGATGGTAAGGCTATCCCTCCTTCTCAGCCGAGTATATGCACCAAAATCAAGGATATTTCGTGTCAGAGGATTTGGATGGTGGTCAAGTTTGTTTATGTAGCTGCAGTAATAGTACAAAGGATTTTATTCTGGCGTATTTGAATTTTTTCAATATTCGATAGCGTGGAACCATATCGGCTTTAGAATCGCATTGTAGAGTAAGAGTTTGCAATCCAACTTTAATTTGGAATTTCTGCCCATAAGCTAATTAATTTGCGCAGCTTTTAGTTTCAACTGCGTTAGTTTTGCATTAATATGAGAGTTTCAAGTAAGTTATCTGTCGGTCTAATTGACTTCAGTGCTTTGAGGTATTATTTTATTATATATTCTGATAATGGAGCACGTTTGCTTGCGTTTAGTAAATGTAACATGACTACATTTTTGCTCATTAGCACTGATTTTCCATACTCTTAAGCACTCTTTTCTAATTTGAAAATGTGTTCTTGCAAATGTCGTAATGCCATTTGATGGTTTTCATGAATGTTTAGAAATACTGTGTCGTCTGAAAAAGTTGACGTGTGTGTGTTGCAGTCAGTTGCCATAAATCAGATGCTTAGATCAAGAACAAAGTAGGCCCCAGAATACTGCCCTGGGTAACTCCTGCTTTAATTGGCTGAACTGGGCTTTTAAAATCACCTTCTCTAATGATGAATTTTCGACCATATGGAAATAGCTTTCCAAAAGATTATTAATATCCAAAGGAAAATTTAATTTCAACTTGCATTAAACCGTCGCGCCAAACCTTGTCGAAAGCTTGAGAAACGTCTATAAAAAGCGCTTAGCAATATTTCCTATCTTCAAACGATTTTCTGATGACAGAAATTAATTAATAAGAATTAAGAAATGAATCATATAATTAAAATGGCATACAAACTTCCAGCCCTGTAATATATTCTCTACTCATTTTTTAGTTCTCTTTTCTCTCTCTCTCTCTCTCTTTCTTTTATTTTCCTCAAACTAATTTCTCTCTATAGTTTTGATTTATGTTTGCATAAGAATTTACAAGACGACAGCACCGGCATTTTTTTTGTTAAACAATTTAGTTGCTTCAAACACGTCGTGGTTGTCGGAGGTTTTTTTAAAGTGTTGTATGTTGTTTTCTGTTCGATTTTAATGCATTAAAACGTATTTTTTTTATTTGAAATTAGTAGAACGCCTTGAAATTGTGGTTCAATTAAATAACTTATTTTGGCATATTTTTTTGCTTAATTATCGAATAACTCCAAAAAATACAAAATTTCACATCACAAGCTTAAGTACGTGTTAAATAATTATGGTGAAAGAAATAAATAATTTATTTAAATTTATTACATATTTTTTTTTCTTATTAGAAAAATTGTTGATTAACAGCTTTTTTGTTGTAATTTATGTTTTATAAGGCTTCTTTGTAAATAAGACCAACAACAACAAACAAAAAAAAAAGCATTAACCGGTTTAAAATTGTTTAATTAAAAAAAAAGCAACAACAAATAAATTATTAACAATAAAAAATTTCTATGAAACGGAAGCATTTTTGTGACAAATATTTTTTTAAAATTATTTTCTTTTAATATTTAGCCTGGTTTTGCACTACAACATTGTTTAGGCGTTTTTTTTTTTTGTTAACAATAAGAGGCGGCAAAATTGGTTTCAAAAAAAGTTGTACAGAAATTTGAGCATTTTGTTTGAATGTTTAAGGCCGCCGCTGATGTTTAGATAGTTTTGCGGTCATGCGAGACTATTTGGAACAAATAAAATGACAGCTGTGAAAAGTGGCAAGAAGTTTGTTTTTTAATTATGACAACACCAACAGCATGATAATTTTGACATTTAGTTTTTTGACGTCTTCGTAGCATGGATGCAGTGGCAATTATTACAATGACTTCAATTTCGCACAAAAATCGCCATAAAATAATTAAAATCCACTATGAAATTAGTGGTGGTTCTGGTTACGTGAAATTCCTGATATATTCGGGCAACATAACCGTCCTTCTGAGACCGCTATTTAAAACTTGGGTGTTTAATTTGACTCAAAACCAACGCGTATTCGACCAGTTCGTTCAACTTAAAAGAGCGCAGCCAGAGAGCCACAGTATTCAAGCAAATCCAAATTTATCAATTCCTCGTCGTTCCCAACAATTGGGGTTATTCAAAACCCCTACATGTCGAATTTGGCATAAGGATTTAACTTTGAAGCCTCACAAGATTCAACTGGTGCAGGAATTGAAACCGACCGGCCATTCACATCGCCATAGATTCGCTCAATTCATTCATGAACAACCGGCTGGTTTTTCTAAAAAAAAAAGTCAGTTTTTTCTGACGAAGCCCATTTTCACTTGTCAGCGTATGGCAACATGCAAAATTGCCGAATTTGGATTTCCGAAAATACTAGAGCGGATCATTGAGAAGCCTTTGCATGCTTAACATGTCCTTGTGTGGTGGCTGTGTGGTCTGATGGCGTGATTGGAGGCTGGAAATGCGATAACGGTCAGTGGATCACGCTACCGCGAGACGCGGTATCACGTCTTCATTTAATTTAACTACAGGACAGTCACAATTTTTAAACGTAAAAGTGATTTGGGTGGATTTTTCCAGGAATTGAAGCCGACCGACCATTCACATCGCCATAGATTCGCTCAATTCAACCCGCTGGTTTTTCTGGAAAAATAATTTTTTCCGAAGAAGCACATTTTCCACTTGTCAGGGTATTTTCGTGATAAGATTTACATCTGCACCTGGCCGTAAGCCTTGATCAGATGGTGGTCAAACCACTGTGCATGAAAAGCAACGTCATTTACGCCCTAGGAAGCCGAGGACTAATTCCAGCAACGGATCTTTCCCAGTTGCAATTATAACGGTTCCAAAGCAGGGTTGCAAACCACTACTCCGTGCTGAAGACCTGGAGACTATCCAACTCCTGGTCCATGGCTAGCATGCTCGCTGGATCATTCACCCGTTGCTGTTATTAAAGGAGAGAAGATCCTGGCCCACATAATCATTGCATTGCTGCATTTTTTGGGCTTAGAGCGATTATTAAGAAGCCTTTGCATGGTGCGCTGTATGGTTTGAAGGCGTGATTGGTTTTGAAGATGACATTTTCGTTTTGAAGATGAGGCTGGGAATACGGTAACGGTCAATGGATCACACTATCGCCAAATACTAACAACTCAGTTTTAGCCTATTATTAACGACGTGGATATCAGTGACATGTGGTTTCAAATAGCAATCTTATTTTAAGCTTCATTTGCACAATTTGAAAGCGTTGTTCAGGGGTCGTCATACTCTTTATTTTGCAATGCCAAAATCAAATGCTTAACTTAAATCACTTGACAACTGACAAAATGGCCGCCAGTTTAAAAAGTTTTTATAACTTAAATTATTATAGCTCTATAAAAACACCCTATATATAAACGATATACTGGCCTAATTTGAACCTAAAGAGACCTACAAGAAAAATTTAAAGATTATAATGAAAGCAACTTCAATAAGTTTATAAAATTTTACAACAATAAATCATTTCTGCTTAAACACACACACACACATAAAAAAAATTTTGTTGTTGGAGAATATGTTTGATGGGCTCATATCCAGACGTACATTAAAAGAAGTATATAAGAAAGAAAAAACGAAACAAAGTTGCAAGATTTATTTTAAAGTATAATAATCTAGACGATTTTTCTCGTCTATAAAATGAAATTGCAGCTATGTGCAATATGATATCAAGGAAGATATTCAATGGAGAAATTATTAGTGCATAAGTGTTAGAGAGTAGGTTAGCAACGAAATTATACAAAACTGAGCAAAGAAAAGGACTTCAAAGAAAACATCTGATGACGTATTTTATTTTAAAATTAGAAGAGTTCAAATGAATGGCAACAGTTGTTTTTCAAACTGCATAGTTTTGGTGGGAAAATTACCAACTAAATTGATTCAAGTAGTGCCTGCTTATGATAGCTACGCACTGCTATTTAAAGTGTGACCTAAGCAAAACCACAAAAAATATTCAGCGAATTATCTTAAATTTTTTTTTAATATGATAGAAAGATCTATGACAATAATGTGGGAAACAAACTATCAGCCAAATACCTGCCATGGCCTCGGTACGCATGGTCCACATTTTCAAATCTCTGATACATAATTGAGGTTAAGTGTCGTTAACGTGCTGAATTATTTTAGCCCTTAGGTCTTGAATTGTTCTTGGCTTGTTGACATACATGTTTTTTTCTAGTGGTAACCCTGAAACATAACTATCATTAAAGGATTTAGAACTAAAAAAATAATAGTCTGTTAGTGATCGAACAATTCTTCTTATAGCCCTCGTATCTTACTATTTGTCACGCTTAAATAACTTTGAAAGTGTAATTTTTGTTATTTTGCCTTAAATTTAATTTTGCTAAACATTCTCGGTATTAAACAATTTTCAAATTTTTCACAATTTAATGTGAAAACACTTTTGTTTGTAAAATTAAAACAAAAAAAAAAACAAAGTGATTTCATTCACGTGATTATTAAACAGGGAGAGGGATTAACAGAAGAAACAAACAAGTGCTTTTGTATTCAGTTTAAAAAAATAATAACTTTCTTCTTTAACCGTTTTTTTTATTTGTTTATTATTAAATTTTGTGTTTTTTTATGTTTAAGTTAAAATTATTTTTAACTTTCATTGTAAAAACTTAAATTAAGAAATTATATTTAATAATAAAAATAAACTGTGAAAAATGCTTGCACTACATAATGAAACAATAACAAGAAATCAACAACAAAATTAAATTAATTAAATTTAAAAAAAAATATATTTAATATGAATTCCGCCAGTCAAGTTATTAAACGATTGATATTATAAATTTTATTCGTTCATAACCTAAAAAAGTACAACGAAATTAAAAAATCACTTAAATCTAAAATTACCAAAGTAACGATTTAAGAAAAATATTTCCTAACATAAACCCTAATATTCTTGATAAAGTATCAAGCATATTTTAGTAATGGTTTTAAAATTTTTGACTAGAAAAAAACGCCATTTTTATTTAGAAAAAAATCACTAAGTTGACCACACTGATTTTTTTTTAAATGAAAATACATTTTTAAAAAGTTATATATTAATATAAATACAAAAAAATTAGGCAAAGAAAATATTTACTAAAATTATTTAAAGAGGCAACACTAAAACCAAAAATTAAGCCTACAAAAATTTTTTTTTAGAAATAAAAACGCTTAATTAAGTTTCAATATCTTGGTCATGGTTATAACATTTGTAATAAAATCAATAAACAAATAAATATAAATAAAAATCGCAAATTTTTTCGAAACAAAAATTGCTAACTTAGCCACACTAAAATTTTTAAAGGTAAATTTTTATGGTAAAAAATTAAAAAAAGATTAAAAAATTTATAAAAAATATAAAAATGTATAAAAAATATACAAAATATAAAAATTGCCGTAAAAATACTTCCAACAAAATATCTAAAGTTGTCCCCTAGAAGTGGAATTGAAAATTAAAAAAAATGTTTAAAAAATACGAAAAGGAAATATCTACAAAAAATAACATATTTTTGAAACATAAGTAAAATTTAAATAAAAACGTTAAAAATAAATAAAAACTCTAAACGTGAAAATAATAAAATAGCAGTTTTGTTACTTCATTTATTTTGTTTAATGCCGAAAAATAAAAGTTTAAAAAACATTTTAAAACACTTAAAGAAATAATAACATTAAATTCCAAAATCGCTGCTGTGGTCTTACTAATTAAAGTTTTTTACACATATTTTAAAAGTTTAAATTAAACAAAGATGTTTTATTTGCAAAAAACAAAAGCTAAAAAAAAATTAATTAAATAAATAAACTAAAAACAAACCTGTATAATGCTAGAAAATAATAATGGCGTTTAAAATCGGCAAAATAACAATTTTTACTTTAAATAATTTTTTAATATTAAATAATTTTATATATGTACTCATATAAATAATACATACCTTAATCATAACAAAGCAAAATCAAAGAATTAAAAAAGAACTTAAAAAAAAACTAAAAATCGCTTTAGTGGCCACTCTATTTAAAAATGTTAATAGTTAAAAGAATAAATTAGTTAAACCATACCCATAAAGATAATTTAAAAATTAAAAACAAACAAAAATTTAAAAAGTTGCTGCAAAAGTTATAAATAATTTAATTTAAAAACAAAAAAAAAACGTCAAAAACCAAAAATCGCTAAAGTGGCAAAAAAAATTTTCTAAAATATTTTAATGCAAAAAAACTTGAATCCTTAACTGTGGAATAATAAGAAAAATCAAATTTTTTTAACAGAATTCAAAATGTAATGAACATTTTTAAATGCTTGATTGACCATATTGAATATAAATTTTTTAAAAATATTTTTAGTAATAAATAAGTTTATCTTAAAATGATAGAAGCAAATAATCACAAAGGAAAAAAAAATTAAACCAAATTTTTTTTCACTATGATTCACAAAAAAATAACACAATGTAAGGAAAAGTTTTAATCGCTGGATTGGCCATACTGAAAATACATTTCCTGAAAAAATATTTTAAATTAAATAAGTTTATTTTTAAATAGAAAAAAAATATCAAGAGGTATAAAACTTTCATAATAAAAATCGCTAAATTGACAACACTTGTTGGAAATTTTCTAAAATTTTTTGAGACAAAAAACGTTTAATACTTATGGAATAATAAAAAATAAATAATCACAAATAAAAAACAATCAGTTTTAATCGCCAGATTGACCATATTGAATATAATTTTTTTTGGAAAATATTTATGAAATTAAATAAAAAAAACGTAAAATTAGATTATGTCTGAAACAAACTTGGTGATTATGTGATAGAAGCCATATTTAAATCAATATAATGCCACAAGATTATCTTTATCTTAAAACTATGCAGTTTGTAAAAGACACGATAGATTATTTCGTTTACTTTTTTTATTGATAATTAATTAATTTCTTTACAATTTCCAAAATTTCTCTTGAAAGTTCTATACCTCTATAAAAACACCCTTTATAAATTGAAAATTCGAAGGATTTACTTTTCAAAATCGAAGCATAGAGTAAACCGTTAATTCTAGTTGTGGTGCCCTATTTATGCTGTACACTTTATAGAAAAAGTAAAGAGTCCCTAAGGAAGCAAACTTTATCTGTATACTGTGGTAAATGGCAGGTGGTGCCAAATTCTTTGTCGCCATCATTGAAATGTCACACTGGATGCATAAAAGATAAATATAAAAAATTAAATTAAACCGTCTCCTTTTTTTGCGGTGAATTAAGAATCTTTTTCCAGCAGTGTTAGAAAAAAAAAACATTGGCCGATTTTCGAGGTATGTATATCATACGTAGTCCAGTCGTAGCCGAGTCATAATACAGTCGTTTTCCAGTTGAAATGTAGTCGTAGTCTAATCACATTTTCCTTATTGTCTAGCTATACTCTAGATATGGGTGTGGAATCAAAACCATATCTAATAATAGTCTAGCCATAGTCTCTCCATAATCCAGTTTATAGTGTAAGCTTTCCAGTCATAATGTACGCTTTGATATGTACGAGTATAATTGCATAGTTCAGTAATATTCCTCTTATCGACAAGCCGTAAACCACATTCTGGTAATAGTCTTTTCGTATTTATTGTCTTTTATTGTCTGAAATATTTTAATTATTGAGTTCACTAAAGTACGCTAAAAACAAAGATCAGTACGTTGTAGTTGCGAACATTTTTTGTTTAAGTTTTAAAAGAAAGTAATTATCAGCAAAAAAACGTAAACGAAATGACCTATTGTGTCTTTTACAAACTGCATAGTTTTCTAAGAAATCTTACACACACAAGACAATAACAACTTGCTTATTATAAATTCCAGGAAAGAAACTAAACAAAATAAAACCAAAAACAGAACACTGAAGACGGCATATAGCCGAAACCGGTATGTTCACAAACCAAATTTGACGCGGGTTGACGTAAAATCATATCCAAATAAAACCAAAAACAAGTAACACAAAATAAAAGCCAAACAGGCGCCTATACTGAAGGCTGATATAATAACAGCAATGTTGTTGATGATGTTAAACTAGAATATTCTTGTATATCCGACAGTCGCCTAAAACAGATCACATAAAAAGGTTTTTCAACAAGAAGTTTGTTTTCTAAAACAAAAAACAACAAGTTTAGATTAAAATAATTTAAATTTTTATTGCACTACGAAGAGAAAAGTTCGGAAATTATAAACGAAAAATGATATCGATTTGATGTCGATTCTTTCATCAAAGTTTTTAATCACTTTTTGGCAAAATGGCGATCCTATTTCGTTAATCACATTAAGAATTTTGAGTTTTAAGGCTGAAGTCGTTTCGATTGGCTCCGTATAGACACTCTGTCCTTAACATTAGCCACACAAAAAATAATCCAGTGGTGTTAAATCAAACAAACTTCTTGTTGAAAAACCCGATATAAGCACCAACTGCTGGGCAAATGAGATGAATTCAAGTTAAAACATCGTTGAGTAAATAATAAAACATCTTTCAGGTGTTAAAGTTGTGAAGTTACCACATTGTGTTTATTATGTGTGTATTTGAAGTGTTTAATCGTGTAATTTAATTAAAAAACTCTAGAGTATAGTGTTATTATTTTGCAGTAAAAGAACTTAATATAAGAAAATGATTATTAAGTAGAATAAAGGTAACATTATTTGAGTGTTTGTGTTCATTAGTTAAGGATTGTTGTGTACGGTATTTTCTTTGCGTACACACATACACAAAACGCTAAATTAAATTTTTGTGCATTTCGTATTTCTTCGGGATAAATGTGTTTGTGTACTGATCTAAAAAACTAAAGTAAATAATAGTAGCAGAACGTAGCGAATACTATTTTTAACTCACCACAGCTATTTAGCAACTAGGCGGGTGGAAAATTTTGTGTGTCACTATTGAAATGGCCACTGTTCGTAGATTGCAAACTCGTTCAGTGTCAACAATCTCTATCTAATATCTACGCATTTCGATAGAAAAAGAAATGACTTAAACAAAGAAGAATTTTAATGTTTTATATTTTTTTTTATAAATTATCAACGTTATTTTAATAACAAATATTGATTAAGAATATTATCTTTGTGGTATTTCAAAATATTTCTTCAAGTGCTTTTTTAAATGTTGTTGTTGTTGTTGTTTTGTAAGGCAAAATTATTTTGTAAATGTTTTTAGCTTGAGTTTTATTATAAACAAGAAAAATATATAAAAATTTATATATTTTTTTAACTTTCTTTTTTAACTTAACTATTAAAAATAAAAAATAAAAATTCAAGTTTTAATAAAAGTGTAGATTAGCGACTCGCTATTTTAAACACTTGCTAATGTGGCTTTGTGCTGCGCTAATTAGGCCAGCAGTGTGGGTTTGAGAAATTACAAAATAAGAAATTGTTACAGTTAAATGGTTTTTTATTTTATTTTGTTGTTGTTAATGTTGTTGTTTTTTGTTAAAAAATATTTCAATAACCGAAAAATTTTTAAGTTATTTTTTCGCGCAAAGAAACCAAATTTTTAATGAATTCTTCTACGAGTTGGATTTTGTAAGAACACAAACGAAAACCTGTCCCCTAAAAATCTTTAAATAAAGTGAATGGACACATATCCAATTCCTTTACACAATGGCGGAAAGACTGGCTCGGGTCTTTCTAGATGCTCTAGACTCACTCTACAGCAGCAGTGACTTCTTTTCTACCTACTGTACGATGTCTCTGTAGATTTATAATTTGTTATTTACAGTAAAAAGTTGTACGAATACGTTTTAGTGTGGGTAAAATGAACGTACTGAACGACACAACCGTCCCTTTTTTGAAATAATTATGGGGTCAGTATATTCATTGTGAAATGCCAAACCGAACTAAACATAAATCACTTAACTAACAGCTTACAATATGGCCGAGAATTAAAAAAACTGTTGCCAACTTAAAGTTTTTTTATATTTCAAAGTTAGAAATAAAAAAAAGAAGATTAAAAATTTAAAAGTGACAAAAGAAAAAAAACGCTAAATTGACAACACTGCTAAATTTTTAGCTTTTTTTTTTTTTTTATATACATTTATTTATTTATTGAATCTTCAAATATGAACTAACAATAAGTATACAAATTTTAATATTAAAAATTTATTTGAAGCTAGCCAATGCTAGACAACAAAGAAATTTCTTGATAAGATTTTACATCTGCACCTTGCCGTGTGGGCCAGTATCAGATGGTCGATCATGAACACTGTAGATGAAATGTAGCGTCATCCTCGCCCTAGAAGGCCTTCGCGTACGTATATCCTCCAGTCACTCCTAGTTGCAACTTCAAGAGCTCGAAGCAAGCCACAGCCTTCACTCCTTGCGGAAGAGTTGGAGAATATGCAAGTCCTGGTCCAGAACGCATGAAGCTTAATATAATTAAGAACACGACGGCATTCATACTCACTGGACCTGGACTATTCATTGTGTTCATTGTGAATGATCTGACCCACAAACTCAAACGAGGGCCTCTAAACACACAGCCACCACGATACTCCCGAAGGGCCTACCTCAATAAACAGTCAGAGAATAGCTAAATGCCTAAAGAGACAAATAGCGGAACTCTAGGGCTTTACTGATTCCCGTGGAATATAGTGAATTGACCAGTTGGCTCCTACTAGTCTAAGGGGACTGGGCTCACTTTTACCCCCGCAAGACATAAGTCTAGATGGTTGTGTGATTCATAAAGACTTATAGTGTGCCCCCGGGGGGTAGACAGCAAAGTAATGTTTCAACGGGTGCTAAATATGCAAAGTCATCTATATTGTGCTCAGATGATAGCAAGGGTATCCCTTCTTTTCAACCGAGTATGGTCGTCAAAATTTATTTCAAGTTTGTCGATATACTTTATCACGATCCTGGCGAATTCTGCTCTTACCAGCAAGGGCACGCTCGTGAATACGGGAGTTTTTAATATACCATGGAGCTGCTGTAATCATACGGAGATTAAATTTTAAAATATTTGATGCCGAGGCTGTATCCCATAATTAAATTCCATAACACCAGATTTGTTTTAGAATCGCTCTGTACAAAAAAAGTTTGCACTCCAATTTCAGAGTAAAATTTCTGCCGATAAGCTAATTCAGTTGCACTGCTTTTAGTTTCATCTAAGTCAGTTTTGCATCAATATGAAGACTTCCACGTAAGCCGGCAATCAAGGTAAATGCCAAGGTACTTGACTTCATTGTGCTGCGGAATTACTTGATTGTTGATCTTGATTAGCAAGCATGTTTCCCGGCGCAATGTATTTCTGCTCATTTACTTTGATTCTCCAGAGTTTTAGCCATTTCTCTAAATTTTTCATATGTTTCTGTAAATTTCGCGAGGCTAATGGATGATTTTCATGGACGCTAAGAAATGCAGTATCATCTGCCAAAGTTGAAGTGTGGATTTGTGATCCTATTGCCATGTCACACGCATAAATTAAATACAAGGTAGGACCCAGTATGTATACTGGAATCCTGCTTTCATTTGCTGAGAGAGGCTTGTGAAGTCTCCCTCTCTAATGATAAATTGGCGACCAGATAAGTAACTTTTCAAAAGTTTGTCAATGTTTGTAGATAAATTTAGCTTTAATTTGTAAAGTAAGCCGTAGCATCACACTTTGTTCAATGATGCTGTGCTGTGTGTTTTAAAACCGAATTGAATGTTGGGGATACATCCTATATCATTTAGTACGGAAGACAACTTTATCATCAGCCTTTTTTCGAACAATTTAAAATCGTCGACAGTAAACTTACTGGCCTATAGGAGCAGTTTATATAAAAATATTCAAAAAATTGCAATTTACTAAAATTTCGTGAATAATTCAAAGTTTATCCTAAACTAAAGTAAAAATCCCCTCAAGAAAAATGCAATCACTGAAAATTTTTTTCGGGAAAAATGTGTTTGTGTACAGAACACTAGCAGAACGTAACTCATGTTGTTGATGCAACACAATTGAAAAACAAACTTCTTGTTGAAAAACCCTGATATCAGAAATATGTAACTTATTTATTGTGTATTCAAGTTGAGAATTAATTCTTTATAATCTTTACGAGTCTAGAATAGCATTCACTAACAAATTAGTAGTTGGGCCATCTGAGTGACATGAAATAGAATGAGGTAAATTTTTTTTTAAATGGAATTTTTTAAAAACATTTAAAAAAAAGTGAAGACTTTGCAGTAAAAGGAAATTTTATCTAACCTTACAACTTATAGATACCGTGAAATAACTCCCAATGAAATAAGTCCCAACAAAAATGAAATAACTCCAATACAAATTATATTTGCATCCGGGCTTTGTTTAACTGTTTTAACATCTGAGGGTAAAATAGGTAACTACCGATGAAAGAGGTCGTTAACTTTGATATTATAGCATATATCATAGATATTTGGCTATATAACTAATAAAGGGTCCGCCAAATAACTTTTTTTTGTTTTTGTTTTAAATGCTTTAAACAAAACTACTGAATATTTTCTAAAATTTCTTTTTTTATTTAAAAGTGCAATCCTTCCGATTAATAATGGAAAATAATTTCATTCAAATGGCTGCCTTGGCCATGCAGTAGCCTATACGGTCGGTTCAATTTTTAGGCACATTATCGATTGTGTGCAGCTGTATTTCACCAATGGCTTCACGAATATTGTCCTTTAAAGCGTCAATTGTCTCTGGCTGGTCGGCGTAACACTTATCTTTGACGGCACCCCATAATAGTCCAACGGTGTCAAATCGCAGCTCCGAGGTGGCCAAACGATTTCCACTCTGCGGCTGATAATGCAATCTTCAAAAATAGGACGCAAAACGTCGAGTGTAGCTTCGGCTGTGTGGCACGTAGCGCTGTCTAGTTGAAACCAAATGTTGCCAATATCCTCCTCTTCAATTTTTGTGAACAAAAATTCGTTTAACAAGGCCCGATAACGAGCGCCATTGACTGTAACGGCCACTCCTTGCTCATTTTCAAAGAAAAATGGCCCAATTATGCCTCTGGACCAAAATCCGCACCAAACAGTGACTCGTTTTGGGTGCGTCGGCTTTTCAATGTATGCGTGCGGGTTTTCTGTGCTCCAAATGCGACAATTTTGCTTGTTTACTTACCCGCTAAAATCAAAATGAGCTTAATCTGAAAAGATAATTTTTTTTTTTGCAAAATCGGCATCTTCTGTAAGTCGGTCGCAGGCCCACTTAGCGAAGCGAAAACGCATTGGATGGTCACTTGACTTCAACTCCTGAACCAATTGGACTTTGTATGCCGTCATACCAAGTTCTTTATGCAAAATTCGTCTCAATGATTTCTGAAATGTTCAATTGTTGAGAACGACGGTGAATTGATGTTGATAGCACTTCACGCACAGTTTCTGCCACAGCAGCAATATTCTCGGGTGTACGCACTGTTTTTGCTTTTCACGCTTTGGTTTATCGATGCGGGTGCCAGTTTCTTTCACCTATTTTCACAAGATAACGAACATACAGAGCTGACGATGCTTCTCTTCTTCCAAAATCTGTATGCAATTTTCGCACACACTTATTCTGCAACATTACCATGATTTTCAAACTAATGTCGCAATATATCCCAGCGTTGTTCAAGCGTATACACAACCATATTCGTTTAGCGAAAGGATAAAACTAATTATCTGTCAAATCAAACATGAGCCAAGTGTTACCATTCACGAAATAAGCAATAGTTGATGTGTGATTTGTTTTACATCTGCACCGACTAAATAGTCATAATCAGATGGTAGTTAAACCACTTAGTTGATTGGACACCAACTACGCCCTAGAAGGCCTTCAGATACATATATCCTCCAGTCACTTCTAGTAGCAATTTAGAAAGTCCGGAGTAGGCCGTGCCCTCACTCCTTGCTGAGGAGTTGGA
Source organism: Trichopoda pennipes (assembly GCA_030448955.1). Taxonomy (NCBI): domain Eukaryota; kingdom Metazoa; phylum Arthropoda; class Insecta; order Diptera; family Tachinidae; genus Trichopoda; species Trichopoda pennipes. The sequence goes on along the minus strand of JASKUP010000175.1, from coordinate 11,595,990 downwards.
GACTTTCCAACTCCTGGTCCAGAACGCATGAAGCTCTTATTTATCAAGAACACGCCAGCATTCATGCTCACTGGACCTGAACCATTCATTGTGTTAATTTGAATGGTCCGACCCACAAACTCTCACGAGGGTCCGAAACCACAACCACCACGATACTCCCATATAGGGGCCAACCTCAATAACCAGTCAGAGCACATTTTTGTCTAAAGAGAGCAAATATTGTACTCTGGGGCAACTGATTTCCCGTGGAAATATGTGGATTGTCCAGATGACTCCTACTAGTCTTTGAGGGGCCTGGGCTCCCTTTTACCCCGAAAGTCACAAATCTAAATGGAATAGTAGGTTCCAAAAAGACCATCATGTGCCCCCGGGGGGAAGCAATAGTTGATGGCGGACCATTTATTTTCTTAGTGAAGCCGGTGTTTTATATACCATGTATATACAGAGATCATTAAGCCATCCCGGTGTGCGTAGCCAGCCTTAGGCCAGATGAAAGGGTTAAACTCTATAGTATAAGAAATAGTGTGATTCGTTTTACATCCGCACCTGGCTATGTAGCCTTAATCAGATAGTGGACAAACCACTACTGTATAATTTGGAACGTCATACAGGCGTCCTAGGAAGCCGAAGACATAATTCTAAGCAACAGAACCACCTAGTTGCAACTTTAATGATTCCAGGGCAGGGCTGCAAACCATTACACCTTGCTAAAGAGTTGGAGACTTTCCTGCTCCTGTCCAGAACACATGTCTAACATGCTCACTGGACTGGATCATTCACTTTGCATGTCATTATCAGTGAGATGATCCTGGCCGCCATAATAACCATTATACTGTTATGGATCCGCGAAACCACAACCACCACGATACTCCCATATAGGGGCCAATCTCAATGATCCGTCAGAGAACTATTAAATGCCTAAATAATGAACTCTGCGGGTCACTGATCCCCGTGGAAATAAAGTAGAGCTTCCAGTTGACTTCCTGCCTGTCTTCAGGGGACTGGTATAACAAACACCGCCAGTGTTCGGAATACCATAGAAGAGAAAATCTTTCAGTCCGGCCGAAGGTTACCCCCTGGGGGCACATTATCGGTCTTTGTGTAGAGTGACTATTTAGACCTGTACAACTGAGGGAAAAAGGGAGCCCAGTCCCCTGAAGTCAGCAGGGGTACAACTGGAAGCTCCACGTTATTTCCACGGAAATCAGTAAGCCTCAGAGTTCCGTTATTTGTCTCTTTAGAGATTTAACTGTTCTCTGGCTGATTATTGAGGTTGGTCCCTTTATGGGAGTATCGTGGTGGTTGTGGTTTCGCGGCCCCATAACAGACAGGTCAATTTTTATATGGTGGCCGGGTTCATTTCACCTTTAATAACACCTACCAGGTGAAATGTTCCCAGATCCAGTGAGCATGCTAGACATGTGTTATGGACAGGAGTTGCAACTAGGAAAGACCTGTTGCATAGAATTATAGCTTCGGCTTCCTAGGACGATTATGATTAGTGGTTCGACCACCATCTGATTAAGGCTCCATAGCCAGGCGTAGATGTAAATCTTATCACGTAGTCCGGCCGAAGGTCGTTTATACAAAAAAAAAAATTGTAAGCGAAACCGATGCTCAATGGAGGAGAAATGAAATTTAATTTTGGGACAGTTATATCAACCGTTATAATAATAATAAAAATGAAATAATTCCAAATTATGAAAAAAAAAATAAAATAACTTTCTAACAAAATTCAGTTAGGAGTTATTAGAATATTATGAAATAATCTGCAAAGAATTGGGAGTTATTTCATTATGAAATAACTTCCAATTTGTATGGGATTTTTTAATTTTTTTTTTGGGAGTTATTTCATATTTTGTTGGGAGTTACTTTATTTTCTATGATTCGCTTAATTTCTTTTACAATTTAATAATTTTTTTTGTTTTCTATCCTCCGCTGGTGGTGGGTGGGGTGGTTTCCATTGTCATTTTATTACAGATTTTATTGTGGTCTTCTGTTTGATGTCATCCATCTACCACAAATTTCTATTTGTGCGTTTTCTTTTGCTCTGTCTGTTTTCTTTTCATTTTTGTTGCTCAAGCCATTTACCATTTCAGCTCTGTTAACGTTTTTTTCTTAACGGTATTAATGTTTTCTTTAAGCATTTGCAACAACAATAAGTTTTTTTTAAGTTGTTCATCAATTCCTCTTCAGCATTGTTGTTCATGTTTTGGTTTCTTTGTTGTTATTGCTGTTGTTGTTGTTGTTTATTTTCTTAATGATCTTTTTATGACATTTGTTATTAAACACCAATAAAAAAAAGGCAAAAATGAATAAAAAAATGCACTTTTCTTACATGAAAAAAAAAGCAAAGCCAAAAAATATTTATTTTCTCAGATGAACAGAACACAGTTACAGATTTGAAATGTTAATGGAACATTTGCTTTTGTTTTTGCTTTTGTTGAAATTTACGAAATTTAACATAAAGATTTGCAGGCCACCATATTTTCGGTGCATGTATGTGGAAACATGACACCTTGTAAAAATAACTCTGAATATTTCTGCAAAATTTAAAGAAAATTATTTAAAAATAAAAAACAAAAATATATAATTTCTTCAAAACTTATAAAAGAATTCGAAAACTCACTTTTAATGGTTTTATGCAAACATCGAGCACGGACAAAATAACGTAAAAAATGACACAAATATAAGCCACGATAAAGCTAATGAATATTAAAATCAAAAACCATATTATTCCATTCAGTATATTCGCCATCGTTTGACTTTTAAAAACAAAATTATAAAATCTTATAAAATAAATAGTTCAAACACAAACACACACACACACAGAGAGAATTAAATGCCTTTGACATTAATTGACATATTTCTCTTACCAAAAAAAAACAAAGGGTTCTAAAATTTACTTTCTTAATTCAGATTTTATTTTTCTCATAAAGTTTGGAAATTTGTTTGGGTTCTTTTAAAATTATATATTTTTTTAGTACTCAAACAGAGAATAAAAAATTCTTTTTTTTTTAATTTTATTAATTTAATTATATTATATAACGATTTAGTGTTGCCCATCACTCGTTTGATTTTTAACGTTTATTTTATATTTGAATTTGCCGATTTTCTGCTGTACTGGCTTATGAAAATTCTCATTTAATCAATTTGGTTTGAGATATCAGATTTTGCAACAAGAAGTTTGTTTTTTCAATGATGGGCAACACCAACAACATGATAGTTTTGACATTTAGTTTTTTGACGTATTCGTAGTAGATGCATTTGGCAATTAATATAATTAATTAAATTTCATACGAAAATCGCTTTAAAATAATTAAAATTCACTAATGAAAATGGTGGTTAGTTACATTTCGTTAAATTCGTAATATTTTCGTACAAGATAATCGTTCTTCTAAAACCGCTATTAAAAATTTTGTTGCTAAATTTAAGACGACACACTGGATACAAAATGTGCGACCGGGTCGTTCACCTGAAAGCATATGGGGGGGCTATGTTACGGACAGAGTTTTAACGAGGTCCCCATCGAATCGATTTCAGTCTTAAAACTCAAAATCCATAATGTGATTAACGAAATAGGACCGCCATTTTGTCAAAACTGACAAACTCCGATACAAAGACCTCCGGAGGGATTTTATTCCACATACGGAGTGTTCTGCTGAAAACCAAATTTTCACTGGCCAATCAACCACAAATGAATGGGCTCTCTTCGAAAATCTGTTTAAATCAGGAACAAGTTCCCTAATTTCATTAGAGCACTTACCATTGTAGTAACGATAGAACAGTGAAATGCACCCCACATTCAAATGTATCATGTCAATAAATTTTTGAAGCTTAAAGTTCTTTTGAAATAAATAACTGATAATTTGATAACAGTGCTCGGAAAGCAATAATAATGTACACGCAACGTTCTGCTAGTGTTCTGTATTGCGTTTTTTTTAAATCAGCATACAATAACACATTTTTTTTCCGACGAACAACAAAATGCACTAAAAAAAATATTGTTTAGCGTTTGTGTAAGCGAACAAAATGCTATACACAACAATTCTTAACTAATAAATACAAACACTTAAAAATTGTTACCTCTACTTCTCTTAATAAATATTTTCTTATATTAAGTTCTTTTGTTGCAAAATAATAACACAACACTCTAGAGTTTTTAAATCAAATTAGACGATTAAACACTTTAAATATACACATAATAAACGCAATGTGGTAACTTCACCACTATAACGCCTAAAAGATGCTTTGTTATTTAATCAACGAAGTGTCAACTTGAATTCATCCCAGCAGTTGGTGCTCATAGCGGGGTTTTTCAACAAGAAGTTTGTTTTTCAATTGTAGCAATGTATACGTAGTAGCTGCATTGGTAATTATTACCATGAATTCAATTTTGCACGAAAATTGCTTTCAAATAATTAAAATCCACTAAGGAAAATGGTGGTCGTTCTGTTAAAGTTACATTTCGTAAAATTCATGATATTTTCAGACAACGTAATCGTTCTTCTGTAACCGCTGTGTACATTAAATTTGAGTCGACAGGTTAAATGCAAAATGTACGAACACCAACGCGTGTTCGACCGGGTCATTCAACTGAAAACATCGCAGCCGTGAGCCACAGTGTTGAGGCTGATCAAAATTTGTCAATTCCTCGAAGTTCTCAACAATTAATGTTATTCAAAACCACCACATGGCGAATTTTGACTTTGAAGCCTTACACAAGGTTTAGCTGTTACATCGCCGTAGATTCGCTCAATTCATTCAGGAACAACCGGCTAGTTTTTCTGAAAAAAAAATCATGTTTTCAGTTATCGGGGTATGTCAGAGAACAAAATTGCCGCCTCTAGGCTTCTGAAAATCCTAAAGCCATTATTGAGAAGCCTTTCAATGCTCGACGTGTCACTGTATGGTATGCTATAAGGTCTGAAGGTGTTATTGGCTCGTTTTCTTTTGTGTTGTCGAAGATAAGGCTGGAAATGATACGAGTAAATCAATTTTGGCCTATAATTGGCGACGTGGATATCACTGACATAAGGTTTCAACAGGACGTTACCACATGTTACACAGCCAATGAAACGATCAATCAATTTATTGCAAATCAAATTTCCCGATCACATAATTTCACGACAATCATCAGACAAGTTCATGATTAATTCAGGGGTAACGTAAGGCTCCGTTTTTCTCCTACTCTTTTTTTTTTATTTTTCCAAATTCCCTTCTTTGCCAAACCTTTAACTCTTTCGCAGATGGCAGCACCATTTGTCATTCTTATTCATTTAGTAATAGACCGAACAAGATGAAGGTGAGTTCCGAAACGGCGGAACATGAATGATACGCTCAATTATGATCTTGCGGCGATCTCCGAACAGGCTCGTGCAAATTGAAACGATCTTAATGCCCGTAAGACGCAATGTTATATGCTTACGCATAGATTTGTGTTCGGAAGTCGTGCTGCAGCTGTTACTATGGACGATATAAGTATTATGGAATCGAAAGCTCTTCATGTTCTTGGCAATAAAATTCAGTGTGATGTTCTATGAACTAAAAACATTTTTCAGGTTTCTGAAGAAGCTTTCAAGTGTTTCGGTTTTTATAAAACTCCATCTGAGCTTCGCATTATTTATTTCGCCTATAGCCGATGGAATACAACCATTATGTATTGGCCGGCGCCTCAGAGTCTATTTTGGAGTTGTCAACCGCATACAGGAGAGGGCCAAAAGCTTGTATTTCACTGTTTTATCGTTACTACAATGGTAAGTGCTCTAACGATATTAGGGAACTTGTTTTTGAAACTTGCACGTTTCTGCGTTTAATCCATTTTTCGTTGAGAGCGCCAGCGAATCGAAGTACGTATTCCAGCGAAATTTCGTTTTTTTTTTTAGCAGAACCGTTCGTATGTGGAATAAACTCCCTCGAGAAGTCTTTGCTGTCACTTTCATTGTTCCCCGCCCCCCCCGGGGGCACATTATAAGTCTTTATGGATCACACAATCATCTAGAATGTGTCTTGTGGGGGTAAAAGGGAGCCCAGTCCTCTTCAAGGCTAGTAGGAGCCAACTGGACAATCCACTATATTTTCACGGGAATCAGTAAAGCCCCAGAGTTCCGCTATTTGTCTCTTAAGGCATTTAGCTGTTCTCTGTCTAATTATTGAGGTAGGCCCTTTGGGAGTATCGTGGTGGCTGTGTGTTTCGAGGCCCTCGTTTGACTTTATGGATCGGATCATTCACAATGTGCACAATGAATGGTCCAGATCCAGTGAGTATAAATGCCGTCGTGTTTTCAATTATGTTAAACTTCATGCGTTTTGGACCAAGTGTTGGATAGTCTTCAACTTTTCAGCAAGGAGTGAAGGCTGCGGCCTGCTTCGGGCTTTTGAAGTTGCAAGTAGGAGTGACCGGAGGATATACGTATCCGAAGGCCTTCTAGGGAGAAGATGACGCTACATATCATACACAGTGACAATGATTCACCATCTGATTAAGGCTTACGGCCTTACGGTGCAGATGTAAATCTTATCACGTTACTTTCAGTGTACGAAAATTCAAGTCTTTCCTCTTCTCAATAACCCTATTTTCTAGTTCTGGTACAATGCATTGCATGAGTAGGGGTCATTCCCTAAGTAGTAGTCCGAACGGAAAAAAAGTTAAGTGGCCAGCCAGATTGTGTGATTTAGCCGCCATTTTGCCAAAAAGTGATTAAAAACTCGGATAAAAGAGTCGTCGATATCAGTCAGCGTGGACATTTGCCAGATATCTACTTAATATAGGGTCCACCAAATACCTTTTTTTGTTTTTTAATGCTATAAACAAAACTACACAGTGTGGCACGTAGCGCCGTCCTGTTGAAACCAAATGTTGCCAATATCATCCGCTTAAATTTTTGTGAACAAAAATTCGTTCAACATGGCCCGATAATAATTGCCATTGACTGCAGCGGCCACTCCTGAAAAATGGCCCAATTATGCCTCTGGAAAAAACTCGCACCAAACAGTGACTCGTTTTGGGTACGTCGGCTATTCAATGTGTGCGCGCGGGTTTTCAGTGCCCCAAATGCGACAATTTTGCTTGTTTACATACCCGTCAAGATCAAAATGAGCTCCATCTAAACAGATGATTTTTTTTTGGTAAAATCGGCATCTTCTGTAAGTTGATCGCAGGCCTACTTAGCGAAGCAAAGTCGCTTGGCTTCAGCTCCTGAACCAATTGGACTTTGTATGGCGTCATACCAAGATCTTTATGCAAAATTCGTCTTAATGATGTCTCTGAAATATTCAATTGTTGAGAACGACGGTGAATTGATGTTGATGGCGATTGACGTACATTTTCTGCCACAGCAGCAATATTCTCGGGTGTACGCACTGTTTTTGGCTTTTCACGCTATGGTTTATCGAACTGGCACCCTAGTTTCTTTCACCTATTTTCACAAGATAACGAACATACAGAGCTGACGATGCTTCTCTTCTTCCAAAATCCGTATGCAATTTTCGCACACACCCATTCTGCAACATTACCATGATTTTCAAAGGAATGTCGCAATATTTCCCAGCGTTGTTCAAGCGTATACACAACCATATTCGTTCAGCGGAAGGAAAACCGTACCCAAATAAAAATAAAACTAATTATCTGTCAAATCAAACGTGAGCTAAGTGTTACCATTCATGAAGTAAGCACTAGTTGAAAAAAAAAAAACGTTAGATGGCGGACCCTTTACAATAAAATTTTTAATCATTTTGTCTAAATTTTCTGTTTTATTTGGTTTTAGGAAACAATTTTCTTATTGAAAAATATTTTAATATTTTGATAATTTCAATCGTATATAATTTTGTTTAATATAAAAACCTCGTTAAGTGGTTTTATAGTTTTTTTGCGATTTTTTATACTTTGTGTTTTACAAGAGCAATGTGAGTTTTTGTTTTTTTATTTTAGAAACTCCCTACAACATTTTTAAGGTTAAAAAATAAGTTGGAATTTATTTTATTTACTTTTTTAGCGTTTTTGTTTATTTGGCGATTTTTTATTGTTTTCTGTTTTATGTAAATGAAAGAAAATTATTTTGGCGATTTTTGTTAATATTAATTGGTAATTTTTTATTTTTTATTTATTTTATTTTTTTTTTATTTTATTTTAAATTTACAGACCCTGTCTTGTTTGTTTAGACTTGTGATCTTAAAAAATATATATATTTTTTATTTAAATTTGTTTTATTATTTAAACAATTGCATTTCAAAATTTTTATTTAAATAATGGAATTTATTTTTTATTTATTTTTTTTTTTAATATTTAAACAGCTTTTTTATATTTCAATTAAGTAAAGTCAGAAAAAGTGATGAGTAGAAAAGGCACCCCTGATTACTTTCTGTAAATATTTCCTCGTAACTATTTGCTAAATTGTTAAATTAAAAACAAAAAAACAAGAAACAAAAAACAACAACAAACGCGTCTCTAACCCAGTAATTTTACATGAATTTTAAATTGTTTGTTACGCTTGAGTATTTTTAACAACAAATAGTTTGTAAAAAGAAAATTAAATAAATTATAAAAAAAAAGAAAAAACAATAAAAGTCCCTAAAAATTGGCAAAGAAATTAAATATATACGAGGGAGGCGGTAAAATTGCTTCAACTTGCTGGTATTTCATTTTTATTCTGAAAACCATAATCCCCATGATCTGAGCGCGAGAGAAGTGAAAGTTTTGACAAAGAACTTTGAGTGTTTGAGCAATAGTAACTAAAATAACATAATAGAGAGAGAGAGAGAGCATTTTCTTCTTTTACCGATACCCAATGCGGTAGAGCTGGTTTAATAAATATACAAGAATTTCCCTACTCCTCATATTTAAAGAATGAAACCATCAACTTTTTAGTTAGACTCCTCCAGAGAAGCGTGATACGATTTACATCGGTAGCTAACGTGTGTATGCGACGGTGTTCAAACCACTGGGGTGATATGATACGTGCACCACGCGCTAGGAAGCCGAAGACCTTATTCTAGCAACAGGTTATTCCCAGTTGCAATTTCGGAAGTTTTAAGCAGGGCCGCCAACCCCCACCCCTTGCTGAAGAGTTGAAGACTATCCAACTCCTGAAGCCAAACACATGACAAACATGCTCCCTGGATCCGGATCATTCACCCTTTGTTTTGAGAAGAGGTGAGATGATTCTGGCCCCTTAATAAAATTCATGAGGGCTGCAAAATCACAACCACCACGATGCTCCCGAAGGGCGGGCCAACCTCTATAATCAGTCAGAGAACAGCTGAAAGGCTAAACAAGCAAAAAGCTGAGCTTTTTTGGGGCTTTACAAATTCCCGTGGAAATAAGCTGGAATTGTCCACTTGTCTCCCTCCTAGCCTTTAGGAGACTGGGCTTCATTTTACCCCCGCTGATACATGTTATGACGGTGGGATTCCGTCAAGGCATATAAATGTGCTTCCGGGAGGGGGTGGGGCCTCCAGAGAAGCATTGTGATCATTGTGAGGGAGCATTTTGATCTCACATAGCTTCTTACTTACTCCAGTTGGTATAGAGAAGTCTACAAAGCGTAACCTCTGGACTTATTCAATGCCTTAACCCGCTTGTCGGTTAAAAGTACCTTTCAAAATAGCCTTTGCTAACAACCACTTTTTGGACTAAACTTCTTCAAAGTAGCTCGATTTAGTAGGTGGTTGTGGTTTCGCGGCCCCATAACAGTATAATGGTTATTATGGTGGCCAGGATCATCTCACTGTTAATGACACCCTAAGTGAATGACACCAGTCCAGTGAGCATGCTAGACATGTCTTCTGGACAGGAGTTGGAAAGTCTCCAACTCTTAAGCAAGGAGTGATGATTTGCAGCCGTGCTCTGGAATCATCGAAGTTGCAACTAGAAAGTTCTGTTGCATAGAATTATAGCTTCGGCTTCCTAGGACGAGCATGACGTTCCAAATTATGCAGTGGTTTGGTCCACCATCTGATTAAGGCTTCATGGCCAGGCGCGCATGTAAATCTAATCACACACAGTCCAAAACCAGGTTACCCAGGTTGTTCCTACTTTTTATAAGCGGAATTTCCTTTAGCGATGAAGCTCACTCTTGTTTGAATTGATACGCCAATAATACACGTGCATTCGTACACCGTTCCATTCAGCAAAATTTGCTGATCCCTACTTCGTTTCTTTAAAAGCAATGCTGGGTTGACTTACATCTGTACCTGGCAGTTAGCCTTAACCAGCTGGTGGTCAAACCACTTTGAATGATTTTAAAACAAACGTTATTCGCGCCCTAGGAAGCCGAAGACTAATTCTAGCAACAGGTCTTTCCTAGTTGCCACTTTAGTGATTCCAGAGCAGGGCTGCAAACCACCACTCCTTGCTGAAGAGTTGGAGACTTTCCAACTCCTGTCCAGAACACATGTCTAGCATGCTCACTGGATCTAGGTACATTCCACCAGGTAGGTGTTATTAAAGGTGAAATGAACCTGGCCATCATATAAAACTGACCTGTCTGTTATGGGGCCGCAAAACCACAACCACCACGCAAAATTTTTGCCGGGGTCGTATTAAGTTGCTGCTAGTCTTCGCCGGTAAACCGTAAACGTCTTTCCTCTCGGAAGTAAGGCATATTACAGCCGTGACTGTAGTCTTGTCTCAATTAAACTGCCAGAAGATTGCCTTTCGAATAAAGTCAAGTTTTCAAAATTTTCTTATTTCCTGAAAAAAGTTCTATACCTCCATAAAAACACCCCTTATCTAGGGTAAGGTTAAGTTTAAAGGTGGCTTTTTAAAGAGAGAAAGCCAAGACGATTTCTTAAGTCGTTTTTTATTTAAAGACATGTGATTTTGTGATCAGATGTCGCAAACGCCGCCTTCGTTTGCCTCAGTCCGAGGAGAGTAGGGATCTTTGGAATTATCCCATGACTTATCGCTGACTTTCGGGAACCAACTGCTTTTTTAGTTAGATTCTTTTAGAAGCATTCTTTAGAATGCTTCTTCCAGTGAAGCATTTTGATCTCACACAGTTTAAGCTACCTACTCGATTTAATATGTAGAAGTCTACAAAGCTTTCTGGAGGAGCGACCTCTAGATCTAAACAATGCCTTAACTTGCTAGTTGGTTAAAAGTACTTTTCAAAAAGGCCTTTTGGTACCAACCAGTCTTTTTTTTTTGGCGAAACTCCTCCAGAAGAAGATGAAGATGAAGATGGCACGCTCGCTTGATTTAGTAGATGCTTGCCCAGCTGATTATATCTATTGTAAGGTTAAGTGCACCGGTGCTTTTTAAACCTACAGCGACCTTCAGTGAGAATACCATTGAGATTTCTTAAATATATTTAAAAGACATGAGATTTTGAATACGTATCGCAAATGTCAGCTCCATATGTACCAGTTAGAGGAGTTTTACCTCCTCTCCTCTTTGCTGGTGAACTCATTCCAAACTTCCTTTATGTTTTGATTTGCTTTAAGTTCCAAACACTTTAAGATTTATTGTGCGCTTGTACACGTTTCCTTATAGACCAGCTGTCTTTTTGTGCCCTATCTTGGAACTTAGAGGATCCTTGGATTTCGTTGGAGCAAACAGTAAGTTCAGGGTTGTTTTGCATTTAGAAGGCACTTAATCTTGTTATTCACGGGGCAGCTTACAAGAGACATTGTATTTAGCTAGAGCTTTAAAAGATGGGAGTTGGGGGTTCAAGATCGGGTACCCCTTAAAAAAAATGTTTATTTTAAGTGAAGCTAATTTTGTGAGGTTATGCAATGATGTGTTCCACCGTTTGTAAGGCTAAGGATAAGATAAGATATTGAGTTGTTTTTGTGCATGTTTGAGTAGTTATAGATTTCACCCCTCGTTAATTGATTAAGTCATTACTGTTTTTTTTAACACTATTATTTTTTAATCAACACGCTTTAAGACTCGTAACGTAAATGTTGGCAAAAGGTCTTTGTTACAACGCACAATCACAGTGCCGTGCTTACAATTCACCTCTTATTTATTTATTATCTTATTTTGTTTTTGTAATTTTTTGGCGTAAAATTCATTGAAGTGTAACGGTAGTTACTTAGTTTTATACTCAATAATTTGAATGTTTGCTTGCTTGTTGGTGAGTTTACGATTTGTAAAACTGGCGTAGAATTCTTTTTTTATTTTTAAATTATTTAAATTCAATTAATTAATTCTTGTTTTTTTTAGAATTTGCCCAAAAAAAAAAACAAACACTTTAATTTTTATATTTAAAATACATAATTTAATGTTAAAATCAAATTAAAAAGATTTATACCTCAAAATTGCATTGAAATGGTTTGATTGATTTTACACTTGAGTGATTCTCAATAAAAATTATTAAACACGTTTTAATTACAGGCCTAAATAAATCAAAGATAACGAGAGAGAGAGAGGGAATAAAATTATTAAAATTTTAATTTAAAACATGTTTTTGATATAAGTTTTGCTAAAAACAAATCAAAGAATTAATTATGGATTAATTAACTTAAAACAAAAAAGAGAAAGTTTAAGTTTGTCCGTTTAATTTTTTTCGCATTGTTGCAATATGTTGCGCATAAAAGTACCAAAGTTTATCTTTAAACTGTAATATACTATACGGAATTATACTTAAGTATACTAAAGAATACTAAAATATGCTAAAGCATACTAAATTATACTGCAGTATACTAAAGTATACCAAAGTATACTGAAGTATACTAAAGTATACTGAAGTATACCGAAGTATACTAAAATATACGAAGTATACTAAATATACCAAAGTATACTGAAGTATCAAAAAGTATACTGAAGTATATCAAAGTAAACTGTAGTATACCAAAGTTTACTGCAGTATACCAATGTATACTAAATCATACTGAAGTATTCTGCAAGTATGCTAAAGTATGCTGAAGCTTACTAAAATATACTAAAGTATACCAAAGTATACTGAAGTATACCAATGTATACTGAAATATACTAAAATATACTGAAGTATACCGAAGTATACTAAAATATACGAAGTATACTAAATATACCAAAGTATACTGAAGTATCAAAAAGTATACTGAAGTATACCAAAGTATACTGCAGTATACCAATGTGTACTAAATCATACTGAAGTATTCTGCAAGTATGCTTAATTATGCTAAAGCTTACTAAAATATACTGAAATATACCAAAGTATACTGAAGTATACTAAAATATACTGAAGTATACTACAAGTATGCTAAAGTATACTGAAGCTTACTTAAACATGCTGAACTATACCAAAGTATACAAAGCTGTACTAAACTGTACAGAACTATGCTAAATAATACGGAATTACACTAAACTATAGAAAACTATACAGAACTGTACTAAGTTATATGTAATTATACTGTATTATGCTAAACGCTACTAACGTAACCTAAACTATACTAGTATATTTAAGTATACGAAACTATATTAAGCCATATTAAAATATACGAAAGTATTCTAAACTATACTGAAGTATGTATACTAAAGCATACTAAACAATACTTAACAGTTATAAATTATAATAAACTATACTAAAGTATACTAAAGAATACAAAAATATCCTAAAGTATACTAACGTATACTGCAGTATACAAAACTATACAAACGTGTACTGAAGTATACTAAAGTATACTCAGGTATACAAAAGTATACTAAAGTATACTCAAGTATACTAAAGTATAATAAAGTATACTGAAGTATACTAAAGTATACTCAAGTATACTAAAGTATACTCAAGTATACCAAAGAATACTCAAGTATGCTAAAGTATACTCAAGTATACTAAAGTATACTCAAGTATACTAAAGTATACTCAAGTATACTAAAGAATACTCAAGTATACTAAAGAATACTCACGTATACTAAAGTATACTCAAGTATACTAAAGTATACTCAAGTATACTAAAGTATACTCAAGTATACTAAAGTATACTCAAGTATACTCAAGTATACTAAAGTATACTCAAGTATACTAAAGTATACTCAAGTATACTCAAATATATTCAAGTATACTAAAGTATACTTAAGTATATTAAAGTATACTCAAGTATACTAAAGTATACTAAACTATAATAAACTATTCTAAAGTATACTAAGTTATGCTAATGTATACTGATGTATTCTAATTCCCCTTCCAGTTCAAAATACTGGGAAACTTTATTCTGTATATAAATCTATATTTAGAAATGAGACCTCTCTGGGTTTCTATTTTCATCAGCCTTAGTTTGTTTGCTTAGGCGTGATTAAGCTAGAAAAACTGTTCAGCTTGTTTTCTCAAACAAGTCTTATTTTGGTTAGAGCGAAAATAAAATTCTTCTTTTTACTAAGTTGCAAAAATCATTATATATTCTCTCAATTCGGGAGAGATATATATTTTTTTGGGTTCAGGATCTTATAAATTATATAGACCCAAATTTTATAGACCCAAGTTAAGTAATTTTTCTTTGGAGCATGAAAAATCTGTTTCCCTTCTTGGATTCCAGGCGAAAGCTAACTTAGTGATTTTAAGATTCAAAAACTTAATTAGAGATCTTTCGTTGTTTGTTCGTCTAACAATGGGTTTCACAAAATAAGTAAATAACAATGTCAAACAAAGCAAACACACACACACTTTACAATTATACACACGCTAGTTTTATAAAGCTATTCCAATATTTAACTTTACTGTCTGTCTGTAACTTCGATTTCTATTCAAACGCGAGTTAAATCGTCTAGTTGGTTAAAATGTGGAACGATCTGGCAACTTTTTATTAAAATTATTTCTTTTTTGCATAAAAGCAAACTAAAGCAGTTTTATTAATTTTAGATCCTTTTAAAAACAGAGATAAAAATCCTTGAAGTAAAGAAACAAATTATTCAAATTTTTCTAAGTAGTTTATGTGTTTCGGCTAAAAGCTTTTTGTTTTGTTTTTGTTTCAGATTTAAAATAAATAAAATATTCATCGCCTTTTTATTTTGGCAAATTTGCAATTAAGTCAAAACAACAGTGAGATAATCAAAAATAATTTAATTTTTTTTACATTTAACTTGAGAAATTTAGCAAATTGTTTGCAACAAATTTTTTTTTAAATTCAATTTTGTGCTTTTTGTGATAAAAAGCAAGAAAAAAACTTTTGTTGTTTTGAATAAAAACATATGGATAAATGACGTCATGCATACAAATTATTAATTATCAAAAGAAAAATAATTAATTAAAAACTATTGAAAAAAACGTTTAAACGAAAAAAGCCATTTCAATTGACACACATTTCAATTCATTCGCAGTTTTTTGTTGTTATTTTTTGGTTTCTTAAGTATGTCGCGTCATCATTAATGGCCGCTTCACAGCTGGAGTAAATCATGAGCTAAAGTAGTGCAAACGTATAAATAGCATTGATGCCACTTAAATTTTTGCACACCTTGTCATCAAAAAAAATATTTTTTGGTGTTTTATCTATCGTTATCACAGATTTGGGGAGATACCTTTCTAGAATTTCTGCTCGATTCATTTTTTTTTGTCGCAAAAAACAAGTGACAATTTTAAAAAGGTTTTACGGACTTGAACGAAATTTTTGGCAATCCTTTGCTTATCTGCATGATCGAATTTCTGTTAAAAACTAGATTGGATTGTGTCCTTGGATAAAATAAAAAAGGGTTACATTAAGTTGCCAATTCTACCACTAAAAAGTGTGGTGTTTATGTGACTGGAATTGAAGGAAAAATGATTTAAGTTCAGTGAATTTGCTGGTTTATTAAGCATAAGTTCAAAATTGTATGAATTAAGTTGCTAGCTCGACCACTAAACAAAGTGGTGCTTATGTGTGCATAGAATAAACGTAAAAATGAATTAAGTAAAGTTACTAGTTTAGTGAAATGTTTGCTTGTTTTTTAAACGGAAGATCAGGATTGTATAAATTAAGTTGCTAGTTGTACCACTAAAATCTGTGGTGTTTATGTGCATAGAATAAAATGCACAGTGAAGTCATTAGTTTAGTGAAGTATTTGCTAGTTTATCAAACATTAAATAAAAACTGTATAAATTAGGTTGCTGTGCCACCACTAAAAACTGTGGTGTTTTTGAATATAGTAAAAGGAAAAATTAATGAAGGGAAGTTATTAATTTAATAAATTGTTTGCATGTTGATTAAACAGAAAATTAAATTTGTATAAATTAGGTTGCTAGTTCCACCACTAAAAACTGTGGTGTTTATGTAAATAGAATAAAAGGAAAAACTAATTAAGTGAAGTCATTTGTCTAGTGAAATATTTGCTGGTTTATTAAATAGAAGATCAAAACTGTAGAAATTAAATTACTTGTTCTACCACTAAAAACTGTGGTGTTTATGTATAAAGAATAAAAGGCAAACTGGTCAGTTGTTTAGTGTAGTATTTGTTGATTTATTAAATAGAAGATTAAAATTGTATAAACTAAGTTGCTAGTTCTACCACTAAAAACTGTGGTGTTTACGTGAATAGAGTAAAAGGAAAAATGAACTAAGTGAAGTGATTGGTTAAGTAAAATCTTTGCTTGCTCATTAAATAACAGAGACTTGGATATGAAGCAAAATCATTTTTTTTTTGGAAGCCTAGACAAAAATAGTCCCGGTCCAAACCTTAAAAAAATCTGTGAATGGCTGCGCATGAGCATGCAAAAAACAAGCCATTCAGTAGTTCAAGTGACATCCTGAGTCTGTTTTTAATTTATAAACCTTTTTTTTGTGTTAACGAACTGTGTCTCGCTCCATATTTCTCTCTCTCTCTCTCTCAGTTATCTCAGTTCACAAGGCCATTTATCACTTATTTGTTAAAATTAACAACAATTTATTTTTTGTTTGCTGATAAAGAAAACAAAATATTAAAGAAACCACTTAACAACATGACTAATTTTTTTTTACTTAAAGTTCTCCTCCTACACGCAACAACAGACAAAAAACAATTCAAACATTTTCTAACTGCATCATGTTGTTTGCTGTTTCTTTTCATCCATAAAAACAAAATACATTTTTGACATTTTAGCTTAAGGTTAACCACTAATTTACAATGTTTAAAGATCTTCCTCTCAAAGTATTTTTAAGGTGTCGTGAAACATCTTAAAATTAACAAAAGTTGTTGTTTTTACTGCAGATAGAAACAAAAAAAAACAATATTTTTATAAAATTTAATTTAACAGCAGTTTTATTAGAATTATCAGTTTATTAGAAAAATCATTTTCCTTTTTGAAAATATTTAAATATTTTAATATAAATGCACACACATATGCCCACACACACATACGCCTAAAGAACTTTACAAAAAAAAAACGGTTTAGAAAAAGTTTTAGCAAAATTTCCTTTTTTTGCTGCTGCTAATTTTTTATTACCAAAACTAAAAAGTAGAAAATTTAATACATAATTATCCAAAATCAATTTTATCACAAAAATATCACAAAACAGCTGCTGCTTATTGCCAGAAAAATGAAAATATTTATTTTTCGTGTTTAGAATTATTTATTTTATTTTTTTACTAAAATATTTTTTTTTGCCTATAATTACATATTTATTCAATATATTTTTTAATTATTTTTTGCAGCTCTGGTCGACGGCTCGTGGTGGGATCCAATGCTCTAGCAAAGTAAGTAAAGTTCCCATTTGGTTTTATTATTTAAATTTCTGGTTTCTGCGTGGATATTTGTACTACAAATACAAATAAAAACGCAATTTCAATTCTGTTTTATTTTTTGTAATAATTTTTCTATTTAAACCCATTAACTTTTGCATCCAGCGGCAAAAATCAAATGTTTGCTAGAGAAACATTCGTTGGTTTTAAAACTCTCATCATTTAATTAGATTAATTGAATGATAATAATCATTGGGCATACTTTTAGGGGCACATAATAATCAGTTTTTAAATACAGAGAAAATTTTGAATCCATAGGCTTCATATAAAATTAGTCATATATGGCCCAAGACTTTTGTATAGTTCCCCTCCCATTCACCAAATTAAATCTGGTTTTTCAACAAGAAGTGTGCTTTTCAATTGTGACAGCACCAACAACATGATAAATTTTGACATTTAGTTTTTTGGACGCATTCGTAGTAGATGTATTGGCAATTGTTACAATGAATTCAATTTAGAACGAAAATCGCATTAAAATAATTAAAATCCACTGTCAACTATTACTATAATTTCACCTATATCCGTCCAAAGATGGAATACAACACTCTTGTATGGGTCGGTGTCCCAAGGTCTATTTTGGAGTTGCTCAACCGCGTACAGGAGAAGGCCAAGAGGCTCATTGGGGACGGTAGGGTATTCAACTCTAAGGGATACTCTATAGCATCGACGCAATGTGGGATGTATTTCACTGTTTTATCGTTACTACAATGATACGTGCTATAACGAAATTAGGGAACTTCTTTCCGTAAGTGACACGTTTTTGCGTTTGTCTTGATTTTCGTTGAGAGCGCAACCACTTCTAGTCGATTGGCCAGTGAATCACACTAAGCATTACAGCGAAAATTCGTTTTTTAGTAGAATAAACTCCCTCCAGAAATTTTTTTCTGTCACTTTCAATGTAGGGAAGTTCAAAAACGAATATTCACAAACACTACTGAGTATAGGGAGAAAAGAACACTGAAGATGGCATATAGCCGAAACCGGTGTGAACGCACAAAGCAAATTTGACGCGGGTTAACGTAAAATCATACCCAAATAAATTAAACCCCGTCGGACAATATACACACATATCAACACTACTCCATCTCTTTCTCTCCTCCTCCCTCTCTCTCTCTCTTCCTCCCCCTCTCTCTCTCCTCCTCCCAATAATCTATTTTCCTAGTTCTGGTACAATGCATTGCATTCGCCATATTATCGTACAATATAATCGTCCTTCTGAGACCGCTATTAAAAATTTGGTCGTTAAATTTATATCGACAGACTCGATACAAAATGCGCGACCGGGTCGTACAACTGAAAACATCGCAGCCATTAACCACAGTGTTGAAGCAGATCCAAATTTGTCAATTCCTCTTCAATTGGGGTTTTCTAAAACCACCACATGGTGATTTTTTTCTCGGACCAGCATCTAGGGGATGACCCCTATCATGCAATGCATTGTGGCAGAACTAGGATATCAGGTTATTGGGAGGAGGAAATAGGGAGTAGTGTTTGTGGACATTCAGTTTGAAAGAAACACGTAAGACCAAATTACCGCCCAAATTGCAATAGGGCGGTAATTTTCAGGTTTGTTAGCCTCACCGTTTTTGGGGGACGGCGAATTTTTGCGTAAGGATTTGAGTTTGAAGTCTAACAAGGTTCAACTGGTGCAGAAATTAAAGCCGATCGACCATTCATATCGCTGTAGATTCGCTCATTTCATTCAAGATCAACCGGGCGATTTTTCTGAAAAAATCATATTTTGGCGAAGCCCATTTTCACTTGTCAGGGTATGACAACAAGGAAAACTGTCGCATATGGGCTTTTCAATAATCGCTCTAAGATGCTAAGCCTTTGTATGCTCGCTCAATGTGTCCTGTCTAGAAGCATGATTGGGCCTTTTTTCGAAGATGAGGTAATGCGGTAGCGGCCAATGGTAAAGCGCATTTTCACTTGTCAGGTTATGACAACAAGGAATATTGCTGCATTTGAGCTTCTGAAAATCTTAGATCGATTATTGAGAAGCCTTTGTGTGCTCAATGTGTCACTGTCTGGATGCGTATTGGTCCTTTTTTTTGAAGATGAGGCTGCTAGCAACTCAATTTTGGCCTAGTCTTGACGACGTGGATATCTCGGTCATGTGTTTTCAAAAGGACGGTGTGCCACATGTCACACAGCCAATAAAACGATCAATTTATTGCAAATCAAATTTCCCGACCGCATAATTTCACGACAATCAGCAGTTAAGTGGCCAGCCAGATCCTAATTTTTCATTCATAGTTGCCGAACTTTTCTCTTCGTAGTACAATAAAGATTTAAATCATCATAAGAACATAAGCAGCAATTTTATTCGTGCTTGATTCCTTTTCAAATAAATATTAAGTGATATTCTCACAAAATATTTATTACAAATCAATTTTCATTAAAAAAGAACATTTTATGATATTCTCATAAAACAGTGTTGTTGAGTCTTGCTGTCTAGGCTATGTTGATTTTATGAATAAAATTCTCAAAAAATCAGTTTGGCTTTGAATATAAGACTCTTAGGTTTTTCTATACAATATTAGGGTAAAATTCACTGATGAGCTTTGTGAGCGAAAGTGAAATTGCAATATGGATATGCTCTCCCCCATTACAAAGCATTTCAAATATTTTTATTTGAAAGAATGTTTTATGAGAATATCATAAAATGTTCTTTTTTAATGAAAATTGATTTGTAATAAATATTTTGTGAGAATATCACTTAATATTTATTTGAAAAGGAATCAAGCACGAATAAAATTGCTGCTTATATTGATAATGATTCCGAATAATTATAGATTACTGATTTAAATCATCTTAATCTAATTTTTTTCTTTTATTTTTTTTTTTTAAAGAAACTTCTACTTTTTGTTGAAGAACCCTTTACTTACACTCAGTTTTATTTGTCCTTTTTTAAGTAAAAAACTTTACGGCAACAAAATAAACGTTATGAGGTTTGGAAGCCACTGCTTGTACTTAAAAAGTTTGTATGCATTCTTAGGTGTATGTTTTTTGTTTATAATAAAAGCAGAAAACATAACCAAAAATTCTTGACAACCAATGATTCTCTAACTGTAGCTTGTGCTCACAACTACAATGTTTGTTAGCGAAAACTCAAACCATTTAGATGATGTATTGGATATTTTTAGTTAAGACAACCTTTTACCACATGTAATAATTCACAGTAACGTCGGGCAGCTTAGTGCCTTGTGAATGATTTTTGAGGCATCACAAGTAACCCAGGAATTAATTTAGTTGCAGTCTATAAATTGAAGTTCTGTGAAAAGGATATTTTTT
The DNA here is from genome assembly GCA_030448955.1 of Trichopoda pennipes. Classification (NCBI taxonomy): domain Eukaryota; kingdom Metazoa; phylum Arthropoda; class Insecta; order Diptera; family Tachinidae; genus Trichopoda; species Trichopoda pennipes. The sequence continues at coordinate 11,575,085 of JASKUP010000175.1, read as the reverse complement.
TAACTTTTCTGTTTAAAACTATGAAAAGAGTGCATTTTTGCAAAATAAATAAATAAATAAAAAATCAGCATAAGGCAAATAATTAAAAAAAATATATAAATAAAATCGTTAAAATCATATGATTTATTGAAAATATAATGTAATGAAAATATATTTTCTGAAGAAGTCAAATATTTCATATTTTTTTCACAACGTATTTGGAAACAAAATGTCCTCAACGTCCTGACGCTAAGGGTAGCGTATCTGCCTTTTGGAACTCATCCTCAACTGATCCGGTTTATTACCAAATGACAAATAGTGCTTTCAAGAAAGAGTTGAAAGTTTGACAAAGAAGTTCATTTAGAAAAATAAGAAATAGGGTAGGAGAAAGAACGGAGCCTTGCGGTACCCCTGAATTAATTTTGAACTCGTTGGATGACATCACATCTATAACAACTCGTAAAGTGCGATTCCTGAGAAAGCTCTATATAAATCTAGAGAAACTATCACCGACGCCAAAAGCAGCAAGCTTTGACTCTATCAAACGCCTTGAAAATATTTAGAGTCAAAACCTTTATCAACTCTCTTGGAAATGCCTGATAAGATTTACTTCTGTACCTAGTTGTGTAAGCCATAACCAGATGATGGATCATACTACTGTTGATGAAATCTTGCAGAAGGCCAGAAAGCCTGCAGATACGTATATCCTCCGGTCACTCCTAGTTGCAACTTCAAAAGGCCGAAGCAGGCCGCAGCTTTCACTCCTTGCTGAAGAGTTGGAGACTATCCAACCCCTGCTTAATAAAATTCAAGAACGCAACCGCAATTATGCTCACTGGAACTGGATCATTCAATGTATTCATTGTGAATGATCCGACCCACACAACTCAAACGAGGGCCTCGAAACCACAACCACCACGATACTTCCGAAGGGCCAACCTCAATAATCAGTCAGAGAACAGCTAAAAGGCTAAAAAGACAAATAGCTGAACTTTGGGGCTTTACTGATTCCCGTGGAAATATAGTGGAATTGTCCAGTTGGTTCCTGCTAGCCTTTTAGGGGACTGAGCTCCCTTTTACCCCCGAAGACAAATGTAAAGACGGTGGGTTTCCGTCAGAATATATCAATGTGCCCCCGGGGAGAACTCTCTCCGAGACGATGTATGGAGTTGCACCACTGTTCCGATAGGAAAGCCAGTAAGTCGCCCGTAGAGCGCCCCCTATGGAAACTATACTGTCGGTCGCTAAGTAAGCTGTTGGACTCCAGATGAAATGAAAATTAATCATGCTTTTTACTAATTAGATATGCAGAACATATTGCAATTGGGCGGTAATTTTCAGGGTTGTGAGCCTCACCCATTTTGGGCATCGGTGTTCCATTAGCAACCTTCAAACACTTTGGAAATTCGCTGGCACGATACAACGTGCAGAAGAGTGCTGCTATCGGACGTACTACGTGATAAGATTTACATCTGCGCCTGGCTATGGAGCCTAATCAGATGGTGGTCGAACCACTATGCATAAATAGGGACGTCATGCTCGGCCTAGGAAGCCGAAGACTAATTCTAGCAACAGGTCTTTCCTAATTTCAACTTTAATGATTCCAAAGCAGGGCTGCAAATCATCACTCCTTGCTGAAGAGTTGGAGACTATCCAACTCCTGTCCAGAACACATGTCTAGCATGATCACTGGATCTGGGAACATTTCACCAGGTAGGTGTTATTAAACGTGAAATGAACCCGGCCACCATATAAAAACTGACCTGTCCGTTATGGGGCCGCGACCCCACAACCACCACGATACTCCCATATAGGTTATCGGACGCACTAACAGCGAAGAGCACTGTTAAAACCTTTTTCACCGCACGAGTTCGAAAAAATATCTTCGGCATAGTAACGGATACTCTGTCGAACGCCGGCGGTGATTGATTGCTCTCCGGCAAATATATCAGCCAAAAGGTTAGCTTTATCAACCGGGTGAGTGAGTATTTGGTCATTCTTTAAAAGAGACGGAACCGTGCACCGTACAGATTTTTCTCGCGCCTTAGTACATTGACAGTACATTTAGTGCATTTGACATCTGACAAAATGGCTGCCAATTAGAATAATGCAGGCAACTTAAAGTTCTATATCTCACCAAAAACGCTCGATATTTGCCATTTTTCTATGCCAAAAAAAAATCATAAGAAAAACTTTTATTGCCAAGCATGGTTGACTTTCCTGTGGATTCTATTTCCTACTAAATGATCCTTTTAATTTTGCTGGATTTTTAATAATTTACTTTCATTTATAGTTTTTGGATTTATTGATATTTAATCATTTCCAATTTTCTTCTACTTTTTAGCCAACTATATCGTTCTTCCAGTTTCAATTCATCAGGTCGTAGCTCCAACTGTGATAATTCAGAATCTGATATGTATCCTGACATGGAGGATGTTCAAAATATTAACTATAAGGTAAGTATGTCTAAACAATGGAAGAGTGCAAAATATTTTTTTCCAAAAACAATTTTATTTTATAAAAAAAAACGTAACGTTACTTAACATACGTAACGTAATTATAAACTAATATAACGCAGCCAAATCGATTATTAATTTGATTTGCAAGCAGAATGGATGAATAAGATTATAACACGCCTTAATTTAATATTCAACGCTTGCGTTTGTTATAGGTAATCGATTACGTAACGTAAGAACGTTTTTAGAATAGAACAAAATTTTTATATTTTGGGTGTCGCTTAATGCAGTAAGTAATGCAGATTCTATATCTAAATGAGGTGGCAACAAAACTACGTTAGAGTAATGCAAAGACTAGTAAGTCTAAAACCGAAGTACAATAAAGCGCAGTGAAACCCATAATGTTCCCATCTTTGTTTCTATCTTATCGCTTTCGCAACCCAAGTAAGCTAATTTTTACTGAGCTCTCTGTCCTTAGTCCCGAATTGTTTCCATGCCTTTATGTGCTTAGTTGTTGCTTTAGAAGCTGAAGTATTATCAAGATCGGTTTCTGTTTTTAGGAAAAATTAAAGGGTGGTGCAACGACAATGCTTGGCGTTAGTTGTAACTAAAACCAAAAGTTTTCAGAGAATTGTTTCAATATTTTTTATTTATGATAGAAGGGATCCATGACAATTATGTGTGAAACAAAATGTCTATCAAATGCTGATCATGTCTTCGGAGGCATACCTTTAACCCATAATCCACATTTTCAAGGACTCTGAGACGTAATTAAAGTCCAAGTCAGGTGTCAAATCACATGATCGTAGTAATTAATTGGCTGCCACGGAATCAGATAACATGATCATTCCCACTAAAAAAAGCCACTATTTTGTTGGTTGTGTGAAAAGTAACACCACCCTGTTGGAACCACATAGCGTCTCGGTCCATATCCTCTTTTTCTAGCCACAAGAAGTTCGTTATAATTTCGCGAAAGCGAACGTCATCCACGGTACTTGCTTGGCCGATCTCATTTCAAAGATGTACGGCTCGATGACGCCGTCAGCCCATAAACCGCACTAAACACTTGCATCGGCTTTTCAGAAAGAATTCGTGGATTCTTATTTGCACAAACGCGAAAATTCTGCCTGTTAGCGAATTCACTAAGATAAGAGTGTCACTCGTCGCTGAAGATGGTGCTCTTTGTAAAGTCACCATTCACTACTGTCTCCTCAACCAACTTTGAGCTTGAGCTCTTGAGTCAATTGAATCTTGTAAGAGTGTAAATAGACATTTTTATTCACAGCTACGATTAGCGTCAGACATTTAATTGTTGGCTATGACAACGTGTGGCGATTTACGGCTCTTGTGGCACACTATCGCGGAGCAAAAGCCATATTTTCCGCAGAACGAACTACGCGAGCATGCACTAGCTGTGTTTTTCACATTTCATCCCGACCCGATTTGCTGGAATTTCTTTACAATTCCCCCGATTTTGGACACATTTCGTCGCTTATGCTGACCAAAAAAAAAAAAATTAAAATGGACGAAATCCATTTTCCTAAAAGGCTTCAACAGTATTAACGAGCTGCTCAATTGTATACATCTCCATGAGGGAATTTGTCGAACTCTGACAAATGAAATGTCAAAATCAGTTGACCAAAACCTTGACGTTGAAATTTGACCCATACGATATTGGATATCAGCCAATTTAACCCTCCCGGCGACACATTTATATGTCTTGACGGAATCTCACCGTCATAACATGTGTCACCGGAGGGAGAGGAAGTCCCAGTCCCCTAAGGCTAGCAGGAGCCAACTGGACAACTCCACGTCAGTAAACCCCAAAGTTCAGCTTTTTGGTTTTTTAAGTTTTTAGCGCTGTTCTCTGACTGATTATTGAGGTTGTACCTTCGGGAGCATCGTGGTGGTTGTGGTTTTGCAGCTCTCGTTTGAATTGTGTGGGTCGTATCATTGAATCGCCCTAGTTCACTGAGCATGCTTGCAGTTCTGTTCCGAAATTTTATTAAGCTTGCATGTGTTCTGGACCGAGAGTTGGGTGATAGTCTCCAACTCTTCAGCAAACAGTCCTGCTCTGAGCTCTTGAAGTTGCATCTAGGAGTGACTGGAGGATAGAGATATCCAAAAGCTTCCGAGGGCATCGGTGAAGCTAAAATCAACAGTGATTTGATCCATGGTTACGGTTATGGCCTACACAGCTAGGTACAGACGTAAATCTTATCACGCATCAGCCAATTTAAAAATTTCTCTTGTTGGTATCCGTTATGTATTTGATCTCTTGGTAGTAATGCGTGATATGATTTACGTCGGTACTTAGCGTGTGTATGCCATAACTCGACGGTGGTCAAACCACTTGGGAGATATGATGCGTGCGCCGCTCCGTAGGAAGCCGAAGACTAATTTCTAGCAACAGATTATTCCTAGATGCAATTTCGGTGGTTTCGAAGCAACCAACCATCACACCTTGCTGAAGAGCTGGAGACTATCCAACTCCTGGTCCAGAACACATAACAAGCATGTTCACTGGATCCGGATCATTCATTCATTGTTCTCAGTAAAGGTGAGATGATCATGGGCCCTTAATCAAAATTCATGAGGGCCGCGAAACCACAACCACCACGATACTCCTGATGGGCCTACCTCAATAATCAGACAGAGAACAGCTAAAAAACTGAAGAACCAATTAGCTGAACTCTGGAGCTTACTGCTGCCCGTTGAAATAACGTGGAGCTTCCAGTTGACTCCCTGCCAGTCTTCAGGGGACTGGGATCCCGTTTTCCCCCGTTTCGCCTCATATGTAATGATTTTGGATTTCCATCAAAACATATCAATGTGCCCCCGGGGGGAGGCTCTTGGTAGTAATAAAAATTCCCTCATGAAGATTAAGCAGCAATATGGAGGTTGCACATCATTGATGCAAATGCTCAGTGATTAATAGTCTTAAACAGCCACTTTTTAGGAAGTTATCAAAAGGAGGACGAGGACGAGTTTTAAGAAAAAGAAAGCAAGAATAATAGGAAAGAACAGATGGCAGAAGAAAACTGCTATTAGAAAGAAACTACGAACAGGACCACTGCCCTTGCTTAGGTAGACAAGTTAAGACGACAAGGGAATAATCCGACGCAGCTTCTTAAGATCGCATTAATTTAATACAATTCTAATGAGGACATATCAAAAAGGCTTTCATGATATCGACTTAGGGTGTTGCTATTTCTATAAGGAGCAGTGGAGCGAGACATGGTAGGTGTTCCATTGATTCTCTGTTTCCTTAACTCGGCAGCTTGTGCAAAAGCATTGCAAGAGGGAGCCACTTTTTTGGTGTGGTAATTACTCTGCTTCTTCTGAAAAATCTTGAAGACGAAGAAGGTTGAAATCTACAAAAAAATCCAACAGGCAGTTGATACCTCTTTTTACTTACGTTTTTTTTTGTGATTATAAATTTACGTTATTTTAGTTACGTCAATTTATTGTTTTTGTAAATAAATTTTTTACATTTTTGTTGACACGTACAATTTATTAACGAATTTGTTTTGCCTTTTTAAAACGATAAAATTGCAACCAAAATGAAAAGAAAACGAAAGTTTCGTTGCTCCTTAACTTTGCGTTATTTATTATTTGAGATAATTTCATTGATTATTTCTTTCCTCAACCACTAAAAAAAAAATAAACACCCACACTCACACTCACTCACCTTTCGTCTATTGTTAATAACTAACAACTACCGTTTGTTGGAAAGTCCATTTCATTACTTGAAGTTAAATGTTATTTCCTTAGCAAAAAAACTGTTATCGCAAGGTCATTGTTCACCATCTTTTCGTTACTTATTTTTTCGTGGAAGTGGAAGTTTTAGCTGACATTGAAATTTGGCTTGAAAAATAATTGGTGTTCAGAGGTGATTCCACCACAGTGATTGTAATCGAGATAAAAGTAATTGGTTTATTATTGATTTGCTAAAATAAATAAAAAACTAATTCAATGAAATTTTATTATTTAAATAAATAGTTGGATAATACAGGGTGTTCGGCGGGAAGGTATAGTACTTTGTTTATAATTTTTGGCTCAAACTCATGTTTTTGTGTTTTAGCAGTGCAGCCATCCAGATCTCAATATTCGGTAACTTCCCCCCCGGGGGCACATTTATCGGTCTTTATAGAATACTTGACCTGTGCTGCTGGGGATATAAGGAAGCCCTGAAGTCAGCAGGGGACAACTAGAATCTTCACGTTATTTCCACGGGAATCAGTAAGCCCCAGAGTTTCCGCCAATTGTCTCTTTAGACTTTTAGCTGTTTCTCTGACCGATTATTGAGGTTGGCCCTACGGGAGTATCGTGGTGGTTGGGGTTTTGCGGCCCTCGCATGAATTTGATTTGAGGCACACCTACGGCTGAATGATCTGGATCCAGTGAGCATGCTAGTCATGTGTTCTGGACCAGGAGTTGTATAGTCTCCAGCTCTTCAGCAAGGAGTAGTGGTTTGCAACCCTGCTTTGGAACCTCTGAAACTGCAACTAGGAAAGACCTGTTGCTAGAATTAGTCTTCGGCTTCCTAGGGCGTTGCTTTTCATTCCCAGTGGTTTGACCACAATCTGATTAAGGCTTACGGCCAGGTGCAGATGTAAATCTTATCACGAAATATTCGGTAACCCGGGTGTATTTCGTTCTACTCAATATCTTTTTCTTAGTAAATAAGAGATTTTATTCAACGTTTCCATTGCAGTAGCTCTGAGCGTTATTCTCACAATCTCCTGGTTACCAAAATTGAGTTTAAGGCTATTTTTATAGAGGCATAGACTTTTAAGTTGGCAACACTTTTTTTAACTGGCGGTTATTCTGTCAGCTATCAAGTGGTTTATGTTTAGTCTACTTTGACATTTCACCCCGAACGGTTTGAATGGTTACACCACTAAACAAAACTATCGTTTTTGGAGTGATGATAATCGTCAAAACTATGTTGAGACACCGTTACATCCAGAGAAACTGATTAGTGTGCTTTAAGGGCTGGTGGAATCATTGGTTCTTACTTTATTTCTTTAAAAACGCTGCTGCTGGTCCGAATGTTATAGTTAATAGTGGCCGCTACACAGCCATGAGTACAAATTTTGTGCAGGAGCTGTGTTTTCAACAAGACGGCGCAACATGTCACACAGCCGACGCAATGGATTTATTAAGGGAAACCTTTATTAACCGCATAGTTTCAAGATTTGCATCCGTGAATTGGTCTCCAAAAGCGTGCGAGTTAACGCCGCTAGACTCTTTTTGTGGGGATATATGAAATCACTAATTTCCGCCGATAAGTCCGAAACGATTGACCACTAGGAGGATAATACTCCCGATATATGGCCACAAATGTTAGAAAAGGAAACGTTTTTTAATCGCATATTTGCGTATTCGTGAATTCGCTTCCAAGAGCGTGCGATTTAACGCCGCTAGACTATTTTTTGAGGAAATTTGTGATGTCGTTAGTCTACGCCGATAAGTCCAAAACGATTGATCACTTGGAGGACAACATTCGTTATGTTATTCCCGTTATGCGACCACAAATGGAAGAATTGGTCATGGTGGTCATATGAAAGAAATCATATTTAACTTATAACGCCAGAAAATGATTTTTCGATTTAAAACGTTTCATAGTTATAGATCTCTATAAAAACATTCGATATAAAAAAGCTTACGCAGCCATACACACCGTTATATCTTTTAGTGGGGTTTGAACTTACCATCTCCTGTTTATCAAGGAGGACCTTCAACTAACCCAGCAACAACTGCTGTACACCGATAAAGTTTGGATCACTATTATCTTCATTGCTTTACAGGCGTCTTAGCCATCTCATACGCTACAACTTTAACAACTCATTGCTAATCTAGACTACAGGAAGGAGGTACTTTCTGTTTATTAGACTTTTTAAACAACTCATTTACCGCGCCTATTCAACTAAAATTGTTTTTCTTTCTAATCAAGGCTTTGTTGGGAGTTGAACTCATGACTTTCGTTTAAAAAACAATTATACTTTCCTATTACAGCAGGCAACGTAAATGTTTAGCGTAATGCCAGCTAGTTGTGCTTTTTATTATGTTTATCGCATACGCCACTTATATCAGTGGTGGTTTATTTAAAACAAAAACTAAAAAGAACTAACGAAAAACAATAAATTTAGCTTCTACAGTTATTAGAAATATGAAAAGATTTTCTTATCTTAAAAAACATCTGGCAACTCTATTATATAATAATATTGTTAAAATGAGATAATCAACAGAAGGTAAATAAAAATGTTCCATTAAGGCGACATTCTGGTTAGAAATTTTGTTTATTTGGGCGTAATGTGATGAAGTTTAATTGTGGTATTTGTCCCCCTTCAACTCGTAGCTCCTACCGCTGTGCGAAAATAATTTCTTATGCGAAAATCTCTCGCTGAAAATTTTTAGACGATCCTTATATCACCAACTTTGAAACAATAACGGGTATAAAGTTGGAATGATCTTGGAGGAAGGAAGACATGACCCCGTTAAGAATTATTGTCGTTAGTAGTTGTGGTATTTTCTCTATTTTTATCTTATTCTTTGTATCCTGCTTCTTCTAGTTTTTAGTGTGCCAGTTTCTATTTTTTAATTTATTGATATTTTTTTTAAATATTTACCCCAGCCTTAGGCTAACAAACTTAAACGATAACGAATTTAAACTCTTAATTGTGTTAATATTTTACAATTAATTTTACAACAACATTCGGTCGGTCGTTCGCTCTCATTCCCACAAAGTCAAATTAGAAGTCGTAATTTATTTCGAATTTTTATTAATTCTTTTTCTAAATTATTTTTCTTATTTTTGCAAATTATTATTTAATGATTTATTGTCAAAATGTGGCATAAATAACGAATAAAATACGTGGGCTATCAAAAAAAATTACACCTACAATAATTAAATTTAAAAACTGTTTGCTATTATTTTTGTTTGAAATTGTTCAAACCAAAACGAATTGTTTGGCACCTACAGAAAATTAAAATTTTTACGAAAATCTTTAAATAATTTTATACCTCTGCATTTGTAAACAGATATCGAATCTAGACGTTTTAAATCGCTTATGAATAGAAATCGAAGATGTATATGTTGTATGTCAGATTAGGCAAAAATTTAAACAGCTTTTGTGTACGTTGTTGAATAAAGCTGCCATCACAATGATGGCAGATCTTAAAATACAGGGTGTACGCCGGGAAGGTAAGACCAGTGACCATGCCTTCATCACTGAGTAACCCCACCGACAGTAAATTTTTATTTTTGTAGTGAAAAAACAGCCAATGTCTTTGTTGGGAATCGAACCCAGAACCCCCAGACTGATAAGCTAGTACACTACCTACTAGTCTACAGGGGCACCTACTTTGTTTTGCCGCCATTTTGATAAACATTGACACGTGGCAAATTTATTAGGGAAAAAATATTTAATAACTCAACGTGTTTTAATCTTTAAAACAATTTGATCTAAATCAATCATCGATTACTGTGGCGAAGAGAAAGTTACGTGGGAGCCATAACGTACCAACGATACGCACTATTTCATGTGTAGTGAATGATTTCGAAGAAAGAGGGTGTGTAAGTGATAGGCCCAAGCATGGACCACAATGTACTGCAATATCGGCTGAAAACATTACTACTGCTCAAGAAAGTGTTCAAAACAATCCATCAACCTCAACTCAACGCCGTGCTCAGGAGTTTAGTCTTCAAAGAACAACTTTTGCACAAGGATTTGCATTTGTTTCCATATAAGATTCAGTTGAAACAAGAACTTCTTCCACAAGACCATTTACACCGCCGTACATATTATCCAATGGAATGTTACAGCTCGCTCATGACGACCCCGATTTTCATGAAAAAATCATCATAATGGGTGACTGGTCACATTTTCATTTGAGTGAATATTGTGAATAAACAGAATAGTCGGTCCGGGGAATGCGAAACCCTCAAATTATTTAACAGTCACCTTTGCCATCCATTAAAACTGACAGTCTGGTGTGCAATTTGGTCAGGAGGAATCATTGGACCTTTCTTCTTTGAAAATTAAAACGGTGTAACGGTAACTGTGAATGGGGAGCAATATCGTGATATTAAGGAAGGAGGTAAAATTCATTTATACACCCTCTGTGATATGTCTAACTGTCTTGATTGGCACACCGAGTAAAAAAGCATCTTACTCGTTCGAGATGTGTTGACCATACGTCACTGCGTTCGCATTACTTCGAGGTGGATCCCGTTATCAGTGCTAAGACACTAAAACGTCCATATGTTTTCGTCCAGACACCCCTTTCACGCCATATACTGCAGTCTTCGTTGCTCTCCCTCTTCGGGGTACCTGCCCGAAGCCGATCCTGCCCCGCACCAAGGTGGATCGCTCTCTAGCTCCGTCCAGGTCTAAGCCGTTGTCCTGTCGTATCGACAGTCATGAGTCATGAGCCTCATCCAGTTCTATCTTCTTTACGCGAAGAACGTTCTCACAAAATCCTGCCACTGCCTCCCAGATTTCCACGTTGCTTATCATCTTATCTCTAACATTCTCAGCTGTTACCGGGCCAATTTGCGACTCTAGCCACTCACGACAGACGGACCAGCGTCGGCACGCAAAAAACATACGGTCCGCGTTGTCTATGGTTTCCACCTCCTCGTATAGGCAAGAGGGCGTTGTGCCACTTTGTGAAGATAGCTCCTGTAGTATCCATGTCCAGAAAGCAACTGCTCCGAACTTCTTTTTGTGGCGATATCTGAAAAGCAAGGTTTGTGCAAGCAAGCCAGAAACGCATGAGCAACTTAAACAAAATATTTGTGATGAAATTAATGAAATTATCGCGGGAAATGTGTGAGTATGAAATAAAAAAAATGTGGTCAAAATGACTCGCATTTGTGAGGGTAACAGAGGCGGACATTTATCTGAAATTGTCTTCTATACACAATTGCCGATACTTGTGTCAACGGGGGAAAACGGGAGCCCAGTCCCTTGAAGGCGGGCAGGGAGTCAACTGCAAGCTTCACGTTATTTCCGCGGGACTCATTAAGCTCCAGAGTTTAGCCAATTGGTTCTTCAGCTTTTTAGCTGTTCTCTGTCTGGTTATTGAGGTAGGCCCTGCGGAAGTATCGTGGTGGTTGTTGTGGTTTCGCGGCCCTCATAAATTTTGATTAAGGGGACAAGATCATCTCACCTTTACTGAGAACAATGTATGAATGCTTGCCATGTGTTCGGGAACAGGTGTTGGATAGTCCCCAGCTCTTCAGCAAGGAGTGTTGGTTGGCGACCCTGCTTTGAAACCTCCGATATTGCAAGTAGGAATAACCTGTTGCTAGAAATTAATCTTCGGCTTCATAGAGCGCGACACACGCATCATATCGCCCAAGTGGTTTGACCACCGTCGAGTTATGGCATACACACGCTACGTACCGACGTTAATCATATCACAAAAAATCATATCTACGCATGTCTTATTTAATAAAAAATTATGAACAAACAAAGTATTATACCTTCCCGGCAAACACCCTCTACTTAGGGCCAACTAGGATTAAAAAAGCTTAATACAAGCTAAAAGCTTTTGCTTAATATTTTCTTGCTCAAAAAATTTTTTTTTTAATTTAAACTAAAGAAATATTTTTGAAACAATGAGAAGAATAACACCGGATGTAGCGTGTTGTTGCAGGTTAAATTTTATTTGAATAAAATAAAACATTTTTTTTCCAGTTGTTGGTGGAATATTTAATTGTTTAGTTTTTTCTGTAAATTTTGTTGAATTTCTTGAATTCTGTTTAATACAATTTCGCAACGGATATTTACATTTAACGTTAACACGTGTTCAACATTTTTAATACTTAAAAAACAAAAACAAAACGTTTTAAAGCTTTAGTTAAGCATAACAGACAGGCAGACAGACAAATACACACCTTTTACAACAAAAACAAAACAGCCAACACTGTGGTGGTTTCCTAATATAAAACGAAACTTGTAGACATTTTGCTGTTGTTCGTTTGCCTTTATCGACGAACGGCGAGAATGTTTATCAAGAATTAAATGTCTTTAAGGCGGCTGGCTGCATTACGGCGAATATGCTTTTGAAAATAATTAACTGCATAATTTCTAGAAAAATTATATAATTTAAATATAAAAATATCAATAACAATCAAAATGATATTTAATTCGAAATTGACGGAAGGGACGGCTGTTTGGCCATAGAAAGACAAAACAAGAATGTTTATGCAAATTTCATTTATCGTTAAACTATTAACATGCAACAGACACAATTATTTATTACTATTGTTTATTACAAAGTTTATTTATAAAAAAAATATATATTTAAAAAGAAGAAGAAGAAAAAAAGACAATGTGAAGGAAATGTTTGAATGAATGAATGAATGGAAGCCAAAAAGGTTCACGTAATTTCTTTTCTGTTTTTTTTTTTGTTTTGTTTTGTTCATTGGCAACACACATAAATAGGAAACGGAAGTTGTTGAAAGTTTACCAGAATTTTAACATTTTTGCAAATATCTTTGTAAGAAAACAAAAGAAAAAATTTTTTATATATAATATTTGTTTTTTTTTGTAAATTTCTTATTTTAAAAATATTCGAAAGTATTTTCGAAATTTCGAACATATGTTCGAATTTTTATTTTTATTAAAATTAACATTATTTGCGAATATTGCTAAAAACTTAATATGAAAAGCAATTATTTTTTTTTTCAAATTTCGAATTTTCGAATATTTAAACGAGGTTTTTTTTTATTAAAAAAAAAACTAAAATTTATTGAATTAAATTATAGTTTATGCTAAAAAATATTTTTTATTTAAATAACCAAGAATTAAAATTTTTATAGCAGATTCGAAATTTCGAACTTAATTTGCGAATTGAATTTTGAACACAAGTGCAAAATATTTTTCTTAGGAATTAAAATTATTTGCTTATATTGTTGCAAACTTAATATGAAAAAAAATTTTTTTTTAAATTTCGAATTTTCGAACATTTGTACAAGTATTATATTTAAGGTTTTTTTTATTAACAAAAATACTAAAATTTATTGAATTGAATAACAAAGAATTTAAATTTTTTAAGCAGATTCAAAATTTCGAAATTAATATTCGAATTGAAATTAGAACAAATAATCAAAATATTTTTCTTAAGAATTAAAATTAATTGCTTTCATTGCTGCAAACTTAATATGAAAAACAAAAATTTTTTTTTTAAATTACGAATTTTCAAACATTTAAACGAGTATTATATTTAAGGTTTTTTAATTAACAAAAATGCTAAAATTTATTGATTTAAATTACAGTTTACCTGAAAAAAAATATTTTTTATTTAATTAACCAAGAATTTGAATTTTTAAGGCAAATTCAAAATTTCGAACTTAATTTTCAAATTGAATTTCGAACACATGTTCGAATTATTATTTTTATCAAAATTAACATTATTTGCGAATATTGCTAAAAACTTAATATGAAAAAGAAAAATCCTTCCTTCAAATTTGGAATTTTCGAATATTTGTACGAATATTATATTCTAGGTTTCTTACTCAAAATTGCTACAATTTATTTCATTGAATTACAGTTTACTTGAACAAATTATTTTTTATTTAAATAACCAAGAATTTAAAATCTCAAAGCAGATTCGAAAATTCGAACTTGATTTTCGAATTGCGATTTGAACACATGTTCGAAATTTTTGTTTTAAGAATTAAAATTATTTGCGAATATTGCTAAAAACTTAATATGAAAAACAAAATTTATCCCTAAAAATTTCGAATATTCGAACATTTGTACTAGTATTATATTTAAAGTTTTTTTATTAAAAAATTGCTGCAGTTAATTTAATTTCAACTTTAGTTGAACAAATTATTTTTATTTTTTTTCTCTGTATTTTAAATACTTTTTTAAAAGTTTTTTCAAATTTATCTTCGAAAACTTAAAGTAATTTTCAATATTTGGAAAATAAATTTAAAATTTTATTTAACTTTATTAAATTTATATTTTTATGAGAAAATACCAAAAAAAATAATATATCGGATTTCGAACTTAATTTCGAATTTTCGAAATTAAAAATTTGTTAAAAACAATTTTTAGTATATATTATGTTAGAAAAAAATGACATAAAAATAATATTTAAATTTTCGAACTTAAGTTCGAATTTTAGAAATAAAAAAAAAAATATTTTTTAAAACAATTTTAGCGTATATTATTTGAGAAAAAAATATAAAAATAATAATATTGAAATTTCGAACTTAACTTCGAATTTTCGAAATTAAAAAAACAATAGTTTAAGAAACAAATTGTGGCATATATTAAAAAATTTCTATTCTTAAAAAAATTTCTGTTATTTTCAAATATTTATGAGAAAAATATTATATTTTTAAAAAAGCTTTTTTCGTTTTTAATTTTATTAAAGAAAAATTAAATTTAAATTTATGAAAAATATCCTGCATATTGTGTATTTATAATAAAACTACATTAAACGTTAACTGGTTTATTTAAAAAAATATATAAATTCGTTTTAATTTTTTTCCTTATCGAATTTTTGCCTGTTTTTCTTAATTGCTCCATTTACTTCCACAAAAATTAAATAAATGTTCCTCCTCTCTAATATTTTTCTCAAACTCATGCTGTGAGCATGTTTTCATTGTAAACAAATTACAATTATGTAAACAATTGCAAAAGTCAGGGAAAAATAAATAAATTTTTAAATAAATTTTGTTAGTTGAAAAAAATCTCAAAATATTGTATTTCAACGCAGACATCTGGTACCTGAAGCTTAACAGCTTCATAAAAGTATGTTTTACATCGATGTGTTTGAAAAATAAAGGAGAGGAAAAAAGATAAATCTGTGGTCATTCATTTTTAATGCACATAGCAGAGATGGAAAATTCAATTGTATTTTGTTTTAAAGCATACCGATTCAAATAATTAATTTTATTTAATAGCTCGCTTGAATAACCTAAAACAAGTATTATTTTGAGTAGCTTTGTTAAATTCCATCTGAAAGCTAGTAAATTTTTGAAAAATTAGTCGAATAAAAAATAGAATAAATAAATTTTTTATAATAAATTTCAAAGTTTTATACTACAATTATCGGATGAGTTTAACTTAAAAACTGTAATAACAATGTTTGAATAAATAAACGATTAAATTATTCGATTAAATTGTTCGATTAAATTATTCGATTAAATTATCCGAATAATTATTTGTATTTTCACTTGTAATATGTTATTAATTTTATTAAATTAATTAACCCTAAACTTGTTTATAACATACAAAAGTTATTCGAATAATTGCATAGACGAGTAAAAGTGTCAACTGAATAAAAGTTGTGCTTATCAAAATACTTAAAGAAAGCGAAAAATTTAAAAGGACATAATACGTAATATAATTATTTATTTGAACAACTAATTGTAGTTTTAAGTAAACAAAAACGTTTCAAAGCCTGCTAAGAGTAACAGCTATAGACTAATTAAGTAAATAAATAAAAGTAAAACCGCTAGGATATTCACTAACAGAAGAATACGTTGAAGGCACTGCGTTTTTATAACATGTACTGATGGAAAGAATACCACTTGTACATACATAGAAGTAAAAAAGAAGAAAACAAAAACGAGCTGCCAGATTTATTTATATAACAAAAATTTAGACATTTTAAATCGCCTATAAATGGAAATTACAGTTTCAAGTTATAGAGAGCTCTTCAACAAGAAGTTTGCTTTCTAAAACAAAATAAATCAAAAAATTTGGATTTAAATGATTAAAGTTTTTATTGTATTACGACGAGAAAAGTTCATCACGCTGACAGATGTCGATTCGTTCATCAAAGTTTTTAATCACTTTTTGGCAAAATGGCGGTCCTATTTCATTAATCACGCCAGCGATTTTGGGTTTTAAGGGTGAAATCTTTTCGACTGGCTCCGTATAGACTGTGTCCTTAATATAGACCCACAAAAAATAATCTAGTGGTGTTAAGTTACACGAACTGGCTGCCCTCTTAACTGCTGATTGTCGTGAAATTGTGCGATCGAAAAATTTGGTTTCCAATAAATTTATCGTTTCATGGGCTGTGTGACATGTGGCACCGTCCTGTTGAAACCACATATCAGTGATATTCACTTCGTCAATAATAGGCCAAAATTGAGATAGCGTCATCCATTGCCCGGTACCACATTTCCAGCCTCATCTTCGGAAAAAAACCCCCAATCACTCTTCCAGACCACATAGCGCATCATACAGTAACAAGTTGAGCCGGAAAGGCTGCTCAATAAACGTTCTAGGATTTTCAGAAGCCCAAACGCGGCGAAATTTTGCTTGCTGACTTACCCTGACAAGTGATAATGGGATTCTTCTGAAAAAATGGTTGTTCCTAAATGAATTGAGCAAATCGACGGTGATATAAATGGTCGGTCATCTTCAAGTCCTGCACCAGTTTTTCCTTGTAAGGCTTCAATTGTGGAGAACGTAGAGGAATTGAGAAATTTGCATTTGCTTCAACGCTGTGGCTCATACCTGCAATATTTTCAGTCGAACGACCCGGTCGAACACACGTTGGTGTTCGCACATTTTGTATCGAGCCTGTCGACTCAAATTTATCAAACAACTTTTAAATAGTGGGCTCAGAAGGACGAGCCCACGAAGAAGGATGAATTTTGCGAAATGTAACTTTAACAGAACCATTATTGTAACAATTGTCAATGCATCTACTACGTATACGTCAAAAAAACTAAATGTCAAAACTATCTTGTTGATGGTGTTGCCACAATTTGCACATAAATAAAAGTAAGAAAAAAGAAAACCAATAGTACTATAGTATGTATATATTACAACAATCTAGACGTTTTAAATCGCCTATAAATAGAAATTGCAGTTTCAAGTGCTATGATTGTATCAAGCAAAAGGCTGAACAGATAAGTTGTTTGAGCTAAGTTTAGTTAACAAAGTTATGTTTTCATAATCATAATATGTTAGCTAATGGCATCAAATATAATAATTTTTAGAGTATTTTATTTCTGAATCATAAGAATTAAAAAGCATAACGCATCACTTCATATAAAGATTTTGATCTTCACGCTTACAAAATACAACTCGTTGAAGAACGAAAGCCGATCATTGTTTTAGTCAAATGTTTGTGAATTGACTGTTTAAAAAACTGAACCGAAAACAATGCATTTTTCAATAAAATCATCTTCATCATCGGGCGGTCATTGAAAAGGAACAAAATTGTCTCATATGGGGTTCACAAAATCTACAAACAGTGCTCGAAAAACCATAAAGTCTAAATAAAGTCATCAGTGATTTCAGCAAGATGATGCCACAAGCCACGCATCCATGAGATTTGGCGATACCAAATGGCCGGCTCGTTCTGGCGATTTAAAACCGCTAGATTATTTTTTCTGGGACCATTTGAAAGACCGGGCTTACAGGAACAACCCATTAATAACATACCGACGTATAGCAAAGTAGTGAGTGAGCCTGGAACATCAAGCCGTCGATGTTCGCAACTATAACATAACATAACATTTTTATTCCTGAAGAAGCTTTCCAAGGGAAAGCGAAATATTGATTTCATATGTATTAAATTTTATTAAAAAAACTTATAAAAAGATAAATGTTTATTTATTTTAATTTAAAAAAAATATATTTTATTGGAGGGATAAAAAGTGGCATTTAAGATTTTCAATTATCCATGCCTGGCAGTGGGCCACTTGCTTTTGCCAGCTCAAATTTGCATATTAAAACAGTTGCAATTATTAAGTGTTGCCAAGTCACCATGTTTTTAGCTATGCCGATGGTATTTGTAATTATTTTTTTCCATCGGGGAGTGCGGGTGGGGGTTAAAAGATTTATTTCAAGTATTTCTTTTTTGGATAAAGAAAATTGAGTAACATTTTTTTTTTGTTTGTTTAATATTTATTCTTTGGTGTTGTTTATTGCTGCTTCTATTTCTTACTCTAGGCTGCTTACTCTATCTAGTCTAGTTGTTTATTTTTATTTTATTGTTTTTAATTTTTAATGTTGTAGAAAATTTTTTCTTTGCTGTCGGTCGGAGCATGGGAATCGAGTTGTTAGAAATTGTTTCCTTTTTTGTTGTTATTTTTTTTTTTATTAACATCATTATTTTTTAAAATGTGTATTTTTTAACTTCTTTTTTATTTACTTGTATGTTTATTTTAGCATAATTTTTTTAAGTCTAATGTGGAAATTTGTTTATCAACACACATACACACACACACCCTAATTATAATTAAAATCATACATGAGTGATTTTTTTCCAAGTTTGGATGCAATTAGACGGGTTTTTGTTTTTTTTTTTTTTTTGGTTAAAAAAGAAAACTAAAAACAAAAAAAAATTATTAAAAAAAAAATCAAATTATTTAATGTGGGTTAGATTTCTTGGTAGATAACACATTTGGGGGGGGGGGAATCCAACAACAATATGCTGAACTTTAAAATTATTGTATCTTGACAGGCTTACAGCAGAATCGCCAAATAAATAATGTTGCTAAACCTAATGACGTCTTAATTCCGCCCTTGTAACAGCGTCTATAAGAACAGTGTCACATTATTTTCATTATCATGTTAAATGTCCATTATGTTTGAAACTTGCAAGTCTTTGAGTAATATTACTCCCTTAAAAAGAAAAGGTTTAACAACCCTGAAGATAGCAGCGCTTATTCGCTAACTTCCTTATGAAGTTTCTCCAAGTTACGAGAAGCAGAGTTAACTTTCTTCTAAAGAGACGTTCAATTATTATTATTATTATTATTATTATTCTCTGGAGAGTGGTAAACTAGAGGAATACGATGATAAAGAGACTTTAAAACCCTGCCGTGACACGATTTGCTTATTTTGAGAACAGTATTACAGCGCCTCTAGTGTCAAGTAGACTTATCATATCATTATACAGCCATTTTATTTAAGTGTTACTTCGCCCATGATTTATAGCTCTAGAGTAAAGAAGATAGCCGCTGTTACATAAGTAGGTATTAAAAAACCTTCATCTCAATAAATTAAAACTATTAAATTGGTTGCTGGTAGAATATGAACTTACGTCCCTAAACTTGTCATATTATTGGATTGTTTTGAACACTTTTTGAGCAGCAATAATGTTTTCTGCCGATCTTGCAGTACGTTGTGGAGCATACTTGGGCCTATCACCTACAGACCCTCTTTCTTCGAAATCATTCCCTACACGATAAATAGTGCGTTTTGTCGGCACGTTGTTTCTCCTAAAAATTTCACATAACTTTGCAGTTTTCCAGCCATAAAAGTCTTGTGGAAATTGATTGGACAATGTAATCTTCATTGTGTCAAATAAGTCCTGTTGCAAACATATTTTTCAACTTTTTAGATATCGTCCTTTCCATCATGATTCTGCCGGTCTCATCAAGTCCTGTTGGAAAGGGAGAAGGGAATCATCAGTGGTGTATTTAGTGAGAAAATATGCGAACAATACCTGATATTGTCCACTGATTGGAAACGTATATAAAGGAGACTGCTCCTTTAATCTGCTATGGGAGACTACGGGCCATTTTGCCATATCTCCGAATTTCAATCAATTAAATCTGGATAGAAACTAAAGAAATCAAAATGGCGGAAATAGGACTAGAGCATTTAGAACACAGAAGGTACGAAATTTAAAATCTCTATACTGCAAACCTCTATGCTGGCTGTGTGACAGGCGTGATAAGATTTACGTCAGTACCTGGCTGTGTAGGCCATAACAAGACGGTGAATCATACCACTGTGTATGAAATGTAGCGTCATCCTCGCCCTAAAAGGCCTTCAGCTACGTATATTCTGCGTTCCCTCCTAGTTGCAACTTCAAAAGCCCGGAGCAGGCCGCAGCCCTCACTTCTTGCTGAAGAGTTGGAGACTATCCAACTCCTGGTTCAAAGCGCATGAAGCTTAATATAATTTAATAACACAACCGCATGGACCATTCATTGTGTTTATTATGAATGATCCGACCCACACAACTCAAACGAGGGTCTCCAAACCACAACCACCACGATACTACCGAAGGACCAACCTGAATAATTAGTCAGAGAACAGCTAAGAGGGTCAAAATACAAATAGCTGCACTCTGGGGCTTTACTGATTCTCATGGAAATATAGTGAAATTGTCCAGTTGGCTTCTGTTTGCCTTGATGGGGTGTGGGCTCCCTTTCCCCCGCTGACACATGTAATGACGGTGAGATTCCGTCAATGTGCCCTCAGGAAGGGGGGGGGGCTGGGTATGTGACATGTGGCACCGTCCTGTTGAAGTTACATGTCAGTGACGTGGAACGTCGTCAATAATAGACCAACATTGAGTTGTTAGCATCTCGCGATAGCGTAATTTTCGAAAAAAAAACACGATCCAATTACGCCTCCAGGCCACATAGCGCCCCATATAGTGAGACGTTGAACATGCAAAGGCTTCTTTATAATCGCTCTAGGATTTTCAGAGACCCAAATGCGGCAATTTTTTTTGTTGTCATACCCTAACAAGTGAAAATAGGCTTCGTGTGAAAAAAATTATTTTTTGAGAAAAACCACCTGGTTGTTCCTGAATGTATTGAGCGAATGTACGGTGATGTGAATGGTTGGTCGGCTTCAATTCCTGCACCAATGGAACCCTGTAAGACTTCAAAGTCAAAATTCGCCATGTGTTAGTTTAGGATAACCGAAGCTGTTCAGAACGTCAAGGAATTGACAAATTTGGATCTGTTTCGACACTGTAGCTCACGGCTGCGATATGTTCAGTTCACTTTTTGAGTATCGAGCCTGTCGACTCAAATTTAACCTCTAAATTCTTAATAGCGATCTTCCAAGGTCGATTATGTTGTCCGAAAATATCACGAGTTTTACGAAATGTAACTTTAACATAAAAACCATTTTAGTAATTGATTTTGTTTTTTAAAGAGAAGTATCATTTCAGGCAACAACGCCTATTGCCAATTTAGTCACAACCGTGCTACATTCTTTAGGAAAGGGATAGAGAAGAGATAAGACTGGTGGTGAAAGTAGAAGGATAGTTTTCATAGCCTTCAAACTATTACTTTTGTAGTGAAAACAATCACCCCTAAATTGGTAGGCTAAGTACACTACCTACTAGCCGCCGATCGGGCCAGCTTTTATTTCTAGAAGGCTGATGTTATCGGAAATTAACTCTCGTATAAGACAGCACAGCGACCAATGACTATGTCTTTCTTTATCACTGAACAGTCCCACCAACAATCTATTTTTATTTTTTGTAGTGAAAATAGTCAAGGTCTTTGTTAGGAATCGAACCCACAACCCCAGACTTATAAGCTACAAGTAGAATACAAGGGTACCTAATTATTTTAATGCAATTTTCGTGCGAAATTGAATTAATTTTTACAATTGCTAATGCATTACCTACGAATATGTCTAAATGTCAAAACTCTAATGTTGTTGGTGTTGCCACAATGGAAAAACAAACTTCTTGTTGAAAAACCCGATATATGCGCATCCTTAAAATTGCTTAAAGTAAGAATGCCTTATCTTATCCATCATTTTGGATATTTAAAATTTTAAAGCTGCTCTCCTAAACTTTTTACACCATCAAATTCTCCTTCATCAAACTCTTCTCTCATTTAAATTAAAAAAGAAATTTATGGTCTCTGTTCTCTTTTCTCTTTTCAGGTACGTTTAATTTTAATCTTTTTGCAAACACTAACGAAACGAGCTATCAAAGTGAGTACACAAAATGCGATTATTATTATTATTATTTGAAGTTATAAAACAAATATTAGCTAATCGTAAATTGGCTGCCACCATCGACCCACCATTTTTAATTTTAATTTTAATTTATTTATTTAAGTTGTCTTCAATAGCAGACCGTAGCTTAAATACCCTTCCGTTGTACCCAAAAAATTTCCCTCCAGTTCGTTGTTGTACACATTTGCGTTGCCATGACAATACTCGTTTGTACCTGCAAATAACAAACAATAATTTTTGTTTTTGTTTATTTTTTTGTTGTAAATCCACCTTTTTTCGTTCTATACTTTGCTAAATACTGCTTATCTTTTTTCGTAATTAACATTCTACACGCAGAGAAAGAATGTGAAAATAGAAATGATTTCCTTAAGATTTACGGTAAATGCTGGTGGCTGCCGAAGTGAGAAGATAGGGAGGGGTTTTTGAAGGGAATATAAAATACACGAGAATTTTCATTAAATTCTTTTTGAGCAACTTTAATTTCTTTCTATCTCGTGTTGAGAGATTGTGATTAGATTTGTTCTCACAATTTTATAAAACTCGCGGCTCTAACTACTCCACTTCTTGGTAGGAAATCTGCGACTCTAAGTGGGATAAACCTTTAGGCCATGCTACGATGAAGCTGCGGCAGAGATTCAGAGACTTGAACTCACAATCTCCAACCTACTACGAGGCCTTTCAACCAATCTACCGCAAATTTTTATTTTGATTTTTCCTTATGACTAAGGCTCTGTTCACGCTCAGACTATGATTTTTTAGTTTACTATACAGAGTCTTTAGCTTTATCATCTTTTGCTCCAATGTATCGACGCCTCTAATTGGTTTTCTTTTTTAATCGCAATAAAAAGCTATTTTTTATAAATGTATCACAGAATAAAATTTTCCTCGATTTAGGCCAGCAAAAAGAATACATATAGCGCTGACACTTCGCCATACCGTCTTGTTTTTTTTTTCAAAAAAAGAAGTAGCACTTCAGACAACAATGCCTATTTAGTCAAATAACATGCTACATTCTTTAGAAAAGGGATAGAGAAGAGATGAGACAGGTGGTGAATGTAGAAGGATAGTTACGGAAATTATTTGTCATAAGATGAGACAGCACAGCGACCAGTCACCATGCCTTCATCACTGTGCAGTCCCACCTAGAGAATTTTTATTTTTGTATTGAAAAAGCTAGTACACTACCTTCTACCCTACAGGGGCCATAACGTCTTGGTCATAATTATGAAACATTAAAAAGGTTTTTAATCGAAATTAAAAACAAAAACAAACCCCCTTTCCTCGAACTGAAAACTAGCATTCGTTTAGGGCGAATGACATTAAATTTGATTGGGTAACGCAAAATTAAACTGCTGCTTGTCATTTAAACGCCTTTCATCCATCGCAGCTACTTAAAAATATAGTTTTTCTTTTTACTCAAAAAATGCCGCTGGGATTTGAACTTAAAAGTTAAGCAGCATATTAGAAGAAGCATGGTCTAGGGCCTAGCTTTATTACTAAACATCATGAATAGAGAATGTTAACTTATCTTATCTTCATTAAGGCACCGACTTTGCATCCTACACAATCATACAATTTATTTACGTAAACATCTAATGGTGATCTGTTTTATTAAGAAAAATCACAAGAAAATGTTTATTTTTATTAGGCACTATCACACAAGAAATAGATGCAACTCTGAATGTACAGAAATTCAGCACAATTCTGTAGTTCAGAACTGGTACATAGTTACTAGTTTTTCGCAAGAATTTTCCTGGTCCCATCATTGAAATTCAGCGATCATCATTGTTAAAGCTCTGTTTTATGTATCCATTGAAACTCTCTGCGTATAAAGCCATGCCTCCTTAAATTCTCTTTCCAAAAAGTTCGAAAATCTTGAAAGCTTCTAGGTTCGAGTATGCAGCCGATTTGACAAAATGAATGGGGCAGAAGTTTTTGTTTTTGAAGTTATTTTTATGTGCAATTCTCAGAATTGAGTCGCAAAATCATGTGTTGTAGTGCAATATTCGTAAAACTCCTTGTCATGTTTCTATTTAAACTATTCTTCAGGAATCGCACCATACGAGTTGTTATAGATGAGATATCATTAGATGAGGTCAACATTAATTAAGGGGCACGGCAAAGCTCCGTTCTTTCCCCTGTCCTATTTCTTATTTTTCTAAACGATCTTTTGTTGTCAAACTTTTAACCCTGGAATCCAATAGTTTACTTAGCGACTGACAATATGGTTTCCGTAGGGGACACTTTAAAGGCGACTTGCTGGCTTTCTTATCGGAACAATGGTGCAACTCCATCCATCATCAACTAAAGGTCCCCCCCGGGGGGCACATTTATAAGTCTTTATGGATCACACAACCATCTATACTTGTATATTGCGGAGGTAAAAAGGAACTGGAACTCAGTTCAGCTATTTGTCTTTTTAGTCTTTAAAAACCTATAGAAACTAAAGGTCTATAGGTGTTTAAAGTTCGAGTGCTTGAGACAAGTTTATCTTGAGCTGGGTTTAATAAAATTAACTTCCCTCTGTTGGATTTGGTTAGGCAACACTTTTACAAGTAGTTCTCTTTTGTTCAACACCCAAGAAGGCAAAATTATAACTTTTTACTTTATTCACTGCTTCTAACAAACCTGTGACCAAGGTCTCTTCGTCATTCCTGTGTAAGCTCTTCCTCCCTGGATAAGGATAATTTTGAAAGAGTTGATTGCTTTTAGATGATATCCAAGCTTTCTTACCTTAATCGCAAGGCTAGAATGCAAAGGTAACGACGATAATTGCAATAACATTTATTAAGCTTTTATTGCTCATCATCCATTATCCAACATCTCTCAAATAATGCAAGAGAAGTATTTTCTTAGTTTGAAAAATTAAACTCTCTTTAAATAAGAAGACTGTGATTTCAATCACCAACTATTTTTTTCTTACAGTGCATATATAACTTAATACACTAGAAATCATCATCGTCATTGCAACAACAACAATTACATAGAAATATTAAAAAAAAAAGAACAGTAAAAGAAAATGAAACAAGCGTTAATCTCTTTTGTCAATTGTGTTAGAACAAATATTTGTTCAACTCATTTTCTTTTTTCTTGTCATTTTTGTCTTCTTGCTCGTTTTTTGTTTAGATCTTTGCTTTTTGCAAAACTATAAATAAATTGTTGTTGTTGTTTATGTTGTTTATGTTAGCTATTTTAAGCTTAAAAAATTAGAAAAATCAACTTAGCATTGAGGCTATTGTAGGGGAAGTATGCCCAGATTATAAAATTGTTATTTATTAACTTCAAGTTGGTTTTCTTAATTTCTAATAACTTTGTCTCATATTTATTTAGATATAAAGGGTGTTTTTTTTGTAGAGGGATAGAATACTATTTTTAACTGGCGGCCATTTAATTGTCATGCTTAGTTTTTTTTGACATTTTAACATGAAGAGACTGACGCCTGATTAACTTTTCCAAATTGTGCAAATTTATGAGGAAGATGGCTCCCTTCCCCATCTTGCCATATGCTTCTGGGGATAAAAGACGGCACCAGTCACCTAGCCTAGCAGGAGCCTGAAACTGGACGAATTGCATAATCGATATCCGACGCGTTATTTTCCAAACTGTTACCACGGGAATCAATAGTCTACGACGCTGTACTAGTTGTTGATAAAGAATTTCGGAGAGTAATGTGGCGGCTGTTGTTTAAACCCAAACCGCGGGTAGGTTTGGTATTTCATGTGCTGTTGCATACTCAAAAGAATCTCGATAAATAGTATCCGATACTCTAAGAAGACGCCTGATTAACTTTTCCAAATTGTGCAAATTTATGAGGAAGATGGATCTCTTCCCCATCTTTCTTTTGGGGATAACAGACGGCATCAGTGGCATAGCTTAGCAGGATCGTGAAACTGGAAAAAAATGCATACTCGAGATTTGACGAGTTATTTTCCAAACTGGTACCACGGGAATCAATAGCCAGCAGGGCTACGACTCTATACTGATTATTGGTGCGGACCTTCGGGGAGTAAAGTTTTGACTGTGGTGGATACCTAAATATTCACAGAAGATACGGTGATTTCTTATGTGCTGTCGTATTTTCAAAAGAAATTTCATAGATAGTATCCGACTCTCTAACAAGAAGCGGTTATTGGTGAGGCTCTTCAAGGAATAACGTGGTGGCTGTTGTTAATACCCAAAAACCCAGAGAAGGTTTATGATGTTTTCCTATCCAATGTGCTCTTGCATTGGAACAGAATTTAGTTATGCTGAAGACGACGGAAGTTTTAGTTAGGTTCCGGTTCTTAAGCTAGGAGTGGGATCACGGTCCTGTTCATTGTGCTTCTAAAATTGCCACTTGAGGTATGCTATGCATCTTAAGGGCGTTAGTAGATGCGTAGTATTGCACCCAGTGGAAAGATTGCCGTCAGATTAGAGTCAAATGACTGGGTGCTATGGATAATTCATCTGTGCGAGTTGGGCTCAAAACAAGGTTGTGGTTTTTTGTCGATTTTTGCAAGCGAATCTAACTTCTGTTTTAATGGATGCGTCAGTGTAGGCTGAGAGTCGGTTATATCCAGAAAAAATTGACTGTTTGGTGTGTTTTATGGGCTACCGGTTGGGAATTATTTGCCGGTACCTGCACTTTCTTTCTTTATATACGATGCTAGTCCAGAACGTTACACTCATGGTGATCCCCATAAAGTCATGATGATTTTTTCGTTCTTCAATTGAACAATCATGATGTGCAGGAACTTTAGTTTTAATAAGGCGACGCAACATGTCACACAACTTGCGCCACAATTGATTTATTGAAGGAAACGTATGATAATTGCATAGTTTTACGTTACGGACCCAGGAATTAGCCTCCATGATTGTGCGATTTAATGCCGTTAGACTATTTTCTATAGGGATCGTGTGAAGTCGTTAGTCTACGCCGATAAGCCATCAACATTTAACATTTTGGAGAACAAAAATCGTCGCGTTTTTGCCACAAATGCTGGAAAGTATTTCGGGGAGAATAAGGTGGTGGCTCTAGATATCTCCGAGGCGTTTGTCGGAGTGTGGCAGAATGCATTTCTGTCAAAACTTCTTGCTTTCGGTGTCGTCAATAATTTCTCCAGATTTTTATCGAATTTTCTCAGGAATCGCACTACACGAGTTTTTATAGATGGGTATTCTTCAGAAGAGTTCAAGATTAAGTCAGAGCTACCGCAAAACTCCGTTCTTTCTCCTAACCTATTTCTTATTTTTCTAAATGATCTTATTTGTTAAACTCTTAACTCCATATACTCTTTCGCAGATGACAGCACCATTTGTCATTCGTATTCATTTAGTAATAGGTCGAACCAGCTGAAGGTGAGTTCCATCGTGAGCTTAATCACGATCTCGTGGCAATCTCCGAATGGGGTCGTGCGATTTTAATGCCCGTAAGGCGCTTACGCATAGATCTGTGTTTGGAAATGTTGCTGCTTCTGTTACTATGAGTGATAAAGTATTATGGAATTGGAAGCTCTTGATGTTCTTGAAATGAAAATCCAGTGTGATGTTCGATTGATTAATATTTTTCAGGTTCCTAAAGCAGCTTTCAAGAGCCTCGGTTTTCTAAAACGGTGTAAGACATACTGCACGCCATTCGATATTCGTACTATTTATACCACCTATATCCGTCCAAAGAAGGAATACAATTCTCATGTATAAGCCGGCGCCCCAAAGTCTATTTTGGAGTTTTTCGCCCGCGTACAGCAGAAGACCAATAGACTATTTTGGGGGCGGTAGGTTATCCAACTCTATTGATTCCCTAGAGCATCGACGCAATGTGGAATGTATTTCACTGTTTTATCGTTACTACAATGGTAAGCGCTCTAAGGAAATTAGGGATCTTGTTCCTGAAACTCGCACGTTTTTGCGTTTAACTCGATTTTCGTTGAGAGCGCATCCATTTGTAGTTGATTGGCCAGTGAATCGCACTACGCATTTTAAAGAAAAATTAATTTTTCTGCAGAAATGTCCGTATGTGGAATGAAATGCCTTCACAGGTCTTTCAAATGAAATGTCCACAAACACTACTCCCTCTTTCCTCCTCCCCATAACCTTACTTCCTACTTCTGGTGCAATGAATTGCAGGAGTAGAAGTCATCCTCTGAGAAAAAAAATTTTCATGGATTTCTAGATTACGTTCGAGTCAGTCGTTGCCAGATACCATATTGAAATAATAATCCCAGGAGATTACCTTTCGAATAAAATAATTTTTTTGACAATTTGAAAAATTAATTTTTATTTTATTCCATTTCACAGTTCTCACCTTCCCTTTTGACATAAAAAAAAATTGTTCAATTGAAACACAACAACATGATTTTTGCAAGGCAAACGACATTTTTTTTCTACCGCTATCATGGCAACTTTGGTGTCTTAACAATATTTTCTTTTCTTGTTTTGCATTTATTTGACATAAAACGCTTGTAGTTGTGTAGTTGTTATCAGTTTTTAAAATAATCCCACAAACAATAAAAATATAAAAAACGAAACCTTTTACGCAGCTTTTCGAGTCTAAATTAACAAAATAAATATTTTCTAAACAAATAACAAAAATTAATTTAAAATAATCTTAAACTTCTTTTTAATTTGATAACGAATGCCGGTTTCTTTAAGTTATTGAAACTTATTTCATTCATTAATTTTAACAATAAACAAGTTGATACATCTAAAACTAAAGCTACGAGGGTGGTAGCGGAGTACATGGAAACATTTAACAGACAATTTGTTTAATTAATTGAGGTTATGGTTTGACATTAAACGAAAATGGAATTTGAAGAATTTTTTTAATTATTCAAGCTCTCCGCCAGAGCAGAAGAGATATAAGAGGAAAAGCTCTGCCATAACTGTAACTGGCGCTCCTCTTCTATAACATAACTTAAGTTGTTGTCCACTAAAAATATTAAATTGTATTTTGACAAAAGCAAAACGGAATAAATCTTCTTTTATCACCACTGAAAAGTGTGGTTTGCTTATATATGAAAGTGGAAAAACCAAAATAAAAGAAAAATTCACTTATAATTGTTAAGCTACCGCGGTGACTTCACTAAAGAGTTAATGTTTGATTGTTAAGTAAAAGATCATGCGTTCGAATCCCAGCAAACTCCTGGAGTAATAAAAAAACTAATTGCAATTGAGTAACTACGATGGATCAAGAGCAAACTAAACATTCCGAAATTTCGATTAGAAAAATAAGACAATGCAGCAATAAATGAGTTTTTGAAGGACTGTGAAGAGAGTTAACCAAGGAAATCGCGATGGAACCATTGCTGAAAGAACAGAGTATTATAATGGGTGGGCAAATTTGCGATTAGGAAGTAAATTATCTGTCAAATAATTAAATATCCAGAATAGAGCTGTCATTCTTTGACATTTATTTAGTAAAAAGTTGACTAACTTTAAGCATGGAACGTTACGTAAAGCTTTTCTCCGTAATTAGCTTCCTTTTGCGAGCGCTATGAGCAAATTAATCTTAAATTCCAGGCTAACGGTATTGTTGCTAACCAAAACAATACGCTCGCAGTGACCGTAGTGATGCCAACATTGCCCGCCTTCAGAAAAATGTTGAGACGTTCGCAATTTTCAAGTGCACGGTAGCACTTTGGGCTGTGCCCAAAGTTCTTACTAAAAAGCTGGAGACTATCCAACTCCTGGTCGTGTTACAAGCGCAACTAGGATATTTATTTGGATGTTAACCTTATCTTTTCGTTAACTTTTAAACTTTTTTAAAGCACAATTAAACCACAGCCACCAACAACCATAACTAACAGGGTTGTAGTCCAGCGGACAGGTGGTTCCCGTAGTACTAGAGAGTGTATAATAAGTCGGTGGTCAGAGTCCGAGAGTTTTATGTTTCTTCCAGTATCGGGTTGCTGCTAGCCGAGGCGACTAGTGCCGCCTTTTACCCCCGAAGACACATGTCAAGATTCCCATCGACCGTAGCCATTCGGGCAACTGATTCTGGTGGTACCAGTGTGTGCAAAATGAGTCACTGGTCGGAGTTCGAAAGTCCTATGTCTCTTACAGTATCGGGCTGCTGCTAGTCCAGGCGACTGCCGCCGCCTTTTACCCCCAAAGGTACATGTCAAGATGGGAAAGAGATCTTTTCAGACTGCGTGACCCCGGGGACAGGTATCGCAATATGCTAACAATTCAATTTTGATCTATTATTGATGATGTGAATATCACGGACATATGGTTTCAACAGGACGGTGTGCCACATGTCACATAGCCAATGAAACGATCAATTTATTGCAAACCAAATTTCCCGATCGCATAATTTCACGACAATCAGCAGTTAAGTGATCAGCCAGATCGTGTGATTTGACACCACTGGATTATTTTTTGTGGGGCTATGTTAAAGAAAGAGCCTATACGGAACCCATCGAATCAATTTCAGTTTAAAAACTCAAAATTCGTACGCTACGTGGTCTGGAGGCTTGATTGGGTCGTTTTTTCTTTTTGAAGATGAGGTTGAAAATGCGGTAACAGTCAATGGGTCATGGTATCGTGAGCAATGGGACCATAGTCTGATAGTGGTCTTACCGCGGGGTGCAGGGAAGTGATCACCCACGATCTAAGACACATACACACTAGGTGCATTAACGCCGTAGTAGCAATTTTCAAGTGCAAAGTAGCAGGACCGTACCCCCATTCCTTGCAAAAGAAATAGTGACGATCCAACTCTTGGTCCTGTTGCAACCGCAACTAGAATATTTATTTGGATGTTAACCTTATCTTCGGAACTTTTTTCAAAGCCCGATTAAATCACAGCCACTATGTTACTCCCCGAGGGGCCTCACCAAGAACCTGAACAGGGTCGTAGCCCAGCGGACAGGTGGTTCCCGTGGTACCAGAGAGGGTATAATAAGTTACTAGTTGGACTTTGAGATTCCTATGTCTCTTCCAGTATCGGGCTCCTGGTAACCCAGGCGACTGGTGCCGCCTTTTACCCCCGAAGGCACATGTCAAGATGGGAAAGAGATCCTTTAAGACTGCGTGCCTTCGCAGGCAGGTAACGCGAGATGTTAATAATTCAATTTTCACCTATTATTGATGATGGGATATCACTGACGTGGATATCACTGACATGTGGTTTCAATAGGACGGTGCCATATGTCACGCAGTCAATGAAACGATCAAATAAATTTCGCGGGCGCATAACTTAACGACAATCAGCAGTTAAGTGGCCATCCAGATCGTTTAATTTAACACCACTGAATTGTTGTTTGTGGGGTTATGTTAAGGAGAGAGCCTGTACGCAACCAATCGATTCAATAGCAGCTTTAAAACTCAAAATCTGTGATGTGATTAATGAAAAAGAAACGACATTTTGCCAAAATAAGTGTTTAAACACTTTGATGAAGGAGTGGACATCGGTTAGCATGGTCGTGGTGGACATTTGCCGGATATCATTTGTCATTCTGCCAACCTTTTCTCTTTTTAATACAATATAGTCTAAAATAACGGTTCCAGACATAGAAGACTGTTACATACAAACAATCATGGCGGCGAGTGTATGGAACTTTTGAAAGTCATAAATCGAAGATTTCACAATTTTCCTTTAAAGTAAGATCTTAGAGCTGATCCTCGTACCCGTTAATATAAATAGAAATAAAACGCTAAAACATGTTTCTCTTCAGTAAACTACCAATACAACCCACTCTCTCCCTCTTTCAGTGCTTTTGTTTTTGGTTTTGTTTTTAATCCTAGGTGTTGTTTTATTACATGTTGTTGCTGTTGCTAATAAAAATTGCAGTTTAAATTCTATATAAGTGTGTAAGTGTGTGTGTGTATGTTACAACTTGTACTTGTGTGGGGACGTTGTTGGCTGGCTGCTCGACTGGTTGTGCTGTTTCTTCTTTTGTTTTTGTTTTTAGTTTTTGGCTTTTGTGTCTTATTATTTGTTATTGCCAGTAAAAATGTATGAAAACCATAGATTTTCATGTTGTTGTTAGTAGTTATTATTGTTGTTGTTGTTGCTTTTCTTAATGGAAATATTTTTATGGTTTTAATTTGTTTCCCTGCCTTTAGATCGCTTTTAACGTTTGACGAGTTAACAACTCGCTGACTCAAACTCGTATTCAAATTTTTTAATTTTTAAATAAAAACAATTGGTTATTGTTTTTGTTTGCTTTTTAGTTGTTGTTTTTGTAATAAAAACTTGTTAGAGGAAATTTCTCATTTATATTTGTTTCATTCCATAACGTTTCACCAATTGTTTTAGTGTGTTTTTTTTTCTTGTACGTGCGTGCGTGTGTACGACGTTTGTTTATTTCAATCGTTATTTTCTATGTAAATAAATCGTTTAATGTTTTTGTTGTAATAAAAATGCCGTTGTTTTTGTTGCATTTTAAAGATTATTTCGTTCCCCGTTTTTATTTAATTTATATTTCTTGGCGTCCTTACGATTGTTATAACAAAAATAAAAATGTCATCTTCATGGTCACTACATGAACCGGGATCGTCGTCGGTGTGGTGAGAAAGTGAGAGAGTTTTAAGTTGTAAAAAACAAGATTATGTGAAAGAAAATCCTGTCAGAAATAAAATTGAAAAAAAAACAAAACATAAAAATGCATTGTCTGTCAATTACAGTGGTAAATGGTGTGTTATCGTTTTAAATAACAGAGAGCAATTTATATAAAACAAAACCTTAAAAATATGTTTAATAGAATTTAGAAATTTCATTTTATAAACTCTTCTTCTTACGAAGTCTATTTAAAATAGAAAAATTTCAAAAGAAAAATAATATATATTCCATAAGTCAGGTATGGGAGTTATTAATAGGTAAATAAATATTTTAAAACCTTAAAAAAACTTAATAAATCTCGATTAAGCACTTAATTTCATAATAACTAAAGAGTGCCACAAAAATTAACTGAAATTTATAGTAAATATCCAATTTATTTTATTTTTTATATTTATATTATTGAAAATGTACAGTGCAGTGCAATAATATAACCTCATATTCCTTTTGAAGGATTTCTTATAATAAAAAGAAAATTGAATTTAAAATAAAATATCTGTTTATGTCATCTTAACAAGAAAATATTCAAAAATTATTTAAGTGATTTAAAAAAACACCTCTACATACTTACTCCTCAGCTATGAGGACACCCTTTAATATCTTATTTTACAAAATTTATTTATTTAGTGTTATGGTGTTATAGTGCGTGTGGTTTTACACTTTCTATGCAATCTTCCAGTTTTTGACTATAAGCATTCGAAAGATAAGACTATAAAAGTCAACTTACGTTATCTAGGTGCAAACCCTTTAATTCTTGAACCAAATTTTTTATTACTTCCTCTTATAGGAAACTAAAGTTAGTAATGGCAACTTTGTTAAAATTTTAAATGAATATCGATGTTACTGCAAAATACACCTAAAAATCATGTGTGTTGTGTAAGGGGCACCCTTTAATAATTTTAAAATTTGGCAAATTTGTTTTAATGCATAATGTTAGAATTTTCAAAAATTTCTAAATTATTTTCGAAAAAATATAAAAAAAATTTAATACAGGGTGTCCCCTTAAAACTTAAATTTGCCGCATTTTTTAAACGGTTACTGTCAGGAATTGAACATAATGATTGAAAAATGTTATGGGTTCCAAAAACAAAGTGTTATAAAACAAAAAAAACTTAACAGCAAAATTAAAGGGTACTCCCATGCGTGATATGATTTACGTCGACGGTGGTCAAAGCACTTGGGCGATATGAAACGTGCGCCGCGCCCTAGGAAGCCGAAAACTAATTTCTAGCAATAGGTTATTCCCAGTTGCAATTTCGGAGGTTTCGAAGCAGGATCGCCAACCACTACTCCTTGCTGAAGAGCTGGAGACTATCAAACTCCTGGTCGAGAACACATGTCACGCATTCTCACTGGATTCGGATCATTCACCCATTGTTCTCAGTGAAGGTGAGATGATGCTGGCCCCTTTATTAATACTGATGAGGGCCGCGAAACCACAACCACCACGATACTCCCGGAGGACCTAACTCGATAATCAGACAGAGAACAGCTAAAGAGAAAAATAGCTGAACTCTGGGGCTTACTGATTACCGTGAAAATGACGTGATAAGATTTACATCTACACCTAGCCGTGCGCCTTAATCATATGGTGGTTCATTACCACTGTGGTTGAAATGTAGGCCCTAGAAGGTCTTCAGACACGTATATCCTCCGGCCACTCTTAGTCGCAACTTTAAAAGCCCAGAAGGCCGCAGCCTTCACTCCTTGCTGAAGAGTCGAAGAGGAGTTAGGAGGAGTTAGATATCCTGGTCCAGAACGCATGAAGCTTAATATAATTAAAAACACGACGGCATTCATACTCACTGGACCTGGACCATTCATTATGTTTATTGTGAACGATCCGACCCACAAAGTCAAACGAGGGCCTCGAAATCACAACCACCACGATACTCCTGAACGGCCGACATCAATAATCAATCAGAGAACAGTTAAGAGGCTAAAAAGACGAATAGCTAAACTCTGGGGCCTTACTTATTCCCGTTGAAATATAGTGGAATTGTCCAGTTGGCTTCTGCTAGCCTATTAGGCGGCTGGGTTCCCTTTTACACCCGAAGACACATGTAATGATGGTGGATTTCCGTCAAGACATTTCAATGTGTCCCCAAGGGGAAGAATACTCTAATAGTGCTCACCTTTTCTTGACATATATAAACTTATTTTATAAATCGGTTATATTTATACATTTCAAATTTGTACATAATATTTTTCGCGATGTCAGCTAACTGTTAGAAATTAAAGGGTGACCCTC
The DNA here is from genome assembly GCA_030448955.1 of Trichopoda pennipes. Lineage (NCBI taxonomy): Eukaryota > Metazoa > Arthropoda > Insecta > Diptera > Tachinidae > Trichopoda > Trichopoda pennipes. The sequence continues at coordinate 11,540,141 of JASKUP010000175.1, read as the reverse complement.
ATTAAAGACCTGAATTTCATGAGCACAGCTTTACCTTTTAAATCGTTGTGTAGTAGACAGCTATCTGAAATTTTAAGATTTAGTTACAGATTTATTCGATTCAAATATCATATTATATTCGATTAGTCTCTGGCCGCCTCCCTGTCTGTTTTTTGGTCGGCTGGTTTACAAGAACTGTTTGCCAAGTGTAGAATAGAGTTGATTTTAATGCCCGTAAGGCGACTTTAATGCATGCTTACGCATAGATCTGTGTTCGGAAATGGTGCTGCACCTGTTACTTTGGGTGATATAGGTATTACGGAATCGAAAGTTCTTGATATTCTTGGAACAGAGATTCAGTGTGATGTTCGATGGACTAAGCACATTTTTCAGGTTTCTAAAGAAGCTTTCAAGGGCCTCTAATTTTCTAAAACGTTGTAAAAGATACTTTACTCCATCCGATCTCCATACTATTTATACCACCTATATCCGTCCAAGGATAGAATACAACTATCATGTATGCGTTGGCGCTTCAAAGTCTATTTTGCAGTTGCTCGACCGCGTACAGGAGAGGGCCAGGAGACTCATTGGGCACAGTAGGACATCCAACTCTAAGGCATTCTCTTTTTTTTTAAAGAGATGTAACACTTCAGGCAACAATGCCTATTTCGTCAAGTCAAGTACCGTACTACATTCTTAAGGAAAGCGATAGAGAAGAGCGAAGCAGATGGTGAAAGTAGAAGGATGGTCGGAAATTAACTGTCGTTTAAGATAGCACAGCGAACAGTGACCATGCCTTTATCACTGAGCAGCCCTACCGACAGTAAATTTTTATTTTCGTAGTGAAAAAAACCAAGGTCTTCGTTGGGAATCGACACCACAACCCCCAGACTGACAAGCTAGTACACTACCTACTAGCCTACATAGGCACCTAGAGCATCGACGCAATGTGGGATGTATTTCACTGAAATTAGGGAACTTGTTCCCAGTACTCACACTTTCTCGCATTTAACTCGATTTGCGTTGAAAACACATCCATTTGTGGTTGATTTTTCAGTTAAGCATACTACGCATTACATAAAATTTTCGTGTTTAGCAGAACCGTTCGTATGTGGAATAAACTCCCTCCAGAGGTCTTTCTTATCACTTTCAATTTAGAAAATTTAAAATTGAATGTCCACAAACACTACTTCCTCTTTCCTCCTCCCCATAACCTAATTTCCTAGTTCTGGCACAATGGGTTTAATGAAAAAAAAAACTATTATGTTGTTGGTGTTGCCAGAATTGAAAACCAAACTTCTTGTTGAAATTGTCGGTAACGGGGTTCTGTTATCGCAAAAATGCAGTTTGCGCGAGTGGCCTGGTTTTAATTAAGTCGTGAAAATCAAGTCTGCAGTGTATTATCGTTGATTGCGTTTTCTTTTATTTATATTTTTAATATTATTTATTAGTTATTTGTCTTATCTTATTATTGGTGAAATTTATTTTTAATTTATCAGTTGTTGAAGATTATCTTTATGGAATTGATTAAAAACTTAGTTAACCCGATTATAAATTTATTAATTGTTTTAGTGAACTGGCATTGACTATAGGAAAAAGACGGCAAAATTAATAAAAAAAGATTAAAAACCACGAAATAACTTAAAAAAGAATTTGAATGTTTTTTTTATGATTTTATTTGCCCTGATAATTTTATTAATTATAAAACGAAAAATATTTGTTTTCATTTCATTAAGCGAATACCACTATTACTGCAAAAAAAACCAGCCTGCCATGCATACATATTGCGTAGTGTTGTTGTAACAAATGTAAACATATCAAAATTAAATGAAACAAACACACACATATAACAACATAGAGTTGTTGTTATTTTTTATAGATGCGTTTCCTCATATGCCGTTTGTGTAGATGTGTTTATGTGTGTGTTTTATTGAGTGGTCAGGTTATCAACTACACCACCCAACTTTATACCGTTAATTTATTTATAAAGGAATTATTGTTGTTGACATTTTTTTTATTTAATTCTTAAATGAGCAAATAATAATGAAAGAGATTCTTTCTCCCAGTCAATAAAAAAAGAGATTAAAATTGAAAATGAACTCTTAGGAAAATGCAATTAAATAATTGTTTGTATCTCTTGATTTAATGGGGGGATTTTTTATTGTAAAATATGGAATTCTTGCTAAAGTTATGATCTTTGTTTTAAGGGGAGGAATGTTATAATAACAAAAACAAAACTCTGTTAAATAAGAAAAAAATACAGTTTTTTTGCTTTTACGTTTTAGTGCCTCTTTTAATGTAAGAAATTTCATAATAAAATTTTTAAAATTATTTATTTAAAGAGCATAAATAAGCGCAAAAAATTGAAGAGGATGTTTAAAATAAAAAGCAGATATTTAAAGGAGTGCAAACATTTTAATGAACAAAGTAAAATTTTGTTTCTAGAGATTTTATCTGCAATAAAAATACAGGGCCCCTTAAAAGAAAAATTATTTATAAATATAATCAAAAGCCAAAAGTTCAACACCTAGAAATTCTTGCACTAAAATGAACTGTAAAAGAATGAATTTATTTAGGGCTAATTAAAAAATACCATGTTTTCCCTTCTACCTTGGTTAGCTTTCATATTTTATTATTGAAATAAAATAGATTTTTTAACGCAATAAAAATTTATTTTACTATTAATTTAAACAATAAATAATTAGAACTTTGTTTTCTAAAAATAAAAATAAAAAATTTTAATTTAGCATCCTTATTCCGTTTGGCGACGGCAATACAAAACGACGTCGTTTTGTATCGTTTGTTGTAAATCCTTATTCTCATTGGCAATATTGCCATTTATCGATGACTTGGCAATATATGTTTGGTATTCTGTAAAACAATTTGACCGCTGATGTTGCCTTAAATTGCCGTTGATATTGTCATCTGTAACTTCGGTGTCGTGCTTTTATAAACAGAAATTTAAAAAGATTAAAAAAACTAAAATTAAATAAAATATTAAAAAGTACAAATTAAAATAGAAAATGGAAAAAATTAATATGACCAACGCCAATCAATTTAAAAAATTAGTGGAAGAATTGGAAAAAAATCTATGTTTTGTCAGGGGATTTCGAAGAGGCAGTGTTCCTACTAATTTTAAGAAACAATGGGAAAGTGTTGCGACTGCTCTAAATGCCCTTGGCGCCCACCAAATGGATGGCAAGAGGTATAGTATGTAGATGTGATGTGATTTGGCACGACTTAAAATTTAAATTAAAAAAAAAGGAAAAAAAAAAGTGCAATGCAAAACTACTGTAGGCGACAATTTTTATTTTTGTAGTGAAAAAAAAACAGCCACGGTCTTAGTTGGGAATCGAACCTACGACCCCGCAGACTGACAAGATAATACACTAACTACTAGCCTACAGGGGTACCGTATATATTTTCTTCACAACAATGTTATCAAATGAATCAGCTGACTCAAATATTAGATATGTGTGTTATATTTTATTAAAATGATCGATAAACTGGAAACGTCGTCATAAGACTGTTAGGGAATACCAAATTAGTATTTATGTTATGTTAAAGTGATGTTGCCTCAAAATCGACGACGATGTTGCCGTCACCAAACAGAATAAGGGCGAAGATGATTTAAATTTTTGTCAGTATATATTTTCTTCACAACAATGTTATCAAATGAATCAGCTGACTCAAATATTAGATATGTGTGTTATATTTTATTAAAATGATCGATAAACTGGAAACGTCGTCATAAGACTGTTAGGGAATACCAAATTAGTATTTATGTTATGTTAAAGTGATGTTGCCTCAAAATCGACGACGATGTTGCCGTCACCAAACAGAATAAGGGCGAAGATGATTTAAATTTTTGTCAGTTTATAAGAGTCATTTGTGAGGAATGAGCAGGGAACCAGATTGGAGCTCGAACTAAACACTTCAGTCTCAAAAATGTAGCTTAGGTTCTAGCTACGGTTTGGGATAAAATGTTTAGTAGCCAATAAATAAAAATCCATTAGCGCATTGTTCGAATGTAAATTAGTGAATTTGGAGTGAAGAGGATAACAGACCCTTAAATATTCTCCAAATACAATTCAGGAAAAAACAAAGATCTTTCAACTATAGGAGAGCACTTGCAGCTCAAATTTTTACGGAACACCTTTCCACAAATGCTGGCATTAAACTACTAGACTGAAAAAGAATTTCATATGAAAAGTAATAAACAGCAAATGGAAATATCAGATACGGAATCAGAGTATAAGACCATGAAGAAAACAAAATTAAAAAGAAGGATTGTATTACATTAATACACATATAAAGGGTTTTTCAACAAGCAGTTTGTTTTCCAAAACAACATAAAACAAACAAATTTTGATTAAGATGATTCAAATTTTGATTGTAGTAAGAAGAGAAAAAGTTCGGCCATTATGAATAAAAAATGATATCTAGCATGTGTTCACCACGACCGGACCAAGCTTTTTTTAATCACTTTTTTTTTAAATGGCTCAGGTGACATCTAGGATTTTCAGTTTAAAGGCTGAAATCAATTCGATTGGCTCCGATAGACTCTGTCCTTAACATAGCCTTACAAAAAAATAATCCAGTGGCGTTCAAACCCACGATCTGGCTCCCCGCTTAACTGCTGATTGCCGTGAAATAATGCAATCGGGAAATTTGGTTTGCAAGAAATTGATCGTTTCATTGGCTGTGTGACATGTGACACTGTCCTGTTGAAATCCCATATCAGTGAAATCTACATCGTTAATAATACACCAAAATTAAGTTATTATCATTTTACGATAGCGTGATCCATTGACCGCTACGAATCACACAGTGACACGTAGAGCATGCAAAGGCTTCTCAATAATCGCTTAAGGATTTTCAGAAGCCTAAATGTGGTAATTTTGCTTGTATCGTATGTCATCCTGACAAGTGAATATGGACTTTGCCTGAAAAAATTATTTTTTCAGAAAAACCGAGCGAATCTACGGAGATGTGAATGGTCGGTCGACTTTAATGCTGCCACCAGTTGAACCTTGTATGGCTTCAAAGTCAAATACTGACGAAAAATGCGTCATGTGCTGGTCTTGAATAACCCCATTTGCTGAGAACGCCTCGAGGAATTGGCAAATTTGAATCTGCGATGTTTTCAGTTAAACGACCCGGTCGAACACGCGTTGGTGTTCGCTCATTTTGTATTGAGTCTATTGACGCAAATTTAACCTCTAAATTCTTAATAGCGGTCACAGAAAGACGATTATGTTGCCCGAAAATGTCACGAATTTTACGAAATGCAACTTTAACAGAATCGCCATTTTCATAGTGGATTTGAATTATTTTAAAGAGATTTTCGTGCGAAATTGAATTCATTGTGACAATTGCCAATGCATCTAACGGGTGTCTGCCGGAAAGGTATACTACTTTATTTGATTAAATGAAAATGTTTTATTTATAGTGAGGGCAATTATGTATGGAATACAATATCTGATAAATGTCCGCCCCTTTTGAGCACATTTTTCATTACATTCTCACACATTTCACGCGGTATTTCATTAATTTCATCACGAATATGTTGTTTGTGTTGCTCAAGCGTTTCTGGTTTGTTTGCCTAAACCTTGCTTTCCAGATATCCTCCAAAAAAAGAAGTCTGGGGAGTCAAATCAGGCAACCATGGAGAGCTGTCACAGTAATTCCATTGTAATCGTAGCTGTATGCAATGTGGCCTTGCTGATATCACATGTTAATCAAGCCCAAAGTAAGCAGTTGTGGCGTTAAAAGTTTTCAATCATATCACGATATCGGTCCCCATTCACAGTTATCGCTACGCCGTTTTAATTTTCAATGAACTAAAGTCCTCCTCCTGATTCCTCCTGATCAAATTTGCACACCAGACTGTCACTTTTAATGGATGCAATGGGGACTGTTGAATAATTTGAGGGTTTCCCATTTCGCAGAACCGACTATTCTGTTTATTCACGTATCTGTTCAAATGGAAATGTTCCTCATCACTCATTATGATTTCTTCTTCATGAAAATCGGCGTTGTCATGGGCGAGCTGTAACATCCTATTGCATAATATGTACGGCGGCATTAATAGTTTTGGGGAAGAAGCTCTTGTGTTAATTGAATGTTATGTGGAAACAAATGCAAAACCTTCTGCGATATTGTGGCCAAAGTTGTTCTTTGAAGTCCAAGCTCCTGAGCACGGCTTTGTGTTGAGGTTGATTGATTGTTTTGAACACTTTCTTGAGCAGCAGTAGATAATGTTTTCAGCCGATCTTGCAGTACGTTATGGACCATGCTTGGGCCTACAGGCCATCTTTCTTCGAAATTATTCACTATAGGATAAGCAGTTCGTTTTGTGGCCACTTTGTTTCTCCCATTCATGCAATTTTCTCATCGTGACAGTAATCGATGATTGATTTTGATAAAATTCATTTAACGATTAAAACACGTTGGTTTATCGAATATTTTTTTCATAATAAATGTGTTACGTGTATACTTCACGACTGCCGAATATGACTTATTTTTATCAAAATGGCGGCTAAACAAAGTATTATACCCTTCCGGCGGACACCCTGTACTACGAATATGTAAAAAAACTAAATGTGACAACCATCATGTGGTCGCCACAATTGAAAAATAAATCCAATAAAACAAATGATTTTTTGTAATTCTCGCGCCAATTCCCACAAACATTTTATAAATTTCCCTAAATGGGATTTTTTAAATTTCATTTTCATGGCAGTTTCTTAGAGCAAATCCATACTAAGACTATTGCGTAGCGCTAGTAAGGGAGTAGAAGGAGCTATTATCAATTGGAATGATTATGAAATTAAAATGAGAATAATCCCCCCAGAGGTGACTTTAAAGTATTCTCTACACAAATTGACCTAAAATTTTGTGTTCATGTTTAAGCAAGTCTTAAGTCTTTTTGAGTCCTGTTTATTTTTTGTCGTTTTGCCGCTTTTCAAGTCTGCACTTCACATTGAATATAATTTTTATATAATTTTTTTTTTGAGTATCATTCGCAGTCACAATTTCAGAACTTGTATGTATAATTTATGATCGTTGTTGTTTTTGTTTTTGTTTTTTGTATTTATTATAATTTTTTGTTTCTTTTCTTTTGGGAGAACATATTTTCCTTTTTTTTTTGTTTTTTATTTAGTTTGAGCAGCGTTTTCATATTTGTAGGGGGTTCGTGAGTAGTTGTACTGCTGTCCGTGAATTTAGTAGTTGGTGAGATCGCATTTTCATTGATTAATCCGTGAGACCAGAGTGTAGCTGTGTGTGTGTGTGTTGAAAGTTTTATTTGTGAATATTTTATTTTTTTTTAATGCAAAAGAAAGCAGATAAAAAGCAATAAATGATAAATAATAAAAGAAAAGCATTTAAATTTATTTAAGTAAAGGTCATAATTGCCTCAATAAAAGGGTGGTATTATTTGCCAAAAAGTAACAAGATTTTAGTGCAACAAAACAAATATTTAAAAAATTTTTTTGCAAAAATTAAAAATAAAAAAATTGTAAAATTTTTAAAATGTAATAGAAAAATAAAATAAACTAAAAAAATATTAAATGAAATAGAAGAAAGAAAGGATGCAAAAATGAGTTAATGATTCATATGACACAGTAATTCCTTAGAGAAAAAAATAAAACGAAAATAAATCTTAATAATTTCCCTGCAAACAGGGTAAAACGCCTTTTTTTTTAATTTGTAAAAATTATGAAATTTTTTAGGTTTAGGACAATCACACGAAAAAGTTTTAAAACAATTTTTTTATAAAAAAAATTCCCAAAAAAATCTTTTAAAATATTTTTAAATTCCAACGATGTTCTAGATCTTGAGAGCATAAATGTGTGATGCTAAAATTTTTTTTAATTGTTCTAATATTTTATTTAAAATAAAAAATCAATAAAAATTTTTTTATTAAATTTATTTAAAATCTAATTAAAAATATAAAAAAAAAATTTTTTTTAAATTTTCAAATATGCTAAAATATGCATTAGAAAGGATACAGTGAAACCTTTCATAACCGGATACTCACCGTAGCGGTATTTTTGTCCGTTTATGAGAGGTGTGCGCTTAGAAGAGGAGTACAGATTTATTATTTCAATTATTTTATTTAATAATAATTCATTTTATTAAAGCAATGCTAGAGGTTAGTCTGTGGTGGTTGAAAAAATTTTTGCAGATTAGACTGCTTCAACTTGGATCTGTTCTAGTTGAGCTGTTTTGAGTTTCAAAATGACCTTTAATGTTTTTGATGTGTTGGAATACAACACATAATGCTTCATCATGAGAATTAATGGAATCAGGTATGTCTAATGTATCTCGGCTTTAGAGTCTTTAGACTGACTTATCTCCACAACAGCGCTTGAATTCAATATTTTAATACAGTAATCTTCAGTGTAGACTCTTACATCTACTTCTGAAAATTCGTCAAGGCCATTTTATTGACCGAACAGTTCTATTTAATTTGCATACGTTGCGAGTGGGATGTCATCTTAGGCATTCTATGCTGCTAAGCATCCAGCTTTCCGAAAGTAGTTTTATATTGGATCTACTAAAAATTTAATATATATCATATATTGCATATATTCTTTAAAATGATGTCATATCAATGCAAACGTTTATAAAGGGTGTTTTTATAGAGATGTAGAACTTTAAGTTGGCAACACTTTTTAACTGGCAGCCATTTTTGTCAGCTGTCAAGTGATTTACTTTTAGTTTGGTGTGGCATTTCAACACGAATACACTGACTGATGCCTGAACAATGCTAGCAAATTAAGCAAATTGGACCCAAACAAAGATTGCCTTTAATTCCGCTTTTCATAAGCTTTAAAGCTCACTTTTTTTTTAAAGGGATACGTCAAAAAACAAAACTGTCATATTTAAGATTGACGGACAATCTTAAGTGTATATGTTGACAGCGTTTCATACAGAAAAATTAACTGTTTGGCTGGTGGCGATTTTATAGGCTGGTGGAGTTATTGGTCGATGGTACTTCTTTATAAACAATGCTTCTTACTTCAATGCGATCTTAAGACTAACTTATTTAAAATTTTCTTAGTCTTATTCTCAACATTAACATTTCCTTATTTTAAAAACTTGCAAAGTGAGTTAAGACATTGTTTAAGTTTGTTTAGCCCCATTATTATAATTATTGAATTTATGCCTACGAGGGTTGGTTACATATGTTACTCATCTATATAACAATTATTTTTTCCTTTCCATTTTTCTTGTTTGAAAAATTTAGAAGCCTTAATGAACTCTTCGATTCGAATTATTGTTTTCCATTTATTCACCTTTTAACACAAGTCATCCTTTTGTCAAGCGCATAGACAGCTCCGCTAATGCAACCTCAGCGACTACTTAATATTTGCTAGATTTCCTTTTGTTTTACGCGTGTATATCCTTGTTAGAGGTGGAAATAACCATTAAGTTTCGATTCCACAATATAAGATTTTTAACGGAGAACATAAGCTTTGGTTTGACAGGTTTTACATCTTGTTTAGCGTGATTTGAACCATATTTTTTGTTAATAGATAGAGCGAGCTCCATCTCTCAGTCATTAGCTCTCTCTCTCTCCCTCTCTCAGTCATTAGCTGTCTCTCTCTCCCTCTCTCTCTCCATTATTTTTATTGCAAATGGGGATACATCAAATTCTAATTTAAAAAACAAATACTTACCAAAAATTACATCATGTGTAGGGTGCATCTAATTCATTTTATACCGTCTTTTTTCGTGACAAAAAATCGAATAGGAAAATTCGTTAACAACACTGTAATGAAAAATTAACTTTTTAGACAAACTAAAATTTACTCTTAAATCTAAAATTCTAAAATTAAAATATTTAATATTTGTATAATATGTAAAGGGTGTCTTTTTGAGAGGTATATAATTTTGAAATGGAACAAAATAAAGATGAAAATTGAGCAAGCATGATGCCCAGGAGCTGTGATTTCAACAAGCCCTCGAAACATGTCACACAGCTGGTGCCAAAATTGATTTATTGAAAGAAACGTTTGTTAATGGCGTAGCTTTAACCTTTTGGACCCGTAAATTCGTCTACGAGATCGTGCGACTTAATACCGCTAGAGAATTGTCTGTGCAGACATGTCAAGTTGGTAGTCTACGTCGACAAGTTCCAAACGATTGACTATCTGAAGTACAACATACGGCACATTATTGCACATATGTTGAAAGGAGTTATTGAAAATTGGATCTCCAGAATAAAATATGGCCCGGTTAGACGTGACCGTCATTTGACAGCTGTCCTATTTAAATAACAAAATATAAGAATTTTCGAATAAAGTAAAATATATGTCAATTTAAAATTTTCATTTTTTATTTTATGGCATTTTAAAGTTCTATACCTCTATAAGAAATACCCTATTTATAAATTTATTTGTTTATTTTTGAAGAAACTTTAGATTTGTTTTAGGTAAAATTACAAAAATAAGCAAAAATATGCTTTAATTAAAAAAAAAACTTTTACTTAAATTTCAATATTTGTATTTATACAGGGTGACTAGATAAAAAAGATACAAATAGAAGTTGTAGTAAAATAAAAGAAATAAAAAACAACAAAAATACAAAACTACAGGCGCTGAAAAGTCACGATTGAAAAATAAAACTCTTAGATAAACTCCTGTGTGGCCTTTCCATACGAAAGCGGGTGGGAGGAAAATGGAAAAAAAGTGATTCTTGTGCTGTTTGATGCTGCTGTTTGGTTTTCGGTGTATTGTGGTAAATCCATGTTTCATCCATGGTTACAAAATAATGCGAAAAATTGGTCATATAGCATGGATCCACCATAACATAACGGAGACTACACAGTAGCACCGAACAGCACGAAATTCAGATTTTTCAGCTGTCAAACACAAACTAAATGACGCAAAATTCGTTTAAATATTAACAAAAGTCCACTGACAGTTGTCTGTTGACAGAAGCAGTGCTGCCATTTCAATTATGAAGCAGAACCACCCTCGTATTTAAAAATGACGTAAATTTGAATTTTTTTCAAATTTTTATTATAGAGAACTTTACTACTTTACTACGTAGATCCAACAGCGGGGACTAACCAAGAGCACTAAGCAGCACGAAATTCATTTTTCGCGCCTTTCAAACACAAATTAAATGACGAAAAATTTGTTTAAAGTTGTAAAAAAGTCCACTGACAGCTGCCTCTTGACAATAGTACTGTTGCGATTTCAATTTAGAAGCGAGAAATTAAAATACTTATGGTACTTATGAACCACCCTCGTATTTATTAAATGACGCAAAGTGGTTTAAATTTGTGCAAGTGTGTACTGACAATTGCCTACGGACTGCAAAAGTATTCAATTAAGAAGCCGGAAATTAAAATAATTATGGAATTATTCAACCACCCTCGTATTTAAAAATTACGTAAATTTGACACTTTTTTTATAGAACTTTACTGCTTTATTACGTAGATCCACCATAACATAGCGGAGACTAAACAAGAGCACCGAACAGCACGAAATGGACTTATTGAACCACCCTCGTATTTAAAAGAAACGTAAATTTGAAATTTTTTTTCAAAATTTTTTTAGAGAAGTTTACTGCTTTATTACGTAGATCCACCACAATATAGCGGAGACTAAGCAACACCATCGAAAAGCACAAAATTCCGTTTTTTCGGCTGCCAAACACAAATTAAATGACTCAAAATTTATTTAAATTCATACAAAAGTCCACTGACAGTTGTCTGTTGACAGAAGCAGTGTTGCCATTTCAATTATGAAGCGGAAAATTAAAATAATTATGGAATTATTGCACCACCCTCGTATTTATAAATTATGTAAATTTGAAATTTCTTTCTAAATTTTTTTTAGGAGAACTTTGCTGCCTTCAGTAACTTTGAATTCATATTGAAATTTTTATTGGCCTTTATGATTTTTACAAGTTTACAAATTCCATTATATTCAATTAAAGTTGAAATTTTTCCGCTTTAAAGATTTTTATTATTTTGTTTCTTTTTTTTGTATTTTATGAAATAAAAGAATAATAATCTTTTTTTATTACAAATCCACGTGACTGCACACATACAATTAAAAAAAAAATCACATTATTTCACCCCACAACTCTTCACAAGCCTTTGTGCTGGCTGATTCTTTATATGAACAACTCATAACTTCCGCCTTTTGCATTAGAAAGTTCTTTCGTTCTGTCTTTAAGACTTTCAAATTGGCCAAGTCTCAAAGAAGAAATGAAAAGCCCATTCATTGTACTTAAGAAAATTATGGAAAAGAATGTATTTAAATACAATTTTAAATCTTATTACGCCTTTTAAATAAAATCTAGATGGCTGGCTGGTTGGTTGGTTGGTTGGCTGGCTGCCTGAAGTGGGAACGGAACGTTTTTGTTCCAACATCTTTGGGGTTTTCTTGTCCAAAAACCATCAAGCGTTAAATTATGTTTTTTTTGTTTTTGTTGTTTAGAAAAAAAAAATCTTGACTTCTTTTGTTTGATATTTTTTTTAGAATGAGCAAAAAAAGTGTAAAATGCCAGTTGTTGTAGTTTCTTCATTGCAGTTGTACCCTTAAAGTTTATTATTGCTCGAACATGATTTTATTCTAGTTTTTCTTTTAAGCCAACCAACCAACCATCCCAATAACTAACAAGTTGTATTTAGTTGTTCTTTCTTTATTCTCAGCTTAAAATTTAAACTCTTTTGTAAAAAAGCCTGACTTTGTGTTCAAACTACTCTGAAACTATCGGGTTTTTTAACAAGAAGCTTATTTTTCAATAGTGCCGAATCGAATCGAATACGGCCTTAAAACTCAAATAACGAAATAGGACCGCCATTTTGCCAAAAAATGATTGAAACTTATGATGAAAGAATCGACAGCTGTCAGCGTGGTCGTGGTGGACATTTTCCAGATATCATTTTTCATTCATAATTGCCGCACTTTTTTATGGAATTTAAAAAAAAAACAAACTTCTTGTTGGAAAACTCTTTACGTTATTCTGCCGATAGCCATGAGAGGCACTTCTTTTGTTTTTTTTAAATAATGCTGCAAAAAATAAAATACACAAATTTAACAAAATCTTGAATCAAGCATCTAATTGTTCTTTTGTTATTGTTGTTTTAGGTGTTTTTGTTGTTGTTGTTTTAAGCTATATGTACATGCTCTGTTGGCTTAAATAAAGAACTTAAATTAAACATTAGAAAACCTCTAAATTGAAATTAAACTAAAGCAAACGTGCTGCATAAAGAAATAACAAAATGTTTTTATGTTCAAATTTAATAGAAGATTTCCATCAAAAAGCTCTTAAACTAAATATTTGATTGGGCTGTCAAGAGCTTTTTTTTTTTAATGGCGAAATAAAAATAAAATCTTTAAAAAGCCTTTAATAGCATTTAAAAGGTAAAAAAGCAGCAACAAACATGATTATTAAAGCACTTAAGCAAAGTGCTTAAGCCATATTCTTGAAAGCAACAAAATTAAAAAATATGCTTTTTATACTGAAATAAGCAAAAATATGCTTTTAACATTTAAAAAAAAAATTTACAGAAAAATTATTAAATAATTAAAAAAAAAATTAAATAAATAAAAATAACAATCAATAAAAATTATATATGAACGTTAAACATGAATATGCAAAAATATGCTTTTTACATATTAAAAATATTTACGAAAAAAATATTTAATAAAAAAAAGAAAAAGAAATTAAACAAGAAATTAGCTTAAAATTTTTTTACAAATTTTACTCATTAATAAAATATAAATTTTAAATATATTATACCAAAATATACAGTTATAGAGAAATATGCCAAAATATGCCAATAGATGCTTTTTAAGCCAAGTGTTAAAGACGTAATTGTTGTTGCAAATCAAAAGAAGTATCTCATTAAATTTAAGTTAAATATGCTCGGAAAACATAAATATGCAAAAAAATGCTTTTAAAAATTCAGTAAATTTTAGAGAAAAAATATCGAGTGCAAGTAAAAAACTAGCGAAAATTTTTTCACAATTTTTGCTAGTTAATAAAATTTAAAATTATAAATATATTATACAATAATATACAGTTATAAAGAAATATGCCAAAATATGCTTTTTAAGTCAAGTACTGATAAAGTAGGTGCTGCTGTAAACAAAAAGAAAAAACTCTTAAAAATAAGAATCTTGTTAAACTTAAGTTAAATATGCTCCAAAAACATAAATATGCAAAAATATGCTTTTAAAAATTCAGCAAATTTTAGAGAAAAAATATCAAGTGCAAGAAAAAAAATAATATAAAATTATGAAAAAATCATACCCGCCAGTTAGGAATGTCTTAATTTAAGAATTTTTACGATATTTGAGGCAAATATAAAATATGCTAAAATAAGCTTTTTATGCAAAATTGAAAAATAAAATTTAGAATTGATAAAAGTCGAATAAAGTCTATATAGGTTCGCAAAAACTTCTAATTTTCTAAAAATCTAAGTAAAATATGCTAAAATACATAAATATGCTAAAATATGCTTTTAAAAATTAACCAAATTTTACAAAACAAATTTGAATTTCAAGTAAGAAGTAGTTTAAAGTTATCAAAAAGTAATCGTAATCGCTAGTTAAGAATGTGAGGTAAATATAAAATATGGCTAAATAAACTTTTTAAGTATAAAATATGCTGAAATAAACTTTTTCAGCAAAATTAAAAAAAAAATTTTAAAATTGATGAAAATCGTATATGTTAAATTTTCTAAAAATCTAACTAAAAACATATATATGCTAAAATATGCTTTTAAAATTTAAGCAAATTTTAGAGAAACAAAAATGTAAAATTCAAGCAAAAAGTAGCTTAAAATTATGAAAAAATCGTTATCGCTAGTAAAGAATGCCTTAAGCTAAAATTTTTACGATATACGCGGAAAATATAAAATATGCTTAAATAAGCATTTTAAGCAATATTGACAAAAAGATTTTAGAATTGATGAAAATCGAATAAAGTTTGTATATGTTGACAAAATGAATCAATATTCCAAAACTGTTAAGTAAAATATGCTAAAATGCATAAATATGCTAAAATATGCTTTTAAAATATAAGCAAATTTTAGAGAATAAATGTGAATTTCATATAAAGAATTAGCTTAGAGTTATGAAAAAATCGTAATCGCCACGTAAGAATGCCTTAATTTAAAAATTTTTACCATATTTGCGGTAAATATAAAATATGCTGAAAATATTAAATACGAAAAAAAAGTGTAAATCTTGCAAAACTTTAAGAATTTCACAAAATCTAAGTTAAATATGCTTCCAAAAAAATAAATATGCAAAAATATGTTTTAAAAATATTGAAATTTAAGAAAAAAATTATGTTAAAATTATAAAAAAAATCTTAGCTGCCAGTTTAAAATCTCTTAAGCTATGAATTTTATAGCTCATATATGCTCAAATATAATTTTAAAATAATATTGAAATAAATAGTTTTAAAATGCTAAAAATCAAAAAATCTTAGTTTAATATATTTAAAAAACATAAATATGCTAAAATATGTTCTTAAAAATTAAATAAATTTTAAAAATGGAAAAATTAAGCTAAAAAGTTTTAGCTGCCAGTTAGGAAAAATATACATTTTTACTCATATATGCAGTCATTATAAAATATGCTTAAATATGCTTTTAAAGCAATATTTAAATAAGTAGCTTTCAACCACTGAAAATCGAAGAAGTTTTGCATGGTTTCACAAAAATTCTCAAAATTGCGAAAAATCTAAGCTCAGAAAACGGATATATGCAAAAAAAAATGCTTTAAAAAATCAAGAAAATTTCAGAGTAAAAAGTGTAAAAAATATAAAATTTTAAGTAAAAAATTTGCTAAAAATTTATATCTTAAATTAGGAATTTTTATGCATATATGCAGTGTTCCGAAATTATTATTTAATATACGGAAATAAGCTTTTTAAGCAAAATGTTCTGAAACAGGCTCACTGCATATATTTATTTCTTCATCGCGAAATGTAGAATAAAAATTATGTTTTCAAATTAAATATGCAAAAACGTAATGTTATTTATTTAGCCATTCACATAATATATTTATATTTAATTTACTAAAAATATTAGCTAAAAAGGAATATATTTGTTTTTGAAAAAAAAAATTGAAGCAATTTAAAAATGTTCTGATTAGGGTTTGTTTTTGCAATATGCTAAAAGTTGTTCTAAATTAAAAATGTATGTTTCATATTTTTACTAATACTAATATATGCTTAAATATGTTGTAAATAATAATTAGCTACAAATCCTATGCAAAAATATGCGAAACATGCAAAATAATATAAAATGTGCAAATATGCAACATATGGAAAATATGCAAAAGTATTTTATATACAAATTATACTTAATATATGCAATATAAGCAGCAATATGCAAAATAAGCCAAATTTTTCAAAATACGCAAAGGTAAGCATGGTATAGAAAAGTATGCAAAATATACTTAAATATGAAAAACATATAAACATATGCAATGTAATAAAAAATACGCAAAATTAGCTAATTTGCAAGAATGTGCTAAAAATATGTAAATATGCACAATGTCTGTAATATGCAAAAAATGTGTAGTATATGCAAAATTACATAAAATATACACAATATGCATATAAAATATGCATTAAATGTAACAGTATGTAAAATAAACAAAAATATGCAATGTATGCAACAATAAGCAAAAGTATGTAAAATATTAAAAAAATATGCAAAAATGCAAAGTATGCAACATTATGTGAAATATGAAAAAATATGCCAAATATACCAAAATATTCTAATGTAAAATGCACAAAAAAATGCAATGTATGCAAGATAAGCAAAAATATTCAAAATATATAATTTGCAAAATATGCATAAATATGAGTAATATGAAAATATATAAAAGAAATTAAATATGTAAAATATGTGCGAAATATGCAAAATTATGTAAAATATGCAAAAATATGCTAGAAATGCAAGGTATGCAACATCATGTGAAATATGCAAAAATGTAAAATATGTGGGAAGCATGCAAAATTATGTAAAATATGCAAAAATATGCCAAATACGCAAGATAAGCGAAAATATGCAAAAGTATAGAAAATATAAAAAATATGTAATATATGCAACAATATGTAAAATACGCACAGGTATGCAAGATATACAAAAGATGAGCAAAAATATGCAAAGGTATGCAAAATATGCAAAAATATGCAAAAATGTAAAAAAAAATATAATAATAAATAAAAAATATTCAAAATTAAAAAATATGCACAATATGGACAATATTTTAAAAATGTTAAATAAAAAAAAAATATGTAAAATATGCAAAAATATTGGATAAATACAAAAATATTTGAAAGTATGCAATATATGCCATAATATGCAAAAGTATGTTAAAAATATGAAATACATATATGCAACAGTATGCCGCATATTATTGCTGAAAAATATGCACCAATATACAAAATATGTTAAAATAACATAAGATAAGTAAATATATTCAAAATGTGAAAAAATATGCAAAAAAAAAATTATAAAATTATAATTTGTATATCAAATATGCACAATATGCAAAAATATGCAAAATATGCAAAATTTGCAAAATATGCAAAATTTTCAATATACACAAAATAGACAACTCGATATATATGCAACAATATGCAAAACATGTAAAAATATGTAAAGTACACAAAAATATACAAAATTTTAAAATATGAAAAAATAAGCAACATATACAAAAATATGCAAAATAAGCAAAAATAAGTCAGGTTATAATATAACAAATTCGGAATATTTTAATGAAAACTTTCAAATTTTTCAAATTTTTTAAGAGTCGGCTACAGTGTCTTTTTTTAATCATTCATTCGTAAATTTTTTCCTCATTTGTTTATGAGTCAATTTTCAGTTTTAAATGAATTTTAATTAAACTATGCAAAAGAAAACACACAGTAATAATAATAATAATAATAATAACAAATATACAATAAATTTAAATTGCCATTATAGTGTTGGTTAGTGATGATGACGATATGCCTATTTTGAGGAATGATGTATGTCCACACACATGATGACTTTTCTTTACATAAACATTCTTTTGTTTCTTACAATCGAAATTGAAATAAAATTTCATTCTATGAAAAAGATGCGTCAACTTTGAAACGATTCACTCACTCACTTCTTTAAATGAATGTTTATTTATTCTAACGCTATACAACACATGTTGGAATAATTTTCAATCTTTCCAAATGATTTTTCCTTGAATTTGATTTTATGTTTCGTTTGTGTTGTTGCATTATGGGCCTCTTTTCTTCTGCTCTTGGTTTTTTTAAAAATTGAATCATCAAATTAAATTTTATTTTATTATTTTTATGAGTGTATTTAAGCAATTATTTTTTCAAAGAAATACATAAAAATGAAATAATGAAGAAATGGAAAGCAATAACATATAACACAAGATAAATAAATTTTAAATCAATTTTCACAACTACTAAATTGTCTTGAGGCCAAGACAGTTTTTTAAGTCATACACCATTACATTATAGCAAAGACGACTGTCTGCTAATTTTTGTGTAGTTCTTCCAATTCTCTGTACTCATTTAGACTAATGCAGTTTTAACATCATAACACTTATTATAAGAAACACTTGCTTAGGAAATGTCTGTTGCGTATTTAAAAGCGAAGAAAAAAGACCAGAATTATTTAAGGCTTAGCAAATGGAACTATTTTGCAAAAAATATTCATTTAAACTCTTTATTTTTAAAAGCTTTTAGGTTTAGCGTAGTATTGAAGAAATAAAATATATGACAAATATATGCAAAATATATGCATACTGAGGAAAAAAATTAAAAGCTATTTTTATCCACAAAACTCTTATTTTTTTATTATAAAAAATACTCTTTTATGCTTAAAAACAATGATTATGAAGATATGCAAAATATTAAAAAAATATGCAAAGATATGCTCATGCTATTTTAATGAAAGGACATCTAAAACATTGAAGCCTTGGGTGTTGTGTTAAAAATATGTGAAAAAAAAGTTATAAAACAATTGAGTTTTGCAAAAAAAATGTACAAAATTTTGAAAATATGCCAAAATATAAATTTTACCAAAAAAAAAAAAATCAAATTGATTTGTAAGTGAATTTTAATAAATCAACTTTTAATTAATAATAAAGCTAAGCAATTACATTTTACAAGAAATATGTCCCCAAAACAAAATATGCAAAACTATGCAAAAATATGGGAAATATTCAGACATATGCAAAAATATGCTCAAACTATTTTAATAAAAGGCCATCATAAACTTTGAAGTCTTGGACGGCGTGTTGAAAATATTTCAAAAAAAGTATTTTTATACTTAAGTCGGCTTTAAAAAAAAATATGCAAAAATATTAAAAATATGCCAAAATTTGAATTTTACCTTAAAAAAAACCCCAAGTTAGCTTGTTAGTGAATCTTAATAAATATATTTTAAATTAAATAAAGCCATTTGCATTTGCCAGAAATATGCTTTCAAAGCAAAATATGCAAAACTATGCAAAAATACGCAAAATATTCAAGTATATGTATGCTATTTTAATGAAAGGCCATCTAAAACTTTGAAGCCATGCGTGCTGTGTTGAAAATATGTAGAAAAGTATACTTCCATAAATTATTTAAAGAAAATTTATTAAATTAAAGATATTTTAAAGAGAAAATGCTAAATATATGACATAAAATATATGCAAAAATAATAAAAATATGCCATAATATGCATTTTACCAAAAAAAAGCGCCAAATTGATTTGTTAGTGAATTTTAATGAATAAATTTTAAATTAAATAAAGCCATTTGCAATTGCCCCCAAAACAAAATATGCAAAACTAAGGAAAAATATTCAAATATATGCAAAAATATGCTTGCTATTTTAATGAAAGGCCATGTAAAACTTTGAAGCCTTGCGTGTTGTGTTGAAAATATGTAGAAAGTATACATGTTATGAATTATTTAAAGAAAATTTATTAAATTAAAACTGTTTAGAAAAAAATGTTAAATATATGCAAAAATATGCTCTAAAATATTTTAAATATTTTAATGAAGTGTTTAAGCTTATAATATTATTCTACAATTTATTTAAAGAAAATTTAGTAAATCAAAATTATTTTAAAGAGAAAATGCTGAATATATGCCAAAAATATTTTAAAATTAAATGCTATTTTAAATATTTATAAATATGCAAAATATAGTCTGCAATATTTTAAATATTTTATTGAATGATTAAAGCTGACTGAATTATTAAAAGAAAATTTATTAAATAAAAGTTATTTTAAAGATAATATGCTTAAAATATGCAAAAATTAAAGTTTTTTAAATGAAGTGACATTTTAAATATTTAAAAATATGTAAAAATATGCATAAATATGTTTTACAATATTTCAAATATTTAAACAAATTTGTAAAGCTGATTTTAAATTCTAGGAATTATATAAAGAAAACAAAATATTTTAAAGCTATTTTAAAGAGAATATGGTAAATATATAACAAAATATATTTTTTTTGTTTGGGTACGTTTTTCCGTCGACCCTCGTCAAATTTGGTTTGTGAACAAACCGGTTTCGGCTGTTTGCCATCTTCAGTGTTCTTTTCGTACTACTAAGGTCGACGGAAAACCGTACCCAAACAAAAGAAATTTTTACCCCGTCGGAGAATCCAAGCACATAGCAAAATATATATTTAAAATAAATGCTACTCTAAATACTTCTTAAAATGCAAAAATATGCTCTACAATATTTTAAATGTTTTAATGAAACGTTAAAGCTTATTATACATTCGATGAATTAGTTAAAAACAATTTAGTAAATTAAAGTTGTTTTAAAGACAAAATGCTAAAAATATGCTCTTTAATATCTTAAGTATTTTTTTTATAAATAAATAAAGCTGATCTTAAATTCTAGGAATTAATTGAAGAAAATGTTGTAAATTAAAGCTGCTTTAATTTATAAATATATGGTAAAAATATAAATTTAAAGTTAAATGCTATTTTAAATATTTATAAATATGCAAAAATATGCTCTACAATATTTTAAATATTTTAATGCATGATTAAAGCTGAATGATTTATTAAAAGAAAATTTCTTTAAGAAAAGTTATTTTAAAGACAAAATGCTAAGTGTAAAATTGAAAATATATATTTAAAATATTTAAAAATATGCAAAAATATGCTTTTAAAAAAAACCCAAAGTGAATTTTAATAAATAAATTTTCAATTACATTTTGCAAGAAATATGCCCCTAAAACAAAAATATGCAAAAGTTTGCTCATGCTATTTTAATGAAACGTCTTTTAAAACTTTAAGGCCTTGCGTATTGTGTTAGCCTAACAGTATCGTCAAACAGTGATTTAGTGGGTCATTAGTGGTTTTTGCTTTAGCACGTGAAGAGAGGCAATAAGGATATCATCGGCTGTCGTGGTATATCAGAAACAAAGATATTGTAAAGCATAGGGCCCACTAACGAGTTTTTAATTTATTTTAGTATTCCCCTGTGATTTATTGTTTGGCAAAGAGAAATTTCCAAATTTCCTTCACAGTTTTAATTTGAGCTTGAGTTTTAATTTAAATTTGCATTTTTATAAAACTCTATTGTATTTAAAATTTTTCTATTTATTTTAATGGAATTTTCCTTTTTTTTTGCATTTTATCGTGATAAGTTTTCATCTACTTAAATAATAATTAATAATTTTTATAATTAAATCAAGCTGTTGCTGGTGGTAAATGCATTAAAATTAAAAGTGAAATTTTTATTTATTGCAAATACCTTTCGCATTAATAATTATCAGTATAAAACAGACTAATTTTTTGTTTTTATGTTTTTTTTTTCTATATTTTCTGTTTTGTTTTTGAACAACAATTATGTCATAAAAAATCATTTTTTTTTGCCTTTTTAAAGGCCTTGAACTTACACGAATAAAGCATTTAAATTTAGTTGTATAACACGAAAACATTAAATCAATTTTTTTCACTTAATATTTTATAAAAATGTTGTGGAATTAAATAATGAAGTGCATAGTGAGAGCTCTGCAACAATTTCATATATTTCACTTGAAAAAATTTCTACAGTTCTGGCCACAACTAAAAGTTCTAAAAGTCTAACTGTCGCATCAACTGGAATTTTTTCATTTCCAACAGCTCACAATTGTTTGGAAAATTGTGCAGCACTTTGATCATTTTAAAGTTGAACTCTCATATTAGTGGTGAGCGATAATGTTTTTACGTTATTCCACAAAGGTGATGCCTTCAGGCAAACATTCAATTCATCTGCAGACAACGTCTGCCTGAAATCGCCTGCCAACAATATCATCAAGCCGCCAAAGATGTTGTTATTTCGCCAAAGATCCTTTAGTGTGCAGTTAAGTGCTTCATTGTGCACTCATCTCAAACAATGAGCTTGCATTGCATCAACAATTTTCCCATTGCACTGGACCGGGAAAAATTGCATGTTGGAGTAACAATTGTGTTTAAATTGAATGGCAACTTAAGCGCAGAATGTGCACTACGACCGCCATCTAGAAGAGTCGCCGCAATTCCAGATGATGGTAACGCCAAAGCTATGTCACATCTTGATCAAATAGTGGCCAAAACCAATGAAATGATTAAATGATTTCCCTATTCCTCCAGGTGCGTCCAGGAAGAATAGACCACCAGTATTATTGTCCACCGCTTGCATAAATGTTTCGCATATAAGTTTTTGCTGTTCATTCAGCAACGGCACATTATTTCAAATGGATTCCTACAATGTATCAACATTAAATTGCAGCTCTTGATTTAATTCTTGGTTGAGTGCATGGTGCATCGATCGATTTGGCGCAATCATTCCTACTTCAATCAGTAGCTTGTTTGCAATAGTCAAGCATTGATTCTCAATCAGACACAATCCTTCATTGTATATTTCATCGGTTATTTGTACTTATTTTCGTGAGGGATACTCTGTATCAGAGATGGTGCTGTATGTGAAAAATAATTTTCCTTGTTTTCCTGCTTTTCATTTTGCCAAAAAATACTCCAAATGAAAAATATGCTAAAATATGCACTTAAAGCAAAATGTGCTTAAATATTTTTTTTGTAGCAATTCCTAACTCAGCTGAAGTCGTAATTTTTCATATATGCATTATTAGGGGCTCAGCTGAATATATGAAATCTTGCTTATATGCATTTTTGGATATATTTAAATGGCATTTAGCATTTAATAAAGTCGATTAGTTATCTATTCTCCTTAAAGCTCAAGTTACTGACTTATGAGCTTATGACAATTTATAATTTATTGAACTATTTAGTGGTTTATTTTAAAACTCTTTTTCTTGTTTTCAACTTCACAAATTGTTACTTCACATAACATTAATCACTGCAATTAATATGAAATAATTAAAAAAATAAAACACTCTAACAATTTAATACAAGTTGCCTAGTATTAAGCTGCAGAAATAATTTCAAATCACATTTCATTCAATTTCATTTAAAACTGTCGTGTCATGTTATGCGGTGGGAAAAAGTCTTATGAAAATATTGAAAGTAAAACTTAACTTGTAAGCCAAAACGGCCTTCATCAATAATTAAATAGAGTCTACACAAAACTCTTCACGAATGTTATGCACAATAATTATAAGTTTAAGATAATAATGATGATGATGATAATGATGATAATAAAAATGTTTATTCAATAAACAATTATTTAGCAAATCAAAACGAAACATTATAATGATTTTACCACAATTTGATTTAAAAAAAAAAACTGTTATGGTTTTGTCATTGTACTCGTCGTATCTTAATACCACCACAACAACAGCCTACAACTTTCACTTGCATCATCATGTTTACTTTATACTCACAGTTAAGTTTATTTGTATGCAGCTTGTTTGTATTATTTTTGGCAGCACAATGTGCCATTGTAAACTTGGCTTAAGGCATTTTATCAAAACAAAAATAATTTTTTTCTCAACTGTCGTCCTCAACTGAAAAATTTTATATAAATTCTTTTTACAAATATTTTCTTTTCCTTAAAACAAAAATTAAAAAAAAACAGGTAAACAAAAATATAAACAAATTTTTGTTAATATATTAAATAATTTAAGTTTATATACTTTTAACTAAAACAATAAACTTAGCTTCCTGTTGACCAATAAAAGTCACGTGTGTTACTTTTTGTTAAATTTCATTAGTGGGCTTTGGAATTTATTTTTTTTTTATATATCTTTAAACATCAAGGTAACCAAGCAGAAAATATAATTATTTCTGCTATCAACCCATACCATTCAATAACTGCACGCTATTATTTATTTTACAGCATCTGGTTTGACCATAATTGTAAAACTTAAGGAAAGAAAAAAATATATTAAAACTTTGCTTAAGATCGCCTACAATGGTGTCTTATAAATTGAGCAATTATTTCTTGTTACTTGTCGCATTAAAGAAATATAAACATTAAAAAAATATTTTGTAATCTAATGAAAGAAACAAAAGACTCATTATTTAACCTGAAATTGTATTGAATAGTGATGTCACCATTTCTTTACTAAACTACTTTAGCCAACAAAAATGTTTGAAATATTTGTAAAAAAAAAAAATTGTTTTTATATAAAACATGCAAAAACATGCCTTAGGAAGGAATTATATGTTTATTAAAAAAAAAATTGGGTCACCCTGTTGTTACTCTTAAAAATTTTATGGCAAAATTAATAATACTAAAAAATAACTAAATTTTAGTTGTCTATCTATAAAGGCACAAAAGATATGGCCCCATACACTAAATCAAATCATTTGTGGGGGCACCCTTTAATTTCCAATCTTATATTTGATGTCTTAGCAGTCATAAAAGTAAACATGGTGTGTAGATTCAAGTGTTTTACTTTAACGATTTACAAAATACAGCCACATAAGTCAAATTATGTCAGATATGGGGACACCCTTTAAATAGCAGTTATATATTTTACAGAAGACTTGATAATAGATGTTATGTATAAATTTAAATTCTCTAGCTACAACAGCTCAAAAGATATGGCCCCATACAATAAATTAAAGCACTTGTGGGGACACCCTTTAATTTCCAATCTTAAACTTACTGGCTTAGCAGTCATAAAAGTACACCCTTTGTGTAATTTTCAAGTGTTTCACTTTAACGGTTTACAAAGTAGAACCACATAAGCCAAATTATGTTAACTATGGGGACACCCTTTAACTTGCAATTATAAGTTTTATAGCGGACTAAATAGTACACATTCTGTATAGATTTCAACTGTCTATTCATAACGATTCAAAAGATATAATCCTATACAGCAAATATCAAGAACTATAGGTGCACCCTTTATTTACCAGTCTTATACTTGTTGTCTTAGCAATCATAAAAGTATACAAAGTGTGTAATTTTCAAATGTTTCACTTTAACGGCTTACAAAATAGAGCCACATAATTCAAATTATGTCAGCTATGGGGCCACCCTTTAAGATGCCGTTATAAATTTTATAGCGGACTAGCTAATACATGTTTTGTATAAATTTCAATTCTCTGTCTAAAACGGTTCAAGAGATATGGCCACAAACAACAAATTAGTTCACCCAAGGCGACACCCTTATTTTCCAAATAATATACTTGTTGTCTTAACAGTCATAAAAATACACACTATATGTAGTTTTTAAGGGTTTTACTTTAACGGATCAAAATTCGGGGTCATTTAAGTCAAATTATATCAGCTATGGGGACGCCCTTTAACTTTAATTTATAAATTTTTTGGCGATAATACATCTTCTGTATAAATTTCAATTGTCTATCCATAATGGTTCAAAAGTTAAAACCCTATAGAGTAAATAACACTACCTTTAGGGGCACCCTTTAATTTCCAATCTTATACTTGATGTTGTAGCAGTAATAGTAGTGCACCCTGTATGTAGTTTCTAAGTGTTTGACTTTAAGCGTTCACAAGACACATATAAGTCAAATTATGTCAGCTATGGGAGCACCCTTTAACTTTCAGTTACAAATTTTATAATAGATTTGACAATACATGTTCTTTGTAAATTTTAATTGCCTGTCTGTAACGGCTCAAAAGATATGATCCTATTCAACAAATAAAATCACATAAGGGGGAACCCTTTTATTTTCAATCTGACACTTGATATTGTAGCAGTAATAAAACTCCATGCTGTGTGTAATATTCAAGTGTTTGATTTTAATGGTTCAAGAGACAGGGTCATATAAGTCAAATTATGTCAGCTATGGGGATACCCTTTAATTTTCAGTTATAAAATTTGTAGCGAATTTGAAAATACACGTTCTGTATAAATTTCAATTGTGTTTTCAAATTGGTTAAAAAAATATGGCCCTATACAGTAAATAACAACACTTATAGGCACACCCTTTAACTTTTAGTTATAAATTTTGTATCAAACTTGTAAAATACACGATCGCTATAAATTATAATATCTATGTATTACGATTCAAAAGATATGGCCCCTTAAAACAAATTATATCACCTATGGGGACACCCTTTAACTTTCATTTTTACAATTTAAGGCGGGCCTAACAATATACGATCTACACAAATTTCAATTGTCTGTCCCTACCGGTTGAAAACATACCGCAAATAAAACTTACGGGCACACCCTTTGAATTGCAGTTATATTACAGTGGACTTGGTAATACACCTTCTCTATAAATTTCAACTGCCTGTCTATTATAATGGTTCAAAAGATGTAACCCTATGCAGCGAATGCTCAATAGTCGCCACGAGCCTTTAGCCGATAGTCCCTATTTTCAATAAGACTGAGACATATTAAAGGTCCAATGTCGTTAATGTGTCGAATTATCTAATCATTTAGCTCTTGACTTATTCTGCGCATATTGTCGTCGTATACTTTTTCTTTCAAATATTCTCCAAAGAGAGAGAAGTTCAAATCCAATAACTTGAAATAACAGACATTGAACCTTTTTCGTAAAAGAGCAATTGCTTCATTGGCTGTGTGATGAATCGCACCATCTTGTTGGAACTTCATATCGTCCAGCTCCATATCCTTAATATCGCGATAGCGAGTACTATTCACGGTAACTGCTTGTTCGACCTCATTTTTGATAAAATACTGTCCGATCGCCCATAAGCCGAAACTCAATCCTATTTTGCTTGTTAACGAATCCACAGAGGTGAAAATGTCTCAACTTATTTCTGTTGGCTCAACCAATCATTCGGTGTATTGAAGAATTACTGTCTGATTACGCCATCGGCTCATAAGCCGAAACACAATCATCTTTTGACCAAATGCGGCATGTTACCGAATCCATAGAGATGAAAATGTATCGCCTAACTTCTGTGAACCTTGTCAGCTTGTAAATTCAACTCGTTATTCAAAATTCGCATCTGTGATGTTCGTGAGATGTTCAATTGTTAGGCACAATGACGAATCGAGGTAACTGGTCTTTTGCCACACTATCGCGAACAACACCATTGTTATTCGCAGAACAAACTGGGTGAACATTCACATTTTGTAGAGACCCGATTTGATAACATTTGCAAATCAGCCTAAATATCCAACTATCCATGGTTGCATTTGTCGAATAAGGAAATGCCAAATTAAGTTGGGTAAAAAAGTTGTCCTTAATATTGGACCACTGTTATAAATTTTGCTATAAATTAGTTAAACTATGTTTAAATGCTAATATATGCTTAAATATGCTCACATGCTAATATATGTTTTAATATGGTCAGATGCAAATATATCTTTAAATTTGAACCACTGGCTAAAAAGTTTGCTATAAATTAGTTAAAATATGTTTAAGTGCTAATATATGCCTTAATATGCTTAGATGCTAATATATGTTTAAATATGGTCAGATGCTAATATATCTTTAAGGCTGGACCGCTGTTTATAAATTTTGCTCTAAATTAGTTAAACTATGTTTAAATGCTTAAGTATGCTCAGCTGCGAATATATGTTTAAATAAGGTCAGATGCTAATATATGCTTAAATATGCTTTTAAGCAACAATAATATTTCGAAATATAAAGAATTTTGGTTTACGAATTTATGGAAAACTATAGAAGAGGAACGTAATGTTGTTGCTGAAGCTTAATATAAAGTTCATATTATATTTCATATATGACATATATGAAACTGGAAAAACTATTAAATGCGTGCGTAAATGTATTTATTCTTTTGCAATTTTATTTGTTGTATTTTTAATAACACAAAAATAATTAGACCTAAATTAGCACATGGATTTAGCATAGGAATTTCGTAAATTTTCAATAAAATTTTATTTTATGTAAATACATATATGCATAAAATTTAAATGCTAATATTTGGAAATACTAATATATAAAAATGCAAGCAAATTATTTTTTGTTATTAAAAATCCAGCTCTCTACAGATAAATAAGGAAAATGTTTTTGAAAGCGGTTATTAATTGAGTTAAATATGCTTTTAGATCTAAATATGACAAATTATTAGTAAAAATATTAGTAAAAAAAAATATATGAAATTTTTTTTAAGTTGTAAAATAAATTGGGGAAATCTATGAAAAACAATTCAATTGTTTACAAAAAAAATTAAATAAAATATAAAAAAGTCATTAAAATTAAATAAAAACAAAGAAAATTATCAAAACAAAATTCTAAACAAATAAAAATATATTTAATTAAATTATATTTAATAAGAAAGTGATAAGAAATTTAAATCGATAGATTATAAAAATCCTGCACCGTGCCACAAACTGCAATAAAATTCTTTAAAATATTTTACAGAAAAGACAAAAAAAATATAAATTTTTGTATAGAAAAATGTGAAAATTGTTGAAAAAATCTCTTAAAAGTCTTCCGGGATAAAAGTAAACAAACAAAAACTAACGGCCTTAAAGAAACTCTCTCAAAAAAATATACTACAACTACAACAACACCAACAAAAATACTCTCACAAAAACTTTATTTTAAATCATGAGTAGTCAACCCGCCAGTCAACCGGATAGTATCGATTTGGCCTATGATATGTGGGCTGGGCAATTTGAATTTGTCGGTCCAACAACGTCTGCATCATCAGCATCTGCTACGTCATCAAATAATAAGAAAAAGTCCACATTAAATAACACGCTGCAATTTGGCGATCGCACATCTAGTCACAAACAATCAAATGAAAGTCTAGAAGATTTAGATTTAAATTTTAGCAATACTCAAAATACGGGTGGTGTCGGCGGACACACAAACTCAGTTTATTCACTGGGTTGTGGCTACGATACCATCAACTATGGCAAACAGCCCATACTAATCGATCAGGAAACATTTTTAAGCTTAAATCCTGGCGATTTTGATGATATTGTTCCATCGGGTCCCAATTCTTTAATATTTATCGATAATAAATTAATGGATACAGAGTGTAACAACAACAACAACAATAACAATAAAATTATTAACTATGAAAGCTTAACAAATAAATGCAATAACAAAACAAATAACACAAATACAAACGGTTTTAAGCTGGAGAATTTAAAAAATTTTAAAAATAAATTAATCTGTGATTACGAACAGAAAACAGCAGCTTTAACTGAGAACAATAACAACAACAATAACAATAGCAAAATGAATGGCATCAGTTTGGAAATGTGTGAAAACTTAAATGAACAAGTAAGCAAATATTAGCATTAAGAAGATATTATTTTTTTAATTATACTTTTAAGAAAATTATTTTCATATTTAGCATATGAAATATATTTAATTTTAGGCAAAATATGCGAAATATTATGCTTTCTAAACAAAATATGCAATAGAATTTCTTTAATCACTTCCCAGCTGGTTTTAGGGTTTTAATAAAAAAAAAATTAAAAACACGTGAAGCACATATATGAAAAATATATGCATATCAAAAGCAAAATATGCATAAATATTTTTTGATATATGTATAAGACAATATTTCAATTAATTTTTTTCCACTTCTTCCCGAAAAGGTTTCAAGTATATGAAGTAAATATAATTCCCCATAAGCAGCTAAATTATACTTTTATAAAAAAATATACTTTTAAGGCAAAATAAGCAAAATATGTAAAATATGCAAAATATTCAAAATTCGCTAAATGTGAAAAATAACCAAAATATACAAAATATGTTAAATGACCAAAGTATGCTTTCTGACCAAAATTCGCAAAATATTCAAAATATGCAAAATATCCCAAAATATGAAAAATATTTGAAATATCCAAAATATTCAAAATATGTAAAATGTCCAAAATATGCTTTCTGACCAAAATATGTAAAGTAGTCCAAATATGCAAAATATTCAAAATATCCAAAATATGCAGAATATCAAAAATATGCAAAATATTCAAATATGTAAAATATTTAACTTATACAAAATATCTAAAACATTTCAAATATGCTTTCTGACCAAAATATGCAAAATATTTATAATATCCAAAATATGCAAAATATCCCAAATATGCAAAATATACATAATATGTAGAATGTCCAAAATATGCTTTCTGACCAAAATATGCAAAATATTCTAAAATATGCAAAATATCCAAAATATGCTGAATATCAAAATATGGAATATATTATAATATGAAAAATATTCAAAAATGCAAAATATTAAAAATATGCAAAATACCCCAAATATGCAAAATATACAAAATATGTAAAATGTCCAAAATATGCTTTCTGACCAAAATATTCAAAGTATGCAAAATACCACAAATATGCAAAATATACAAAATGTCTAAAATATGCAAAATATACAAAATATCGAAAATATGTAAAATATTCAAATATGCAAAATATTAAGAATATGCAAAATATTCAATATGAACAAAATATCTAAAACGTTCAAAATATGTTTGCTGGCCAAAATATGCTATATAATTTTTTGATCACTTTTCAGTTGGATTTCGGATTTTAGTAAGAATAAAGCAATTATATGAAAAATAAATGCACAATATGCATACAAATATTTTATTGAATTTCGACCACTTCTTCCGGAAAAAGTTTTAAGTATATGGAAACGAAAAAAATCCCCGAAAGCAGTTAAACTATTTTTTTATAAGCGGAATATGCAAAATATGCTTTTTAAGCAGAGTATGCAAAATATGCTTTTTAGACGGAATATGAAAAAAATATGCTTTTTAAGCAGAATAAGCAAAATATGCTTTTTAAGCAGAATATGCAAAATATGCTTTTGAAGCAGAATATGCAAAATATGCTTTTGAAGCAGAATATGCAAAATATGCTTTTTAAGCTGAATATGCAAAATATGCTTTTTAAGCAGAATATGCAATATATATTTTCGTAAAATGTATATGTAAAATATCGGGTGTTTTTAAAGAGGTATACAACTTTAAATTAAATTTGTTTTATTTTAAAATGAACAGACTGTCGCCTGCACAATGCTCTCAATTTGTGCAAATTGCACACCAAAAAAAGCTTGGCGTTGAGAAATATATTTTAATCTATTTAAAGCATATTATGGAAAATAAGCAAACGAATTTTAAGATTATTTTAATTTCAAATTTTCTTAAATTTGTCTTAATTCATTTATTCTATTTTTATGTTTTGCTATTTTTTGCTCCTAGAAACTAACATTTTCGTTCAGTTCAAATGTCATTTTGATAAAAATATTTATTTGTTTGGTTCTAGTTCTCACGTCATACCTTGGTCTCTCTCTCTCTCTCTAGCTCACTCTCTCTAGTTTATGAAATGACAAAGAAATGCCAAATTATAAACCCCTGGTCATAAATAATTAATAAATTGAAATACAGCACTAATTGCCTGTAACAATTTTTGTTACAGTGGGTGACAAAAAAAAATCGACAATTAAATAAAATAATGGAATTCTTATATAAATTTTTAAATTAAATAAAAAGCCAGAAAATTCAAGAATATAATTTCAATAAACTTTGACTTGACATACGAATATTTTCCTAACATTTGGCCATATTTTTTTATTTATAAATATCCTAGACATTAGTAAACATTGTGTTCACACAAATATATTATTTATCTAGTTAATGTTCTAGTTTAAAGGGGGCGATATTAATAAATAAATTTTCATTTGGCTGAAATTACTATGGTGTCGTCGTCGTTTGCTTGTATAACTCAACCTGATAGAGACGCTGGTATAAAAAACGAAAAGTTGAAAATATTGACATATAAATTATTATAGTCATGAATAACGACATTTAGTTACACACAAGAATTTGCAGGTGAATTATTACAGAATTTACTGGAAGAAAAAATCTTTGCAAAAAATTGCTAAAGTTAATAAAAAAACTATAAATTTAATATTGATTTTTATTAAAATAAGTTAAAATCAATTACATATTTAAATATGCTTAATACTCCTAACGAAGAAGACGATGACGTGAGTATTGTTTTGTTATTTTTATTATTATTTTGTTATTATTAGTAACCGTTTTTTCAAGTCAATATTTTATCGATTTTTTATTTTTCTTGTAAATACTGAAAATGGCGTGACTGTGCAAGAAAAAATATATTATGCCAGGTGGAAAAAGCAGATAATACACAAGAGTTTTTAAATACCAAAGAACAAAATGTTGCTTGCTTCAACTCGCAAACATGTTGCTAAACAATTTTTGTTTTCGTTAAACAGTTTAAATAAAGACTTTGAGGTTCTTCACTCTACTTCTTTCTCGGACCAACATTTAGGGGATGATCCATTCTCATGTCATGCATTGTACCAGAACTAGGTTGTGGAGAGGAGGAAAGAGGGAGTAGTGTTTGTGAACATTCGATTTGAACTTTCCTACATTAAAAGTGACTGGAAAGACCTCTCTCTGCAGGAAGTTTATTTCGCATACGGTCTGTTCTGCTGAAATACAGATTTTTTCTGTACCGTACTACAGTACGGTGGATCGCGGCAATCAACCACAATTGGGTGGGCCCTCAACGAAAAGCGTGTTAATAGTAAAAACGTGCGAGTAACGGAAACAAGCTGCCTTGTATTAAAGATAAAACAGTGAAATACAACCCACATTGCGTCGATGCTCTAGAGAATCAATAGAGTTGGATACCCTACTTCTTCTTCTTGGCCCTCAAAATTAGACTTTGGTGATGTTAAATCACACGATCTGGCTGGCCACTTAACTACTGATTGTTGTGAAATTATGCGATTGATCGTCCTGTTGAAATCACATATCAGTAATGCGTGATAAGATTTACCTAGCTGTTCAAGC
The DNA here is from genome assembly GCA_030448955.1 of Trichopoda pennipes. Classification (NCBI taxonomy): domain Eukaryota; kingdom Metazoa; phylum Arthropoda; class Insecta; order Diptera; family Tachinidae; genus Trichopoda; species Trichopoda pennipes. The sequence goes on along the minus strand of JASKUP010000175.1, from coordinate 11,506,998 downwards.
CATAACCTGTGCATGAAATGTAGCGTCATCCTCGCCCTAGAAGGCCTTCGGATACGTATATCCTCCGGTCACTCCTAGTTGCAACTTCGAAAGCCCGGAGTAGGCCGCAGCCTTCACTCCTTGCTGAAGAGTCGGAGACTATCCAACTCCAGAACGCATGAAGCCGAATAAAATTTAAGAACACAACCGCAATCATGCTCACTGGACCTGGACTATTCATTGTATTAATTGTGAATGATCCGACCCACACAACTCAAACGAGGGCCTCGAAACTGCAACCACTACGATACTTCCAAAGGGCCAACCTCAATAATCAGTCAGAAAATAGCTAAATGCCTAAAAAGAGAAATAGCTGAACTCTGGGGCTTTACTGATTCCCATGGAAATAAAATGGAATTGTAAAGTTGGCTCCTGTTAGCCTTGAAGGGGACTGGGGTCCCGTTTACCCCCATTGAAACATGTAATGACAGTGAGATTCCGTCAAAACATGTATTCCCGGGGGGTCACTCATCAGTAATATCAACGTCGTCATTAATAGGCCAAAAATTGAGTTGTTAGTATCTCGCCATAGTGTGATCCATTGACCGTTACCATATTTCCGGCCTCATTTTCGAAAAAAACGTTCCCAAGTGATACGTTGATTATGCAAAGGCTTTCAAATAATCGCTCTAACATTTTCAGAAGCTCCAATCCGACAATTTAACTTGTTGACATACCCTGAGAAGTGAAAATGGGCTTCGTCTGCAAAAATGTTGTTCCTAAATGAATTGAGCGAATCCACGGCGTTGTGGATGGCCGGTCGACTTCAATTCCTGTATCAGTTTATGCTTAAAAGGCTTCAAAATCAAATTTTAATACAAAATTCGCCATGTGATGGTTTTGGATAACCCATATAGTTGAGAACGTCGAGGATTTGACAAATTTAGTTCTGATGCAACACTGTGACTCACACCTGCAATGTTTTCAGTTGAACGATTCGTTAAAACACGCAGTGGTGGTCGTACATTTTGTATTCAGCCTGTCGACTCAAATTTAACAACCAAATTTTTAATAGCGGTCTCAGAAGGAGGTTTAAGAGTTCATGGTGGATTTTAATTATTTTAATGCGATTTTATTGCGAAATTGCCAATATATCTGCTATCATGTTCGTGATGTTGCCACAATTGAAAAGCAAAGTTCTTGTTGAAAAACCCGATACATTTAAAAATTTTTGAATTATAAATATTTTATTAGATTATGATTTTCTAATAAAATATTTAATAATGCAAAAATTTGTGAATGTATCGGGGTTTTCAACTGTGGCAACATCAAAAAAATCAAATTAAGGTGGAATAACTTATAAATGATTCTCAATATTGTTTGTTGCTAAACATTTTTTATTTCTATAAATAATTAATTAATAATATTATTTATTCATTAATTATCTAGACAAAAATGTTGCTAAGCATTGTTGCTAAATATTGAAAATGTTGCCAAGCATTGAAACTGCTGCCTGATCTTCCCAAAAATCTATTTCAACATACAGTAATTCAAGTTTTGTGATTTCATTTGTGAAATATTATAAAACTTTGTTAATGTTATGTTATGTGTTACTGTGTGACATGTTTTTTTTATTATTTTTAATATCGTAAAGCAGATGTTGCAAGGCTTCTGAAAATATAAAAATAATTTTTATATAATTAACTTGTTATCATGGCACAAAAACTTCTCTATGTTATCAAATTATGTTTCCTGCTTCTGTTTTTCAATAACATGTGGATGTTGCTCTAAAAATTATTTATTTTTCTTTATTTAAAATTCATTATTTAATCTTAAGTTACAGCGGAAATTTCATACAAAAAATTATATATTTTTTCTTTCAACTAAATAAACTTAATTACACTGATATAAAATGCATTTAAACTATTTTATTTTTTTAATTTCTTTAGACAGACAGACAGACTGCCCTAAATCCCTCAATGACCCCTTTTTTCAATATTTTATTTTCTCTCCATGAATTTCACAGTACTTTTCAATTTTTCAATTAACAACAAAGTTTCTAAAACATCGTTTGTTATTTTTTTTTTTTTTGTGTTGAAATGATTTTTAATTGAGATCTTCATTTCTAATCACCGGGGGCAAACAAATAACCGTAATAAAATTTAGAAATGTTTTAATGCAGCCTGCTGCTGCATCAAATTGATTAGTTTTTCCAATTAGTGATTAAATTTCTAAACGAAAGCAAAAGCTTGATTGCACTACAAATTATCGATTTTTCTATTGAGTGTTAATTTTAATCTCAATACAAGACGTGCTTTCATTTAATTTGTAACACAACTTCATTGATTTGCAGCCGGAACTGAACATACAATTTCGTTACATTTCAAACATTTTATTTTTATTTAGTATTTCTTTTAAGGTTTTACCTGTTTTTGATTTCTAACCATTAATGAGGCCAATCTTATTTAAAATGTTTGGTATTTAAGCATGGAAAAATTGAGAAATTAAGCAAAATATTAGGGTGGCTCACTCGGTCTTGTATAATTTATATGCATCCAAATATAATTAAAATTTCATCAGTGAAGTTTTCTATTAAAAACTTTCTGCAGTGAATTTTTCTATAAAAAAATTTCTTCAATAAATTTTTCTATAAAAAAATGTCATCAATGAATTTTTCTATAAAAAAATGTCATCAATGGATTTTTCTATAAAAAAATGTCATCAATGAATTTTTCTATAAAAAAATTTCATCAAAGAATTTTTCTATAAAAAAATTTCATCAAAGAATTTTTCTATAAAAAAATTTCATCAAAGAATTTTTCTATAAAAAAATTTCATCAAAGAATTTTTCTATAAAAAAAATTTCATCAAAGAATTTTTCTATAAAAAAATTTCTGCAGTGAATTTTTCTATAAAATTATTTCGTTAGTGAATTTTTCTATGAAAAATCTTATCAAAGAATTTTTCTATAAATCAGTGATTTTTTCTATAAAAAAAATCCCATCAAAGAATTTTATCAGTGTTTTTTTTTTAAATTTCTGCAGTAATTTTTTCTTTAAAAAAATTCATCAGTGAATTTTTCTATAAAAAAATTTTAACAGTGGATTTTTTTTAAAAAAAAATTTCATCAAAGAATTTTTCTATAAAAAAATTTCATGAAAAAATTTTTCTATAAAAAAATTTCATCAAAAAAAATTGCTATATAAAAATTTCAACAAAGAATTTTTCTATAAAAAATTCATCGGTGAATTTTTATGTAAAAAAATATCATCAGTAAATTTTTCTATAAAAAAATTCATCAGTGAATTTTTCTATAAAAGAATTTCATCAAAGAATTATTCTATAAAAATATTTTATCAGTGATTTGTTCTTTAAAAAAATTTCATCAGTGAAATTTTCTATAAAAATATTTCATCAGTGTATTTTTCTATAAAAAAATTACATCAATGAATTTTTCTATAAAAATATTTCTGCAATAAATTTTTCTATAAAAAAATTTCTTCAATAAATTTTTCTATCAAAAAATTTCTGCAATGAATTTTTCTATAAAAAAATTTCATCAATGAATTTTTCTATAAAAAAAATTTCATCAGTGAATTTTTCTATAAAAAAATTTCATTAATGAATTTTTCTATAAAAAAAAATTCATTGCAGAATTTTTCTATAAAAAAATTTCTGCAATGAATTTTTCTATAAAAAAATTTCTGCAATAAATTTTTCTATAAACAAATTTCTGCAATGATTTTTTCTATTGAAAAAATTTTTGCAATGAAATTTTTTATATAAAAAATTTCTGCAGTGAATTTTTCCATAAAAAATTTTTGCAATGAATTTTTCTATAAAAAAATTTCTGCAAAGAATTTTTCTATAAAAAAATTTCTGCCATGAATTTTTCTATAAAAATATCTCATCAAAGAATTATTCTATTAAAATATCTTATCAGTGATATTTCTAGAAGAAATTTTCCAACAACGATAGTTTTTCTATAAAAAATTTCGTCAGTAATGGTTTTTCTATAAAGATTTTTCATTAGTGATAATTTTTGTATAGAAAAAAGTTCATCAGTGATAATTTTCTAATTAAAAAAATTCAGTGGATATTTTTCTGTATTAAAAATAATCAGTAATAATTTTCTTTTAAAAAAATTGTCAGTCTCAATTTTTCTATAAAAATAATTCATCAGAGATAATTTTTCTACAAAAAAAATTCCTTAGCGTTAATTTGTCTATAAAAAAATGTATCAGCGATTCTTTTTCTTTAACAAAAATTTATCAGTCATAATATTTCTATAAAAATAATTCATCAGTAATAATTATTGTACAACAAATTTCATCAGCGTTAATTTTTCTATAAAAAAAATTCATCAGAAATTAATTTTCTATAAAAAAATTTTTTCAGTGATAATTTTTCTATAAAATTCTCTCATCAGTGATAGTTTTTCTAAAAAAAAAGTAAACCATCATAGATAATTTTTCTATGAACAAATTTCACGAGTGTTAATTTTTATATAAAAAAAATTCGCCAGTGTTAATTTTTATATAAAAAAATTTCGGCAGGGAGATTTTTTCTATGAAAAAATTACATCAGTGAGAATTTTTCCGCATAAAATTTTATCAGTGGTAATATTTCTACAAAAAATTTTAATGTCAATTTCCTTACAAAACAATTTGCTAGTGATCTATTTTCTATACGGAATTTCATGCCATAATTTTTTCCATCTGTTATTTTTCTGTAAACAAATTTCATCAAAAAATTTCAAAGTTTCTTATAAAACAAATTACATCAGTGAATTTTTCAATAAAAAAAATTCATTGAGAATTTGTCAATAAAAAAAATTCAGTGAAAATTTTTCTATAAAAAAAATCACTGAGAATTTTTCTACAAAAAAAATATTCAGAGGAATTTTTCTGTAAATAAATTCAGGGAACATTTCCTTATAATAATTGAGTGAGATTTTCTATATAAAAAAATTTAAGTGAAATTTTTCTATAAAAAAAATTTGGTAAGAATATTCTATAAAAAAATTTCATCTGTTATAATTTTTCTGTCATAACTTTTCCATAAAAAATCATTAGTCATAAAAATTAAGACTTTCATGCTGTTTCGTTTTCCATAATGTTGCCAAGATCAACATACGCAAAAATGAGTATGAAAAGTTTATTGAAAAAATGTTGCAGAAGTTGTTCCTTTATAGGGGGAAACCATACGAAATGTGTCCGGCTAAATTTTGCAAAGTCGTAAGGTATTTTAAATGAATATTTTTTTTAAAGAATTTTGGGAAACAACTGTTGATTGACTAGGCAAACATTTTGATATGTTTTTTCGTTTAAAAATGTTGCTTAGCATCAATCCCTTATTTTTCTATCTCAACATATTTTTTTTCTTTTGTTTTTCTGTATTCAATTATTTTCTTTAAAATTTAACACGTTTTTGATTTTTCTAATTGTGTATGTTGTGACATGATTTGGATGTTTCTCACGTTATTAAATGTTGGAGGAAATTTAAAACTTCTTTTTAAATTTTTAGTTAAATTTAAGGGACCTCCCTAATCTTTTTGTATGCTGTTATCTAAATAATTTTTTTATGTATTGTTGGACTGCTGATTTTATTGCTGCATGTCATTGCAATTTTCAAGCTGATTATTTTTCTTCCGTTTAATACGTTTTGTTGAGCAAAATTCAATGAACGTTTCCTTCAAATAAAACAATTTTATTAAACAAATTTTTTATTGGCATGATTTTTCCCTATGCCCGAATAAATATATTAAGCAAGTGTTATTTCTTTTATATAAATAAATTGAATTTTGGGGAAAAAGCCGTTTAAAAAAATGTTTATATTCGCTTATTTCAAATAGTTTTTTTTTATATTTTAAGAAAAATTTATTAAAAGTCTTTAAATAGAATTGATTTAAAGAATTTAATTTTTTTGCATTTTGCTATCTGGGAATCTTTTTTAAATAATTAAAATGTGGCACCTGTCGTAGAACGTATCAATTGTATTTGAACTTAAAGCGACCACGATTTAATTTAATTTAATAATTTTTGATTGTTTTTGAAATTATATTATGAACTTTTGTTATCATATTTTTTCAAATTTAAAGAAACATATTTTGCCTTTCAGTTTTCTTTTTAAAGTTTTTTTAAAAATAATTTTAAAAATAATTTTAAAAAATAAAAAGATTTTTTTTTGTTTTGTTTCAAATACTCTTTCACCAATTTTAGGCCAAAAAAAATAATTTTGCTAAATAAAAATTTAAAGTAGACATGTTACATACACACGTATGTATATATGTACAGCTGCGTTCAATATAATAGCACCAGTTGCAATATTCTGATGCGAAAGATGTAAAAATTTCAGCTATTTACTATTCTATTTTTTTGAGTGTAAAAAACAGTTAAACTATCATAAAACTATCCCAAATTTCGTAACTCTCAATCAGTTATAAGAAATCTTTTGTCAACACTCGTGCAGTTAATAAAATAGCACCAGTAGGCTTTTTTTATATTTGTTTTGCACAATTTTGTGAAAGAAATGCAAAAACGGTAATTAAAAAAAAATTTTAATATACTTTCTAAAAAATCGTGTAATAATTTTATAAAAAATTGTATAGTTATGGGTCCGGGAAAACATTGTTCCCCTTAGAAATGCAAACTAATAAAAAAATTTGCATCCGAGGATAAATCATATTCCCAACTAATTACTGGGAATTACTGGGCTCTTCCAATAAAATGATAATAAATGCCCTAAGAAATGAGCAAAAAGTTGAATCCCGTGATTGGAAGCGAGTTTTGTCACCTTTAATAGTAAAACGGTTAGTATAGACGACTAAAGCAAATCTCTTAACGGCAGCTATGAAGCTCAAACAAACATTGGATGTGCCGGCAAGCATTGAAATTATATGCCGCAGACTTAGAGACAACAACCTCAATGCCTGTAGTCCTTGAAAAGTGCTGCTCCTTTCCTCTAAGCGTGTTGCTAAACGGATATCCTTTGCTAATGCACATCTAAATTGGCCAAAGGAAAAGTAGAGAAATGTGCTATGAACTGACGAATCCAAAATTGTTCTTTTTGGTGGAAAGAGTTTCAGATGCTTTGTCCGTAGGCCACCTAACAGCAAATACAAGCGACAATTCACAGCAAAAACTATTAAACATGGAGGTCATAGCATTATGGTATGGTATTACGTGATAAGATTTACATCTGTACCTGGTTATGGAGCCTTAATCAGATGGTGGTCAAACCACTGGGAATAAAGAGCAAACGTCATTCACGCCCTAGGAAGCCGAAGACTAATTCTAGCAACAGGTCTTTCCTAGTTGCAACTTTGATGATTCCAGAGCAGGGCTGCAAACCACCACTCCTTGCTGAAGAGCTGGAGACTTTCCAACTCCTGTTCCGAACACATGTCTAGCATGCTCACTGGACTGGATCATTCACCTGTGGGTGTTATTATTGGCGAGATGATCCTGGCCACCATAATCATTCATGCTTGGGGTCGCGAAACCACATCCATCACGATACTCCCATATAGGGGCCAACTTCAATAATCAGCCAGAGAACAGTTAAATGTCTAAAGAGACAATTAACGGAACTCTGCGAGCCTACTAATTCCCGTGGAAATAACGTGGAGTTTCCAGTTGTACCCCTGCTGACTTTAGGCGACTGGGCTCCCTTTTTCCCCCAGTTGAACAGGTGTAGATAGTCGAGCGTTCTATAAAGACAATAAATGTGCCCCCGGGGGGGTATGGTATATGAAATGCCGCTGGTGTGACAACACAATGATCGCAAACACACCAGGAAAATGGCAGAAAAAAAATGGTTTAACGATAACTCCGCCAATGTAATGGAGTGGCATGCACAGTCTTCAGATTTGAACCCTATTGAAAAATCTGTGGACGGACATAAAGAAGGGTGTATCAACAATAAAACCAACGAGCGTTGAAGGAATCTGGAAAGGCGTGCAGAATATTTGGAGTTCCATCAAAGTTGAAAGATGCCAGCATTTAGTGGATTCCATGGGAAGGCATTGTAATAGCAAACAAAGGGTACGCGGCAACATCAAAGAATTTATTATTAATTGTTTTCAGTTAATTTCGTCCAACAGTTAAATAAATATGTATAAACGTATTCAGTATAAATTTGTGCATGGTCCCATTATATTGACCGCAACTGTATATGAGTTCATATACAAATGCAGACATACGCAGAAATTCTTTTATTTCAAAATGAACACAAAACTATTATGAAGCAACACAACACAAGGCAAACAAAAAATAGTTGTTTTATTGTCTCAAAATAACCCCACGAATAATTCAAATTGAAAATGAAATACCTTTCAAATTTTAATATCGCACTTATAGAAGCAAACAGTCAAGAAAGGTGGACTTGTTATTGTGCGCATTTTTAAAGATCTGAAAACTGTCCCCTTAGATCAGCCTCAGCTCAAATTGCACAAGAAACCATAAACGAAAAACAAAACTCGGTAAATAAATGAACAAACTACGTCTGCTGACTTTCCGAAAATATATATTCTTACGTTTATATCTTTTTATAAACGTTTTGTTGTGAGTTCTTGATTGCAAAATAAATAACATCAGAGTTTAGAGTTTTTAAGTTAATTACAAGTTTATTTACTTCAACCTACACACAAAGTTAATACTACAGAACAATTCACTTAAGATGTACGTCTTTACTTCATTAGGTTAATTTTTCAACTAACTTACTAGCCACTTAAACGCTGCCTTTTATATTTGTCCACTAGAGGTCTAGAAAACTTAAAAATCTTCTATTCCCTGTATATCACATTTTGTTGTTGCTATGTTATTTGTTCAATATATAGGCGCCTGCAGGTCTGTGTGTATTTTTGTTTTTATACTGATAAAGTTTCTTCCTAAAATTTATTTGAAGATAGTTGTTGTTGTCTTGCGTGCATAAATTTTCTGAGCAAACTACGCAGTTAGTAAACAACATACTTAATTGTTGTTGTCTTGCGTGTATAAAATTTCCATGCATTTTATAACTAGAAATTTATTGCTGTCTTACGTTCAATAGTTTTCTTAGCAAGCCACGCAGTTAGTAAACAACATATGCAGTAGTTAAGACAGACACATTCGCAACAATATGTATGTGAAGCCACGAAGCTCAATTTAGCATTAATAAAAGAAGCTTTCAAGTTCCTTGGTTTTCTAAAACGGTGCAACAGATACTTCACTCCATTCGATCTTCATACTATTTTTACCACCTATATACGTCTTCTTTTCAATTTTCTTTTATACGCCATTTTATAAACAAAATGTTTGCTGGGCTTTTATTTTATTCTCAGGCCATCATGTCTTGGCCTGCTAAATGTATTTATGTAATTTTCTGTTTAAAAATGTTTGGGTTCTTGTTAGCGGCATTTTTTTTTATTTTGTATTTTTGCTGTTTTTCACTTGCCACCCATTTGCCAACGCCTGACAAAACAAAACAACTAAAACCAACAACAACAACAAAGCCACTAGCAGTTTAAAAGAAAAGTAAAGCAAAAAAGAAATAAAAAAAACAACAGTCAACAAATACAAATAATTTTTGTCTTTAAATAGTTTTAGTTGATGATTTCAGTTGGGCCCCGTTCGACGCAGTGTTGGCTTTTATTATTCGTGTTCATTTGTTCATTTTTATTTTAATTTTCCATTTACTGCTCAATAAAACAAATAATTTAAGTGCCTTTTTTTTATAATTTCATAAACATTCAATTATTTATCAGCATTTTTACGCTGTAATTTTAACGAGGCTTCATTTTTGTTTATTTAAACGCCGTTAATAATTTGAAAAAAAAAAAAAAACAAAGAGAAAACAAAACGTGTTAAATTATGTTCAGTGTTTTTGTTTTAGATTTTGACTTTGCAAAGTAAATTTGATTTGATTTAATGTGTTTTGTTTTGTTTTGTTGGGTCTCTTACTTGATGATGATGATGATGATGGGAATGTCTTAACACTTCCTCTCTTTATGAAAATACTAACGGATTTTTGAGAATTATCTCTTGTTGTTAGTGTTTTTGTGGTGATTAGTTGCAAGTGAATGCAAAAACAAAACATGTTTAAAAACTCACAATAGTCACGTTTTATCTAAAGTGGAAGTATTTAATTTTTATTGTTGTTATTTAAATAAAAATTAATAATAATAACTAAATATGCATATTAATAATAGAAAATTATTCAAAATAAGACGTTTGTTAATATATTTTCAATAAATTACAGTGGCTCGCTTTCACAGCTTATTTCGGCAAAATAACGGTATACAAATAGATTTTGGTTGCAGTCGTGTGGATTTGCTTTAGTTATACATGTGCGTGTGTGTTTATTTCTTGTGTATTGTTGTTGGATGGAATGTTAAATGTGATTTTCTCTATTAAATCTTAATGTTTTAGAATTTTTTACAAGTTTTCTTTGGGTTTTTTTTTCATTAAATTCTCTTTGGAGTTCGCGCTTGTGTTTACACAAGGCAATTTTATATACAGTTACACAGTAAAGTCTGCATACCCCATTGAAAAGCGAGATTTGGAGATTTCTGTGTACATTGTAGCATTGAAATATATTCCAAGCATAACCAATCTAACAACAACAATAAATTTTAACAAAAAAAAAAAAAAATTTATCTAAAAATATTTATTAGCAAAAATGAACAAAATTCATTTTTCAAACACAGAAAAGTCTGCCACTACAGCGCAGAAGTGGAGTATACAAAATGAAGGTCTGTATTCACTCATATAGAGGCTGCCAATCACTTCAGGCGGCTTTACTAGATACCGTTAGTTAAACAGAAGTTTAATTGTTCGATGTTAGTGTTGTAGTTGTGTTAATTTAACCAAAATGAGTAAAAAAGTCTGTGTTAACGTACGTGAGCTAATTGTGAAATCTTAAAAGGAAAAAATCTTTAAGCGAGATTGAAGAACTGGTCGGGCATGCAAAATCAAGCATTCAAACAATTATTCGAAAATACATACGAGGGCTGCTATTTATATTTCTGGCCCGGTAACACTGACTGTTGCTAGGCAGCAGCTGATGTTTCCAGTGCAACCTTCACATTGTTAAACATAACCTCAACCAAAACATTTTGTCATTTTATTGTTGTTAGTGTTAGTGATAGCAGGTTGAAAAAGTAATCTTAGGAGAAAATGGAATTAACTCGTGAACATTTTCGTGCAATAATTTTTCATAACTTTCGACGTGGCCTGACACGACAACAGTGCACAGATGAACTTAATTCCTTTTATGGTAATGAAGCACCTTCCTACAGCACCATTAAAAACTGGTATAACAAAATCAAACGTGGCCGGCAATCACTCTAGGACGAATCCCGTGAAGGTCGTCCAGCAACAGTTGTTGTGCCAGAAAACATCGCAGCTGTGCTTGAGCTGATAAACCATGATCGTCATGTAACATATCGCAAGATTAAGGCATCTGTAGGGATTAATATGACAAGCATCAATAAGATCTTGCATGAACATTTGCATGTGAAAAAGGTTTGTTCACGTTGGATACCGCATAACCTGATAAACGCACAAAAGGATGCTCGTGTTGATTGGTGTAAGAAAATGTTGCAGAAATTCACTCAAGGTCCATCAAAAGCAGTTTATAATATCTGCACAGGTGACGAATCATGGATATACTCATATGATCCTGAAACAAAACAGCAATCCACCGTATGGTCCTTTCAAGACGAACGAAATCCCACCAAAGTTGTTCGTGGAAGAAGCACATCAAAGCAAATGGTTGCCTGTTTCTTCGGCATTACCGGTCATGTGGCGACTGTGCCATTAGAGCAACGTAGAGGGTCAGTAAATTCGCCATTTGCCAGAAGTCTTTGAGAAACTTCGGAAAAAGTCAAAGAAAAGACGCATCATTCTGCATCACAACAATGCTAGCTGTCACCGATCGGCTGAAACAATAGAGTTTTTGACAGGGCAAAACATTAAATTGATGGCTCATCCGCCGTACGGCCCTGACTTGGCACCTAATGACTTCTTTTTGTTTCCGAACATCAAGAAAAAACTACTTGGACAACGGTTTCCTACACCTGAAGAAGCAGCTTCTGCAGTCAAAACCCATGTTTTAGAAGTACCTAAATCGGAGCGAAAAAAGTGCTTTGAAAATTGGTTCCAACGCATGCAAAAGTGTATAAATCTTCATGGAGAATATTTTGAAAGACAAAATAGATTTTGTCTTTAAATGCTTGTGTTTTCATCCATCATAGGCCACAAGCATAAATAGCAGCCCTCGTATAATCAAACTAATAGTATAGAAAACAAACCAAGAAGTGGTCGTCCACCTAAACTAACCCCTCGCGCTAAGCGAAACATTTAGTTAGACGTGCAAGAAAATCCAAGAAATTGCAAAAGCCCTGATAAATCACGATATTGCTTCAGTTCGCATCCAGAAATGGTGAGACATTTATTGATAATCATTGAAATCTACAACCCTGTGCCTCCAAAGAAGCCTCCTCATCAGCAAAATAAATATGGAGAAACGGGTTGAATTTGCTAAGAAATATAATGGATGAAGACAAAGATTTTTAGGTTAATGCTTTATTTTTTTTTTATTTAAAGAGAAGTAGCACTTCAGGCAGCAATGCCTATTTAGTCAAGTACCATGCTACATTCTTTAGGAAAGGAATAGAGAAGAGATGAAACAGGTGGTGAAAGTAGAAGGATAGTCGGAAATTAACTGCCGTATAAAGACAGCCATCACAGCGACCAGTGACTATGCCTTCATCGTTTCATCATTTAGTGATGAAAGCATGCTCAACTTGTTTGGCTATGATGACAAGCAAAAAGTATGGCGTCGAAGCACGGTGGTGGCTCTCTATTATGGTTTTAGGGCTGCATGTCAGCGGCTGGGGTGGGTAATTTATTGATATTAATATGGATCGCATGGTATACTTGGGCATTCTCAAAGCTAATTTAAAGCAATCCGCGAGTAAACTGCGTCTTATAGTGGGTTGGTACTTTCAGCAAGATAACGACCCAAAACATACCGCTGGTGTTGTCAAGGAATGACTACTATATAATGTGCCACATTAACGTCTGTCCCCACCCCAGTCACCGGATTTGAAACCCATAGAGTATTTATGGGATGAATTGGATCTGGATCTTCGCATTAGGAAAAGCACAATTAAAAATAAATAGGACCTCAAAAATTGCTATACTTGAAGAGGGGAATTTAATTTCGAATAATTACACAAAAGTATTGGTAAATTCCATGAAAAATAGATTAAATGCTGTTGTAGAAAGTCGCGGTGGCAGGCCCCCACCAACTATTAATTCTGTTATCTTTTTATTTCCTTTCAAGTGAAATACATTCTTTTCAAAAATGAATTTTGTTTGTTTTTGTTAATAAATATTTTCGTATTAAAATTTTTTTGTTAAAATTTATTGTTTGTTAATAGATTAGATTTATTTTTGGAATAAATTTTAATGCTAAAATGTTCACAGAACACTCTAGACCTTTCTTTTCAAGAGAGTATGAAGACTTTGCTGTGCGACTGTACTTTTTATTAACCTTATAGCATTAAAAAAAAACTTAACGTCTAGTATTAACTAAATATTTCTATAAGAAAATGAGTAATAAAGAAAATTTTAAAAATTTTTTTCTATTCTTTTAAAAATTTCAAAAAAGAATATTTTTTTAGAAAAAATATTTAGGTTACAGTTTATTTCGTGCTGTTTCTTTTAGTAGTTTCTTTTAGGTACGTATGCCATAGAATACCGCTACTTTTTATTTTTTTTAGTATTCACTTTTGTTGTTTATTTGAGCATAATTATTCTTTAACTGCATTAAAAAAGAGTCAGACATGTGTTTTGAAAGATGGCTAAACGGACAAGTTGAGAAGTGTGAAAATTGGTTTTAACGCATTTTCAAAAAAAAAAAAAGGACAAAGCCAGCGCAAAATAGCTGAAATGATAGCGTAGCGGACAAGGGCAGAAATGCACCAAATAAAATGTTTACGAATGCTGGAAAAAGGATACTTGTCTGGAAAATTAAAGAAAATCCTAAAATATCGCCTCCACTCCCCGGGGGACATATTAAGATGTTTTGACGTAATCTCACCATCATTACATGTGTCAACGGGGTTAAAAGCGAACTCAGTCCCCTTCAAGGCTAGCAGAAGGCAAGTGGACAATTCCATTATATTTCCACAGGAATCAGTAAAGTCCCAGAGTTCAGCTGTTTGTCTTTTAGCTGTTATCTGACTGACTATTGAGGTTGGTCCTTCGGGAGTATCGTGTTGGTTGTGGTTTCGAGGCCCTCGTTTTAGTTGTATGGGTCGAATCATTCACAATGAACACAATGAATGCGCTCCAGCTCCAGTGAGCATGATTGCTGGTGTGTTCCTAAATTTTATATAAACCTGCATAGATAAGTTACGTCTATCAGACGTATGCCTTTTTAATTTTCTACTCCATCTCTGTGGTTTATAGTGAGAGAAAGTGTTTATGCTCAGTATTCTCAATTGATCTTAGTAGCTGGCTAATGGTTATCAAAGAGAAAATTCAATAAATAAATGATCTCAATAACTCATATGCCAATTTTTATTTTTTTTATGCCCTTAAAAGGATGTTAGAAACCATACGTCTTTCAGACGTAACGTTATCTTTACCGTACTAAAAAATATAGTTATCTTTCTAGGGTTAAGCTTCATGCGTTCTTGACCAGGATTTGGATAGGATGGTCTCCAACTCTTGAGCAAGGAGTTAAAGCTGCGGCCTGCTCCGCGCTTTTGTAATTGCAACTAGGAGTGACTGGAGGATATACGCATCTTAAGGCTTCCTAGGGCGAGGATGACGCTACATTTCATGCACAGTGGTATGATCCACCGTCTGGTTATGGCTTACACAGCTAGGTACAGACGTAAATCTTATCACTCATATCGACTCCAAAGTTGGTAGTAGATATTGAAAAGGAAATAGTTAAGGAATGCTGTGCCGAAACAGTGCGTCGTGTTCTGCGGGAACATGGGTTTCACGGTTAAAAAAAAAACTGTTTATATTAATATGGGAAAACGTTATTTTTGCTGATGAGTTAAAATTCAATATTTTTGCTTTGGATGGCATAAATTATGTGTAGCGCAAGATCAAGACAAAGCTTCTGAATAAACACTTAAATTCAACTGTTAAACACGATGGCAGAAGTGGCGGTTACGGGTGCTGACAAGAGAAAAATTATCCGGGAAAAATTAAAGAAAATCCTAAGATATCGTCTCCAAAATTGGTGCTAGAGATTGAAAAGGAAATGAGTAAGGATGCTTTGCTGAAACAGTTCACCGGGTGCTGCGGTAACATGGGTTGCACGGCCGAGTAGCTCCAAGGATATGCAAAGTCGGCTTAAGTTTGCCCATGAGAAAACGTTATTTTTGCTGACGAGTCAAAATTCAATATTTTTGGTTTGGATTGCATAAATTATGTGGCGTTTAGTCAATACAGAGCTCCTAAATTAACACTTAAAGCCAACTGTTAAACACGGTGGCGGAAATATGATGGTTTGGGCTTGCATGGCTGCCTCTGGAGTTGGTAACATTGTTTTTTATAGAAGGAATAATGGATAAAATATGTACTTGAAACATATTAATAATAGATTAAATTCCATTTTTTTAAGTAGGCTTAAACTTACCTGTGGAATTCTTGCAAGCTTTGATTTGAATACCATGTCCTTGTAGTAGTTATTAATTTCGCACAGAAAAATTTCCATTTGACCTGTAGTGCATCCATTTAAAATTATTCTTCTTAGGAAGTATTAAGGGTTTATGGGGGCCTTAATTGGCTTAATTACCTTTCGAAATAAAGCTTTAAAAAAATAAGTTTCTACTTAAGTTTAAAATAGCTTTTTAAGTACAAATAATTTTTAAAGCTTTATTTTTAGAAGCAAATATTTTTAAAGTTTTTTTTTAATAGGGGTTATGTGGTCGCTACATTTTAAAAGCTTTTTTTTTCTTTTTGATTATTTGTGTAAAAGATTTAATAAATGAAATTTCTTGTTTTTGTATTAGTATTGGTAGCTTGTTTACATTGATTTCCTTATCGCTTGGGTTTGTTTCCTAAGAGAGCCAGCAGTAGGAGAGTTTTGTGATTAATTGAATTTATCTATCGAAACTCAGTTTTTTATTTCAATATACAGAAAACAATTTAAAATAATTGAATGCATTTTAAAAATGCATAAATAGCAAATCATTACAACAACACTTTTTAGGAAGAGATGCAAATAATTAACGTCGACGTTTAAGTAATTTTACTGCCAACTTCTGTGTGTTTTATAGCTTTTTTTATTCGCAGAAACACGCAAATGACTGGGTCTATTTAACTAACAGGCGAACCCGTGGAAATAATTTGAATGTTTCGAAATGCAACGTTTGCAATCATGTTGCTGCAAGTGGCATGAAGATGTTAATTTAGACAAACCTAAGGCACAAAAACAACACAAAAATTTAATTTTAATTTTAAAACACTTATTTAATAGCAAATCGTTTAACCAAAAAGTTTGTCTTAAGTTTTGCAACATTTTTGATAAATAATAAATATTGAACAAATGTTTGTAAAAAGTTCCATGGCTGACAGTGTAGTCGATGACATTTTAAAAGATATTTTACATTTAAAAAATAATTGTGTTAGTATTTGAAATTTTACAACAATTTTGCGTTTTGCAATTTTATTAATTTTAATTTTTGCAATTTATATTTTCAGCTTGAATTACTACAGCGTCAGGTCACCGATTTAACGGATACAAAAACCACAGTGGAAGATCTAACTTCACGCACAAAAACCGAATATGCCGTCTTGCAGGCACGCTATCACATGCTTGAGGAACAGTTTAGAGAGGTTAGATTTCTTTTTTTTTATATTATTATTAATTTACTCTCTCAATTTTCTCTCTTTTGTGTTTTTAGGCTGAATTTCGGGCCGAGGATCGTTTAGCCGAGGAACAGAAACGTCATCGTGAGCTTTTGGCTCGAGTTGAACGTGAGGCTGCCTTACAAAATGAAAATTGTCAAATTAAAATTAAAACCATAGAAATCGAAGTCAATAATTTGCGTGAAGAAAATCAACGTTTTCGCATATTGTGTGATAAACAGGCCAATGACCTGCATCGCACAGAAGAGAAATTTGAATTGGCCAGAGATCAAATAGTGGGTCTACAGCAAGATCTTGATGAGGCTCTGCAAAGGGAACGCAAATATGAAAAGGAAAAGAAAACAGCCGAAGAATTAATGTTAGAGTTAAGCAAGGAAATGGAACGTTTAAGAGCTGAAACAGGACCAGCTTTACCCACAACATCCCCCGAATCTATAAGACTGGAAGAGTTACATCAAGAACTTGAAGCCATGAGACAAAAAAATAGAGGTTGTTTTGAACACTTGTTTTTTGAATTAAAGAAAATTTTAAATATATTTTTTTTTATTTACCTTGCCTTGTAGCTTTGGAAGAACAAAATGAAGAACTACAGGCAGCGGTATTAACACGTGGCGTAGAAGAGGGCCGCCATTTATTAAATGGCACTCTAAATAGTTTGGCTAAAGAATTGGAAGAAATGTCTCAAGCTCAGGTGAGTTTAAAAACTCTACAAGCTTTCCCTGTCTTTTTGTTTTATTTTTAAGAACTTTCTCCAAAAAAAAAAACGGCTTTTTTAAAGTTAATGCTTCTATTTTTCCGAAAACATTTTTAGTAGTCTTTTAATTTCACTTTCAATAGAAAATCTCAGTTAAAATAGTTTTAAAATCTAAAAGCTTGCATGCTTTGCTTAATAAAAAGCTTTGAAATTTGATGTATTTTATTATTAAAAAAAAAGCTTTATCACAATAAAAAGTGACTAAGCTTGCAATTAAGTAATAAAATACAAAAACTTTGCAGTGAAAAAAAATTTTTTAATATAAGCTTTTAGCTTATATTATATTACAGCTTATTGGCTTAAATCAGTAAAAGGCTTGTTTTATTATTTGAAAATATAAAAAAAAATTATATTCTAACAAAATTAAAAGCTAAAAAGAGCTTTTTATGCATAAACTTTCATTAAGTGTAACCCTTAAAATATTTAGTTTAAGCTTAAAGCTTTATTTTAGCTTTTATAAGTTAAAAAATGCTTAAATAATTTTATAGTTACTGTAAGATAATTTCAGTCAAGCAGCATGTTAAGCCGTGAATCTTTCCTTAAATATAATTAAAGTTTAAAAAAGCTTGCAAAAAATGCTTAAAGCTATTACAGAACAACAACTTTAAAGTGAACAAAAACTAATTGGGAGACATTTATGTCTTCTCTTTCTTATCATTGTTTATTATCATTTGTCATTCTTAGAAGAAAGCAATAAATAAAGAACCAATAAAAGCTTTAAGCTTTAATCTTTTTTTTTAATACCACTTCATTTTCATTTTTAAATTATATCTAAGGTCCGTTCTCCATTTTTCTTGCATGGTTATAGTGATATTTATTTTCAAAGCTTAAAGCTCACTACATTTTTATTTATGCTGATTAATATTTTAAGTTATTTGTTATGTGTTTAGGAATACGTTAGCACATTATTTCTTGTTCTCACCAATTTATTTTAATGCACTTATTTTGTTGGCTTAATTTTTGTTTTGTTAAATTTTTAAGAGCAGTTTTCGCAATATGTTTAGCATACTATTTCATAAAAGCTACCAAAATCTATATTAAAAATCAAACACAAAAATGTTTCGCTTCATTTTGAAGCTCATGCTTGAATAAAAAAGTGTCTTTATAAAGTTTTCTTATTTTAAGAATCATCGTCTTTAAGGATTTTTCCTTAAAATTATTACACCTTGTAACGACACGTTTTCGCTGCTTGCTGGGATAGCGACAGCGGCGGCCAGGGTCGTTGCAAATTTTAATAGTTTATTACCGTAGAAAGAATGACACGCAATGTTTTATAACTTTATAAAACTTAACACCAAATTTATTTATTAGCTAATCTTTACAAGGTGGTTTGTTGTAGTGGACGGTCGGGAATTATAGCCGAAGAACAGGGAGTCAGCTCGCTGAGGAAATGGGCAGCGGTAGGGACACCAGCAGTCATACAGACGGCAGCGGTGCAGGTAGCGGCGGTCAAGATCGCGCTGTGATAATGGCGGCAGCAGTTCAGGCGGCAGCGGGACAAGCAGCAGCGGTAATGGCGGCAGCGGTACAGGCGGCGGCGACAATGACTGCAGGACCTAGCAGTGGTCCTGGCGGAAGAGGTACAGGCGGCAGCGGCAGGACCTAGTATTGGTACTGGCGGCAGCGGTACAGGCGGCGGCGACACTGGCTGCAGGACCTAGTAGTGGTCCTGGCGGCAGCGGCAGGACCTAGTATTGGTACTGGCGGCAGCGGTACAGGCAGCGGCGGCACTGGCGGCAGGACCTAGTAGAGGTACTGGCGGCAGAGGTACAGGCGGCAGCGGCACTGGCGGCATGACCTAGTAGAGGTACTGGCGGCAGAGGTACAGGCGGCAGCGGCAGGATCTAGTATTGGTACTGGCGGCAGCGGTACAGGCGGCGGCGACACTGGCTGCAGGACATAGTAGTGGTCCTGGCAGCAGAGGTACAGATGGCTGTGGTAAAGGCGGCAGTTGGGCAGATGGCTGCGGTAGGGGCGGCAGCGGCACGGATGACTGCGGTGCAGATGGCTGCGGTTGAGGCGGCAGCGGCACGGATGGCTGCGGTAGAGACGGCAGCAGCATGGATGGCTGCGATAGAGACGGCAGCGGTATAGATGGCTGCCCTAGAGGTGACAGCGGCACCAATGGCTGCGGTCGCACTGGTGGCCGCGGCGGTAAACTAATCACTATCCTCGCAGCAGTGATCGCGGGGAATTCTTGGCCGGGTGAGATGGTACTGCGGGAATATTAAATTCTTCCACAGCCTCAGTCGCACGGTCAAGCCAATCCCCGGTAGAAGATAAACTTCCACCACTCGTAGCTGTACTGTCGATAAGAGATTATTGCGGAATATTAAATTCCTGTCCAAAAGCTTCTTGCCTACAGGCAATCTACTTGCTTTCTGCTGATAAGAAGTTATTGCGGAGTATTTAACTCCTGTCCAAAAGACTTCTTATCTGCAGGCGATCTTCTTGCCAATTCATCCGTTTTATGAAATGTTCCGCCTTATATACATGTGCGTGGCTACACACATTCACACACCCACACACACATATTATCCATCATGGCCGCATGACAATTATCAGCGATGAGTTTTTATCTACATCACAGCTGACTGTCTTGTTGATCCTGTTGTCTCTGACTCACAGGTGGCGCTCTTACGTTCCCTACCGTTAATATAATAATAATAATTTATAAATCTTAAGGTAATGCATGAATTCAATAATAATAAAAATAATAACAATAAAAAATAATAACAATAAGTAAGAATAATAATTATAACAAGTAATAATAATAATAGTAATTTATAAACAAAATTAAGAAAAGTATAATAAGGTGGTGATGTTGTGTAGGTGAAAACTAGATACGACTTTCACCGTTACAACCTCAATAAAAACTTATAAAAGCTTTGAAAAGGTAATGAAAGAGCTACCAGCGTGTAGCCGTATTTCCTAAAACAGATCTTGATCCCTACTCAGTGGAATTTCCTGATATTAACGAACCAGCTTGCAGTTTTACACAGGAATTTTAAATATTTATTGTTTTCAGTTGCTTTTAAAGTTTAATAGACAAAAGTTGATAAAAAATTATTGAATATCACCAAAACCTTTTGCATTTCTTTAAAACGGTTTTAAAGTTATTTTGAAGACAGTGCTTGAAACAGTGTAAAGTTCTATTGTTTAACTATTTGAAAGCTGTCAGTAGTTTAAGGTTTAAAGACATTACAATTTGAAGTTATTTAAAAAGCTTTAAAAACGTTCATGGTTTTGAAAAGCTTTTTTTAAGTTTTCTCTTTATTTAGTATTTGTGTTTGAAAAGGCTTTTAAAGCTTACATGGTAACTTTTATGTTAAAGCTTTTACATATTCAATTTTCGCACTTTTTTCTGTCTTTCTCTTTATTATTTTTTTTTTGTTTGTTTTTGTGATCTCATTTGAAACTCATTGTGTGTGTTATTTTTCTCTTTCTATGTAAAATAATAACCAGGATTCTGTGGATTCAGCCACATTAGCATCCTTAAGTCAGGTAATAAAAATATAAAAATTTTGGTTCATTTATTTTTTTCGAATGGGATTTTTGTGTTTTTTTTTTCAAAAGTTTTATTATTCATTTCTAAAAATAATTGTGGAAATCATAACACTCACACTCATACACAGAAATACTAATATTTGGGGATTTTTAAAGGTTTCAAAATTATTTGAAAGGTGAAAGTTTTTTCATTTTAAATATTTTTAAATTTTGTTTGTTTTTTTTTTAAGAAATAAAGTAATTAAAATTTTTTTTCTTTGTTTTTTTTATTGCTTAGTTACAACAAGCCTTCCAGGAAAAAGAGGAAGAAAACACCCGCCTTAGACATTATATTGATACAATATTACTAAACATTGTTGAGAAATGTCCACAATTATTGGAAGTTAAAGCCATAAATAATAATAAATAATATTCAAATAACATAAACTGCATAAAATAAATTTAATTTCCTAAGGCCAATTAAATATTAATAAAAGTTAAGTAATAAAAATTTATTAAAAAACAAACACAACATTTAAATATATATTTTTTTAAATAGCAGGATTGTTTTTTTTTAATAATAGTAATATAAACTAAATAGACGTTAATAAACTAAGGCCATTTAAACTTGGTTTAAACTTGAGTTTTAAAACTCTTAATCGTCTAAATTGAACCTGGCTTAACTAAAGTTTAACCAAATGCCTGAATATTTTTTACAATAATTCGAATAAAATCTCAAATAAATAACTTAAATTAATATTTAATTATATAATAAATTAATTAATATTTTTATACAAAAATTTATTTAAAAATCCAATTAATTTATTTCATAAAATCAATAACCCGCAATTTTGTTTTTTTTTTTAATTAAATAATTTTATAAAAGAAAATTCTTAACTTTTGTGCAAAGGAAAACGGAAATCCATGACTTTTTAAAAGAAAATCAAAAATTATTTATTTAGAAAAAAAAATTATAATTAAAATCAAAATTCTGTAAAATTTAGATTAAAGTAATAACTTTTTTTATATATCCATGTGTTAAATTTTATTAGTGTTAAACTAGCAGGCTTAATTTTAATTTTTAATTAATTATTAAATGTTATACTTTATTTTGTGTTTTTTTTTTAATTAACTTTATATTTTATTTAGACTTTATTTATAACCGTTTCATTATTATCATTATTTTTTTTTTAATATTGTAAAATACTTTTAAAATAATATTTAGTCCTACCAACTATTATTAATTATATAAACTAAACTACTAATAAATAAAAATTAATTTTAAATAAATATATATATTTTTTTAGTTTAAAAACAATATAAAATATATATGATTTTTGGTTTAAAAAATCCTGGAAAATTAAAAAAAAATTATTAATAAAATTTTAAAATCATAAAAGCTGGTTTTTACTTTTTTGAATTTTTCTTAATCCTAAAAATTTTTTTTTTAATAATTTCCCAAAATAAAAATTACTACAAAAACAAAATTCTAAAAATAAATAATTTAATAATAAAAAAAGAATAAACAAAATAGTAATAAAGAAATATAAAAAAAAAATAATAATTAATAATTTTTTAATGTCTTAGAAGCTTTTTTAACTAGAAATTTTTTTTATAAAAATTTCCGTATAATTTTTTTTGCAATTTCAAAAAAAAATTTTAAAAACTATTACAAAAGTTAAAAAAGGTGAAACATTAATTAAATAATAATAAAAAAATAAAATAATAAAAAAAAATAAAATAAAAAACATTAATTTTTTAACTTCACTACAGAAATTTTTTAAAAATTATCCCGAATACAAAAATTAACAAAATTCTAAAAATAAATAATTTAATAATTAAAACAGAATAAACAAAATAGTAATAAAAAAATATAAAATAAAAATAACAATAATTAATAATATTTTAATATCTTAGAAGCTTTTTTAACTTGAAATTTTTTTTTTTTTAATTTTCCGAATAATTTTTTTTGCAATTTAAAAAAAAAATTTTTTTAAATATTACAAAAGTTAAAAAAAGTTGAAACATTAATTAAATAAAAATAAAAAATGAAATAAAAATAAAAAACAATAATTTTTTAAAATCTTGAATGCTTTTTTAACTTTCCTAAAGAAATTTTTTAAAAATTTTCCCCTATAATTTTTTTTATAACTTCAAAAATAGTTTAAAAAAATAGTATGAAAAATAAATAAAATCCTAAAAACATTTCTAAACTATCCTTAAATTTTTTTTTAATTTTTTTTACAAATTTAAAAGCATAAAAATTAAACATTTCTAAGATTAATGCAAAAACAAATTATAAAAAAATAATAAAAAAAAACAATTGAAATTTTTTTTAAAACTTTAGATTTCATTGAATTTCCTTTAATTTTTTTTTTCAATTTTCCGAAAAAAATTTTTTGATAATTTGTCAAAAATTTAAAATTATAGTATAAAAACAAAAACAAATTCTAAAAATATTTCTAAACTATCCTTAATTTTTTTTAATTTTTAAACAATTTAAAAAGAAGCATAAAAATTAAACAAATCTAAAAGAAATGCAGAAATAAATTACAAAAAAGGTTAAAAAAAAAATAATAAAAAAAACAATTAAAATTTTTTTTTTTCAATTTTCCAAAAAAATTTTTTTTTATAATTTGTCAAAAATTTTAAAAAATAATATCAAAACAAAAAAAAATTTTAAAAACATTTCTAAACTAATTTTAATTTTCTGTATTATTCATTTTTTTATTTCTAATTTCGAAATTAATTGAAAATTGTCTCCTTACCAGAGAGTATCTGTTTATGAATAAATTCTTTCCAAGAAATTTATTTCCATTCAGAAACGGCAAAAAGTCACTAAGAATTAAAAATTAAATTGTTAGATTAGCGAAGATCATGCAGTGCAGTGCTAGCTGCTTAGTTACCATCAGTAGAAGACCTATTTCTTTTGAAAAATTCAAAAAGAGCGCTTGTAGAATTATGGGTTTATTATCCATAAACTTTTTTTTTATCGCTTATGAAAATTTGACATCAACGGGCAACCTTATGAGCCCAAATTACAAAATGTGGAAACGTTGTACAGGCATCGACGGTTGGCGAAAATTAAAGCTTACAAAATGTGTTGCCAACTTAAAGTTTTAAAGCATAATAAAAAATATAATTTATTTCTCTATCGATTTTTTTTTGGCTGTTGGGACTTGTGGAATTGATCCTACTCACCTCTTTCCTCACAGCAATCGGTAAATCTCAAGTATTTAAGAGGAAGGTTTTCGTCCACCACCGCCCTCTATTAACGAAATAATTTTATACTTTAGCTGGAGGCCAACGGTAGATTCCTAGGCACTAGTTCAATTGAAGTGAGCAAAAGTGGGTTTGTTATCTGCATCATAGCTTAATTTTTGATGCCCAAAGGGAACTGCAGCTTATCATCAAAATTGCTACAGCCCTTTATACAGTCCAGTACTTAAACAATCCGATTTCCGAATAAAGTTGTAATCCGCCAGGCTGCTTCGTAAAAAGTAGAGTAAAATATTTTCCTTGCGGTCTTCTCCTAGTCATGACAACTTGGATAGAAATAGTTGTACAGGACAATGCAAATTTAAGAAATAACCAGTTATAATTTTTAGATTTTAAAGATGAAATGGCTTCCTATCGAAGTTGTATAGAAGGAAGTGTCTTTGAATTGTTTATTGGACATCCAAGGTCCCACTTAAAACAACTCCTAGGCTATAAAACTCAATTTTATTTCCATTATTTAAATTGCTGAGTTTAGGACTTTATAGCAAAAAAATAGCCTTTAACCCACTACTTGGATTTTATGATGCCTGCACCTTTGAATTGTAGCGCTTTAAAAGTTACGTTCAATGTCGCAACGTAATATTCCACTTCTTTGTACCTAAACTGGATATTATTAGCGTCGATGGCAGGCGGTCACCAGTAGAATTCGTTTAGACAGTTACCCAAAGTATTCTATATCGTCCAGGCTCCCCCTGGAGGCACGCAGTCAAGATGGACTTTCGGGGTAGATAGCCGCACCAGTCGCCTGAGCTAGCAGGAGCCCAAAACTGGAAGAGACATTTGTCTATCGGAGTCCTACCAGCGATTTTATACCCACACTGGTACCACGGGAACTAGTTTACCGCAGGACTGGGGTCCTGTTCTGGTTATTAGTTGAGGCCCAACGGGGAACAACGTAGTGGCTATGATTTAAATCGGTTGCTTTTTAAAGCCTCCCACAGAGTGTTGTGTAGTCGATAGAGGTGGTAACATCCAACCCCCGATGTTACGCATACAGCAAGACGTGGAGATGACTAGTCTCCAACTATCGAGCAAGGAGTGGGGTCTCATAACCTCCTGCTGGTCTCTTAAAATTTGCTACTAAGAAAACACCCAGTGATAAGACCGCCGTTAGGTTAGAGCAAAACGACCAAATGCTGATGTGAGTCTGTATCACATCTGTACCGTGTACATTTACACCAGCATACGTGATGACTATCTCTTTTAACCATGACCCTATAGAAAATAATTCTAATTATTTAGAAGGTCCAACTCAGGTACAAGTACAAGAGAATTTCGTAGCTACAAGAACCTAAACTCAGACAAACATTTGGATATGAAGAGGGCAAAAGCAAATGCACAAAGATTTAAGTTTTTATAAATCATCAAGACTCTGCGATCAATTTTGCAATAAGAGAAGTAACGCTGCCTGTTCTACTTAGTCCTGGAGGTATAGATAAATATTAAACAATTTGATGGTTGAAAGTTGGTTGATCCTGCTAGATCATGGATAAATTTTTAGTCACATGGTAAATAGCTTAAAATAATTTTATTTCAATTTTTATTTTTATAAAATTTTCATTTATATTTTCCTAATTTAAATTTACTTAAACTTTTATTTACTTAACAAAAACTTGCGTTAACAAAAGGACAATCGAATAATAAATTTTAAAAAAAAATTAAAAAAATAAGTTAATTTAAAATATAAATGTTACTAAGAAATATATTTTCCATAAAAACAAAATAACTTCATTAATTGCAGAAAAATTCAATTCAATTGTAATAAAAATTTTATAAGAAACAAAAAAATCAAAGCATACTTTAAGGAGCATTTAATTTAAATACCAGTTAAAAGAAAACACAACACACACTGATTAACAGAAGGGCAAAACAAAAAGTATAAAAATAATTTTAATGAGATAAAATAAACTAAAAATAAATTAAGTTTTAAGTTAAGAAACAACTGAATTTTATAAATAAATTTATTTAAAAATTTATAAATAATTTAAAGTAATGAGGCGTTTTTTAATTTGTTTAAAATGTGGAAGAAAAAAAGGCAGGCAATAAATACCGACGTCACTTTTGAATCACTTAAAAAGTCAAATTGACATAATTAATTATTTTTTAGTGAAACGTCACAAGATTAAGAAACAAATAAAAGAATTTTAAGACAAGGAAAAAAGTATAAAAACCTTTAATTTGTTAAACTAAAGCACACAGTAAGTTTTAAGCTTTCTAAACAACAATAACAATAATGAAACAGTTAGCGGTATTTGCAGCAGGTAAGACTTTCTGGAAAGATTTGCTATAACGGCTTTGTTTGTTAATAAAAAATCTTTTCTTTTCCAGTTGTGCTGGTTTGTCAAGCAGCCAAAGTCCCCTCTGAAGTCATACATCAAGTTGTGGTTCCAGTGCCTAACGGTGTTGTAACAGTACAACTATCAACACCACCCCCATCGAATGTTACCTCTAAAACAAACGAAACTACTCCTGCCCAGGTAGTGCAAGTTGGCAAAGATCAAGTTCATGCATCGCAAATTAAAGAAAAAATCATGACTACTATGCAACCAGAAACAAAAACCATAACAGAAGTCAACACTATGGTAACCCCGGCAGTGGCCACGAATGATACTAAACGTAAAACTCGTGCTGTACCCTTTAAAGATACGGAACCAAATAAAACACATCGCATGCCACACAATCATATGAATGCAATGAAGACCATGTGGGCTGATAAAAAGCAAATGGTGCTTAATAAAAAGTCCCCGCACCGTTCAATGCGTTCTGTAGAGACAACAGCTCAAGTACCTGTCACTGTGCAACCGGTAACGGTAACGAAAAATCTCACTGTAAAATCTATAGACTCGACCACTACCACCATCACCACCGTGGCCCCCACCAAATCATCCTCTATTGATCCTTGTGATTTGTTGTGTACTAAATTTGAATTTGAGCCCATTTGTGCCACCAATGGCTTGTGTTTGCATGAATTTCCAAATCAGTGCATCTTGGAGACCTACAATTGCAAACATCCCAGTGGAAAATTTAGTGCCACCAAAGATGGCAGCTGTCAAATGGACTGGCTCACCAAATGTAATGAAAATGAAATGATTTAATAAATAAAATGATTTTAAATTTATAATTAAAACAAATAAAAGTTCACAGTGGGCCAAAAAATGTTTAAACATTTTTTTTCACAATGGGTCAAAAAATAAAAAACAAAAAAAATTTTTTAGAAAAATTTTGTAGCAAAAAAAATTTTTAATTTTAATCAAAAATAAATTTTTACAAAAAATTAAAACAAAAATTCAAAATTTTTTTACAAAAAATTAAAAAAAAATTTTCACAAAACATTTCAAAAAATTAAAAACATTTGTCAGAATAGAAAAAATTTTATTTACAAAAAATTTGGTAACAAAAAATTAAAAAATATTTTTACAAAAAATTTAAAATATTTTTTTAAAAAAATTTCAAAACTTTTTCTACGAAAAATTCCAAAATCTTTTTATAATAAATTCTAAAAATTTTTTCAAAAATTAGAAACTTTTTTCTCAAATTTGTACAAATTTTAAAAGTAAAAAATTGTTTTTACAAAAAAATTGTTTACAAAAAATTAAAAAATATTTTCACAGAAATTAAAAAATTTTTTATAAAAAATTACAAAATTCTGTTTACAAAAAATTTCAAAATGTTTTTTACAAAATATTAAACAAATTTTCTCACAGTGGGTCCGACACACAAATAAAAAAAAATTTATTTTCAAAAATTTGCACACAAAAATTTTTTTAATTTATTTTTCAAAAATTAATAGCATTTTTCTTTCAAAAAATATTTTACAAATATTAACAATAATTTTACGAAAACAATTTTTTTCTCACAATGGGCCGGAAAATAAAAATAAAATATTTTTTGCAAAAACTAGAAAATAAATAAAAAAAAATAATAAATATTTAAATGAAAAATATTCTTTTATAAAAAATTCAAAAATTTTTTTAAAAAATGTAATTTTTTTACAAAAATGAAAAATTGTTCACACTGGGTCAGAATATAAAAGTAAAAATTTTTTACAAAAAAATTTGCTTACAAAAAATTAAAAATATTTTTTTCTCTTAATGGGTCAAAATATAAAAATTTTTTTCACAAAAAATTTTTTAACAAAAAATTAAAAAATATTTTTACAGAAATTAAAAACTTTTTACAAAATATTCCAAAAGTTTTTTTTACAAAATATTCAACAAATTTTCTCACAATGGGTCAAAACATACAAAAAAATATATATTTTCAAAAATATGCTTACAAAAATTGTTTAAATTTATTTTTAAAAAATTA
The DNA here is from genome assembly GCA_030448955.1 of Trichopoda pennipes. Lineage (NCBI taxonomy): Eukaryota > Metazoa > Arthropoda > Insecta > Diptera > Tachinidae > Trichopoda > Trichopoda pennipes. The sequence goes on along the minus strand of JASKUP010000175.1, from coordinate 11,478,309 downwards.
ATAACAATTTTCTCACAATGGGTCAGAATTTAAAAGTAAAAAAAAAATTTTTTTCAAAAAATTTATTTCCAAAAAATTAAAAAATCATTTTACCAAAATTAAAAAAAAAATTTTCTCTGACAATGGGCCAGAATATAAAAGTAAAAATTTTTTTTGTGACAACACCAGCAATGGTGCAGCAATTGAAGCCGACTGACCATTCACATCGCCATAGATTTGCTCAATTCATTCAGGAACAACGAGCTGGCATTTCTGAAAAATCATTTTTTTCAGCCGAAGCCCATTTTCACTTATCAGGATATGTCAACAATCTAAATTGAGCATTTAGGCTTCTGAAAATTTGCATGCTCAACGCGTCACTGTATGGAGCGCTATGTGGTCTAAAGGTGTGATTGTCCCGTTTTTTTTTCGAAAACGTTGCTCGTAATGCGGTAACTTTCAACGGATCACGCTATATCGAGATGCTAACAACTAAATTTTGGCCTATAATTGACGACGTGGATACAACTGACATGTGAATTCAACAGGACGGTGTCACATTTCATCCAGCCAGTGAAACGATTTATTTATTGCAAACCAAATTTCCCGATCGTATAATTTCACGACAATCAGTAGTTAAGTGGCCAAGACCCCAATCGATTCGATTTCAGTCTTTGCTTTAGAAAACAAACTTCTTGTTGAAAAACCCTTATGCAACTTTGTTGCAGAATGCGGCAAAAGTTAAAAATAAAATGCACAGTGGATTAAACTAAAAAATACTGTTTTTTAAAATTAAAATTCAAAATATTTAAACAGCTTTGAGACGCCAAGGTTGTACAGTGGATCGCACATATTAAAAACAACAACAAATTAAACAAAAACTGATTTTTATATTTATTTCAACATTAAATTTTTTTTTTTTTCATTTTTATAAATTTTTCTCAATTTAGATCATTTCGAAAATCCATTTCTCAATTTGCCTCATCTACAAATCTCCGCGAAAACATTTTGCAGTGCCAGCATCCTGACATTTAGCAAAGTCCACAGCATGGAAAACTATTAAAAAGCATTAATTATATAATTAAATTAAAATAAAATTAATTTGAAAATGTTTACATACGTTTTTGTTTATTTAAGCAATTGTAGTTGCTTAAATCACATTGTCCTTCGAATATCCAGTAACAGCGTCCATTATAAGCGCACACCTTTAAATCATTTTTGTTGCAGAAATATTCACATTTACCAGGTTGTTCGACAGCATTCACTTGCATATCCTGCCAGGTTTGACGATTATTGACAAAATGTTGCGCTACAACTTGGGGTACATGTTGCGATACTTGATTAACAATCTGCTGCACTTTAGGAGGTATTTTTAAAGGACCTTTAGAATGTCCATTAAAGCGTTGTGTATTCACAGTGGGTTCATCCTGGCCAGCAATATTTTGCAGGAGACACAAAACAGCTTAAATGAAGGAAATTTTAAAGATTTGAAAAACTGTTTCAAAGAGACCTTTCTTCTCTTACCTAAAGTGACTAAAACTTTCATGTTACTTAAGTTATTGCAGTTGTAATACTATATTTGGCCACCAGCCCGCCAACACTTTTTATACACTTCAGAACCGTGGTCTGTTTTATTTTTAGCTTTCATTTGAATAAATAAATTCTGAATTTTACGACATGTATTCCTAAAGAACCGGTTTCAAATTACTTTCTGCAAGATTAATTAAACAAAAACAAATGGAATTTGTAACAAATTTAACAAAATGAACACACCATCCAACATCTAGAAGCATGTATGAAAGTTGTGTTGGATCTCAAATGTTGCAACATAAGTTGGTCAAGTGCTACAGGAGCGAAATTATAAAAAAATGTTACAAAATTTTGTAAGAAAAGAAAATAAAAAATCGGTAAAAGTTTTTTCCTTATTAAACGAAAATAAAGTTTACAGTGGGTTATAACAATAAAAAAATATATAAATAAAAATAAAAAAAGAAATTTATTTAAAAAAAATATGATAAATAGTAAAATCTTACAGTTGCGTTGATGTTTATGAATTTATTAACAAATAAACAAATTAAATGGTTAAATTTATTTTACAGTGGGACAAAAAAAATTATTATAAAAATTTTTTTGGCTTAAATACAATTTTGTTTTTTTTTTTTAAATAAAAGCATAAAATCTGAATTATTTTTTTTTATATTAACTTTAACAGTGGAACAAAAAACCTAATAAATCTTCGGAAATTTCTATAATTTTGCTGTTTGAACAAGAAAACCTTTACAATGGATCTTAAACACCAAAAAAAAAAATAATTAAAAAAAAGTATTAAAAAAATCTTGCTTACCTGCAGTTAACAGTGGGTCAAAACAAAGTAAATTATTAAAAACCAAAAAATATTATAATGCTTTTACAGCCACCGAGAAGTTTAGAAAAGTATGTATAAACAAATAAAAAGATATAAATTTTTTAATTTGTATTTTACAGTGGGACAAAAAAATTAAGACAAAAAAATGTAATTATTAAATTTTTTTTTTAATTGATTTTAATTTTTTTAAGCATAAAATAATAAAATCTAATCGTTTTCATTTTAAATTCAAGTTTAACAGTGGAGCACAAAACCTAATAAATCTTAGGAAATTTTATGTAATTTTGCTATTTGAGCAAGAAAAAGTTTAAAATGGATCATAAAAAATCCAAAAAAAATTGAAAAAATTTTGGCATTTATGTTGACAGTGGGCAAAAACAAAACAAATTTTTAAAAACAAAAAAATTTATTTTGCTTTTACAGCCTTCTAAATGTTTCGGAATATATAAACAAATAAGAAGATTGAAATTTTTTTTTAATTTCTATTTAACAGTGGGGCTACACAAATATAAATTATTAAAATATTTTTTGCTTTAAAATAGAATTTAATTTTTTAAAAATAAAACCATAAAATCAAAATTATGTTTTTAGTTTTTAATTTAACTTTAACAGTGGAGCACAAAACCTAATAAATTTAAGGAAATTTATGTAATTTTGCGGTTTAAGCAAAAAAAAACAAAAGCTTAAAATAGATCATAAAGAATCCAAAAAAAATTTCTAAAAAAGTATTGAAAAAATCTTTAAATACATGTTGACAGTGGGTCAAAACAAAGTAAATTCTTAACAAAAAATCTTATATTAGTTTTTCCTAAATGTTTAGAAATGTATAAGCAACTAAGAACAAGAATTTTTATTTTACAGTAGGACAAAAACATAAAAATTTTAATAAACTTTAAAAAATTTTTGTAATTTTAAAAAGTTTGTGTCGATAAAAAAAGTTCGCAGTGGATAATAAAAAATAAAAAAAACTGATTAAAAAAATCTTGACATATGTATGCAAATCTTATCCGGAGGGGAAAACAAAATAATAGCTTAAGAAACAAAAATATTATAGAGCTTTTACTGCCACCTTGATGTTAGGGAATTTATAAAAAACTAATAAGATATAATAATTTTAATTTTTATTTTACAGTGGGGCAAAAATTACAATTATTTGAAAATGTATTTTTTTAATTGAATTTAGTTTTTAAATAATAAAAACTTAAATCTAATAAAGTTAAAAAATTTTTTATAATTTTAAAGAGTTTGAACAAAAAAATTTACAGTGTGTCATAAAAATAAAAAAAAATAATAAAAAATGATTTAAAAAATCTTCAGACAAATAATGACTGTGGGTCAAAACAAAGTAAATTATTAAAAAACAAACAATATTATATTGCTTTCGCAGCCACCGAGATGTTTTGAAATGTATGTATAAATAAATAAGAATAAATTTTTTAATTTTTATTTTACAGTGGGACAAAAAAATTTAATTATTAAATTTTTTTTATTAATTTTAATTTTTTTTAAGCATAAAGACATAAAATCTAATCTTTTACACTTTAAATTTAAGTTAAACAGTGGAGCACAAAACCTAATAAATCTTAGGAAATTTTATGTAATATTGCTTTTTGAGCAAGAAAAAGTTTAAAATTGATTATAAGAAATCAAAACAAAAAAATATTGAAAAAATTTGAACAATTATGTTGACAGTGGAGCACAAAACATAATAAATTTAAGGAAATTTATGGAATTTTGCTGTTTAAGCAAAAAAAAACCCTTAAAATAGATAATAAAAATCCCAAAAAAATATTCTAAAAAAGTAATGAATAAATTTTGATATACATGTTGACAGTGGGTCAAAGCAAAGTAAATTCTTAAAACAAAATCTTATATTGGTTTTATAGCGTCCTTGATGTTTAGAAATGTATGAGCAAATAAGAACATAGAATTCTTTTTTTAATTTTTATTTTACAGTAGGACAAAAACATAAATTATTTAAATTTTTAGTAAACTTAAGAAAATTTTTGTAATTTTGAAAAGTTTGTGTAGGCAAAAAAAGGTCGCAGTGACATAAATCTTATCCAGAGGGGAAAACAAAATAAAATCTTAAAAAAAAAATTTAGCGCGTTAACTGCCACCTTGATGTTAAGGAATGCATAAAAAAACTAATAAGATATAATTGTTTTAATTTTACAGTGGGGCAAAAATTTCAATTATTTGAAAAACTTTTTTAATTGCATTTATTTTTTAAGAAGTAAGAGCAAAAAAAAAAGTGAAAAAATTATTTAAAAAATCTTCAGAGAAATGTGGGTAAAAACAAAGTAAAATTATAAAAATTAAAAAAAAAATTATATTGCTTGTGCAGTCAGGTTGTTATTTAGGAATTTTTTAACATATAAGGATGTAATTTTTTTAATTGTTACTTTATAGTGGGACAAAAATTAAAGCAAGATATTTTATGTATATTGCAATTGTCTTTATTAGTGGAGCCCAAGAGCTATTTAGCTTTAGGAAATTAATTTTTTGTGAGTTTTAAGCGAAAACAAAAAGTAATAGAATTTCTGAATTCCTAATTTATTTGATGCGAAAAAAATATAAAACTTAGCAAATTTGTTGTTGACAGCAGGTCACTCTTTAATTATTGCAAATTTCTGATTTTTATATGTTGCTGCAGAACGATTTAGGCCATTAAAAAAATCTGACATTTCAAAGAAGGAAAGTAGTTATTTAGTATTTAAGGTTATCGATTGAGTAGGAGATCAGCCATATTTAAACAAAATTATATTTAGAAGTTTTTTTAAAACTTAACTACTACTACGACGTAATTACTTTTGATTTTTGGAAATCTATGTAAAAATAAAAATTGGTCCTTCAAGCCAAAGTGTTTAAAATGTTACGAAATAAAAGCAAATAAATAAACAATTAATTTTAATTTGGGTACGGTTTACCGTCGACGTTCGTCAAGACGAACTATATAAACACAGCTGACAATAGAACGCAACTAGTACGAAAAGAACACTGAATATGGCAAACGGCCGAAACCGGTTTGTTAGCAAACCAAATTTGACGAGTGTCGACGGAAAACCGTACTCAAATAAAAGTGAAGTTAGTCCCGTCGGAGAATCTAAGCACATATCAAACGATTAATTGTTTTTTTTTCAATAGCAAAGAAAAACAAAGCTTTCTTCAATATGAAACTTAAATTTGGTTTAATAGAACTTAAAATTTATGAAAATATTTAGTGCTTCGAACTAAAATTTAAACAAAGAAAGCATTAAATAACATCAGCTAAATGCATCAAATATATAATTTGATTATTGTGTAATGGAACTGAAAATTCAAGTAAATAATTGGTCCTTCGAACTAAAAATAAAAAAAAAATAGTCAAAATCTAGCAGATTATTTTTTTTATCGAAGAACAATAATTATGAAATTCTTGTAAATTTGCAATACTTAATTAAATATAATTTAGCAAACACTTTTTCTTGGTCCTTTGAACCAAAGTTTGAAAAATGTTGTTAAATAAAAACATGTCTATAGTCAGTAAGACTCACTTTAGAATAACAAAAATTAATTTAATGTTAAATATGATGTTTGTACACTTCAGTTCATTTAAATAACAGCAGCAAAAAATTTGTATGTTACTGCGGATTTTTAATCAACCAAGCAAAAGAAAGATATAACATTTTTTAAAAGATATTTTGTTTTATTTTTTATTATTACTATTGACAATTTTTTAAAATTTTTGTAATTAAAAGTAATTAATTAATGTTGAAAAAAAAACTTGCTAAAAAATTTAAAAAAAAAGTAGTTCATTTAATAACAACGCAAAAAAAAGTTTGGAAAACATAAAAAAATATTAAAATAAAATAAAAATTAGGTCTTATTGCTAAGAACTATTAAGTTTCACATGTTCTCTAACAATTAGTAAGAAGTGGTGCTTTATAACCTCAAATATGCGACTTGGAATGGAATCGAAGAGAGTTTTAGGTAATCTAGGGAAATCTCGTCCCAAGCGGTCTCGATGGCATTGACCAACGATGGAACGTCTTCAAATTGCTTACCTCCTTCATAAACCGTCCGCGAAATCCATCCCCAAACGTTTTCCACTATGTTTAAGTCTGGTGAGTAAGGTGGCCATTCCATCAGCGTCACATTTTGGTCACTTATCCAGGCTTTTGTCGCTCTAGCATTGTGTATCGGAGCGTTATCCTGTTGGAAAATCCAACGCAAAGGTCCAAAAATGTTGCTGCATTCCTCAAAAGCTTTTTCTAGAATGTTTTTATATTGTTCTGTGTTCAGTTTTGTGGTTTTAAATTGCAGTTTAATACTGCCATAGTATGATATGGCACCCCATACCATAATTCCACCAATGCGACTGTGTCGACGGCTGAATATTATATCTTATTTTCTCAGGTCATGGTAATAAAAATTATACCCGTCAGGACCATCAAGGTTAAATTTTTTTTCGTCTGAAAAGACAACCATGTGCCGTTCTCTTTTCCACGTCAGCAAAATTCAATCGTTTCTCTTTGTGAATGGCTTTTACTGCAGGTTTTTTCTTAAGTTTCATTCTCTGAATATGAGGAGAATTTACTATCAAGCGCCGAACAGTCGAAATACTTGCTGAAACTCTGGCTTTCGCCTTAATTTTTGGTACGGAATCACAGGAATTAGACGCAATTCTTAAAACTACACGCTTGTCTGTTGGCGATAAAACACTTTTTATGTAATTGAAGACAACACGAGCACTTCTTCCGATTTTCTCTCCAATTTTTCTAAAGGACAACTTTTGTTCAAAATAGGCTTCAATTTTTCCTCTTTCTTCTAATGATAATGACTTTCCTCGTCCCATTTTAAATTTTTTTTATTTTATGAAGTGCAATTTGTCAAACTAAATAAGACTGAAAAATCTGCGCAGCCTATTCGCTTTAGAACTGTTGTTATTCATATGAACTATTTTAAAGTAAATTTTTTTGCAATTCCAGTAGGCTTTGACCGCTACATTCGTAACGGGACTTTTTTCATTCTTTCTTTACCCATTTTCTTAAACCAGTGTGGTCACTTAATATAATATGAAAGCACATACAAAGCGATTTGTAGTACATTTATCTAAATATCAATTTTTCGTAATGACTATCACTGTTGTTATTTAAATGAACTGCAGTGTATAATAATGAAAACTACAAAATGAAAATTTTTGGTCCTTCGAACTTTACTTTAAAAAGTTTATGAAATAAGAAAGATTTAATAATTTACATATTTAAATCACAAGCATTTATTGATAAATTTAATGAAACTAAATTAAAATATTTGAGACCCTTCAAAACAAATTGAAAAAAAAAGAAAGAGGAAACCATACGATGGCGATTAGGTTCTTCGATTCTCTTACTTAAAATTTGTAAAGTGTTTTTGTTTTATTTTTTTAATTAAATATTTTGATTTAAAGGATTAGACTTTGGGATCGAAGATTGAAAAACTGTAAAATTAATGTTTTTTTGACATTTATTGCAAAATTTTTATATTTTTTATAAAGTTATTTTTTTAATAATTGAATGAGTGATTGAAATTTCATTTTCAAATTTTTCCGGTATTGAAGTTCCCTTTCATTTTTGCTGATCTACAAGTCTCCGCGATAACATTTTGGAGCTCCAGCCTCCAAACATTTATGGGAGTCCACATTATGGAAGACTGTTAAAGGAGTGTTAAATAAATTTTATAAAATAATAATATATTTTTTAAAAATTTTACTTACTCTTTTGTGTATTCAAGCAATTGTAAGTGCTTAAGTGACATTGACTTTCGAATTGCCAATAACAGCGTCCATTATAACCACATGCCGCCACATTCGGTTCATCACATATAAATTCACATTTGCCAGGTTGTTCGACAGCATTCACTTGCATATCTTGCCAGTTTTGACGATTTTTGACAGAACGTACCATACGTTGTTTGTTGGCAACATGTTGCGCTATAACTTGGGGTATATGTTGCGAGACTTGATTAACGATTTGCTGCACTTTAGGAGGTATTTCTACAGGCCCTTTAGACGACGGTCCAGCGGAGTGTTGTGTATTAACGGTGGGTTTTTGTTGTTGTCCAGCAACATGTTGCTGAGCAACCTGTTGACTTTGAGCAACAGCTTGTTGTTGTTTTTCTTGATTGGAGTGTGTTACTTGTGCGTTATGTCCTGAAACCTGTGGATTTTCTTCTTTATTGCCATGACCAACTTGATTGTGCTGCTCCACTGGTTGGCCATCCTTAGTAGTTTGACCAGCAATGACTTGCAGGAGGCATAAAACAGCTTAATTGAAGGAGATTTTGAAATTTATTTAATATTTTCCTCCTTTAAAAAGAATTTTCTTTTCTTACCTAAAGTAACGAAAACTTTCATGTTGTTCAAGTTTTTACAGTTGTTATACTATAAGTGATCACTATCCTGTTAAGGCTTTTTATACCATTCAATGCAGTTCTCTGTTTTATTTTTAGTCCATTATGTGACCCTTCCTTAATGCATTTAATGGCATACAAATTATGCAATTTTATGTTAAAATTTCTTCATTAACCAGTTTTAAATGAAATTATGCAAATTTTATTTTATAACTCTTTGTGTATTTGAAAAACAACAAGAAAACAACAACAAACAACAAAAATTCTTACATTTAATCAAGAAATGAAATTAACATTTTAATTAGTTATTAAATTGAGGTTATTAAATCGCCCCACATTATAATGACTGACAAAAGTTATTTTAAGAAGTTTCTGAAAAGAAGTGTTTTTTTCTGTAATGTTGCCAAAAAGGATTAAAATTTTTACAACAACAAAATTAATAAAAAATTAAGCAAAAGACTGAAATAAATTTAATAAAAAAAAATTGTGTGAATATTGTGTTTTGAATTTGTTAAAAGTCTGGCTGAGGCTTCTGCTTTCAGCCGGAGCAATTCCAGCTGTCAGTTGGGTCATTTTTTAATTAAGTTCAGTCAGTTGCGTCATTTTTAAATTAATTGCTGTCAGTTGGGTCATTTTAAAATTAAGTGCAGTCAGTTGGGTCATTTTTTAATTAAGTTCAGTCAGTTGCGTCATTTTTAAATTAAGTGCTGTCAGTTGGGTCATTTTAAAATTAAGTGCAGTCAGTTGGGTCATTTTTAAATTAAGTGCAGGCAGTTAGGTCATTTTTAAATTTAGCGCAGTTGCTCTGTCTTATAAATTGTTCTGCTTTGTCCCTTTAAAGAGCGTCAGTTGGGTCATTTTTTAATTAAGTACAGTCAGTTGGGTCGTTTTTAAATTAAGTGCAGTCAGTTGGGTCATTTTTAAATTAAGTGCTGTCAGCTGGGTTATTTTTAAATGAATTGCAGTCAGTTGGGTCATTTTTAAATTAAGTGAAGTCAGGTGGGTCATTTTTAAATTAGGTGTAGTCAGTTGGGTCGTTTTTAAATTAAGTGCAGTCAGTTGGGTCATTTTTAAATTAAGTGCAGTCAGTTGGGTCGTTTTTAAATTAAGTGCAGTCAGTTGGGTCGTTTTTAAATTAAGTGCAGTCAGTTGGGTCATTTTTAAATTAAGTGCTGTCAGTTGGGTCATTTTTAAATTAAGTACAGTCAGTTGGGTCATTTTTAAATTTAGCGCAGTTGCTCTGTCGTATAAATTGTTCTGTTTTGTCCCTTTAAAGAGCGTCAGTTGGGTCATTTTTAAATTAAGTGCAGTTAGTTGGGTCATTTTGAAATTAAGTGCTGTCAGTTGGGTCATTTTTAAATAAGGTGCTGTCAGTTGGATCATTTTTAAATTAAGTGAATTCAGTTGGGTCATTTTTAAATTAAGTGCAGTCAGTTGGGTCATTTTTTTAATTTAGTAAAGTCAGTTGGGTCTTTTTAAAATTAAGTGAAGTCAGTTGGGTCTTTTTAAAATTAAGTGCAGTCAGTTGGGTCATTTTTAAATTAAGTGCAGTCAGTTGGGTCATTTTTAAATTAAGTGCAGTCGGTTGGGTCATTTTTAAATTAAGTGCAGTCAGTTGGGTCATTTTTAAATTTAGTGAAGTCAGTTGGGTCATTTTTAAATTTAGCGCAGTTGCTCTGTCGTATAAATTGTTCTGTTTTGTCCCTTTAAAGAGCGTCAGTTGGGTCATTTTTAAATTAAGTGCAGTTAGTTGGGTCATTTTGAAATTAAGTGCTGTCAGTTGGGTCATTTTTAAATAAGGTGCTGTCAGTTGGATCATTTTTAAATTAAGTGAATTCAGTTGGGTCATTTTTAAATTAAGTGCAGGTAGTTGGGTCATTTTTTTAATTTAGTAAAGTCAGTTGGGTCTTTTTAAAATTAAGTGAAGTCAGTTGGGTCTTTTTAAAATTAAGTGCAGTCAGTTGGGTCATTTTTATATTAAGTGCAGTCAGTTGGGTCATTTTTAAATTAAGTGCAGTCGGTTGGGTCATTTTTAAATTAAGTGCAGTCAGTTGGGTCATTTTTAAATTTAGTGAAGTCAGTTAGGTCATTTTTAAATAAGGTGCAGTCAGTTGGGTCATTTTTAAATTTAGTAAAGTCAGTTGGGTGTTTTTTAAATTAAGTGAAGTTAGTTGGGTCTTTTTTAAATTAAGTGAAGTCAGTTAGGTCATTTTTAAATTAAGTGAAGTCAGTTGGGTCATTTTTAAATTAGGTGCAGTTAGTTGGGTCATTTTTAAATTAGGTGCTGTCAGTTGGGTCATTTTAAAATTAAGTGCTGTCAGTTGCGTCATTTTTAAATTAAGTGCAGTCAGTTGGGTCATTTTTAAATTAAATGCAGTCAGTTGGGTCATTTTTAAATTAAGTGCAGTCAGGCGGGTCATTTTTACATTTAGTGAAGTCAGTTGGGTCTTTTTTAAATTAAATGAAGTCAGTTAGGTCATTTTTAAATTAAGTGCAGTTGGTATGTCGTATAGATTGTTGTGTTTTGTCTATAAAATCCCTTTTTTACATTCAAGAACATGGCTTGATAATGACGTTATCACATCGAAAGTGCTCGCCGATCATATCAAACAAACAGCCAGCAATGACGGTTCACAACAGTGTTCAGCTAGATAAATTAGAAATGAAACTGCTGCAATGGAAATTATATTTCATTACGATTGATGTCCTTCTCTTAGCAGAAATATTACAAAATAATAGTTCTCCCTAAAGTGGTGTTATCAAGGAAAATTTTAACTTTTTCATTAATACTCAAATAAAAAATTTCAATTTTTGTTTATATAAAAGAAAAAGTAAAATTATGATAAACCTGTCGTCTGTCGTTTGCCATAATTATGTGTCATAAAAGTTTATGACTTATGGATTTATAGTGTGAGTTATAACTCCTTAAACTGAAACAAGTTTACAAAACTAAACAGAAAAGTTGAGGTGTCTGGAAAGTGTTTATATTTACGGTCATTAAATGAACTTAACGATCGTTTCAACCAAAAATAAATTATAAATTTTTTTTAATGTTCTTTATGGTGTCTTGTGTTGCCACAATTTCTCTAGAAAAGAAAAGAAATAAAACTCAACAGTTGCTGTAGGATGTGGTTAATTGAAAATTATAAAGCAGGATTTTAATTAAAAAATAATTGAAAGTAAAACGTTTTTTTTTAACTATCACTTTCAAAAAAAGAGAAATAAATTGTTTGGATTCGTTCCGCCAGTAAATGAAGTACTGTTGTTATAGCTTCCAGTGAAAGCCGTCGTTACGGGCTGTTAGTTCTGCAAGCGCTTTCGATACGATGACATCATTATCAAACTGCGTTCTAAATGGTACTGGAGAGTTAGAATTAGGTGTGCTAGTGTAAATAGTGTCGGATTTAGGTAGCTTTTTTACTAGGCTCGTATCTACTCCTGTAGATAAATTGTCTGTCACCTGACATCTCATGCGGGATTAATTTAATAACAATGTTGCATGCTTACGAATAGATATGTGTTTGGAAATGGTGCTGCACCTGTTACTATGGGTGTTATAAGCATTACGGAATCGCAAACTCTTGATGCTCTTGGCATTTAATGGACTCAACACATTTTTCAAGTTTCTAAAGAAGCTTTCAAGTGCCTCGTTTTTCTAAAACAGTTTAAGAGATACTTCACTCCATCCCATTTTTTTATTATTTATAATAAACAAACACCGAATACAACTTTTAGTATGGGCCGGCGCCCCAAAGTTTATTTTGGAGTTGCTCGATCACGTATAGGAGAAGGCTAAGGGGAACGTTAGAATATCTAACTCTATTGATTCTTTACAACATCGCACTGTGGGAACATTTTACGAGAAGGCGGTCAAAAATATACAACTTTTGAAAGGATCGTAATTGTGATTCGCGTTTTTTTTTTTGTGTACTAGTTGAGTTCATAGGCTTTTGTTTAAAGTATAAAAATTTAAAATCGACTGGTGAGAAAAATAGTCGGGAAAGATTTGAAAATACATTCTAAGTTTTTGCTGATTTTTGATACGAAAGTAAAGTATTAAAACTTGTATAAAGAGTTTGTTTTACATAAAGTCTTATATTTTGAGTCACGTTTAGAACTTATACTTATTGAAAACTTAAATTTAGTCAGGTAGGGCCAAGCCTTGACCCCTGTGAAATTTTTAGTATGAAGGCCAAAGGTTGGTTTTTTGAAACAATTTGAATTAAAAATTAGCTCATTAAGTAGCAAAAACATTGATTTTCACCTTCTAGAAGTAGTTTAGCTTCTACGTAGAGTTCAATAGATATAGTTTTCCATTTTTTCCGGATATTGGAGATATAGGGATCTGATGTGCATGGTAAAATAACAAGCTAGTCGTTATTAGTACAATATCTAGAAAGTCTTTGTTTCGTTTTTCTTGCGCCTCTTCAGATAGAATATTGTGTTGAATTATTTGTTTCTCATGGTACAAAAATTTATGAACTGTGGATGTCATATATCTCCAAGAAAGTATAGCTGTTTTTTTTTTTGGCGTACTCTTCAAATTTGTTTGGAGTAATGGTAATTGTTAATGGAGAACGATATCGTGATATGATTTAAAACTTTTTAACGCCACAACAGCATGCTTTGGGCTTTGCTAACAGTATCAACAAGATAATGCCACATCGCATACAGCCAGGATTACAATGGAATTACTGCGTGACACAACAAGTTATTTGAAAAAATGGTAATGTTAATTGGCCTCCACTGTCGCCTGAGTTGACTACTCCGGATTTCTTTAGGGATATCTTAGGGATAGCAAGATTTATCCAAACAAACTAGAAACGCTTGAGCAAATGAATAAAAATATTCGTGATGAAATTAGTGAAATACCTCGTGAAATGTGGGAGAATGTAATGAAGAAGATGTTTAAAAGGGCTCGCATTTGTGAGGATAACAGAGGCGGACATTTATCTGATATTGTATTCCATTAAATAAAACATTTATGGAGATAAGATCCATCAATCAAAAATTATAAACAAACGAAGTAGTATACCTTTTTGGCGGATACCCTGTAGAATTAAATATGTAATAAAATAGATTATTGTTAAATTTATAATTATTAATTTAATAGGTAACCTTAAAATGCCAACATATTTTGAAATATAAAACAAAAGAAATCCACCATTTTGCCATTTCAATGCAGTGTGTGTGTGAGTGTGGATGTGTTTGCAAAACACATTTTTCAACAAGCCAGTGCATGCATTTCTTTTGGCATGAAAACACAACAAACACACCAAGAGAAGTAGAGAGGTAGAGAGTTTTGCAGTGATTAATAACTGATTGTGAGATTAATAAATAATCGGTGTATCGATTAATGGAAGTGTTTAAAAAAATGGATTAAATATAATTTTTGGAAAATATTAAAATATAATTTTAATAGTTTGAGTTTAAATTAAAAATTTGATTTTATGGAGGTAATTATTTTAAAGAGCGTGTAATAAGAAAAACTTGCATATCATAAACCAGTAATGGGCGAACTACGGAGGTTTCAATCCGGCCCGCCGAGCCTTTTTCAAAAAAGAATTAATCACCTATTAAAAAATTATGCCCAAAAAATAAATTTACATTATGTTTTAAAAAAAGATATAAATTGACAATTTAAGCAAAAAAAAAATGCAATGTTTTCATATTATATTGTGTACAAACTGCGTAGTTTTCTAGGAAATATTGTACACACAAGACAACAACAACTTTCTTATACAATATTCATAAAACACTAACAACAAATATAGAAAACTGAACGTATAACATAACAACAACTATTATATGTGAGATCTACAAGATTCTCGAATATTCGAGACAATATGCACAACAAATATTAAAGGACCAGCGATGGATTAATCAGCAATCAGTAAAAGTGTAAATCTCGTGACGTAGAAAATAAATTGTGAAGTAAAATTATAAAGTTGCCAATGTACAGTTTTATTTGTGTAACTAAAATAATAAAATGTATTGTAAATATAAGTGCAATAGTAAAATAGTTTAAGTTTTTTACCCTCATAAATGTCAATCGAAAATAGAAAGAGAAAAATTGATTCGGAATGTCGAGTATTTCAAGAAGAGTGGACATGGAAGTACTTCTTTATGGTATATAAGCAAAAACCTATTTGTCCTATTATCTGCCAAGAACCGGTAGCTGTACTAAAAGATTATAATCTCGCTAGGCACTTTAATTCAAAACATCTTGGGTCGAAGTACTATAAAATGACAGCTGAAGACAAGAAAGTTCATTCAGAGGAATTGAAAAGAAAAATATCTGGTCAGCAAATGTTTTTTCAAAATCAAAGAAATGTCCAGCGATCACATTGTTGCTTATAAAATAGCAAAAAGTAACAAACCGTTTTCTGAAGGAGAATTTATTAAGGATAAATAATGTTAATTAGCATTGGAAAAGTATTATGCCCAGAAAAGGTAAAAGATTTCGAATCTATAGGGCTGTCACGTAGAACGGTCACAAAAAGAATTGAAGCGATTTCTTCTTATTTAACCAATCAACTCAATGGACGTCTTAAAAAGTTTAAGTATTTTTCAGTCACAATGGACGAGAGTGTTGACAGGAGTGATACAGCCCAACTTCTAATTTTTATCAGAGGAGTCGATGAAAACTTTGTAAATAACCGAAGAACTTGCTTGTTTGAGATCTTTGAAAGGAAAGACGACAGGAAAAATAATTTTTGATGAATTTCGAGAGGGGATGGAATCTCTTAATGTCCCAATTTCCAAATTAATTAATTTAACAACTGATGGAGCACCTAACATGGCGGGAAAAAATACGGGGTTTGCAGGAGTTTATAAAAATCAGAATCCTGAAAGCGAAACCATTTGTTCTTTGCGAGGCTGCCTTGGATATTAACCACGTACTTAATATTATTTTAAAATTAATACCATTCGAGCCCGTGGTTTGTTACATCTACAATTTCAAGAGTTTTTATCGGAAGTTGATGCAGAATTTTCAGATGTACTTTATTACACAAAGATCAGACGGCTGAGTTGTGGGCATGCCTTCTCGAGAGTTTGGAGTCTTCTCGAAGAAATTTAGGATGAGTGGTAAATATTGGAAAATAAGAATTGGTGCATCGAGTTTGCTTTTTTCACGGATTTACTCGAGCACTATAATAAACTGAACAAAAAGTTACAGGGAAGAAATCAATTTATAGATGAAACTTGGGGCAGTTTGTAACGACCAAAAGTCCGGAGTCGTTTTTGGTCACACAGAGAACTGTCTGACAACATTCACGGGTCAATCCCTATCTTTAATTTTAAATGTATTTACTAAGATAATGAATTTATATCTAAATTGCTATATTTTTCTACAATGCATCTATTTATACACGTACATATTTATTTAGTTATAGAATCATTTACTAAAAATATGAATTCATGTATTTACTTATATACGCATGTAGTTATAAGTATTTATGTTGTAAGATTTAGTTCTAGTTATTATTGTAATTAGCCACGAAGGCATATGAGTATTGTAATTAGTAACATTCATATTGTAAAACTGACTGCAGCGCGGTGGTGAAAACAGCCGTCGGCTGTGGTGTACTTACTACCGAAGTAATGTAAGTGTGTTTGTGCATTGGTGTGTGGTAGGAAAAAGAGTATAAAAGCGCAAACATCAATCAGAATAATTCAATTGGTGTGCGACCGGCAACAGGAGCAAAGGTAAATATCTTCTTCTACTTTTTTATTTATTTTTGGACTGGTAGTCAGGGTATAGATAAGGCCGTGGTAATACCCAGCCGAAGCTATACCCTGAGACAGGACAGAACTGCGACGTAGCGACCACAAACAGAGCCGTGGTAATACCCAGCCGAGTTTGTGTCCGCAGTCGCCACCGGCAGTGAACGGTTGCGCCGTGGTAATACCCAGCCCAGCCTCCCATGCCTTGGCGCTTGCGGCGTACCGACCTATTTCGACGGAGCGAACACAAACAGAGCCGTGGTAATACCCAGCCGAGTTTGTGCCCGCAGTCGACTTAGCTAGTGACGTTCGCCGAATACGGACCGCATGAAGTAGAAGATGTTTACTGAAGCTGCCTGCATACACACCAGTTCACAAGATTTGAGCCCGAGCTGCAGTCAAGTTGCGAACTAGGAATAGGGAAACCCCTTTTCTGAATAAAGAGCAACACTGTGAGTAAGGCTTTGTCTTTCTTTTTTGAAATCGACACAACACGACCCTGGACGCCGCTGAGCATACCTCAGCTACCAGGAAAACGTGTCGTTACAAGTTTGAGTTCTTTTAAAACTCAATTTTTTATATTTTCTAAATGTTTGGGATAAAATGATTTGACTCACTTTCTAAGACTTAATTCTTTGAGGCCTGTGAGTGAAGAAAAGGTTAAAGTCTTTTCACAGTCTTTATTAAAACTGTATTCAGAATTTGCTGACTTGCCGGATTTGCTGACTTTAAAAAAATCCAACCATGTTTAGATATTATTTCAATGCCTTTTAATCTTAATCCTGAGAATGTTCCATCTGATCTACAATTGCAAATTATTATTATTAGAATGTAATAATAATTTAAAACATCTATTTTTAAATACAGATAAGTTTAATTTCTATAAATCCTTACCAAAAGAAGAATTTCCAATGCTAATTAATCATGCGCAGAAAATTATGGCAATGTTTGCTTCCTCATATTTATGTGAACAGGCCTTTTCAGTAATGAAATGCAGAAAAAATTTAATAAGAAACCGATTGTCAGACGAGAGTCTATTTAATTTATTAAAAGTCGCATCCTTCCAGCTGGAACCAGATTTTGAGGAAATTATGTCAAGTCAGAAACAGATCCATTCTTCCCATACATTTGGAAAATCTTAAAATCATAATAAACCGTAACTTATAAAATTTTTATGTTGTTTTAAAATATTACGTAATATAACGTAATATAATATAACGTAATATAATATACGTAATATTTTACGTAATATATAGCTTAAACCGAACTTTTAATTGAACAGCAACCCCATAATTTTTTAATGAATGACCCTCTATGTTTTTTTTTTAATTTAATGCCCCACCACAAGATTTTTTTTTAATTTATTGGCCGCCACACAAAAAGTTCGCCCATCACTGTCATAAACGGTGTTGCCAGATGAGAGCAGCTATCATAAAAGAGTTATTATTATTTGAAAGTGGGAAAAACATTTTACAGATTTTTTTTAATTTAAAATATTCAGAGTTTTTTTGATATATTTCGAATAAAATTAGAACTTGATTTTAAAACGTTATTCAACAAGAAGTTTGTTTTCTTAAACAAAATAAAACAAAAAATTTTGATTAAGATGCTTACAATTTTTCCAAAAACGTTCGATAATTATGAATGAAAAATGCTACCTGCAAATGCCTGCCACTACAACGCTGTGAGATTTCGTTTCTTTCAATTTTGCAATGTTGACATACCCTGACAATTGAAAATGGGCTTCGTTTAAAAATATATTTTTTTTAGAAAAACCAGCCGGTTGTTGCTGAATGAATTATGCGAATCTACGGCATTGTGGATGGTGGGTCGGCTTCAATTCCTGCATCAGTTCAACCTTCTAATGTTTCAAAGTCAAATTCTTACGCAAAATTGAACGTGGCTCATGACTGCGATGTTTTAAGTTGAACGACCCGGTCGAACACTTGTTGGTGTTCGCACATTTTGTATCGAGCCTGCCGACCTGAATTTAACAATCAATTTCTTAATGGCGGTTTCAGAAGGACGATTATCTTCCACGAAAAAATCACGAACTTTACGAAATGTAACTTTAACAGAACCACCACTTTTACAATGGATTTGAATTATTTTATTGCGATTTTCGTGCGAATATGAATTCACTGTAACAATTGCTAATGCATCTACTACGAATACGATAATGAACTAAATGTTAAAACTACCATGTTGTCGGTGTTGCTACAATTGAAAAATCAAGCTCTTGTTGAAAAATCCGATATTATAAACGATGTTGCCAGATGATAGCAGCTATCATCAACTGGTTATTACTGTTTAAAAAAGGGGAAATATCTCGTTGGAGGTTCTCGATTTTTTTTTATATTTGAAATATTAAGAGAATTTTTGGATTATTTTTAATATTATGGGATTTTGATTATAATGCCAATTATTTGATTGTACATCAGTTTCTCGGTATAGCTGTAAGGACAAAAATTTTCTGCTCACAAGTTCAGCAATAAAATTTAATTATTCGAACTTGCCGTTTGTTTCAAAAACTCTAGGTTATGGTTGCAGTGAAAATATTAAAAAGGATTTTTTGAAAACTTTTGCAGGTAAAATTTTTGAAGGCATTTTATCTAAAAAAAATTAAAGAGCCTCAAAGTTTTATACCGCATTAAAAAGCACCCTTTATACAAAATTAATATTAAAAAGAAGTGTGTCAACAGTTGCGCCATTTTTAAAGGACATTATTTTAAATTTAACCAAGTATGTTTTTAGACTATGAGCTACGAATACGGTCATGAGTTAAACAAATAAAGCCAAAATGTAAAATTCTGCCCCAAACATTATACGTAAGCCTTCGTGGGTGAGTCCAATTCGTAGTTGGAGGATGTATATAAGATACATTAGGGTATAGTGTACCACAAAAGTATACAATGTACACCTGATCAAATAGTAACATGTGTTGAATCACATGCAATTGATCTAAAAGTAAGTGACACACTTTTGAGTGGCAATATTGAATCAAGTATTTTTATTCCATCAAGCATTTCGATTCGTCACATAAGAAATGGAATACAAATGAAAAGAAATAAACATGTTAGTAATAAGTTATAATAAGATGGAAAGGCTAAGTTAGATATGTAAAGTAGATATAAAAAAGGCTGAGCCTGAGTCAGAATCCAAACTAGAATCACCATAACCATGAAGTGATGTTGAGTTCTGAAGGTTTGTAAGGCAGGGTGATATGTATAATTATCTTGTCTCTGGGATGGCATGCCGCCTGAGCTGTATTCTTTTTTTCTCGGGCCAGTACTCAGGGAATGACCCCTACGCATGTAATATATTGTGCCAGAACCAGGAAATCGGATTATGGGGAGGAGGAAAGAGAAAATAGTGTTTATGGACATTTAATTTTAACTTTTCAGCACACTGAAAGTGACAGGAAAGACCTCTGGAGAAAGATTATATCCACATGCGGACTGTTATATTACAAAACGAATGGGTAGTGCGCATTACAGGGAAACGAGATAACGTGCGAGTAACACAAACAAGTTCCCTAATTGTATCAGAGCACTTACCATGGTAGTAACGATAAAACAGTGAAAAACATCCCACACTGCGTCGACGCTCTAGAGAATCAATAGAGTTGTATACCCTACTGTCTCCAATGAGCCTCTTGGTTCTTTTCTGTACGCGGTCGTACCATACATAAGAATTGTATTTCATTTTCGAACGGATATAGGTGCTATAAATAACATGGAGATCGAATGGAGTAAAGTATCTCTTATATCGTGTTAGAAAACCGAGGCACTTAAAAACTTCTTTGGAAACTTGAAAAATTTGTTTAGTCCATTAAACATCACATCGAATTTTCATGCCAACATAAAGAGCGTCCGATTCCGTAATACCGATATCAACCATAGTAACAGATGCAGCACCATTTCCGAACAGAGATCTATGCGTAAGCATGCAACATCGTGCCTTACAGGCATTAAAATCGATTCTATTTACTCCAGACTTAAGACTCCATTCCAAGATTGTCGCGCGATTGTGATTGAGCGTATCATGCATGTTTCGCCTTTTGAAACTCACCTCCAACTGGTTCGGTTTATTGCCAAATGAATACGAATGACAAATGGTGCTGTCATCTGCGAAAGAGTATATAGGGTTCAAGAATTTGACAAAGAAGGTTATTTAGAAAAATAAAAAATAGGGTAGGAGAAAGAACGGAGCCTTGCGGTATTCGGAAATAATAACGTTTTGATAGGTAGCTATGGGTTGTGGAACACGTTGCTGGATACCATATGATGTGTTATACGACTCGTAGTGATAGTTTTGATGGTTAAAAGGCTCTGCATATCCGTAAGTTGGTTCAACTGGTTTTAAAGATGTAGCTACACGGCTTCTGCTTCTGTTCATTGCCCGCTAATTTTTTCCAGCTTTCATAGAGGCAGGTCAAATATTATTTGAAGAAATTTTTTACATCCAGCATACGGAATACGTTCGCAAAATATAGTAGCCACCGTGGGACTAGGTTGGACATTAGTGCCATTCCTTCTTTCAAACATCACTCTCTATTGCAGTGTAAAAATGAGGCTCACGATTCCTATTGTATTTGTGGTTGTGCCTATAATGAAGGCTGTGATGGTAATTTTGGGGCTGGGGATAATTGAATGCATGATTTTGTTGGTGCTGCTGATATTCAAATGCCATACAGTTGCTGGTATAATCACGGATTTGTTGCATAGATTCAAGGCTTTCTACAGTTGCAGTAAATTTAGTGATATATAATTTTTTTCCAACGGAATCCTCCGATGATTATTTGGTCTGGCTTCATATGCCACAGGCTCAAGGGTTATATGTGTTAGCATTCCAGAAAAAGTTGCAGCAGCTCTTCTTCTCGACGAAGGCGTTGCATCTAAAACATTTTCGTTGTTAATGTTTGAGTTGTTGTGGTGCGAGAAACTGAATGAAGCTGCTGTTGCAGTAAAATGATCTTGCATGGAAGAAGCCGAAGACAAAACACTGTGACGTTCTGGGCCGTTTATGCTGGATGCTGTGTTTACTTCTGTTCCTTCGGGACATACTGCTTGAACAGTATTAATGGAGGTGTTTTTATCTGTAGATTTGTTGTAAAAACGCTCTTCTGATAAAAAGAATTCATCCTCAGCAAAGTCATCATGGGAATATAGGGGAGGTTCACTCTCACCATCTGACTCTTGATTTAGTTCCAATTCTTCTTATACCATTTGAATGATACGAATTTGGGCTTGGCTAACTAGTGAAATCAAAAATGGTGGAGATCTAGTTATTGGATAACCGCTTGGATAATGTATACTTTTGCTAAAAACAATATGGCAATCTTGCCAGATATTAATAATCAAAATTTTAAGAAATTTTAAAGGATTTACAATTGTTTTTGCCTTCAATTTGCAGAATGTTTTAGTTCGAAAAATACATGAAATTAATTTTTATAAAAAATTTATAAACAAATCCCGGTTCGTGGAATTTGAGAATTTTCCATCTGGCATCCCTGATAGTGTCTCATTTATCCATCATCCATCTAATCAAATATTTTTTAAAAGACTTCAAATTAACAATTTAATGAATTCATTTTGTTTTAAATGCTGTCTGTCTGTCTGTCTTTCTGTATTTCTGCACATTCATCTGACCGTATTTTAATAGCAATTTTAACATGTTTATTAGCAGCTTTGCTAGAGCAAATGAAAACAGATACCGGCGACTAAACTCATGTTTAAATAATTTAATCAGTGGTCAGTCAGAAATTTCTAAAAGGATTCTTTTGCTAAAATACCCAACATGTCATTATTTTAATTGTGTTGTTCTTCCTTTTTTGTTTTTTGTTTTTGGTGGCAAAAGAAATCAACTTAATCGTTTAATATTAAATTCTAATAAATAACACTTTTTACTACACTTAGACCTGTCTTAACGGTTAGAGCAAGAGAAATATAAAAACTCATTAACAAACAAAAAAATAGTAAGTGAATCAAGTTCAAATTGTTCTTGTTAAACAACTTGTTGTTAGCTGTTACTTTTATTGTTCGAACAACAGCAAACAACACAATTATATTTTTGTTTTACTTTCGTTTTAATTTAAATAAAATAAATTGTAGGCTTTTGTTGTTATAAGAAAAAAAAAATATTAAAAAAAAACAACAACAAAAGAAACCACAACCACTTGTGTTGTCTTCGTCAACATTTTGAAAAGTGTGTGACTGTTTATGTTCCAACAAGCCCAAAGATAGTCAGCCAGTACGTCAGTCATTCCTACTTGTAGCATCCTTTGCCTCTGTGTAATTTAGCAGCAATTTCTCAAAGGCCATAATTGCATAATTTTAAACTTGTTGGCAACTTAATTGCACAAAATGTTGTTTTAAATGTAATCGGAGCCTTTAACTGCCAATCAGTGGCAGTTCACTGTAACGAAGTCAGCAGTGAACTTAAAATTTTCTTTCTTTGAATAAGAAAGTAAATCTGAAGTGGAATACGATCGGCGATTGTTAGGGAAAACTGGTCAAAATCTTTGCTGGTGATTTTATGTTGTTTAAACGATACAAGCGCAGTCTTTTGATATGATATCAAGTTGACCGCTTAAAGGTAGCAAAAGAAGTTTTTGTGGTTTCTTTAATTATTGCGCAAAGATAAATGTAAAAATAGTTTCGATTTTACAGTGGAAGTTTAACACTTAAACTGATAGAATCAAACAATGCATGAATGGAGTTTAAACATGGCATGACAGCGTATCATTTTTTTTTTTGAGCTTTAAGAATGTGTTACGTATGGATAGTATGATTCGTTTTACATCCGCACCTGGCTACGTAGCCTTAATCAGATGGTGGACAAACCACAATTGTATTATTTTGAACGTTATACATGCGTCCTAGGAAGCCAAAGACATAATTCTAAGCAACAGAACCACCTAGTTGCAACTTTAATGATTCCAGGGCAGGGCTGCAAACCATCACACCTTGCTAAAGAGTTGGAGACTTTCAACTCCTGCCCAGAACACATGTCTCGTATGCTCACTGGACTGGATCATTCACTTTGCGTGTCATTATCAGTGAGATGATCCTGGCCACCATAATCAATAACCATTATACTGTTATGGGGCCGCGAAACCACAACCACCACGTTACTCCCATATAGGGGTCAACCTCAATGATCAGTCAGAGAACTATTAAATGTCTAAAGGGACAAATAATGAACTCTGCGGCTCACTGATCCCCGTGGAAATAAGTGGAGCTTCCAGTTGACTCCCTGCCTGTCTTCAGGGGACTGGGCCCCCAGTTGCACAGATCTAGATAGCTGTTACGTACTATAAAGACCATAAATGTGACCCCGGGGGGGGGGGGGGGGGGGCGTTACGTATGGAGCTCGCCGTACTTCAAACTCCGTTACGGCTACCGGCTCTAAACCCTCCTTAATTCCAGGATATTTTAACCCCCCCCCGCCACTGCTCTCACATGACCTCGGGGGGGATTCGTATTTTTGCCGATGTGGACCCGTTCCACTATGTCCAGGTCACGTTTTTTTTCTCAGAGCACACGCTCCCCATATTTCACCACAGCAGTTTTCGCATGGCACCGCTTTCGCATGACCTCGGAGGAATTCGTATTTTGGCCGCTGTGGGCCCAGTCCACTATGTCCAGGTCACGTTTCTTTTGTCGGTGCACACGCTCCACATATTTCGCCACAACAGTCCAATTTTCGCATGGCACCGCTCTCGCATGACCTCGGGAGGATTGCTATTTTGGCTGCTGTGGGCCCGGTCCACTATATCCAGGTCATGTTTTATTTCTCGGAGCACACGCTCCACATATTTCGCCACAGCAGTCCAATTTTTGCGACTGGTTACCATTTTATCGACTATATTTGCAGTCGTCGTTCGGCCAATTTGCGACTCCATCTCCGTGGGGTACTCAGACCAGCGGTGGTACGACCATCATATCTATTTGATAGGATAGGTTTTGAAGATCTCATCGTGGTAGGAATATTATCCAGCAGAAATACAAGAGTCTGCAACCAGTCTTTGGAACTCTTTGCCAAATTCTATACAGAAAATAAGCAACGCAAATTTATTTTAAAGGAGCTTTATAAATCACTTAGTTTGACCCAACGTTGACTTAAGTTTTATGTTAACACTTTTACATTACATTTCTTTCGTTAAGTTATGTCTTTATTAGTTATAACTTTATTATTCTTGACATTTATTTCATTGTATAACTGTGCTTTGTTTCTAGATTTAGCTTTTATAATAACTCAATTTTTATATGTTAAGGAGCTATAGCACCGTCACTTATAAGATGTTATCATCTTGTTGTGTTGTCTAAAGAATAATAATAATTATCCATTCTCTTTCATTTTTTTTTTGTTTTCTGTTGCTTATCTTATTTCGTAGAATTTCTTGTAGGCTGTTGTTCTTAGAAAATTACGCACTTTGTAACATGCATAGTGGGATGTTACTGATAATTATTTTCTTTTAAAACTTAATAAATCATCTGCGTAACAATATGTTAAGTAAATAAATGATCGAGAGAACACAGATAGCCAGAGCTATAGAGGGAAATAAAAGAAATAAAGGGTAAATAAAGTGCCACAAAAGCGTGAAATAAAAACTGATGTGCTGATATGTAAAGCCAAAAGAGATCAAACATTTGACTGGTGAAAGATGGACCAATTTAAGATCGACA
The DNA here is from genome assembly GCA_030448955.1 of Trichopoda pennipes. Taxonomy (NCBI): domain Eukaryota; kingdom Metazoa; phylum Arthropoda; class Insecta; order Diptera; family Tachinidae; genus Trichopoda; species Trichopoda pennipes. The sequence goes on along the minus strand of JASKUP010000175.1, from coordinate 11,453,175 downwards.
AAGCATTAAGGAGAGGCAGCCATTAGTGGTAGGTGATGGTGTTTTCCTTCACTAAATTAGCAATGATATTGCGGATGTCATTTAATATGATAACCCAGTTTGGGGAGTCAATAAGTTTAATAGTTGCAATCTGAATAGAATCAAGTATTATAATATCCCGATTTAGTGATGAGCAAGTTTAGCAACATGTTTATATACATTTTATCTCTTGAGAAGAGACAAATCAGCTTCACCTTAGATTCATGGTTTTAAAAATTTTCTTTTTTTAAAGTTTATAAACAAAAGGCCTGTGAGAAACTGAGCCTTCCTTCATACGAGAGTGGCAAAAAACAAAAATGCAGAACCAAATAAAAATCATTCTAAATGCTTGTCAACTGTGCTACCATATACTTAAGTATTTTTTTCGTGCTTAAAGACAACTGAGGCAGGCCACTTCTTTTGCTTGGTTGTAGTGACTTTGACCATAATTCTGTTAATGGAATGTATTTTGTTTTTGTTTCTGCTTTTTTTCGCTTGTCCAACCTTAAGCTTAACAGCATGTCTAACATATGTTATCTTTACTTGTGCAGCGTCACACACACACACACACATACACATATTTCTGCTTTAGGATTTTGTTTCCCATTTTACTTTATACTTTTTACGAAACTCTTTCTTTGTTGCTGGCAGGAAATAAAATGCAAAAGCAAAAAATAAAAATTGGCGCATTTTTAGCCAGCTTGTTAAATTGTACTAATAGACCATTTTGTGTATTAGACAAACAATTTAATATATACCTTTTTATCTGGGCAATTTAGTGGTTTATACTCGTAGCTCTTGTTTTTAAATCCTATCTTTTGGGCAGCTCTTCTCCAAAGCTTCAAAAATTATATTTTAAATGTTGTTTTAAGGCTTTAAGGCATTTAATGTTATTCTTCATTTATTATAACAAAAAGCATTTACAGCCTTATGCTGGGTTTTTGTTGTTTCAGAATAATTATGATATAAATGCCAAAAAATTCGAAATATTTATTTACATAGAATCTATAACACCCTTCATCATTAGTAAAAAATCAGATTTGCGTAGAAAATTGTATAGTTATTAGGGCTTTCTGTTGCAAAACAGCGAAAAATTGCTAAATTAACAATTTTGGTATGAAAATTTCGTGTTTTGATTCATGTTCGAAAATTCGAACTTAATTTCGAAAAATATTTTTAGACTTTAAATGTAAAAGCATGCTTTTAACATGATATTTCTGTTTTAAAATGCCATAAAAATGTTTTAAATCATGTTCGAAAAATTCTAGTTTGATTTTAAAAATTATATAAAGGTTTAAAATTAAAATAGAAATAAATTAATATTTATAGCAAATTGATAAATGCTTAAATATTTTTAAATTTTAAATAAAATAATTAAATAACATTTTTAAATTTTAATAAAAAGTTATTAAGGTAGAAGTTGTTTGTTGTTCTTGGCTGTAGAAAGCACTTTTCACTTAATTTGCATTAAACTTGTAAGGATTTCTGCACTTTCGAACTTATTTTTCTTTGAAAAATATTTTTTAAAGCTAAAGAAAGATTAAATATTTTATTATAACTATTACTTGAAACAAAAAACTTTTATTATTATTTAAATATTAATAAGTTAAAGGAATTTTGGGTATTGGATGATGTTCGAAAATTCGAACTTAAAATTAAATTAAAATATACATTTAAATAAATTTAAATTTAATAAAATAAATCAATTTGATAATTTTTTTGGTGAATTTATTCTCATAAGCATTATATATTACTGGGAATGTAAAAATTTTTTAACTTTAAGCTTTATGCAAAAATTCGAACTTCATTATATAAAACATGTTTAACCCATTAAATTAAAATTCATTGCTACTAAGGCAGCAATTAATATTTGTTGTGGTTATACAAAGAATTTTTGGCTTATTTTGCATTAAATTTGTAAGGATTTCTGCACTTTCGAACTTATTTTTCTTTAAAAAAAATATTTTTTAAAGCCTAAGCAAGCTTAAAATGTTATTACAACTATTATTTGAAACTGAGAACTGTCATTAGTATTAAACTTTGGTTTAGAGATGATGTTCGAAAATTCGAACTTAACTTCGAAATTTTTTTTTGGCTGAAAATGAAAAATAAATAACCCCATTTTAAATACTTAAATTAAATCAAAAGGTTTGCATTATAAATTTTTAAATTTGGTGAATTTATTCTTATAAAATATAAGATATTACTGTGAATATAAAAATTTAAAGGTAAGCAAAAATTCGAACTTCATGTTTAAAACATGTTTTTAAGCTTTAAATTACAATTTAGTAGCATTAAGGCAAGATTTTATTTTTTCCTGGTATCAAAGAGAAATTTTTATTTATTTGGTATTAAAGTTTCAAAGGTTTCTGGGCCTTCGAACATATTTTTCTTTAAAACATATTTTTTAAAGCTTAATAAAGCTTAAATATGTTATTATAACTATTATTTAAAACCAATAATTGTTATTATCATTTAATTATTAATATGTCAAAGAAATTTTGGTTAAAAACTGATGTTCGAAAATTCGAACTTAATTTCGAAAAATTTTTTCAGGCTAAAAATTAAAAATAAATAATGTAATTTAAAATATTTAAATGAAATCAAATGGTTTTTGGCTTATATTCGAAAATTCGTAGCTGATATTATATAAAATTTTGATATTCCAAAATAAAATTAAATATATTAAAAATATGATTCATAACCAACATTACAATTAATTATTAGATTTAGGTTTTCAAGCAGTGTATCTAATTGACAGAGATTTCACTTGTTCTTAAAAGTTATTTTATAATTTTTAAAGTATATTTCGAAATACATTTTGTAACAGCGATATAAAATTAAATGATTTCAAACTTAAGTTTTTAACAGAATTATTTTTATAAGCATAACATAGCATGGCAATATAACACATAAATTTAACAATTGAATGTTTTAATACATATTCAAAAATTTGACCTTAGTATGGAAAAATATTTTTAAATTTCAATAACTTTTATAGTTTTTTAAACGATCTTTTTTATCTTTAATAAATATCTTTTTTCTTTTTTTAGATCTTTTTTTATATATTTTTTCTTTTTCAATATTTCGCTTTCCTTTGGAAAGCTTCTTCCTGAAGAAAAAAAAAGATATTTATTAAATTTTAATAACTTAATTTTTATTATATTTTAAATATATATAATAAATATCTTTTTTTCTTTTTAACGTTTTTTTTTATATATATTTTTTTTTTCTTTGCGATATTTCGCTTTCCTTTTTTTTCCTGAAGAAGCTTTCCAAAGGAATGCGAAATATCGTAAAGAAAAACAAAATATATAAATAAGATCGTTAAAAAGAAAAAAAGATATTTATTAAAGATAAATAAAAAAATATCGTTTAAAAAAAAACTATAAAAAATATTTTAAATATATTTCATTTATTTATTTTTTAAATTCTAATTTATTTTCTTATTTTCTTCTGTTCGCCTGACGGCTATGCCACATGCCGGTGATGGTGTGTTTTCGGGTTTTGTTTTGTGAATATCTTAGATTGTTTCTTCAAATCTTTTCTTAATTACTAAATCGAATTTAGGCGAATTTTTCAAAATTTTCAAAATAATATTTTTTTTTTAATTTTTTATTGGCGTTTTTCCGCTTATTTAGAAACGGATGCTATTGTTTTTCTTCTGTTTGAGTATTGTAAATTTTTCTATGGAAACTTTAATTTTTTCTAAAGTTCAGTTTCCAATTTTGGGATATCCGATTTTTGGAAATTTTTGGTCATTTTTGGCGAGTTTTTTTAACATGTTTTTTTACGATTTTCGCTTTATTTTTAAATATTATTTTTTTTTAATTTCTTTTGAAAAGAATATCAAGTGAAGTGTTTTTTTGTTTAAAATTGCGATTTAAAGTGAATTTTCGAAAATTCGAATTACCAAATAAATTTTGTAAATAATTTTCTATTTCCAAAAAAAATTTTGAATATCTTATTTTGAATACTTTAAGAGTCCTTAGAAAATACGTTTCAAAGCGAACACGAACAGGCGAACTTGGCTAAACCAACATTGCCTAAATGTTCTCTTGGTGTTGCCACATAAATAGAAATTACAAAGAAAATAACAAAGTTTGCACCGCGGATTAAAATTATTAAATTTTCTTTTCTATTTATTAATATTTAATAAACTTTATCCTTAATTAAAGAGAATGGTTAACTTTTTAAATATTTTTGTTAATTCGAATTTAATTTCGAACAATTTTATTTCTTGTTTTTATTTTTTTTTTAAGTAATTTACAAACTTCTAGTCATAAATTTGAGTATGAATAAAGGCTTTTAAAAATGATATCCAATCTCCTTCCACTTCTCTTCATAAAGTTATTTGCCTTTTTTAAACTCTTCATATTTATTTCCTTACAAAATTAAATTGAATCTCTTTAGTTAACTTCTATCCAGCTGTTAATATGAGTGTAGCTCAGCTATTTAATATTGTTTTATATGGAAATAAATCATATTCGAACACAAGCAATTCGTTGCAAAAAGTCAAAAAGGTTTGTAAGGAAAAACCTATTTTCATAGCTTCCTCATATTGTGTCAATTATTGCATGCAACATGCCACATAAACTAAGCAATAATGTCATCATATTCAAACGCAACAGAATTACAAACTACTGCTGCTGCTTATACAACCAATGCCACTACTACCATCGCTAATAGTGAAATATTAAGCAGCATAGCAATATCAATAGCAACAACATTAAGAACCATGTAGCAATATGCTTACTTTTAACCCCCTCAAAATGAAGGCATGCTAGTAGTGTTTGGCTATGGTATAGGGTTTTGCAACCAGAAGTTTGTTTTCTAAAACAAAACAAATTGTAGTAAAATGATTAAAATTTTGATTTTTTCATTAACTTTTTTATTAATATCGTATAATACTAGCGCCGATGGGATTTGAACTCAAGGCACATGATTTTTATTTATTTTTTTTTAATTAAGCATACACCGCTACCAAAAACAAACTTGAAGGTTGCTCTCTATGTATTAAGTAACATTTTCCTTTTATTCTAATTACAACGCATACCACTCGTATTAGTGGTGAAAATAAACATTTTCTCAGCCCTGGTTTTTTGTGATCAAACACATAATTCAACTTTTTTTAAATGCACTAGATAAGCCTTCTGTTATTCCTAGTATTTTGTTGGATTGAAACTCAGCGAATTTAAATATTAACGGATGTCTCTCCACGCTCTTCATTTCAATCAAATTACTTTGCAGCTATCTCAGCTTAAAATCGATAACGAAATTTTTTTTTATTTTTTCAATAATTATTTATTGTATCTTCAAGAAACTGAACCAACAATAAGTTTTAAATCTTAAATTCTAAAAAAAAGTTACATTAGTCCCGACCATGTCAGAACTAACCTTTTGGGTAAAAAAAATTTGACATTAAAAAAAAACAAAACAAATATTTCTAAGATGTGTCATCTGTAGCATTGAGGATTAAAGCTGCGGTATCCCTCTTTTTTAATCGGCTATGTCCACTATAATCCAAGATATTGCGAGCAAGGGGATTAGGATAGTCTTCAAGCTTCATTAAGTATTTGCCTGCGTATTTGATGATTTCTGTAGTCACCAGCGGTATGTCTAAATCACAATGTATGTTTGAATTTCTGATGTACCATGGAGCGGAAGTTATTAACCGTAAAATTTTATTCTGTCCACGTTGAATTCTATCCACATTTGAAACTTCGGCAGTGCCCCAAAGTTGGATTCCGTAATACCATATTGGTTTCAAAATACTCTTGTAAATTAGAAGTTTACAATCTAGGCTAAGTTTCGAGTTCCTGCTTAAGTTTCATTTGTGTTAGCTTTCAGTCAATATGATGTTTCCATGTAAGGCGACGATCAAGATGTATACCGAGATATCTCACATAACTATGGTAAGGAACAATGTGATTATTGATTCGAACGGGTGAACAATTATCTCTTCGCAGGGTGAAGGTCACATGAATGCACTTTTGAACGTTCACTTTAATTCTCCATAATTTTAACCACAACTCCAACTGAGTTATATGTTGCTGAAGATTTATGGAGGCTTGATAGGAGTTTTCAGCAAACGTAGAAGTGTGTACAGTTTCACTTACAGGCATATCGCAGGTATATATCAAATATAAAACTGGTCCAAGAATGCTACCTTGTGGTACGCCTAAGGAAATTGGTTTGGAAAAACTAACGAAGTCTTCTTCAACAACAGAAAATTTTCGCCCAATTATGTAGCTTTTCAGTAGGTTGCTTATATTACAAGGCAAGTGAGCGGTCAGTTTCAGAAATAGACCTTCATGCCAAACTTTGTCAAAAGCCTGAGAAACATCAATAAAAATAGCTGAACAATACTTCTTCTCTTCAAATGTCCTTCTTATCACCTGCACCAATCTATGGGTTTGCTCAATTGTGCTATGTCTACTTCTGAAATCAAATTGATGGTCTGGGATACACCCACTATCCCTTAGCGTTGGAGACAATTTATTCATAAGCAGTTTTTCAAAAACCTTTGAAATAGTCGGTAATAGGCTTATGGGCCTATATGACTCGGTTTTGGTTAGGTCTTTACCCGGTTTTGGAACCATTTTAACTTTGGAAATCTTCCAGTGGTCTGGATAGTATTCATTTATGCCTTCCCAACTACCAGTGAGATGAGAGAGTTGAAATAGAAGGCTTAGACACTGTAAATCTTAGAGAGTGTGGACTAATGTTTAATCAGTTGTGAATTGTATATCAAAAGCCATAAGAGATCAAAGTAAGAAAGTTATTATGTGCGTATATTGTCCAACGGGGTTTGATTTAATTGGGCATAATTTTACATCATCCCGTGTCAAATTTGGTTTGTAAACAGACCGGTTACGGCTATAAGACATCTTCAGTGTTCTCTTCTCTCCAGAGAGAGCCGAAACTGGTCTGTTAACAAACAAAATTTGGCGCGTTATGACATAAAATCATACCCAATTAAGAAGGTTATCTAAAGTACAATCTAAGTATTCTAAGCTGAGAACTCTACAGGCGAATGGATAGAACTCCAAATATCTTTCAATTCTTTAGAGTGAAAAGTGAAGCTAAATATTTTATACCGACTGAAACTCACTCAATTTCGAAGAATACTACTTTCAGTCATTAGCATATAGATCACAGTCACTGAATTAGTGTAAATTCATTCTGGAGCCAGCTAATTCTATTTAACGATTCCCTTAGAGAAACGGTTTCAATTTTTATTGAGATTGCTTGTTTAGCGTTTTTATTTCGACCAAATTGTAAATAACAATATGGAAAATAATGGGGTTTTTCAACAAGAAGTTTGCTTGCTAAAACAAAATTACAAATGAAAAATTATATCTGACAAATGTCCACCATGGCCATGGTGACAGTTGACGATTCTTTCATCAAAGTTACGGTATTTCCAGCTTCATCTCCAAAAAAAAAAAAAAAAAAACGACTCAATCATGGCTCCAGACCACATAACGTATCATACAGTGACACGTGGAGCATGTAAAGGTTTTTCAATAATCGCTCTAGGATTTTCAAAAGACCAAAATCGCCAATTTTGCTTGTTAACATACCGTGACAAGTAAAAATGGGCATCGTCTGAAAAAATGATGTTTTAAAAAAAACCAGCCGGTTGTTTCTAGATGAACTGAGCGAATTTTTGGCGATGTGAATAGTCGGTTGGCTTCAATTCCTGTACCAGTTGAACTTTGGAAGGTTTGAATGTTAAATCCTTCAGCAAACTTTGCCTTGTGGTGGTTTTGGGTAACCCCAATTCTTGTGAACGTCGAGGAATTGACAAATTTGGATCTGGTTCACAGCTGCAATGTTTTCAGTTGAACGACCCAGTCGAAGACACGTGGGTATTTGCGCATTTTGCATTGAACCTGTTGACTCAAATTGAACGAAAATATTCTTATTAGCGGCCTCGGAAAGATGATTATTTTGTTCGAAAATATTACGAATTTTACGAACCACCATTTCATAGTTTAATGCGATTTTAATGCGATTATCGTGCGAAATTGAAATGAAAGGTTTTTTTGTTCGAAAATTTCCTTACCGAAAAATTACCAAAGTATCGAATAAGTGCACATCGCAAAGCTTTAAAGTGTGATCCCTTATAAGCCATGTTGACATAACCTGACAAGTTAAGACGCGCTTCGTCTGAAAAAATGATTGGTCATTCCCAAATTAACTGAGCGAATCTACGACAACGTGAATGATCGGTCGACTTCAACTCCTTCACCAGTTGAACCTTGTAAGGCAATATTCGCCATGTGATGGTGTTGGATAACCCCATTGGTTGAGAACGCCGAGGAATTGACAAATTGGAATCCGCCTTAACACTGTGGTTTATGGCTGCGATGATTTCAGTTGAACGACCCGGTCGAACACGCGTTGGTGTTCACACATTTTATTTCGAGCCTGCCGATACAAATTTAATGACCAAATTCTTAATAGCGGTCTCAGAAGAACGTTTATATTGCCCGAAAATATCACGAGTCTTACGAAATGTAACTTAAGCACCATTTTCACGGTGGATTTTAATTATTTTATTGCGATTATCGTGCGAAATTGAATTCATTGTAACAATTGCCAATGCTTGAACTACGAATATGTCAAAAAACTAAATGTCAAAACTATCATGTTGTTGTTGTTGTTACCTGCCACAATTGAAAACCCAACTTTTTCCTCTTGTTGAAAAACCCATTAGTAAGAGTTTCAAATGTATTACACAACATGATGTTCAAAAAAAAAAGGCGCAGATAAATAAATAATAGATGCATTTTATATCTTCAATATCTGAGGTTATGTTGCACAATCAAATACTGCCTGTGTTCGTGTTCAATTCCTTGAAGTGCTATAACATTGACGGTCTGCTAGATATTCGTGCTTTTGACATGCAAAGTAAATTGATTTTAAATTGAAAAATGAAAACAACAACAACAACACCAAGAAATATCTAAAATAAAAAAAATGTAAAAATGCAAAACTACAAAATGTAAAAAAAGACACCAACGTATTAAAAATTCGTAAGGTGGATGGATGGCTGTGTTTATATTTGCATTATATCCGGTTATTGTTGAAATCCTCTACTCTTCTCCTCCATCATATTTCTGGTTGTGTTAATGTTTTTGTGTTGAAATGTGAAAATAATGTGGCACTCGCATGGGCAATGATAAAATTGCAACTTTTAAAAGGCCACTATGATCTCATCATCTGGGTTGTAAAAGTTAAATTGATGTTGTTCTTGATGTTGTTGTTGCCGTTTCTATTTTCACTATCCTCTCGCCAGTTGTATTTGTGCGCTCATACTTCATTCAGTGGTTGATAACGATGACAATGCTTACGTGAATGTATTAAAACAAGTGTCAGCTTTGATCAAAATCATTTTGTTGCCCCGTGGGCTATGGTCAGTGGGCAATAGCTGGCACAAACCGCAAAACAAGTGGCAATAAAAGTCTTAATCAGTTTGTTTTTAAAACTAAACAAATGATTGGTTATTTTAGCAAGAAGGGTTGAGCAGGTTTGCGAAAAATAATTGTTTAGGTGTTTTGCAACAAATGCGAAAAGAAATAGTTGGGTTAAAGAAAGAAGAAAGAAATAGAATTAGAATAATAATCTCAACGATCGGCTATTCTATGGAAGTCATAACCATAGAAAGTAAGTTATAACACAAACGTCTTTTCGATTTTAATAATTCGTTATAAGTTCTAGTTACTTGTTACTTTAGAATGACCTCCTAGCGGCAGTAGTCCCTGGAGGAACTAGAAAGAGAGACAGAGAGAGAGAGAGAGATATAGACGATCTGAGCGATTGCAACATACAGAATATTGCGCTTGTCATTCTCCAAACAATCATATTAAGCCAGCAGTAGCCAAAAAGCATCTCTAACAGTTTCTCATAGCTTTGGCAGCCTCAGAAGTGTTGCTATTGCAATTCAAATGGGAGCCCTACCTTCTACGCTGATGATCATTCTTGGCAGTCCAAGAGGGTAAACGTCAATCTTCATCACAATGTGTAGCATGGCTCTTTATGTTGACAGTTTGTAACGACACGCTTTCGCTGGTGGGTGGGGTATGCTCAGCGGCGTCCAGGGTCGTGTCGTGCCAACTTTGAATTAAAAAGCGGCTGGTTGATTCAGTAAAAATCCTTAACCTCTATTTGCCACCAATCTTCTTAACGTCAGATCACCCTCTTTGCTCCTTGTGTTGAGCAGTGGTGTGCGGAGGTATCGCTGGGCTGTTATCACGTATCCACAGTTAGTGGAAAATTGTGCAGGGTAATAACCACTAGAACACAATTTAGAGCTGAACTCCCAGTAGCGACTGTAGGCACAAACCAGACTGGGTAAACATCATTGCCCAATTTGTTATCTCACCGATGCTATTATAACAAGCTCCACAAGGTAATAGACAGTGTACGAGGGATTTGCCCAGAACATCGGAATTGTGCAGGCTAATAACCACTAGAACACAATTTAACGCTGCTCTGGTCACTCCCAGTAACGACTGTAGGCACAAACCAGGCTGGGAAAATACCACTGCCCAATTTGTGACCTCACCAATGCTACTATGGCCAGTACCAGGAGGTACTCGTTAGTGTACGAGGGAAATGCCCAGATACACCGAAAATTGCGCAGGGTAATAACCACTAGAACACAATTTAAAGCTGCTCGGGCCACTCCCAGTAGCAACTGTAGGCACAAACCAGGCTGGGTAAACATCCTTGCCCACGTTGTGACCTCACTGGTGCTGCTATGGCAAGGTTCACTAGGTAATAGACAGTGTACGAGAGAATTACCCAGAACATCGGAAATTGTGCAGGCTAATAACCACTAGAACACAACGTTACACTACTCTACTCACTCCCAGTAACGACTGTAGGCACAAACCAGGCTGGGAAAACACCACTGCCCAATTTGTGACCTCACCGATGCTACTGTGGCCAGTACCAGGAGGTACTCGTTAGTGTACGAGAGAAATACCCAGAAACACCCAGAATTTCGCCGGGTAATAACCTCTCGAACACAATCTAACGCTGCTCTGATCACTCCCAGTAACAACTGTAGGCACAAACCAGGCTGGGTAAACATAGAACAGAATGTAGAAGGTCCATTCGACCTTTCCTGTGTCGCTAAAAACGAGCATCGGGACTTTTAGCGTTACAAGTTTTCCCACAATGTCACATATTGAATTTCTCGAATTTCCGTTTCCCAACTTGAGATGGTTTAAAAATGGCTTATAAGGGATCACACTTCAAAGCTTTGCGATGTGCACTTATTCGATACTTTGGTAATTTTTCTGTGATGAATTGAATGAATGAATTTCGAACAAAAAAAACCTTTCAGACTTTCCCATGAATTTAGAACTTATCAAGAACAAATAAGTTCTAAATTAATGGGAAAGTCTAAAAGGGGTTTTTTTTTTGTTCGAAATTTCTCTAAGTATCAGGCTTTTCAATAAGAAGTTTGTTTTTCAATAGTTTTGACATTTAGTTTTTTGACGTATTCGTAGTTGAGGCAATTGTTACAATTAATTCAATTTCACACGACAATCACATTAAAATCGCATTAAACTATAAAAATGGTGGTTTTGTTAAAGTTACATTTCGTAAAATTCGTAATATTTTCGAAAAATATAATCATCCTTCTGAGGCCGCTAATAAGAATATTTTCGTTCAATTTGAGTCAACAGGCTCGATGCAAAATGCACAAATACCCACGCGTGTTCGACTGGATCGTTCAACTAAAAACTTCGCAGCTGTGAACCACAATGTTGAAACATATACAAATTTGTCAATTCCTTGACGTTCACAACAATTGGGGTTATCCAAAATCAAACCTTCCAAAGTTCAACTGGTGCATAAATTGAAGCCGACCGACCATTCACATCGCCGTAGATTCGCTCACGTCATTCAGAAACAATCGGCTGGTTTTTTTGAAAAATCATTTTTTCAGACGATGCCCATTTTCACTTGTTACGGTATGTCAACAAGCAAAATTGGCGATTTTGGTCTTTTGAAAATCCTAGAGCGATTATTAAGAAGCCTTTGCATGCTCAACGTGTCGCTGTGTGATACGCTATTTGGTCTGGAGGCGTAATTGGACCTTTTTTTTGTTGTTCCAAGATGAGGCTGAAAATGCGGTAACGTGCCTAGCTGTGTAAGCCATAGCCTTACGGTGGATCATACCACTATGGATGAAATTTGGCGTCATCCTCGCCCTATGAAGCCTTCAGATACGTATTTCCTCCAGTCACTCCCAGGTTGCAACTTCAAGAGCTCGGAACAGGCCTTAGCCACTCTCTCCTTGCTAAAGAGTTGGAGACTATCCAACTCCTAGTCCAGAACGCATGAAGCTTAATAAAATTTAAGAACACAACCACAATCATGTTCACTGGACCTGGACCATTCATTGTGTTCATTGTGAATGATCCTACCCACACAATTCAAACGAGTGCCTCGAAACCACAACTACGACGATACTCCAGAAGAGCCAACCTCAATAATCAGTCACAGAACAGCTAAACTACTAAAGAGCCAGAAAGCTGAACCTTGGGGCTTTACTGATTCCCGTCGAAATAAAGTAGAATTATCCAGTTGGCTTCTGCTAGTCTTTAAGCTGACTGGACTTCCTTATACCCCCGTTGACACATGTAATGATGGTGAGATTCCTTCAAAAGATATCAATATGCCCTTGGAGGGGGGGCGGCTATCGTGAGATGCTCGCAATACAATTTTTGCCTATTATTGACGACGTGGATATCACTGACATGTGGTTTCAATAGGACGGTGCCACCTGTCACACAGCCAATGAAACGATTAATTTATTACAAAGCAGCTTTTCTAATCGCATAATTTCACGACAATCAGTAGTTAAGTGGCCAGCCATATCGTGTAATTTAATACCCCTGGATTATTTTTGTGAGACTATGTTAAGGACGGAGTCTATACGGAACCAGTCGAATCGATTCCAGCCCTAAAACTCAAAATCCGTAATGTGGTTAATGTACTAGGACAAACATATTGGGCGAATGATAATCCAAACCCATAGACAGTGACTGTTTGGTGGGGGGTGGATCTTATTCGTAGTGGATGGACAGAGCGCCAATTCCTGCGACCGACGACGAATTGATAAATTTGGATCTTCTTCCACACTTTCGTTTACAGCGGCGATATTCTCTTCAGTACGCACATTCCTTCGACGTGTTGGTGTTATTGCATCCTCTAGAGAGTATGTGGTACGAAATCTATCGACAGTTCGACGAATGGCTTGTTCAGATGCACGATTATGTACGCCATAAAAATGACGAAGTCGTCTATAAGTTGCGCGAATCGACGACTGATTTTCAAAGTAAATTTGGATAATTTCGTAGCGTTGTTCAAGAGAGAGTCTATTCATGATGTTTTGTCAGAGTATACTGAAACAAATAAAAAAAATGTTTCATCAAAATTTCATTTTTTGTGTTACTTTTTACAATTTAAAGTTCTATCTAGCTTAAAAAAAAACACCTTTTATATTAGCTTGCTCTCTCTCTCTGTATAATAAATATTTGAAATGTCCTCCCTGTTCACTTAAGGCCCCCCCCATTTTATAGCAGTGACCCATTTTGGGTAGAAAATTTGTGCACATTATTTTTAAATGTTGTCATGTCATCCATTTAAATCAACTTGATTTTGCAACCGAAGGAACCAATTCATTGAAATTGAAAGATTGCTCAGTAATTGTTAATGAAAACGATCAAAAGCAACAACAAGAACAATAAAAGCACATAAAAAGGAAACAGAAATAAATCAATAGTGAAACTTATATAATAAAAATGCAAAAACTATAATAAAGAGAAACGTCAATTAGTATTTTTTGCTGGCAGTAGCAAACATTCAGATAAGAAAAGCAAAAAGTATTAAACTGCAAATGAAACACATAAATTGCTGGAGCCCGCCACAGGAGTGATGTTTATAAAGAGATTTTTTCCATAAAAATTTATAAAGAAAATGTTTAAAAAAATAGAGAAATATCAAGCCTGACAATTTAAATTTAAGAAAAAAATCTTTTACTCGAATTTTAGTTTTTTTCGAAATTAAGTTCGAATTTTCGAATACGTGTTTTTGTGGAATTTGTTTGCTGTTGTTAGAAATAAAGGCACGTTCTATATACATATAATTAACTTTATAATGGCATGTAACTCTAAGCTGGCAACACTTTTTATCTGGTAGCCATTTTGTCAGCCTGCCAAGTGATTTATATTTAGTTTGGCTTGACATAAATAGACTAACGCCTGCCTGAACAATGTTTTTAAATTGTATAATTTGGGCACTAAACAAAATAGCCGTTGATCCCGTTGATTCATAAGCAAATTTAGCTAAGTGATGAAGCTCGTATTTGCTTGAATCGATACGTCAATATGAAACCCGCCATATTTGGAGTGAAGATAATCCTTAAATGGCATGTTGCGACAAGTATGTGGTACAATTAATGTCAGCGTCTGCGCGTGAGACTTTATTTTAGCTAAGGTCTTACCACTGGGTGTAGAAAAAAAAGAGTCCATGCGTCCCCAAGACACATATACACGCCATAGGCGCAATTTTTGATTTCGCAGCAGCAAGGCCGCGGACCACTCCTTGCTGATGAGTTGGAGACTATTCAAGTCCTTGTCCTATTGCATGCGCAAGCTAGGCCATTGGATGTTAAACCTGCGTTAACATCCCTTTGAAACTTTCTTTAAAGCCCGATTAAACCAACAGCCACCATCTTGCTCCTCAATCAATGAGGGCAACTGGTTCCCTAGTGATACCAGTATATATGACTATTAATTTCACTGGTCGGAGTTTAAGAGTCCTATCAAGAGTCATTCGGTTTGGGGCTTCTGCTAGTCCTGGTAAGTGGTGCCGGCTTTTAACCCCCAGAAGCACATATCGAAATGGGGAAGGGATTCATCACGACTGCATACCACCCAGAGGGTGTATGTTTGGACACAAGCTGTAGCTTTAACAAGACAGTGCAATATATCAATAAGTTTTAAATTTAAAGTATATTTTAAAATAATAATTAAATTTTTGAAAGGCGTTTTTTGTTTTAGTGTTTTTATTTGTTTTGAAATTAATTTCGAATTTTCGAAAATGTCTAACTTACTTTTTTTTAGCTTTGATTTAATGGCTGCAAGATCTAGTTTTAAGATACAATTATAATATTATAAAATAACATTTTTAAATAATGTTCGAATTTTCGAATATGTTTAAAAAATGCGTTTTTTTATTTTTACATATTAAAGAAATATATATATTAATAATTTTTATTAATTAACGTTTTTAGTTTGATTTTCGAAAAATTTTAAATTTTCGAAGTTATGTTCGAAACGTAAGTTTTTTAACTAGATATTAAATGGCTTTATACTGTGTGTTTTGCAAGCAATTTCAGGTTTATAATTAGAGATTTGAAGTTGTTATCGATTATTCGAATATGCTATTAAGGTATTTAATCATTAAATCTAGGAAATAATAAATTTTTCGTAAAGCTTTTAAGATTTTAAAAGCAGAAAATAGTTAGAAGATGTAGCTGTTATATAACAAAATTACATTTTGGAATATAATTTTTTTTTGTATTCTTTCAAAATGAAGTTCGAATAAAATATTACTTTTTTTACCACTGATGCAAAATGAATTTATAATAAGATTTAAATTTAAAGGGTTTTTAAGATAATAATTAAATTTTTAAAAAGTATTTTTTTTTTATTTTTTGTTTATTTCGAAATGAAGTTCGAATTTTCGAAGACGTCAAACATACTTTTTTTTAGCTGTGATTTAATGGCTGCAAGATGTAGTTTTAAGATGCAGTTATAATATTATAAAATAACATTTTCAAATAATGTTCGAATTTTCGAATATGTGTAAAAAAGAGTTTTTCTTTAATTTTTATATATTAAAGAAATATATATATTAATAATTTTTATTAATTAACATTTTTAATTTGATTTTCGAAAAATTTCAATTTTGGAAGTTATGTTCGAAAAGAAGATTTATTAACTAGATATTAAATGGCTTTATACTATATGTTTTTCAAGCAATTACAGGTTTATAATTATAGATTTGAAGTTGTTATCGACTATTTGAATATGCTATTAAGGTATTTAATCATTAAAACTGGGAAATAATAAATTTTTCATAAAGTATTTTAAATTTGGAAAACTTGGTATTTGAAAAATAAATCGTTGAGTGCCAGCAAAAAACATTTTCTATGTTTCTTATGTTTACGTATTCGTATAACATACGGAGGGCATTAAGTGTTATAACCTGTTTCTTCAAATTTATTAAATAGTACAAGATTCCACAACATAACAAGAGGTATTTGTAATAAATTCAACCATTTAAATATTTTGCAACAATGTGTGTAATTAACAGTTGGCAAAGCCGTCAATAGTTATTTAAGATCCTTAATCGAATGCTAACGTTCTCTTTCAGTCTTGTTAAGACACACTTGACTTTAAAAATTGATGTAAATGTGATCATAAAATATGTTAAATATCAATTTTAGCCAGAGTTGTAACAGAAGCTTGTCTTAATATAATTTTAAATTGTAAATTGATTAAAAGCCATCAACATGTACTTCAGCGCCTCCTTTATGAACAACAAAGATTTCACACATTTAACTAAACACACATACATACATATGCATGTATGTACGATGTTAATAATTTCTTGTTTTATTTCTAAAGTCATCGTTTTTCATGACATTAGAAACATTTTTATTTTTCTTATATTTTATTTTTTTTTCTTAATAGCGCAGAGTGGTTAGTAAAATAACTTCTTTAAAAGACACCAATAGAACCGATGAGGCACTCGTCGCAAGAAAATCTGATGAGTTTTAATAGGAAAAAAAGAGAGAAAACAAGCAGCAGCACAATCACACACTAATTGTTAGACTTAAACATTATTTATTCAGACGATCATTGAAAGCATATACTTAGGCACATCCTTGGTTGGGGTATGACAAAAGTTTGGTTGATTCTCTTTAAGTGCTTCTCATTTTAGCCAGGTAGCCTAAGTTGTAGCTTGAAGTCAGTTCTTTAACTTTTTAGTTTGTTATTTGTACGTGTATGCAGTATTTTGCTACGAACAGATGATGAATATTATTTCTTGTGTCTATTTTTCATATAATGTTTTTTTATTGTTGTTGTTGTTGCTTGAGCTTGTCTACGTGACAGGCTACTGTGACGTTTTAATCACACGCATAACTCATATTACAACAGTAGAAATAAATATTACAGGTTTTAAGTACATACATGATAAATTACTTCGGAATTAGTAAAAAAAAAATATTATTAAAAACACAATTGCAAGCAGTAAGCGACAGGCTGCAAAACAATGGGCAATTTTTAAGGAGAGAGCGGAAGCCTGATTTTCAGAAGCTTCATCTTTACAAAAAACTAAGAACTTATTGTGCTATCACCCCTCTACGAGCATTTGAGGCCAATTTTGTTAAAAAGTAGGGTATTTTCTATAGAGGTATATAATTTTTAAATGGAATAAAACAAAGAGAGATTTTGGAAATAGACCTTAAATTTCCTTCATTCGAAAGATAATCTTCAGGCATTATAATTTAAATATGACTTATGGAAAATTACCGCCATAGCTAGCTGGGACATAGTCTTATTTGGGGATCCTACTTTCTTTGAATTTGTCCAACATTGTGGTCATAAAGTGACCATAACGAGGCGAATAAAAGTTTTCAAGTTGTTAATCATTTTAGGCTCATCAGAGTAGAATAGTGACTTCACATATCCCTACATATAATATCCATCACTTACTGAATATCTCCCCCCGGGGGCACATGATAGTCTTTTTGGAACCTACTATTCCATTTAGACTGGTGTCTTGCGGGGTAAAAGAGAGCTCAGGCCCCTCAAAGGCTAGTAGGAGTCACCTGGACAATCCACATATTTCCACGGGAATCACTACGCTCGCAGGGTACACTATTTGTTCTCTTTAGGCAAAGATGTGCTCTGATTGGTTATTGAGGTTGGCCCCTATATGGGAGTATCGTGGTGGTTGTGGTTTCGGACCCTCGTGAGAGTTTGTGGGTCGGATCATTCAAATTAACACAATGAATGGTTCAGGTCCAGTAAGTATGAATGCTGTCGTGTTCTTGATAAAAAAGAGCTTAATGCGTCCTGGACCAGGAGTTGCAAAAGTCTCCAACTCTTTAGCAAGGAGTGAAGGCTGCGGCCTACTTCGGGCTTTCGAAATTGCTACCAGGAGTGACCGGAGGATATACGTATTCGATGGCCTCCTAGGGCGTGGTTGATGTCCAATCAACCAAGTGGTTTGACCACCATCTGATTATGACTATATAGTCGGTGCAGATGTAAATCAAATCACGCACTTACTGAATACCGAACCGAAATGAAAAGCCTTATTCCTTGCAAGAAACCAATCAACTCGTTGATACAAAAAACCCTGTTGATACTTTTGTGGTCGTATAAAGCGTATTATTGTATTCCAAGTGAACTCTCGTTTCGGGCTTATTGGCTAGAGCAGCGGCTTATAATATCTCAACAGAAAATATTCTCGCGACCTTTAACCGCACTACCTTGGAGGCCAATTCACGGGCACGAAACATGAAAATACCCTATTACCACTCCCCCTGAGTTCATATTGATATGTTTTCACGAAATCTTACCGTCATTACATGTGTCAACGGGGGTAAAAGGGAGTCCAGTCCCCTTCAAAGCTAGCAGGAGTCAACTAGACAATTTCACTATATTTCCACGGGAATCTGTAAAGTCCCAGAGCTCAGCTATTTGTCTTCAGCCTTTTAGCTGCTCCCTGATTGATTATAGAGGTTGGCCCTTCGGCAGTATCGTGGTGCTTTTGGTTTCGATACCCCAGTCTGAGTTGCGTGAGTTGGATCATGCACAATGAACACAATGAATGGTCCAGGTCCAATGAGCATGAATGCCGTTGTGTTCTTCAATTTTCTTAAGCTCATACATTCTGGACCAAGAGGTGGATAGTCTCCAACTCTTCAGCAAGGAGTGAAGCACGGTGTGGGGCCTGCTCCGGGCTTTTGAAGTTGCAACTAGGAGTGACTAGAGGATATACGTATCTGAAGGCCTTCTAGCGCGAGGTTGACGTTACATTTCATCTACAGTTATGGCTTACACAGCTAAGTACAGATGTAAATTTTATTACGCACTTCCTTTAATAAATGTATTGTGGCACGAGCTGCGTGACGTGTTGTTGCCTATCATGGTTATTCTATTTTCTTTTTCTCGGACCAGCACTCAGGGAATGACTCCTCTATATGCAATGCATTGTGCCAGAATTAGAAAATTAGGTTATGGGGAGGAAAAAAGAGGTAGTAGCGTTTGTGGACATTCAATTTGAACTTTCCTATACTGCAAGTGACAGGAAAGACCTCTGGAGGGGGTTTAATCCACATACCAACTGTTCTGCTAAAAAACCAATTTTCCCTGTAATGCGTAGTGCGATTCACTGGAAAATCAAAGACAGATGGATGCAGTCTCCACGAAAATCGAGTTAAACGCAAAAATGGTGCGAGTAGTGGAGAACTTACCATTGTAGTAACGATAAAATAATATAATATATTCCACATTACGTCGATGCTCTAGAGGACAATTTCGTGATAAGATTTACATCTGCACCTAGCCGGAAGCCCTAATCATGAAAAGCAACGTCATTCACGCTCTAGAAAGTCGAGGACTAGTTCTAGCAACAGGTCATTGCTAGTTGCAATTTCAGCGGTTCCAAAGCAGGGTTGCAAACCACTACTCCTTGCTGAAGAGATGGAGAATATCCAACTCCTGGTTCAGAACGCATGGAGCTTAATATATTTAAGAACGCGATGGCATTCATACTCACTGACCTGGACCATTCATTGTGTTCATTGTGAATGATCCGACCCATAAACTCAAACGAGGGCCTTGAAACACACAGCCACTATGATACTCCCGAAGGGCCAACCTTAATAATCAGTCAGAGAACAAGTAAAAGGCTAAAAAGACAATTAGTGAAACTCTGGGGCTTTACTGATTACCGTGGAAATAAAGTGAAATTGTCCAGTTGGCTCCTTGTTAGCCTGTTAGGGAACTGGGCTGCCTTTTACCCCTGCAAGACATAAGTCTGGATGATTGTGTGATCCATAAAGATTTATAAAGTTGCCCCCGTGGGTGGGGGGGGCCTTAGATGATCAATATGGTTGCATACCATACTGTCCCTGATGAGACTCTGGCTCTCTGCTGAACATGGTCGAGCAACTTCAAAATAGACTTTGGTGCACCGGCGCACACTTGAGAATTGTCTTCCATTTTTGAAGGGATGTAGGTGGTATAAATAGTACGAAGTTCGGATGAAGTGAAGTATCTTATAAAGTGAAGTATCTCTAGAAAACCGATGGCTTCTTTAGAAGCCTTGAATTTTCATGCTAAAAACATTAAGAGCTTCCGATTTCGATATCACCCATAGTAACAGATGCAGCATCTTTTCCGAACATAGATCTATGCGTAAGCATGCAACATTGTGTCTTACGGGCAAAAAATTGATGAACGAAAAAAGTCAGTAATCACGGCTCTATAGACTTTGACTTTTACGTTCTGACCAGCATCTTTTTTAAAAAAGCACAAAGTACCAATGATTTCATTGGCGCCAAAAGCAGCTAAATTTTCTGGATGCATTAGTGTCTCAACAAACTCCTGAATATTATTATTACTCCAAGTTACGCAGTTTTGTTTATTGATGTATCCACCCCCCGGGGGCACATATATATGGTCTTTATAGAACTTCGACTATCTAGACATAGTGCAGTAAGCTCGCAGACTTCCGTTATTTGTCTCTTTAGACATTTAACTATTCTCTGGCTGATTATTGAGGTTGGCCCCTCCATGGGAGTATCGTGGTGGTTGTGGTTTCGCGGCCCCATATCAGGTCTTTTGTTTAATATGATGGCCAGGATCATTTCGCCGTTAATGACACGCTAGGTGAATGATCCAGTCCAGTGAGCATGTTAGACATGTGTTCTGGACAGGAGTTGGACAGTCTCCAACTCTTAAGCAAGGAGTGATGATTTGCAGCCCTGCTCTGGAATCATCGAAATTGCAACTAGAAAGTTCTGTTGCATAGAATTATAGCTTCGGCTTCCTAGGACGAGCATAACGTTCCAAATTATGCAGTGGTTTGATCCACCATCTGATTAAGGCTTCATGGCCAGGCGCGGATGTGAATCTAATCACACGTTATTGATGTATCCGTTCAAGCAAAAGTAAGTTTTATCACTAAACAAAATTCGTTTATGCAATCGGGATCAGCTATTTCGTACAGAAACATGATTTATCAACTGAATTTTCACTATTTGTTAGTGTTTTGTTCAGGCGTCCATTAGTTATTCACGTTGAAAACTAAACCAAAGTAAACATAAGTTAATCGACAGTTGAAAAAAATCGCCGCCAGTTGAAAAAGTTTTGACAACTTAAAGTTCTATACCTCTATAATAATACTCTTTAAAAGTTAGAAACTAATACTTAGTCTTTAAAGCTATTTCCTTAAGTTTTTAAGACTCAATTTCTAAAGAAATATCAGTTTCTTTAGTTTCCTGCAGTTTGACGCTTTAACTGTAATTGTAACAGCTGACAGCCCCATCTCTGTATTCCTTGCAACTATGTGCACCACTTATGTATAGTTGATATGTTTCTCTACTATGTCACCTTGACTGAGTGTTTGTACGTGTGTGCGTGTGTGTATGTGTACGTGTACGTGTACGCACGTGTGTGTGTGTTTGTTATAGCAACCAGATAAAATAATTTACTTTCAATGCTCATCCGTCATTTTGTGTGCATTTTATACAACTGATTGTATAACAGTACTTGTTGATTCCAGAGAATGCCTTACGGGCATTGTTGTCTTAAGATAGTTTTCTTCTTGTTGTTGTTGTTGTTCTTCTTGTTATTATTATTATTATGATTTTATTTGCAATAGCTGTGTAATTGTAAATATTAAAAAATATTTATTGACAAATAGCCCAGACTAAGCAAAATTAGCATTTTATCGTATCAAGCTATTGGCTGGCTGATATGAAGACATTTATTAAAATTTGATTGGAAATTAGAAAAGGAGTTGATGTTGAGAGAATTTCTTAGATTTTCTAATTTTAATTTTCTTGAACATTAAAGAACTTGTCTAACAGCTGCTTAAGTCCATATAAGGTTGCAGTAATTTATTCAATAACAGTTTAATTTATAGTTCTCGTCAAACACGTTAAAGACCACCACGTGCTGTTTTTCATAAATTTCATAAAATTAAATTTCTTTAAATTTTTGACTTAAGCCATTTTAATACTTAATGGTTTATTTTTGACGATATCCTAAAAATTAGTTTAACAAATAATTTAAATTAATGTGGCACTAAAATAACTGATCCAAATTTGTTTTTTAAACTGTTGACTTAGACCATTTTCATAATTACGGGCACATATGTCTGTAATATTGATTCGATACAATAACGCAAACTACAATGAGTCACTTTTTAATTAAAGAAAGTTGGAAAATACTGCAATTCTCTTTTTCCAAGTGAGTATTCTGTTGTCAAAGTGGGCCATTAAAAAGGAATTTTAACGAAGAATCACCGACTCGTCGCCTTGTTCAACAATTGAACATCAGTGATACGAATTTTGAATACAGATTTGAATTTACACAGTTTCATGTTTTCAAGGTTGACTCAAAAGCTGGAACTTAAATGGCCCTTTCATGTGTCGTCAATATGCTGAATAGTAGTTTGACCAGATAGAAAAGAATGGTGACTTCAGAAATGAAATTTTCTTCAGGGAAGAGGCAAACTTTCATGTCAGTTGATTCGTTAGAAAGCAAAACTGGTGCATTCGGGCGAATTAGGTTCCAAGAGCGAATGTTGAAAGAAAGAAAATTATTTTCACTAACAAGGCACACTTCACCTCAGTGGATTTGTTAACAAGGAGAACTGATGCATTTGCCCAAATAAAGAGTCAAGTGCGATTGTTGCATGAAACAAAATCATTTTTAGTGACGAGACACACTTTCACCTCAGTGGATTCGTTAAAAACAGACGCATTTGGGCAATCCAACAGTGATTGTTGAAAGAAAGAAAATTATATTCAGCGACACACTTTAACCTCAGTGAATTCGTTAGAAAGCAAAACTGACGCATTTGGGTAAATGAGGATCCAAGAGTGATTGTTGAAAAGCCAATACATTCACAAAGAGCTACTTAAAATAACGTCGGTTAAGCAGTTACTCTAAATGGTGGTTGCGAGATGAAAATGAACTTCTTGCGGTCATATATTGGGGATA
This sequence comes from Trichopoda pennipes, assembly GCA_030448955.1. Lineage (NCBI taxonomy): Eukaryota > Metazoa > Arthropoda > Insecta > Diptera > Tachinidae > Trichopoda > Trichopoda pennipes. The sequence goes on along the minus strand of JASKUP010000175.1, from coordinate 11,429,812 downwards.
TAGACCTAAATGATAAGTGGTTCCAACAGGATGGTGGTGGCCACATGCAAAACAGCTCCTTGCCCCGAAAGCAGATTGATGTCAAAGGGGGGAAAACGGCAGGGAGAGATAACTGGAAGCTCCACATTATTTCCACGGGAATCAGTAAAGTTCCAGGGTTCAGTTATTTGCCTTTTTAGCCTTTTGGCTGTTTTCTGACTGATTATTGAGGTTGTCACTGCGGGAGAATCGTTGTGGTTGTGGTTTCAACACCCTCGTTCGAGTTGCGTGGGTTGGATCATTCACAATGAACACAATGAATGGTTCCAGGTCCAGTGAGCATGATTGACGTTGTGTTCTTAAATTTGATTTAGCTTCATGCGTTCTGGATCAGGAGTTGGATAGTCTCCCATTCTTCAGCAAGGAGTAAGGGCTTTGGACTGCTCCGAGCTATAGGAGTGACTGGAGGATAGAAATATCCGAAGGCTTTCTAGGGCGTGGGTGATGCTAAAATTACCCACAGTGGTATGAGAAACCATCGGTTATGGCTTACACAGCTACATACTGACGTAAATCTTATCACGCCACACAGCTAACGAAACAATGAATCTTTTTCTCGAGAAATTCAATGAATGCGTTATCTTACTTCTCACATTATGGCGATATTAATTGACCTCCACGACCATATGGTTGAACACCGTATTTAAATAAAAAAGGGTGTGTCAATAAGCCAAGAAGAATGTAAGAGCAAAAAGTATGGAACAATTCCGCATATTAACGACATTAAACCCCAATTATGTCTCAGAGTCATGGAAAATATTAACTATCGGATAGAGATGTGCCACTGAAGCCTTGACAAACATTTGGCAGATATTTTGTTTTACATATTAAATAGCAGCATCAAGACATTCATTTATACGTCTTCGCATTTGTTTTGTTTCATTGTACTCTTTTACGTAGTACTTTTTGCAATGACTAATAAAAGAATGAGTATTCTAACAAGAAAACCAAGCACAATACTCCACTTGATATATAACAATCAAACAAAATACTCTGCTTGCTTTTTCAAATGAATTATAAACCATGATTGCTTTTTGCAAATGTTTTGAAGTACTTCAAGCACTTCAAGCCAAATATACTTTTTTTTATTTAATTGCGTCGTCACTACATTGTCAATGTTTAAACGGTAACCACAATAATTCACACAAGTTACATAAACACACACAAACATTTAAAAGTGACCAATGATGAGTTCATTGCAGGTATAAGGAAAAATGTAACAATGAAACTTATCACAATTCTGAGAATTTAAATTTGAAAAGGAAGAATATTAAATGAGGATAAATTTAAGTTTTTAAGTACTTTCAATATGTGTGAGGTGCCCTAATGTATGTACGCAATTAGCCTATTCACACTAGAGATGGGCGCGAATCGTGTTTTTTTTTTCGTGACACGAAACACGCTCGATCAACACGACGTGTCCGTGTTGAAAAAATAGATTTCCTTCGTGTTCGTGTCGTGTTGAGCAATAAAAACACGAAATGATAGTAGGTGTAAAATATGTATTCAGTAAAAAAAATTAAATTTTTTGTGTCATTGTAAAAAATATCAGCAAAACACTTTATTGAAATTTTTTATAACATAACATCATATGAAATTAATTTCGTGCGTGTCGGTTGGTCTCGTGTTTTGAAATTTTTTACCGTACGTGTTTCGTTCGTGCTGGACATCTTGAGTTTCGTGTTCGTGTCGTGTTGAAAAATCCAACACGCGCCCATCTCTAATTCACACACAAACCAAACCAAAGAATTTTTTTCATTTGAAATAGCAATGAGTACTCGTTTCAGTGTACTCTGAAAGGTAGTACTTTTGTTTTGCTTATAAAATGTTTTGATGTCTTGATGATTTGTTTCGAAATGAATGATCGTAGAAGTACTAGTTTGTTTTGTTGGTAGCGAATGCTATATTTTACGCATTCATTATTAAAGTGAATGGCTTGGTATGCCATTCAAGACATTCATTGTCTATTACATATAAATGTCATCAATTCATTCTGTGGTAATATAAAACATTACGATAATTTCTTGAAAGCTATTTATTTTATTTTCAATTAACATCGTGCATTGTAGTTGCTATCGGCAGATGGCAAGCAGCTAGGCTGCCGGTAAGAGATCTTTTGGAGAAATTTTATATTTCGCAATAACCACTTATCGATAGTACAACTGCAATTGGTGTAAGAACCAATACGACAGAAGTTTATCTTCTACCGGTGTTGGCTAGACCGTGCGACTGATGCTGTTGGGGGATTCTATATTTCCTCAGTATTATTCAACACGGCCAAGAGCTCCCAGCGATCGCTGCTCTAGGTGTAGCGTTTACTTAACCGCTGTCGCCTGTGCCGCTGCTGCCAGTACCGCTGCCGCCTGCACCGCTGGTACCGCTGCCGCTTCCGCTGGTGCCGCCGCTGCTACTACTACCGCTGCCCATCGCCTCCGCAAGTTGACTTCCTGTTTTTCGGCTCCGATTTCCGACCATCCACTATCAACCGTCTACCTTGTAAGAGTTAAATAAATAAACGTGGTGATAAGTTATTCATTATCATTCCTTCCACGGACCAAGAAGGTAGGTAATAAACTAAATTTCAACGATCCTGGCCTCCGCTGTAGCTATCCCAGCAACCACCAAAAGCGTGCAGTTACAAGCCTTTATAAACTAATATTGTTGACAATAAAGTTAAGTAGCGAACAAGGTAATGTTGCCAACAATCATTCTATACTATAACTAAAACCATCAGTGAATGATAAAGAAGAGCTATCGATAACAATACATCACAAACGATTTTACATGGAGCAGTTTTGCATAAACTTAAGAGCTGCTGCTAATAAAGTCTTCGACAACTTTTTCGATAATTTTTCCTTAAAATTGGTAACCATATCGATGCATATTTAGGTTCATAGAATAGTATCACATTTTTTTATAAAAATAATCGAAACGGAACACCTGTTCTGCCAACTTTTATTATAAAGATTTTAGAAAAATGGCGGCATCATTTTATTATTTTTATCATCATTTTGTCGCTTAAACACCAAAACATTTTCAATTGAATTAAATTCGTTTTCATTTTCATCGCTTCTTTGGGATCAAAGGTGCGATGCATTTCGTCATTTGTACAAATTAACACTCATGATCCAGGCAAAATGGAGGTCATGCAGCAGGCAATAAATGTTTTTTTTTTAATTTTCTCCTTTTTTTGCTGCAACGAATTTAAAGGACAAAAGACAAACAAGTTACTCACCGTCGTATGTCAATGTCAAGTGAATGAACCGCTTAGCACAAGTGCTCCCGCTAGAGATGAGAAACACTTTATCTAGCAAACAACACCACATGAGTAAAACTTTTTAGCTAATAAAAGACAACATTTAAGCGAAGAGCTGTAGCAAGGGGCAGTTTGAAAAATACAATACAAGACAATAAACTAATAGCAACAAGACAAGAATTTAAACCCGAGAAATAAGAAAATGGCAAAAAACAACTAAAAAACGCAAATTAAATTAAATTTTATGGCATATGGCTTAACCGCAAAATTGGCATTAGACAAAACAAAATTAAACAAATAGCACCAACTTAAAATTAAGTTGGACCAGACGATTTAACAACAAAAAAATGAAACTCTTTCATAATATAAATACATCACCGAAAACACCTGTATTGAATGTAGGAGTTATCGGAAAATTTTTCGTGGATACCATAAATTATTGATAAAAAAATAAATATAGAATCGATAACTTATCGATAACATTTTTATAAAACATAACATAACATAAAAAAATTAAAATCTTTCATAAAAAAAATAAGTCATCGATAATACATGTGCTGAATGTAGGAGTTATCGGAGAATTTTTGATAGACACCATAAATTATTGATAACAAGATAATTAATAGAAACGATAACTTATCGATAACATTTTTATAAAACAGTTATCGATAACATTTCTAGGAAGTAGATAATTTCTCGACAAATAGCACCAACTTAAAATAAGCTTAGACTGGAAAATCTAGAAACAAAAAACTGAAACTCTTTCATAAGAAAAAACAAGTCATCGATAACACATCTATTGAATGTAGGAGTTATCGGAGAATTTTTGGTAGACACCATATATTATTGATAATAAAATAATTAATAGAAACGATAACTTATCGATAACATTTTTATAAAACAGTTATCGATAACATTTCTAGAATATAGATAATTAACTGACATAATTTCTACAGAATAAATAAGTTATCGACAACATATCTGCAGAATACCTAAGTTATCAAAAATATTTCTATAGGAAATAAATATTATCGATAATCTTTCTAAGCAATATATCAGCTATCGATAGCATTGTTTAAGGAAACTTCAATTTTTTATATAATTTTTATAAAAGCAATAAGTTATCGGATAATCGTACAGCATAGATTAATTATCGATGATATAATCATAGAAAAGATTTTTTATCAATAATATTTTAATAGAATAGATAAGTTACCAATAACACTTTATAATTAAGTATGATTAGGTTATCGATAAAAAAATTATTAAACAAATAGCAGCAACTTAAAATAAGCTTGGACCGAAAATATTAGAAACAAAAAATGAAACTATTTCGTAAAATAAACAACTAACTGATAACACATCTATTGAATGTAGGAGTTATCGGAAAACTGTTCATTGATAGCATAAATTATGGATAAAAATAAATAATAATAAGTTATCGATAATTTCTTACATAACAGTTATCGATAATTTCTTACATAACATTTATCGATAAGTTATCAATTATATCATAAAAATAGATAATTTTTCGACAATATTTCTACAGAATAAATAAGTTATCGACAACATATCTGCAGAATACCTAAGTTGTCTATAGGAAATAAAAGTTATCGATAATATTTCTAAACAGTTATCGATAGCATTTCTAAAGGAAAGTTAAAATTTTAATAATATTTTTATAGCATAGATAGAAATTTTATAAAAACAATAAGTTATCGGATAATCATTTCTAGAGAAGAAAAGTTGTTTATGACACTCATACAGCATAGATTAATTATCGATAATATAATCATAGAAAAGATTATTTATCAATAACATTTTCATAGAATAGACAAGTTATCAATAACACTTTAAAATTAAGTATGATTAAGTTATCGATAAAAAAAAGAATAAAATAAATAGCACCAACTTAAAAACTTGGACCGAAGGAATTATAAATAAAAACTGAAACCGTTTCGTAAAATAAACAAATCATCGATAACACATCTATTAGGTATATGAGTTATTGGAAAATTTCTCCTAGAGACAATAAATAATTGAAAAGATAAATAATGTAATCGATAAGTTATCGATAATTTTGTATATAACAGTTATCGATAATTTATCGATTATATTATTTATCTTATTATCGATAACATTTCGTGGAAATAGATAATTTATCGACAACATACACAAAATACATAAGTTATCGATAATATTTCTAAACAATATATTGATCATTATCGATAATATTTTTAAACAATATATTGATAGCATTTCTATAGAAAAGATAAATTTTCAATAATATTTCTATAGAATTTCTATAAAAATGACAAGTTATCGGATAATCATTTCTATAGAGAAGGACAGTTGTGTATGACACTCATGTATTAATTAATGTATTATCGATAATATATCTATAAAATAGATTATTGAACAAAAACATTTTCGTAGAACAGATAAGCTGCAAATAACCTTTTATGATTAAGCATTATTAAGTTATAGTTTCTATGTAATAATAATAAAGTCATGAATATTTTGTTTATATTTTTTATAAAAGTTATCGTTATTTTTTTAGTGGAAAATTGATTTATTGAAAGCAGTGATAACATTGTTATGGATTAGATAGGCCGTCATTATTATTTAGAAGTTATCGATAATATATTGGTAGAAAATTTTTAAATTTCAAGCATATATATAGAATAACTAAGTTATCGATAACCGTGTCACATAGTATATAAGCTATCAATAAAATTTATATAGAATAGTTGTCAATAACATTGTCGCAGAATAGATAGGTTATCAATATTATTTAAAACTTATCGATAATGTTTTGTTAGAAAATATATAAATGAAAGCATTTATACAGAATAAATAAGTTATCGATAACCTTGTTATATTATATTAAAGTTATCGATAACTTTTCTTTGGCATAGTTATCGATAACATTTCTTTCGAATAATTATCGATAACTCTTCTATTTAACAGAGAATTTATTTTAAGTTTTTCTATATTATATGCAAGTTGTCGAAAAAACTGAAGAAGCAGCACAATATCGATAACATTTCTATAGAACAAATATGTTATCGATGAAATTTTTATAGAACGGCTAAGTAATGGAAAGTATTTTTATAAAGCAAACGTAATTGATAACATGTAGATGTAGAATAGACAAATTATCGATAATATTATCTTGGAATAACAAACGCGAAGCTTTGAACCGTATTTAACAGAAGGAAGCTTATTTTAATGATTTAAATCAAGTTGGTCCCATCATTCCTTTAGAGTTGATACTCGTGTAATGAACATTTTTTTCTAACTCTTATTGAACACTCAATACGAACAAATCTTCTGGTATTAGAGATGATAAGGAGTTCATATTCTGTGTTTGACTAGTAAGTAGTCAAACAGCCTGTTGCATGCATTTGCATGCACATTACTTCGTTCTGCATGATTGTGTATCAAATTTAAAATATCTGCATTTTAAAATCAGACTCAGCCATGGAAATTATGACGACGAATGTATTGGCCATGTTTAAGTTTGTGTTTCTTCTCGAACAATAACACAAGAGTTTGTTCTAAACTTTTGGTCTGTATGTTTGTCTGTCTGTCTGTGTCGTTGGCGTATTTACCAGCAAAAAGAATTCTGTTTTATTTGTGTTTCTTTTCCTTCTGTCTTAGGTTGAGGTATTTTATTTGAATTTTTGTATTTTTGGTTGTATTCGCGCATATTCTCTAGTTGTCACTTTGCCTTTTCGTACATTTTTTAAAGAAATGTTAAGGTGAAAACCGTTTCAAAGTTACTTAATTATTACGAATGGCGAGAAATGTGCATTCACATAAAGGTGACTGTAGTCAGCGGTAGCTCTTGCACTGCGGCAGTTTCATTTCATTTGTTATTTATGTTGGATGAATTTTTCTTTAAATTTGGATGTGTGTGTTTAATCTCATCAGACGTAATTGTGTTTTTTGTGACTGTTGTTGATCGTTCCAAAATGCGTACAGTGTTCAGATAGTACGAATTAGTTGAAACTGACAGTGACAAGTGGCTGGTGAAGTTCTTAACTTACGAAAAAGATGTACACCACAAACCGCTTCCAGACACAGGATTAAATTAAGTTGACATGTGGAAGTAAAAACAGTTGAATACAAAGAAACTTTAATTTTTGGCAAAATTTATTGGTTAATGAAGCCACTTTACTTGGAACAAATTTAGCAAAAATTAAACTTCTTAAGATTAGAACAAGTGAATTATTTAAATTGGTGTTTTTTTAAATTAATTTTTATATTTTTATTTTAAAAGTAACATTGCTTGAAAATTTTTGTTCAAAAGCTAATGGCTTCAAGTTATCGATATAATTTCGATACTATTACTTTCTATAGAAAAGTTATCGATATTATTACTTCTCTAGAGAAAACTTATCGACATTATTACTTCTCTAGGGAAAAGTTATCGATATTATTACTTCTTTAGCGACAAGTTATCGATATCATTACCTTTCTATTGAAAGGTTATGGATATTCTTACTTCTCTAAAGAAAAATTATTGATATTGTTACGTCTCAAGAGAAATTTTATTGATATTGTTACTTCTCTAGAGAAATGTTAGAGAAAAGTTATCGGATTTTATTATGTTTCTAAAGAAAAGTTATCGATATTATTATTTTTCTAAAGAAAAGTTATCAATATTCTTACATCTCTAGAGAAAAGTTATCAATATTTTTACTTCTCTAGAGAAATGTTATCGATTTTATTACTTTTCTACAGAAAAGTTATCGATTTTATTACTTTTCTAGAGAAGAGTTATCGATTTTATTACTTTTCTAGAGAAAAGTTATCGATTTTACTACTTTTCTAGAGAAAACATATCGATTTTATTATTTTTCTAAAGAAAACTTATCGATATTCTTCCATCTCTAGAGAAACTTTATTGATTTTATTACTTTTCTATAGAAAAGTTATCGATTTTATTACTTTTCTATAGAAAAGTTATCGATTTTACTACTTTTCTAGAGAAAAGTTATAGATTTTATTATTTTTCTAAAGTAAATTTATCGATATTCTTCCAACTCTAGAGAAACTTTATTGATTTTATTACTTTTCTGGAGAAAAGTTATCGATTTTATTACTTTTCTAGAGAAAAGTTATCGATTTTATTATTTTTCTATAGAAAAGTTATCGATATTCTTACTTCTCTAGAGAAAAATTATCGATATTCTGACTTCTCTAGAGAAATGTTATCGATTTTATTACTTTTCTAGAGAAAAGTTATCGATTTTATTACTTTTCTAGAGCAAAGTTATCGATTTTATTAATTTTCCATAGAAAAGTTATCGCTATTATTACTTTTCTATAGAAAAGTTATCGCTATTATTACTTTTCTATAGAAAAGTTATCGCTATTATTACTTTTCTATAGAAAAGTTATCGCTATTATTACTTTTCTATAGAAAAGTTATCGCTATTATTACTTTTCTATAGAAAAGTTATCGTTATTATTACTTTTCTATAGAAAAGTTATCGCTATTAGTACTTTTCTATAGGAGAGTTATCGCTATTAGTACTTTTCTATAGAAAAGTTATCGCTATTATTACTTTTCTAGAGAAAGATTGTCGATAATATTACTTTTTTAAGGAAAAATTCTCGATAATACTACATTTCTGGAGAAAGGTTATTGATTATAATACTTTTTTGAAGCAGAGTTAAAACGTCAATATTACTTTTCTGGAAAAAGATTATCGATGATATTACTTTTTTAAAGAAAAGTTATCGATAACATTACTCTACTATATTTTTCTGTAGTAAATTATCAATAATATTAATATTAATTTTTTATACAATAGTCATCAAGATTGTTACTCTCTTATAGAGTTTTCGATAATATGACTTTTCTATAGAATGGTTATTGATGATATTACTTTACTATAGAAGACTAATTTTTTTTTAATAATTTTCAATAACAATCGTGATTCTACTACTTATCGATAACACTACCCTTGATTACCTTATGGTGATGCTACGGTGCCTTTTATAACTTTTCTTTGGAAATCTTGACTGTTTCGTTATAAAAAAAGTTCTCTAATAAATTATATTTTGCTATAGAAAACTTGGGTGATTATATCAATTCTTTAAACGAAATTTAATAACTTTCGCTTGGAATTAATCTGTTTGTATTTTCGCTATCTTTTACTAATTTATTGTGCGGTTGTGGGTTATCGCATACGGCTTTGAACTGATTTAAATTCCTGACGTTTTGTTGGCAACAAATCAAGTTCGAAATATGCTGAACGTAATATCTTAATCAGAAAAGTGTCGGCAGCATTTAGTTTAATTTGCCGACTTTTATACTGAAGCAATTAGTGCAGAAGATAAGAGAGAGAGAGAGAGAGAGAAAGAATAATATAAAAATGTGACATTTTAGTTGAAAACTCTTCAAATCTGTAATCATCTCTGCATCTCTTCGTTTTACTAATGGCTGTAGTTCTCGTAGCAGTTGTGAATGTGAGGATGACAGAAGAGCTGGAAGAAGATATTTAAAATGTATGGAAACTTATTAAAGTGGTAAAGTATTTAATTTCTTTGAAATTGCGATTGTATGAAACTAAAGATTTATAATGGCATTTTGCTGTTTTTTGTTTTTAATGGCCAGCCCAGTGTTGGAAAATGTTTTTCTCTTACATCTCTAATGAATGCCTGTTTGCGCGCCAAAGTTATTTCTAATGGTTGCTATTGTTGTTGTTTATTCTTGTCTTAATAGAGACATTAAAGTCCATTACATGACATCTTCAAGTGCTGATTTTATCCAGCGCTTCTATGTTTTATTTTTTTTATCATTATTATTTTTTGTTGTTGCTGTAAAATCTAATAAAGTGGATGTTGTAAATTTAAATACATGAATACCAGAATGTATTTTAATTTTATATATGAGTACAAAAAAATGTTAGTCGTTTTAGATTTTAAACCGTAAAGTATCCAAATAACCCAGCAAAAAATTGGAAGAGGAAAAGTTTTTTCCTCATACTTATGTGGCCAATGTTATCCGTTTTTTTACGTTGTAATAACATTTTAATTAAATGTAAATAATTAAGTAGTTGACACAGCATTTACACGAAATGAAAATTCAAACAGCAAAAGGATTTACTGGGTTTAACCTTTATGTTATCCTAACAATAATGCCAGCATATTTGGTTGTTACCAGCTAAATTAAACATCTAGGAAGTTAACACACAGATGAACCTTGTTTGTGTCTAACTTTAGTTATTTTTTGTTATTTTGCCCAATGAAATTATGTTGTAATAATTAGATACAATACGAAAGATTTGTGTCTTTTTATCCAACATCACACAAACTGAAAGGATGCCAGCTATAAAGCAACCACCGACTACAGAGTTAACCAGTTGCTTCTTTTACTGTTAATGATTTTAACACACCATCATCAACAACAACAACAAGAAAAGGATGTTAAAGATCAGCCATAATAATTCTTTTGCGCCCAAAACCAAATGTTGTAATAAAATTCTTGTGATTGCAGAGTTAGAGTCTGCATAATATACGGGACAGACAGACAGAGAAAGAAACAAATAAAAACTATAAATAAAATTAAAATTAATAAAAAATAATTTTTACGTTTATACTTTAAGCAAAATATGTGTAATGATAAAGCTGTGTTAAAAATATTAATAAAAGTAAAATTTGTCACTCTGTGGGAAATATTGCCTGAATTCATAAGTGAGCGATTTCAGCTCACTTCGATTATATTACTTTTTTATAGAAAAGTTATCGATGATATCACTTTTCTATAGAAAAGTTATCGATGATATTACTTTTCTATAGAAAAGTTATCGATGATATCACTTTTCTATAGAAAAGTTATCGATGATATCACTTTTCTATAGAAAAGTTATCGATGATATCACTTTTCTATAGAAAAGTTATCGATGATATCACTTTTCTATAGAAAAGTTATCGATGATATCACTTTTCTATAGAAAAGTTATCGATTATATTACTTTTCTATAGAAAAGTTATCGATTTTATCACTTACCGTTTATCTACGCTCCGCCATCGAGGTGGATTAAACAAAACTTTCCTAAAATGAAAGCAGAAATAAAAATTTTAAGGAACTCTGTAAAGTGAAAATCGTTTGTTTACTGTCTGCCATTGAAGCAAGTGTTGGTGTATGAGCAGCAGCAGACGCAGAGCAGCAGCGATGATGGCATAACAGAAAAGAGTATAAGTAATGCTTACATTATAAAAGCGAAATAAAGCTACCGACATTAATATAATAAAATATTAAACGAAAAACTAATAGCGATTAAACTTTCACTACGCGAATAAAAAGAAGAAACACAGAAAATATATGTAAACGATTAATTAAGTAGAGAGACCATCAACTAATTTAACAACGGAAAAATGTTTAATATCTGGCCACATCTCGCGATTCCGAACACCATTCTCGATAACTATTTGGCTGACCCCATTTTCTTAGAAGTATGCCTCGCCAGGCCATAAACCGCACCTAACTTTCACTCTGTGGACGCGTTGGCTTTTCAACACTCACTTTTGAATTCCCCCGCGGAGGCGTGCAGTCTTGATGGATCTCTTCCACATCTTTCCATGTGCTTCCAACTAGCTGCCTGGGCTAGAATAAACCCCGAACTCACACATAGGACACTCGAAGTCCGATCAGTGAACTTTTAAAACATATACTGGTACCACGGGAACCTCTTGTCCGCAGGGCTACTGCTTTGTTCCGGTTGCTGTTGAGTCCCCTCGGGGTGTAACGTGCTATGTGGGTCCTAATCGGCTTTAAAGAATCTTCTGAAGAAATGCTAACACAAGTTAACATCCAATGTCCTAGCTTGCGCATGAACTCTAGGAGTTGGATAGTTTCCAACTCTTCAGCAGAATGGGCCCTCCTACTGTACACTCGAAAATTGCGACTGAGGCGTGTATGCATCTAGGTGTGTATGAAGGCTGATTTTTTCACCAGCTGCATGACAAAAATCTTCCAAGTCCATATCTTCCATTTTAGGTCATAAAAAGTAAGTCATTACAGCTTTGTAGTGATCGGATTTGAATAAAAGGACAAATAGCCAGTAATGCCACTGCTCCAACTAATTACTAAACCGTTACTTTTTTATAGGCTTCAGCTTCTCGACAATTACTTGCGAAAATTTTAATTTTTGCCACAGACATCAAGATAAAAATGTGACGTCGAATTAGAGCCTTCTTAAGGCCCAAACCAAAAAAACTGAAATTTACAAAAGTTGTCCGCTTTTTGGCTCTCATCTGCGTTTTGAAAAAATGATTACTGGCTGTTCTACAAAAAGTGAAATTACGAATTCGAAACCTTTTATAACGACTTAATCTGATATTAAAAAAAGGATAGTGTTACCATTGTCGTATTAAAGAAATATGAAATAGTATTAAGGATGTATGAAAGCTTATTCCGAAATTAAAAATATAGTGTTACCATTGGGGTATTAAAAAAGTATGAAAAAGTATTCTGCAATTAAAAAAGGATGGTGTTAGCATTATGGTACCAAGGAAGTGTAAATACTGAATAGGAAATTAAAAAAAAAAAAACAATTTTTATTACAAATGCGGCACTGAAGAAACATGAAAGATTACTCTGAAATTAAGAAAAAGGTTGGTGTTACCATTTAGAAATTAAAAAAAGGAGAGTGTTGCCATTGTGATATTAAAGTAGTGTGAATGCTTATTCCGAAATTAAAAAATGATAACTTTTCCATTGTAGTATTAAAAAAGTTTATAAGCTTATTTCGAAATTAAAATATAGAATAGTGTTACCATTGGTGTATTCAAGAAGTATAAAGGTTTATTCCGAAATTAAAATAAAAGAAGAGTGTTACCATTGTGGTATAAAGAAGTATAATGATTGATTACGAAATTAAAAAAAAATTATTACAAATGCGGTATTGCTGAAATATGAAAGATTACTCTGAAATTAAGAAAAAGATTGGTGTTACCATTGTGATATTAAAGAAGTATGAAGACTGATTACGAAATTAAAAAAAAAAAAAAATTATTACCAATGTGGTATTGAAGAAATATGAAAGATTATTCCGAAATTTAAATAAAGAATAGTGTTACCATTGTGAAATTAAAAAAGTATATAGCATATATTCTGTCATTGATATTCTTGTCGGCTTAGTTGTGTTTCTTAATGGTAGAGCTGAATAATACTTGCTGCTGCGCTATGTTAGCTACGTAAAAACATATATGGCGAGACAATAACAACAGCAAAAACAACAACAACAACATCGACAACACCACTTACACTAGAACCCCATTAAAGCCACAATCGTTGCAATTTTTTTAACAGCTTCATCTAGAGCGTTTATTAAACGGAATAAAATTGATGGTTGGTCGGTCACACACCTAATGACACTGAAAGCAGTCGACAGAATTATTCCATGGTCTTCTTCTACTTCTTCCACATACGTTTACTACCAAAATTAACAACGGCGAATAAGAAAACAAAAACACAATATTCTCCTCTTTATATATTCATTTTAGTACTTGCAGTCTATTAATAAAGATTAAAACGATGATTAGATGGCATAATGGCAATAAAAATGTACAAAAAATAACGATAATGATGATGACAATAAAAATGCACAAACAAACAAACAAACCAACAAACACCAACAACAACAACAACAACAACAAAAAATAGATAAAAATATAAAGCAGTTAAGCAGTGAAAGAGTAGAATGAAAAACAGCGAATTCATCCACAAGACACTTGAGCATTAAAGTGAAATATGCTTTTGATTAAATATCCTTTTTTTGTTCTCGCTTAAACCATTTTATATTCGTGTTATCTCTGAAAATGGTTTGAATAAAAAGATAAAAAATATAAAATGAAAAGAATATTTAAAATGACAATAAAAATCTATACAATACCTTTGTGTCTTGGCGTTCAAATTGTAAAAAAGAATTCGCGAAGCGAAGGTGTTTGTTACCTGGTGGATATAAAATTATTCATTTCTCTTATTTTGCTTAAGGAGTTGTATGAAGATGAACAGGAGACACAACTGTAATTTGTTCGCAGCTACTGTGTGCATTTCTTTACTTGCTGTATCACAGAATTGTTCCAAGAGCTATTTTTTAAAAATATATTAAACGAAAGTAATTTAAAGCCGACTTTAATAAATTAAAAAAAATATTGAAAAATCTTCGTAAGAATTAACTGGTTAGAGGTGAGTCCTTGAAGCTGATTTAAGCCAGAAGATTAGAGAGAAAATGGAGAATTCGTTTTCAAAATTAAAAAAGTTTTAATAATTATTCTTCGAATATGAATTACTGTTATTTGAACTGGTCCGGTGATTAGCCAACTACAGTCGATTCTAGATGATGGGGTTGCCACCTGCCTTTGCCTAGAAACCACATCCCAAATCCAGAATCATTATGGCCTCGATGTTTTCTCTTAGGAAAATTGTCATGCAATATTCCGATTCTTTAGGTTGAGTTAGATCTGCTACCAAATCATAGATGATGTAGCTGGTGTTATGTTAAAAGAACTTCATTATTGGCTGATAGGGGGTTGGCTATAATTTTTTTTTTGGGGTTTTATATGAAGGAATATTAGTAGTCATATAGCATGCGAAAAGTAGGTATTTTGGGTAAACGTAGTACCGTGTCGAAGTGGAATTCGATTTCCAACAACACTTGCATGGTAGAATAGCACACTACACCTATGAAATAATGAAATTATCTTTAGGTTTTCCATAGTATATATAAGATATCGATTAATTTCTAATTGTCTGTAAAAGGAAACATTAATTCATAGTTTGCTCGATGAATTTGCTACAATAAAAAAACTAAACCGTTGATAAATTTACCATATAAATAAATGATCGATAAACTGCCTTTAACTTGGCTAAACTTGGCTTATAGAATAAAGAAATTATCGATAGCTTGGCAACAGTAGAGATATGTTACCGATAACTAGCTTATATAAAATAAAAGTTATCGATAACTACCTTATGTAAAAGAGAAATTAATCGATAATTAACCTATATAATAGTTAAGTTATCGATAAATTGCCTCTAACTTGGCTAAACTTGGTTTATAGAATAAAAAAATTACCGATAGCTTGGCAGCAGTAGAGATATGTTACCGATAACTAGCTCATATAAAAGAAAAGTTATCGATAACCAACTTATATTAAATAAAATTTATCGATAACTAACCTACATAATAGTTAAGTTATCGATAACTAACCAACATAATAGTTGAGTTACCGATAACTAACATATATAATAAGTTATCGATAACTACCCCTCTATTAGAGCTAAGATATCAATAAACACCCTTCTATCAGAGTTAAGTTATCGATAACTAACCTTTATAATAATTAAATTATCGATAAATAACCTATATAATAGTTAAGTTATCGATAACTACTCCTATATAAGAGTTAAGTTATCGATAACTACTCCTATATAAGAGTTAAGTTATCGATAACTACTCCTATATAAGAGTTAAGTTATCGATATCTAACCTATATAATAGTTAAGTTATCGATAACTACCCTCATATAAGAGTTAATTTATCGATAACTACCCCCATATAAGAGTTAAATTATCATAACTACCCCTATATAATAGTTAAGTTATCGATAACTAACCTATATAATAGTTAAGTTGTCGATAACTAACCTATATACTAGTTAAGTTAGCGATAACTAACCTATATAATAGTTGAGTTACCAATAACTAACATATATAATAAGTTATCGATAACTACCCCTCTATTAGAGTTAAGGTATCGATAAATACCCTTCTATCAGAGTTAAGTTATCGATAACTAACCTTTATAATAATTAAATTATCGAAAAATAACCTATATAATAGTTAAGTTATCGATAACTACTCCTATATAAGAGTTAAGTTATCGATAACTACTCCTATATAAGAGTTAAGTTATCGACAACTAACCCATATAATAGTTAAGTTATCGATAACTACCCTCATATAAGAGTTAAGTTATCGATAACTACCCCCATATAAGAGTTAAATTATCATAACTACCCCTATATAAGAGTTAAGTTATCGACAACTAACCTATTTAATAGTTAAGTTATCGATAACTACCCTCATATAAGAGTTAAGTTATCGATAACTACCCTCATATAAGAGTTAAATTATCATAACTACCCCTATATAATAGTTAAGTTATCGACAACTAACCTATATAATAGTTAAGTTATCGATAACTACCCCTCTATAAGAGTTGTTATCGATAACTAACCTATATAATAGTTGTCGATAACTAACCTATATAATAGTTATCTATAACTAATCTAATAATAATAATTAAGCTATCGATAACTAACTTATATAATAGTTAAGTTATCGATAAGTTGCTGGTATAATAGATGAGCTATCGATAGCTTTCCTTAAGCATTGATAAGCCTATACCAAATTGGATATAGAAAATATTTATTATTTGTAATTTTTATATAAACTAAATAAGTTATCGATATCTGCGTTATAATTAGCATAACTTATCGATAATACTCCCAAAAAATATATATGAATTGTTTTTATCAGGCTTTACAGTAGATAAATTTATCAATAACTTCTCTGTAGAATAAATGATTTACAAATAGCTTGCCTATAATATAGATAAACTGCCGATAACTTGCGTATAGGATGCATAAATTACCAATAACTTGTCTATGTAGTAAATAAAGTATCGATAACTAACCTTAGACATTAACTTGGCTATAGAATAAATGAGTTATTGATAACTCCGCTATACGATAAATAAGGTAGCGAAATATTGTCTATACTACAGATAAGACGCCGATAAAACGGTTATAGAAACGGCTACCGAAAAGTTGCCTATAGAACAGCAGGGAAAAGCCACCGATAACTAGCCTATATACTAGATACGTGATCGATAACTAGTCTATAATACATAATATGTCAATAACTTACCTTAAGCATTGGTAACTTACGACACCATAGCTATAAAATAGAATTATCGATAACTTAGCTTCACACTAAATGAGCTATCTATAACTTGGCTATTACATAGATAAGTGTTTGATAACTGGGGTGTACTTAAGGTAAGTTATTGATAACTCGCCTTTCGATAATTTTGCCACATAATAGACATGTTGTCACTAAATTGTATACAGCAAAGATATGTTATCGATAGCATGCTTATAGAGAGGATAAATTGTGAATAACTTGCCTCTAAACCAGATAATTAAGATATAATTCACATAGAGAATATCTTTTTTTTTTGGCTATAGAGTAAATAAATTTATCGACAACTGACCTGTAATAGAGATGAGTTACTGATAACTCGCCTGTTATATAGCTAAGTTAGCAATAACTAGTCTATATAGTAGATAAGCTAGCGATGACGAGCCTTACGCTTTGGTAAGTCATTGACAGCTTGTCTATAGAATAAATGAGTTATTGATAATGCCGCTATACAGAACACAAGGCGTTGAAATCTTGTTGAGTATAGAAAAGGCAATCGATAACTTGCCTACAGAATAGCAAATAAAAGCCACCGGTAATTAGCCCATGTACTATACAAATTATCAGTTACTTGCCTATTATAGATAATTTATTGATAGCTTGCCTGAAGCCTGGGTAACTTAGTGACAACATAGCTAGAGAATAGATGAGTTATCGATAACTTTGGTTTACACTAAATGACGTATCTATAAGAAAATACTATTGCTAACTTACTTACAGAAGAGCAGAGAAAAGCCGCCGATAACTAGTTAATATACTAGATATGTTATCGATAATTTATCGATAACTTACTTTAAGCATTGGTCAATTAATGACAACATAGCTATTATATAGATATGTTGTCGATATCTTCGGTGTACTTAAGGTAAGTTATCGATAACTCGTTTTGAGAATGCATGATTTATCAATAATTTAGTGTAACAATAGACAAGTTGTTGCTAAATTGGGTATAGCTAAGGTATGTTTACGATAAGTCGCTTATAGAGTAAACAAATTACCGATTATGTGCTTTAAGAATTGATAAGTTATCGATAACTTGTCTACAATATGGTATTTACAACTTTCATATGATACTTGCTTTAATCATTGGTCACTTAATGGGAACATAGTTATTACATAGATATGTTATCGATATCTTGGGTGTATTTACGGTAAGTTATCGATAACTCATTTTGAGAACGCATGACTTATCGATAATTTAGTAATACAATAGACAAGTTGTTGCTAACTTGGGTATAGCTAAGGTAAGTTTTCGATAAGTCGCTTATAGAGTAAACAAATTAACGATTATTTACTCTTAGAATTGATAAGTTATCAATAACTTGCCTACAGCATAGCAGATAAAAGCCACCGATAACTAGTTAATATACTAGATATGTTATCGATAATTTATCGATAACTTGCTTTAAGCATTAGTCACGTAATGACAACATAGCTATAACTAAGATATGTTATTGATGTCTTGGATGGACTTAAGGCAAGTTATCGATAACTCATTTTGAGAACACACAATTTATCGATAATTTAGTAATACAATAGACAAGTTGTTGCTAACTTGGGTATAGCTAAGGTAAGTTATCGATAAGTCGCTTATAGAGTAAAAAAATTAACGATTATTTACTTTTAGAATTGATAAGTTGCCCATAATATGATATTTACAAATTTTATATGATAAGTTAAATTGTGTTAAATGTTTTCATTCAAATGTTTTCACGCACATTAAGTGATTTTTTCATGCATTTTCTTAATGAGAAAATTTTAATATTTTCTGCTTAACAAATTGAGGCGACTCGTTGTAGCAACGATTTTTTGCCCGTTGGGCTTTTAATGTTAAAATAGTATTTTCTCATTCATTTTTTAATACATTGTAATGGTTTTGTTGCTGCTGCTGCTGCTGCTGCTGCTTCTACGGTTATTTATTATGTTATTTTCTTTTTTACACAACATTTTTTGTTGATTTAAGTTTTTATATTTTTTGTTGCATGCGCTGCATAAAATATTTGGTTGCAATCATGCGTTGTATTCAATGAAAAGGAAATTTGTTTACAATATGGACTCATATTTTTGTATTTGTCAAGTTTCGAATATGTAAGAGTCGCTACAAACCATAGTTTAGTGGTCTAAAAATCGCTTCCAAGTTCAAGTCTTTCATGAAGCTGTACGATTCCTCTATGTCTTGTTAGAAGGTGTTTTGTGTATGTGTATCAATAACTGTTTGATGCAACCTGCATTATTTATGCGTCTGTGGGGAATAAAGAAACAGAAACAGTTATTCATTCGTTTATATCTTGATTTAAGATTTAACCAACATCAATTTCGTCCTGTAGCGACCACAAAGCAAAGTGAAAATAACAAAGTGCACATATGGTTGGTGTGGATACATTGCCCATCCGTCTGTCTATTGTCCAATTCCACAAAATAACAACTTTGTATCCGTAACCCAAAGGGCAAATATAAAAAACACAAAACCGAAGCAAAGAAAAAGTTTATACATTAGAGCAAACACCTGCTAAATAGAGTGACCAGACTATATGGGATAAAACGAAAAAAAAGCACGTGTACACATGTCCATGAATTTAAGCCACAATTTCCTGTGTTGTTTTGGCACTAAAATCCAGTGCAAGTCATTTTGCCATAAATTATAGTAAAATTCTAGATTTTTCTTTTTTTTCCATTTTGGTGTCTGTTCGCAGATGATTCCAACATTCCGCTAGTAGAGCCAAACGACTGCATGTTTTCGCTTTGGGGTAGAATCTGATGGGTTGGCTTAAATCTACTAAGTTGTTGTTCATACAGCAATTGTTGTTGCTGCAATGCATGCTATTGTTTTGGAATTGCATTCTAATGCAAAACTCTTTTCTTGCTATTGTTTCCAGTTCCAAATACTCGTTACAATTGATTGATAGTCTAAAGATACCTAGCTGAGGTAAAGAGTATGAAAAACAAAACAAAAACAAAAAAAAAGGGGAGTCAACACAAAGCCAAGAGTGAGATCAGTGGCCTTGTAAATAAAATATTTTTGCATTTTATAAAATCTTAATAATAAGTTTTATCTAACAAACCGATTTGCTATGGTCGCTGCTTGTTTTCCATTTTGTATTTAAATTTTTATGAAAAGAATAATACTTTCCATTGTACAGGTGATGTTTGTTGTTGTTCTCAGTGGCCTTAGTCTATTTGCTCTTACATATCAGAATGTGTGTGTGTGTGTGTGTGCGTGTGTGCAAAAGAGAGTCTTTTTCTATATTGAAAAAAAAGTGAATAAAAATTAATTGCCAGTTATGTAAATAATGCATAAATTATGAACAGACTTTTCTATCTTGGGGAACATAAAAATTATTAAATATACAAAAACAATAAAAACAACAAAAACACAATGAGCAACAAACACAATAAATTATTAATTTCTGTTTAAATTCACACTGCAAAGCACAATTGAACGCTGCGATTTATTAATGAAATTTGAGGGTAAATTATTAAACTTAAAATGGAGGGATTAAAATTTAAATAATAAGTTATCGATAAATTTGCTAATCATTAATAAATTCATTAAAAACTTTCAGCTCTATTTTATTAAATAATTTATTTTTGTTATTTTCATTAGCTGACAACTTTTCTTTATTATTAGAAAATAATCGATAAATTTATTAGTCCTATAAAGAAATTATTGCTAGATCAAATATATCGATAATTAAATTTTTTTCTTTAAAAAAGTTTTCGATAGTATCTGTTTTCCTACAACAAGCAAAAATTTTCTCTTAAAAAATATCATTTCTATAGAAAAGATATCGATTATCTCCTTTTTATATGATAATTATCGATAATTTGAGTTTTCTATAGAAAAGTTATCGATAATCTAGTTTTTTCTATCGAAAAGTTATCGATAATTTGTATTTTTCTACAGAAAAATTTATCGAGAACCAAATCTTTTCTTTAAAAAAATATCGATAATAATCATTTATATAGAAAAGTTATCGATAATTTCCTTTTTTATGTAAAGGTTATCGATACTTTGAGTTTTTCTAAAGAAAAGTTATCGAGAATCTAGTTTTTTCTTTAGAAAAGTTATCGATAATTTACTTTTCCCCATAGAAAATTTATCGGCTGCCAAAAATTTTCTCTAAAAAAATATCGATAATAATCATTTCTACAGAAAATTTATTGATAATTTAATTTTTCTATGGAACTTATCGATAATTTTAGTTTTACAGAAAATTTATCGATAATCAATTTTTCTCTAAAGAAAAGTTATTGATAATTTGTCTTTTTCTAGAGAAAATTTATTAATAACTAAAAATTTTCTCTTTTCTATAGAAAAGTTATCGATACCCAAATTGTTCTATGAAAGTTATTGATAATAAAAGTTATTCTACAGAAAAGTTATCAATAATCTAGTTTTTTTCTATAGAAAAGTTATCAATAATTTTACTTTTCCTACAGAAAATTTATCGATAACTAAAAATTTTCTCTAGAAAAAATATCGATAATAATTGTTATCGATAGTCTACATTTTTTAAAAAGTTATCGATAATTTGAATTTTTCTACAGGCAAATGATCGATAATGTAGTTTTTTCTATAGAAAAGTAAACGATAATTTGGTTCTTCCAATAGAATTGCTGTCGATAATTTGACATCTCCTACAGAAAATTTCGTTTCCAGCAAAAATATCAATAATAATCATTTCTATAGAAAAATTATAGATTATTTAATTTTTCTATAGAAGTTATCGATAATTCGAATTTTCAAAACTGTTGATGATTTGACTTTTTCCATACGAAAGTTGTTGAAATTTTGTGTTCTCCTATAGAAAAGTTATTTTCCTATGGAAAATTGCCGATAACTTAACTTTTCCAACAGCAAGTCATCGATGTATTGACTTTTTCCATAGAAAATTGATCGATAACTTGACTTTTCTAACAGAAAATTTATCGATAATTTAACTATCCCCACAATATTTTGAGAATTTGACTTTTCCTACCGGAAAACTTCCTTTCTATAGAAAAGTTATCGATAATCTTATTTTTCTATGGAAGCTAGAAATAATTTGATTTTTTCTTATAAGAAAGTTGTCGATAATTTGACTTTTCCCATAGAAAAGTTATCGTTGATTTAAATTTTCCTTTAGAAAAGTTATCGATAATTTTACTTTTCCTACCTACAACTGTCGACAATTTGACTTTTCCCATAGTAAAGTTAATATAAACAGTTGTCAGCAATTTATCTTTTCACCTAGAAAAAATATCGATAATTTGACTTTTCCTACTTACTTTTCTCTAGAAAAAATATCGATAATATTCATTTCTACAGACCAGTTTTTGATAATCTTACTTTTTTATGGAAGTTATCGCTAAAATGAGTTTTCCTATAAAAAACTATCGATGATTTAACTTTTTGTTTAAGGAAAATTGTCGCTAATTGCTTTTTCCCATAAAAAAGCTATCGTTAACTTGAGTTTTCCCATAAAAATTTATCGCTAATTTAACGTTTCTCATTGAAAAGTTATCAATAATTTTTCTTTGCCCATAGTTATCATAGTAATCAGTAATTTGACTTTTTTTATATCGATAACTGATAATTTTAGTTTTTCCCGCAGAAAAGTTATCGATAATTTGAGTTAGAAAACTTTGTTTTTTCCATAGAAAAGTTATCAATAATTTGATTTTTCCCGTATAAATGTTATCGAAAACATTACTTTTCTTATAAAAAATTTATCGGCTATTTGGCTTCTTCCATGAAACGGTTTTTCTGGATTTGATTTTTTCCATCGAAAACTTATCGATAAATTGAGGCCTGCCCTTTCATAGAAAAGTTATCTTTAATGAATTTTTTTCACTGAAAATGATCGAGAATGATTTTTTCCATATAGATGAGTTATCGATAACTTGGATTTTTCAATAAAAGAGGTATTGATCGATTAACTTTCTACATAGTAAAACTATCTATTGTTGATAGCTTGACTTTTTTCATAGAAAAATTACCGATTACTTTTTTCATAGAAAAATTATCGATAACTTTTTTCGTGGAAAAATTTTTTTTCAAAAATTTAAAGATTCTTAATTTTTTCTATAGAAAGTTTTTTTGCTATTTTAATTCTTGTCAGCAAAAAATTATCGATAACTAAAATTTTTTTCAGAGAAAATTTTTATAAATAATTTAGCTTAATTTTCTTTTCATTGCAAAGCTGTTTAAATCCTTTAATAGAAAACTTGTTTATTTCCTTAATTTAATTTTCTAAGGACATTCCTTGTTGAATGAAAATTTGCCAAATATCTGAACTACTTTAACTGTTAATTGTTATTTCTTTATTCCAGTTGTGTTTCATTTGCACTAAATTTGTGTAATTGTCTTGCATGTATGTTTGTTTTGTGTGCATGTGGTGTGTGTGTGTTTTTAGGTATCAGCAGTTTCCTTTTTTTTGGTTTAAGATTCTTTTCGTATTTTCTTATTTATCCTTTTACTAATTTAGTTAAGGACATGACAGAAAACAATAGAATATCATAAACTGCAAAAATTTAGTCGGAAAGTCCTTTTGTTAATCCTTGACTTAAACATTTAGTGAAGCAGAATGTTTGTTTGGATGAGTGGCGAGCAATCAATTTGATTTGTAACGCACGCCTTTTTCTTAAAACAAAAAATACTTTAACATCATTTTGGGTATCTTTCTTATTTAAAATGTATCTTTATGTGGAGGTCATGTCCTTAAGGAAAATGGCAATAAATACAAAAAAAGATTAAAAAACACCCTTTTTGAATGGCAAAAGCTATCAGGAAAATTCAAGAAGATTTAATGTAAAACAATAAACTTTTATGAAAGCAATATTTTTTTTTTGTTATTTTCGATAGCAGAAATTTTGTGAGCCCTTTTAAAAAGGTCCTTGCTGATTTCGTTTGCAAACACGGATTGTTTTTAAGTGACAACATAATATTCTAATTTTATACATGACTGATTTTCTTTGTGTATTCTTGACATTTTGCGGAAAAATCTTTGTATTTTTAACAAACTTGGAAATTTATAAGGAGCAACACACATGTGTAAATTATGTCCCAACACCTTTTCATTTAACATAATTTCCATAAAAGACTTCAATTTTTATTAACACACCCATATGGACTCACACTGCAAACTTCTTTAAGTTTTAAATTTTATTTTTGTATTTTTTGTCTCCAAAAAAGTTTCAACAGAAATTTTTTTGTCACCGAATAAAAATTTATAAAAATCTCAAGGGAAACGTGCAAGGACTATGAAATTCATACTCTACATTTAACAGGACTCCCTTTTAACCCAGTTTATTTAATTGAACAAAGGAAGAGTATAGCTCCATAGCAGTTTTAGGCAACAAGGGGTTGCTAAAATTAAAAATAACAAAAATAATATAAAAGTTCAAACAATCCTTTGCTTTTGTACAACAAATTTACCGCTAGCCAATCCTTCCCTACAAGGATGCTTTGATAAATTTCTACTCATTAAGAGAAATTAATTTCAAATGCCCAAAGCATTGAGATAAAATAATAAACGAAATCTCTTAATAAAATGAAAATTAATGAAGGGAATAATAATATTCGACAAGTGTGCTTCTTCTTCTTCTCAAGGATTTTTCAACAAGAAGTTTTTTTTCTTAAGCAAAGTAAAACAAAAAATTTCGATTAAATTAATTCAAATTTTTATTTTATAACGTAGAGTGAAATTCGGCAATAATAAATGACAAATAATATCCTGCATATGTCCACAAGGACCACGCTGACAGATGTTGATTCTTTCATCAAAACTTTTAATCACTTTTTTTGGAAAATGGCGGTCCTATTTCGTTAATCACATTACTGATTTCAAATTTTAAGCTGAAATCGATTCGATTGGCTTCGTATAGACTCTGTCCTTAATGTAGCCGTTCCCTAAAAAATAATCCAGCGCGTTAAATCGCACCATCTGGCTGGCCACTTAACTGCTGATTGTCGTGAAATTAAGCGATCGGGAAGTTTGGTTTGCAATAAATTTATTGTTTCATTAAATGTGTGACATGTGGCGTTGTCCTGTTGAAACTATATATCAGTGATATCCACCACGTCGTCCATAATACACCAACATTGAGTTGTGAGCATCTCGCGATAACGTAATCCACTGACCGCTACTGGATTTCCAGACTGATCTTCGAAAAAAATCAATCACGCCTCAAGACCACATAGTGCACCATCCAGTGATACGTTGAACATGAAATGTTCTTTCAATAATCACTCTAGGATTTTTAGAAGCTTTTCGATAAGTTTTTTTAAAACTAAAAAAATTTTCGATTATATTTTATAAGTTACCAAAAATTTTATTGAACTAAGCAAGTTGTGCTAAACATTTTTTATAGTAAAAAGTTATCGATAACTTTTCCCAAAAATAGGCAAATTGTCGGTTTTATTTTTAAAAGTCATTAAAAATTTTATTAAACTATTTTTATAGTAAAAAAGCTATCGATAACCATTTTTAAAAATAGGAAAATTGTCGGTTATATTTTTACAAGTCATCAAGAATTTTATTGAACGCTTTTTATGGTAAAAAAGTTATCAGTAACTTTTCCCAAAAAATAGGAAAATTATCGGTTATATTTTTATAAGTCATCAAAAATATTATTAAACGCTTTTTAGGGTAAAACAGTTATCGATAACTTTTCCCAAAAATAGGCGAATTGTCGATTGTATTTTTACAAGTCATCAAAAATTTTATTAAACGCTTTTTATGGTAAAAAAGTTATCGATAACTTTTCCAAAAATAGGCAAATTGTCGGTTATATTTTTACAAGTCATCAAAATTTTACTGAACGCTTTTTATGGTAAAAAATTTATGATAACTTTTCCCAAAAATAGGTTAAATTTTTACAAATCATCAAAAATTTTATTGAACGCTGTTTATAGTCAAAAAGTTATCGATAACTTTTCCCAAAAATAGGAAATTTTTTTTTATATTTTTATTAAAAATATTTCATTAATTTTTCTACAGGTTTATTGATTTTTAAAATGGCAAATTATCGATAACTTTTTTAACGAAGTGGAAAATTTATAATTTTTCTATAATTTTTTTCCATAATCCCTTTTTTTAAATATATAAGAGTTCGATAGCTTTGTAGTAAAAATGATAAGTTATCGATAATTTCCTATAAAAGAAAATATTTATTTATTAGAAATTATCTTTTATAAACTTCACAGTGATTAATTATTTCATAAAGCAACGTAGACTAAATAAAGGTTTCTAAACTGAAGGATAAATTTTTTATCATTAAATCTAATCCTTTTTTTCCTTGTGGCCATTTTATGTCCTGAAAGTTTTTGATTTAAGTTTCTTTTAAATATAGCAACCTGCTAACGATTGTATAGTTAATTATATTTAATGCTTTTTCTTAATAGATTTTATGGCAAGGTATCCTTTTGACACTCAGGATTATAGTAAGGATACAGGACAACATATTTAAAGGCATAGAAAAACTTTTTTTTTCTTGTTGTGTAAAAATAACTTTACCTTTAAGCTTGAGTGCCTTAAATAAAAATAAGGATAATGGAGAATAGGTAATTTTTTGGTCCTTTTTGAAATTATATGAATATCGATTATTTCTAATAATATTTTGTGGTGTCCTTTGGCTTAACGAATGAGCATTAAGAGAAGAGTTGGTTGTATATACTATAACACATACCTTTTTGGTTGTTGTTTTATTTTAATAAAAACATAATTTAAGCAGTTATATGCTGGGTAAGAAAGAAAAGGATAATAAGGATATTATTTGTGAGTGGTAATATTGACCTTATTACATGTAAGTCATTCGTTATAGAATTAACAGACATTAAATTAAATAAAAACAAGAATAATTTTCATAATGATTTCTTTTCTTTTTGTTTTTTTTTTGTTAACACAAACATCTGCTAATTAGGATTAAGGATGCGGATTTAACTTTTCAAGAATAATTTTTATTAATTATTCAAGTTTTTAGATTTCTTTTCTTTATTTTGTTTTCTTTTGTTTCTTTCAATCCTTTTTTCTTAAGCTAAAAGAAATATGTACGTGCAAATTGCCTGTTTATCGGCACTGCTGCCAAGGACATTGTGTACAAAAAAAAAATTCTGCTACTCTGAGATAACACAACAAATAAGAACTGTTTGATTCAAACCTTTTTTTTTTGCTAAATTTGCTAAATGAAGAAAATATTTTGTTCATGCGAACGTGTTAACACCACATTTTTGTACGAGTAAATAAATAATCGAATAAACAGAAATAAAAAATAAAAAAAAGAAAAATTTTTCAAACAAATTGTAATGAACTGAAATGGGAATTTCGTGTGAATTGTTAAAATTTATTTTGCAATTTTTCTTGTTTTTCTATTTTATTTTTTTTTTTTGTTGCTACAAATTGTTTTACAATTTCAGCTTCCTGTATTTCCTGCTTGTTTTTTGTTGGAGCATTGATAGCGGTTATAAATCAGAATTAGCTTTTATTTAATACTCACTTTGAGCCCAAACAGCAAGACCAACTAACGCCTCTTCATGTTTTACCTCTAAAAAAATTACACTCGAAAAAGTTAGTGAAACAAAGACCGAATATATTTTGCGGGAGAGTAAAAGAGAAACAGCATTTACTAGCGTAATAAAAACACACTCCCAAATGTAATTGAAGAAATTTTAAAACTACACGTAAAGGGTTTTTCAACAAGCAGTTTGTTTTAGAAAACAAAATAAAAGAAAAGCGAAACGTTCGGCAAATTATGAATGCAAAAATTCTATCTAACAAATATCCACCACGACCACTTTGACAGATATCAATTCTTTCATCAAAGTTTTTAATCACTTTTTTTGGAAAAATGGCGGTCCTATTTCGTTAATCATATAACGGTTTTTGAGTTGACTAGGTTGGCCATTAAAACTCGATGTCGGAATTCTGTTGCTCCGAATCCTTTAAATTTTTCAATCTATGCAGAAAATTAGATAACCGTAGTTTTAGCAAGATCGAGGTAAGTTAACACATGCCACACAGGCGGTTAAAGTTTCGAAAAGTACGATATTTTGCCTGTTTGGCGGCATGTCTTTTGGCCGTAACACCTAAACGACCAATACCGAGTTTTCTCAGAAATCGCACTATGCGAGTTGTTATAGATGGGATCTCATCAGACGAGTTCATGATGTATTCAGGGGTACCACCGTAAGGCTTCCTTCTTTCTTTTACCCTATTTCTTATTTTTCTAAATGACCTTCTTTGTCGAACTTTCAATCCTATATATTCTTTTGCAGATAACAGCGCCATTTGTCATTCGTATTCATTTGGTAATAGACCAGGCCAGTTGGAGGTTTGTTCCAAATGGCAAAACATGAATGATACGCGTAATCAAGATCTCGCGACCATCTTGGAATGGGTTCGTGTGAATAGAGTAGATTTTAATGCCCGTACAACACAATGTTGCATGCTTAGGCATAGATCTACGTTCGGTAATGGTGCTACACCTGTGACAGATGATGGATGATATAGGTATTACGGAATCGAAAGGGAGACACGAACTATATAAACACAACTGACAATAGAACGCAACTAGTACGAAGAGAACACTGAAGATGGCAAACAGCCGAAACCGGTTTGTTCACAAACCAAATTTGACGAGGGTCGACGGAAAACCGTACCCAAATAAAAGTAATTTTAACCCCGTCGGCAAATCCAAGCACATATCGAAACTTATTGATGTTCTTGGCATAAAAATTCAGTGTGATGTTCGTTGAACTTATAACATTTTTTAGGTTTCTAAAAGAAGCCTCGGTTTTCTAAAGCGGTGTAAAAGATACTTCACTCCATTCCACCACTATTCCTCCAAAAATTAAATACAACTCTTATGTATGGGCCGACGCTCCAAAGTCATTGGACCGCCGGCCATGAGCCAAGACGCTCGTTGGAGACAGTAGGATATTCAACTCTTTTAAGCTCCAGAACATCGACGCAATGTGGGATGTATTTCACTGTTCTATCGTTACTACAATAGTAAGTGCTCTAATGAAATTAGGCAACTTGTTTCCGATACACGCACGTTTTCGCGTTTAACTCGATTTTCGTTGAAAACGCATCCATTTGTGGTTGATTGGCCAGTGAGTCGCACTACGCATTACAGGGAAAATTCATTTTTCAGCAGAACAGTCGGTATGTGGAATAAAATCTCTCCGGAGGTCTTTTCTGACACTTTCAATCTGGGAAAATTCAAATCGAATGTCCACAAACACTACCCCCTCTTTCCTCCTTCCCGTAACCTAATTTTCTAGTTCTGGCACAGTGCATTGCGTCCCCTGAGTGCTAGTGCGAAAAAAAAACAAATTAATTTAATAAAATTAATGGTAGTGTGCCTCTCTTTAATTTTATGTATGGTCAATATTACCGTTACTTTAAGTCAAACTGAGATATTTGCGCTTTTATATGTAAAAAACGTAAACCTAGTCCCTTTTAGAGCACACTTCCTAAATGGAGTAATTCTTTACCCAATAAGCAGTCTAGAATGGTACAGGCTTCTTTAAATATCCCAGTGTTGGATGCAGTTTACACTATTAGAAAGAAATGCCCCATTCCTTAAGGCACTCATATACATTGCGTGATATGATTTACATCTGCGCCTGGATATGGAGCCTTAATCAGATGGTGGTCAGCCACTGTGCATAAATAGGAACGTCATGCTCGTCCTAGGAAGCCGAAGACTAATACTAGCAACAGGTCTTTCCTAGTTGCAACTTTAATGATTCCAGAGCAGGGCTGCAAATCATCACTCCTTGCTAAAGAGTTGGAGACTATCCAACTCCTGTCCAGAACACATGTCTAGCATGCTCACTGGACTGGATCATTCACCTAGCGTGTCATTAACGGCGAAATGATCCTGGCCATCATATTAAACAACAATCCTGATATGAAGCCGCGCAACCACAACCACCATGATACTCTAATATAGGGGCCAACCTCAATAATCAGCCAGAGAATAGTTATATGACTAAAGAGACAAATAACGGAACTCTGCGAGCTTATTGATTCCCGTGGAAATAAAGTTGAGTTCCCAGTTGACCCTGCTACCTTCAAGGGACTGGACTTCCTTTTTTTTGCACAGGTCTAGATAGTCAAGTATTCTATAAAGACCGATAAATGTGCCCTCGGAGGGAACACTCATATACAGTCGATGCTTACTCTTTGCTACTGCTGCTGCCTGTTACTGGCACTCCTAAAAGTTGTCTATACTATAGACTCTGTCCTTAACATAACAAAAAAATAATCAAATGGTGTTAAATCACACGATTTAGCTGGCTACTTAACTGTTGATTGCCGTGAAATTATGCGATCGGGAAGTCTGGTTTGCAGGCTTCCTTCTGTTGAAACCACATGTCAGTGATATCCACGTTGTCAATTAAAGGCCAAAATTAAGTTGTTAGCATCTCGCGATAGCGTGATCCAGTAACCGTTATCGCATTTCTAATTTTCATTAACGAAAAAAAAAAAACGGAGAGCATGCAAAGGCTTTTCAATAATCCCTCTAGGATTTTCAGAAGCCCAAATGCGACAATTTTGCTTATTGTCATACCCTGACAAGTGAAAATGGGCTTCGTTTAAAAAAGTAATTTTTTCAAAAAATATCAGCCGGTTGTTACCGAATGAATTAAACGAACCTACGGCGATGTGAATGGTCTATCAGCTTCAACTTCTGCACCAATAGAACTTTGCAAGGCTTTAAAGTCAAATCCTTGTGCAAAATTTTCCATGTGGTGGTTTTGGATAAGCTCCAACTGTTGGGAACTTCAAAGAAATAACAAATTTGGATCCGCTTCAACACTGTGGCTCACAGCTGCGATGTATTCAGTTGAACGACCTGGTCGCACAAGCATTGCTGTTCATAAATTTTATATCGTGCCTATCGACTCAAATTTAACGACCTTATTCTTATTAGCGGCATCAGAAGGATCATTGTCCGAAAATATCACGAATTTTACGAAATGTAACTTTAACAGAGTTGCCATTTTCATAGTGGATTTTAATTATTTTAATGCGATTTTCGTAAGAAATTGAATTCATTTTAACAATTCCCAATGATTCAACTACGTCAGAAAAACTAAATGTCAAAACTAAATATCAAAGCTGTTGTTGATGTGGCCACAATTGAAAAACAAACTTATTAATGAAATATCCGATTCTTACTATACAATGTTATTTCAATAAAAAAATCTAAAAAAAATATTTAAAGAACTTTTAAGACTGACCCTAAGGTCGAATACAATTTTGTGACCACTGTATATTAGTTTTTGTGTTTTTGTTGTTTGTTGTTGTTTGTTGTTTCTTTTAATTATTTCAAATTAAACTTGAAATCAAAATGGTTTGCTTTAAACAACTAATATTTTTCTTTGAGTGTAAGTTCAAGTAAGTTATTGGCTTAATGTTTTTTTCGTTGTAGTTTCTTCTAGGAAAATAATTTTACGTATCTTTTTTGCTGTTGTTGTTGGTTTTTTTTCTAAAATTTTGTTAAGCTTTTTAATACTTTTTAAGTCTTTAAAATTGTCATAAATTATATTATTAGAAAAGCTTTAAATAAAATATTTCTTACCTTTTACACACACACACACACTCACACTTACACTGTCCCAAATATGTATGAGAATTTTCTAAAAGCACATGAATTGAAATGGATAAAGAATTTAAATCAAAATTTATAAAGAGAAGAAATAAAAACGAACTTTACATTACGATGATTTATAGACACATAAAATGTGTTTTGTAAAAACCTTTTTATGTGTGTGTGTGTCATATATTTCAGTGTGTCGTCTGAACTGCACAATGCATTCATAAAGAATTTTTGTGTATTTTCAATTTTATTATGGCCAAAAATCTAAGAAGAGTGTTTTTGTGTGCATTTTGCTTGCATCGTTAGTAATAAACTACGAACGAGTCATATTGATTTATGGTGATGCATATGAATCAAAACCAATGACACTTTATGTCAAAAAATTATTTAATTTAAAAGTTATTGGCATAACAAATCAATAGTTCTGCAAGTCTTTACTTACAAAAGTGTCTCATTCTGCAAATAAAGGGTTTTTCAACAAGAAGTTTATTTTTCAATTATGTCAACACCAGCAACGTGATAAATTTGATATTTAGTTTTTTGACGTATTCATAGTTGAGGCATTGCCAATTGTTAAAATGAATTCGATTTCTCATGAAAATCGCATTAAAATAATTCAAACCGACTGTGAAAATGGCAACTCTGTTAAAGTGACATTTTGTAAAAATCGTGATATTTTCGTTCAACATAATCGTCCGTCGTTTTGAGCCTGCTCTTAAGAATTTGATCGTTAAATTTGAGTCGACAGGCTGGATACAAAATGCGCAAACACCAACGCATGTTCGACCGGGTCGTTCAACTTAAAACATCGCAGCCGTGAACAACAGTGTTGAAGCAGCTCGTAATTTGTTAATTCGTCGACGTTCACAACAATTGGCGTTATCCAAAACCAGCACATGGCGAATTTTTTTTTTTCGGACCAGCACTCAAGGGATGACCCCTACACATGCAATGCATTGTGCCACAACTAAAAAATTTGGTTACGGGTAGGAGGAAAGAGGGAGTAGTGTCTGTGACAGGAGAAACCGCCGGAGGGATTTTATTCCACATACGGACTGTTCTGTTAAAAAATGAATTTTTCCCTGTAATGCGTACTGCGATTCACTGGTTGTGGTATGGAGAAAAGAGGGAATAGTGTTTGTGGACATTCGATTTGACAGGAAAGATCTCTGGAATGAGTTTATTCCACATACGAACTGCTCTACTGTTCTCTCTGTAATGTGTAGTATGATACACAAATGGATGCGCTCTCAACGAAAATCGAGTCAAACGTAATAATGTGCGAGTACCGGGACCAAGTTCCTTAATTTCATTAGAGCACTTGCCATTGTAGTAACGTTAAAACAGTGAAATACAACCTACATTGGGTCGATGCTCTAAAGAATCAATTGAGTTGAATAACTTAGCGTTTCTCTTGGCCCTCTCCTGTATGCGGTCGAATAACCCCAAAATTTGGAGCGCCAGCCCATACTTAAAAGTTGTATTCCATTTTTGGACGGATATAGCTGGTATATATAGTACGGAGATCGATTGGAGTTTAGTATCTTTTACACCGCTTTAAAAAACCTTGAAACTTGAAAGCTGCTTTAGAAACCTGCAAAATGTGTTTAGTCCATCGAACATCACACTAAATTTTCATGCCAAGAACATCAAAAGCTTCCGATGCCGTGATATCTATATTTCCCATAGTAACATAGGCAGCGCCATCACCGAACCTAGATCTATGCGTAAGCATGGAACATTGTGTTTTACGGGCATTAAAATTTTACGTAAGGATTTGATTTTAAAGCCTTATAAGGTTTAACTGGTGCAGGAATTGAAGCCGATCGATGATTCACATCGCCTTAGATACGCTCAACTTATTCAGGAATAACCAGCTGATTTTTCTGAGAAAATCATTTTTTCACACGAAGTTCATTTTCACTTCCTCAGGGTGTATTAACAATGCGTGATATGATTTACGTCGCTACCTAGCGTGTATATGCCATAACTCGACGGTGGCCAAACCACTAGGGCGATATGATGCGTGCGCCGCGTCCTAGGAAGCTGAAGACTAATTTCTAGCAACAGGTTATTCCCAGTTACAATTTCGGTGGTTTCGAAGCAGGGTCACCAACCACTACTCCTTGCTAAGGAGCTGGAGACTATCCAACTCCTGCTCCAGAACACATGACATGCATGTTCACTGGATCCAGATCATTCATCCATTGTTCTCAATAAAGGTGAGATGATCCTGGCCCCTTAATCAGAACTCATGAGGGCCGCGAAACCACAACCACCACGATACCTCAATAATCAAACAAATAACAGCTAAAAAGCTAAAGAGTGCGATATGTGGTCTGGAGATGTGTGATAAAATT
Organism: Trichopoda pennipes; assembly: GCA_030448955.1. Taxonomy (NCBI): domain Eukaryota; kingdom Metazoa; phylum Arthropoda; class Insecta; order Diptera; family Tachinidae; genus Trichopoda; species Trichopoda pennipes. The sequence goes on along the minus strand of JASKUP010000175.1, from coordinate 11,395,557 downwards.
TATATCTGTACCTAGCGTTGTAAGCCATAACCAGATGGTGGATCATACCACTATGGATGAAATGTAGCGTCATCCTCGCCCTAGAAGGCCTTCAGATACGGAAGTATATTCTCCAGTCACTCCTAGTTGCAACGTTAAAAGCCCGAAGCAGGCCGCAGCCTTCACTCTATGCTGAAGAGTTGGAGACTATCCTGGTCCAGAACGCATAAAGCTTAATAAAATTTAAGAACACAGCGGCAATCATGCTCACTGTACCTAGACCAATCATTGTGTTCATTGCGAATGATCCGACCTACGCAACTCAAACGAGGGCTTTGAAACCACAACCACCACGATACTCCCGAAGGGCCAATCTCTATAATCAGACAGAGAACAGCTAAATAGCTAAAGAGACAATTAGCTGAACTCTGGGGCTTACTGATTCCCGTGGAAATAACGTGAAGCTTGCAGTTGATGCCCTGCCAGCCTTCAGGGGACTGGACTCCCGTTTTCCCCAGTTGACACATGTAATGATGGTGTATTTCCATCAAAACATATCAATAAGCACCCGGAGGGGGGGAGGTATGTCAACAAGTAAAATTGCCGGATCTGGGCTTCTGAAAATCCTAGAGCAATTATTAAGAAGCCTCTGCATTCTCAACGCGCGACTTTATGGTACGCTATAAGGTTTGTAGGCGTGATTGGGCCGTTTTTTCTCTTCGTAAATGAAATTGAAGCGGTAACGATGAATGGATCGTGCTATCGCTAGATGCTAACAATTTAATCGTGGTCTATTATTTACGTTGTGGATATCACTGACATGTGGGGTCAACAGGCCGAAGCCACATGACACACATTTAATGAAACGATCAGAGTGTGATTCGTTTTACATCCGCACCTGGCTATGTAGCCTTAATCAGATGGTGGACAAACCACTATTGTATAATTTGGAACGTCATACAGGCGTCTTAGGAAGCCGAAGACATAATTCTAAGCAACAGAACCACCTAGTTGCAACTTTAATGATTCCAGGACAGGGCTGCAAACCATCACACCTTGCTTAAGAGTTGGAGACTTTCTAACTCCTGTCCAGAACACATGTCAAGCATGCTCACTGGACTGGATCATTCACTTAGGGTGTTATCAACAGTGAAATGATCCTGGCCACCATATTAAACAGACCTGTTATGGGGCCTCGAAACCACAACCACCACGATACTCCCACCAACCTCAATAATCAGCCGGAGAACTATTAAATGTCTAAAGAGACAAATAATGAACTCTGCGAGCTTACTGATTCCCGTGGAAATAAAGTGGAGCTTCCACTTGTCTCCCTGTCTGACTTCAGGGGACTGGGCTCCCTTTTTCCCCCAGTTGCACTGTGTCTAGATAGTGGAATATTCTATAAAGACCATAATTATATGCCCCTGGGGCAATCAATGCAAACCAAATTTTCCGAACGCATAATTTCACGACAATCAGCAGTTAAGTGGCCAGCTAGATGGTGTGATTCAACATCGCTGGTTTATTTTTTAAGGGGCTACGTTGGGGAAAGAGTCTATACGTAGCCAATTGAAACGATTTCAGCCTTGAAACTCTAAATCTGTGATGTGATTAACGAATTAGGACCGCCATTTTGCCAAAAAAAAGTGATTAAAAACTTTGATGAAAGAATCGACATCTGTCAGCGTGGTCGGGGTGGACATTTGCCAAATCTCATTTTTGCCGAATTTTTCGTTTTTGTAATACAATTATTTTTATTTTGTTTTAGAAAACAAACTTCTTGTTGAAAAATTCAAAATAAAATAAAATTGAATTTTTATGGGAAAATTTTTTTTCCTTTTTGTTGCGCTTAAACTTTTGCTTTAAAATTGTTTGCACATTCCAACACATTAAATAACAAAATTAAAAATTCATATGAAACGGATGTTGTTTTGTTATAACGATACTCAAGCATTAGTCAAATATCCTTAAGCATATCCTGACGATAATTTTTTATAATTAAACACCGATTACAAATGAATACATAATCACGGGGTGAAATTAACAGAAACACTTAACTCATAAACAAACACACACATACATATACTCACATACATACACACAAACACACCTATACACATACACACATTTAAATCTCCGTCTTAAGACTTTTAAATACCAAGTAGGCTTAACAAGCTTTTGATGATGATGAGCATAGTTAATGTGAAGCAACGTTTGTGAAATCTAATCAACAGCCAGAATAATTTAACAAATTTTCTTCAAATATTTACTTCTGTAACTCTATTTCCTCTCTAACTCCCTCCCCCACCTCTTTCTGTAGCAAAAGAAAAGTCAGGGAAAATTTAACAGTTTAGAAAATCAAATATTTTTGCAGGCCTCTCACATAAATTAATGTTTAATTGGCGGCGGGTGTGTGTATATATCACTGAGTAAGTGTATGTGTGTGTGTGTGCCCGAGCATATGTATGTATGTTTGTGTGTTTCAGTCTAATCATCATCATGAATATAAATACGAAATTAATGCAGCGAATAATAGAGAAAAAGTTTGCGGGAAAAAGGAAGTGAATTAAGTTGTTCTAACTATAAAACATACAACTTGAGAGTCTCTTTTGGATAATGAAGAGAGAAAATTAATTAATGGCTAAAACAACAACAACATCAACGACAAAAAATTATCATTAAAAGAAATAAATATTTTCAACTTTAAGAACTTTAATCAATTTTTGATTTAAAAGTGAATTTAATAGTGAATAAAGAGAAGAGAGCAAGAATTTAACGGGAATTGAACTTACCGCATCCAATTACTGGTACCACCAAGATACAAACATGGCTCAAAATGGGAAGAGAGGAAGAATTATTTAAACAAAATTGAAACCTTTATTTTTTTAACGGGATTTGAACTTATTTCATCGTAACCAATTGTGAGATGTCGGTACTCAACCATGAATCATAAAGGGAAGATAGCTAGAATTAATTTAAAAAAAAACTAAACTCCATTCTTTCATGGGAATTGAACTTACTGCATCGTGACCATTACTTGGCTGCCGGTACCCCCAGGAACTTAACCATGGTTATTTTAATGCAGTATAAAAGCATTTAAGAAGAAACCTTAATGTTTTGTCGGAAATTGAACTGCATCGTATCCTTATCCTTTACTAAGGTACTGGTACCCCCAAGAACTCAAGCATAGCCATAATGGGAAGAGCGTAAGAATCAATTTTAAAAAAAAGTGAAACTTTCATTCTTTAACGGGAATTGAACTTACTGCATTGTAACCATTTCTAGGGTTCCGGTAGTCCCTGGAACTCAACTATGACTCATAAACTGAAGAAAACAAGATGTAACTAAGAAACAAGGAAATTTTCCATTCTTTAGCCGGAAATGAACTTACGGCATCATGTCCTTTATACTAAGATACTGGTACCCTCAAGAACTCAAAAAGGGAAGAGAGCAGTAAAATACATCCCACATTGCGTCGATGCTCTAGAGAATCAATAGAGTTGGATACCCTACTGTCTCCAAAAAGCCTCTTGGCCATCTCCTGTACGCAGCCGAGTAACCCCAAAATAGACTTTAGAGCGCCGGCCCCCATACATGAGAGTTGTATTCCAGCCGTGAGCCACAGTATTAAAGCAGATCTAAATTTGTCAACTCCTCGACGTTTTCAACAATTGGGTTTATCTAAAACCACCACATGGCGAAATCTTGCGTAAGGACTAGACTTTAAAGCCTTGCAGCAATTGGAGACGACCGACCATTCACATCGTCGTAGATTCACTGAATTCATTTTCAAGCCCATTTTCACTTGTCAGGGTATGTCAACAGGCAAAATTGCCATGTTTGGGCTTTTGAAAATCCTAGAGCGATTATTGAAAAGCCTTTGTATGCTCAACATGTCACTGTATGGTGCGCTATGTGGTATGGAGGTGTGATTGGGTGCTTTTTTTAAGATGAGGCTGGATATGCGGTAACGGAGCACCATGATATTTCATGATAAGATTTACATCTGCACCTGGCCGTAAGCCTTAATCAGATGGTGGTCAAACCACTGTGAATGAAAAGCAATGTCATTCACGCCCTAGGAAGCCGAAGACTAATTCTAGCAACAGGTCTTTCCTAGTTGCAATTTCAGCGGTTCCAAAGCAGAGTTGCAAACCATTCATTGTGTTCATTGTGAATGATCCGACCCACAAACTCAAATGAGGAATTCGAAACACACAGCCACCACGATATTCCCGAAGGGCCTACCTCAATAATCAGCCAGAGAACAGCTAAATGTGTAAAGAGACAAATAGCGGAACACTGCGGGCTACTGATTCCCGTGGAAATAAAATGGAATTGTAAAGTTGGCTCCTGTTAGCCTTAAAGGGGACTGGGCTCCCTTTTACCCCCGCAAGACATAAGTCTAGATGGTTGTGTGATCCATAAAGACTTATAATGTGGCCGCGGGGGGGCTACCGCGATATCAATTTTGGCCTATTATTGACGACGTAGATATCACTGACATGTGATTTAAACAGGACGGTAACACATATTACACAGCCAATGAAACTATATAATTTCCCGTTCGCATAATTTCACAACAATCAGCAGTTAAGTGGCCAGCAGATCATGTGATGTTACACCACTGGATTATTTTTTGTGGGGCTATACTAAGGACAGAGTCTCTAAGGAGCCAATCGAATCGATATCAGCCTTAAAATTCATAATCCATGATATCATTAACGAAACAGAACCGCCATTTTGCCAAAAAGTAATTAAAAACATTAATGAAAGCTTTGACATCTGTCAGCGTGGTCGTAGTGGACATTTTCCAGTTATCATTTTTCATTCATAATTGCCGAACTTTTCTCTTCCCAATACAACAAAAATTTGAGTCATCTTAAACGAAATTTCTTGTTTTCTTTATTAAGAAAAAAGCAATTTCCCATCTCTGTTCGTCAAACATCTTTGCTTAACTTGTAACTACCAACAACGTAAAGGAGTAAGTGTTCAATAGTAAAATTTAAAGCTAACATTGTTATTGTTGTTGTTGTTGTAGTTGATGTATATTATTTTCTATTTTATTCCCTGTTTTGTTTTTTTTTTTCATTTACGAAACTCCTTCATAATGATGTTTAACATCATTATGATGTTAAATAAATTATGGTCTATTGTTAGGCCTTGATTGTGTTGTAGATGTGCAAATGAGATAGCAAAAAATAAAACAAACAAACAGAACAAAAATAAATGAAAAGTTTAAGAAAAACTACACCAACAATTATTTAACAACACCAACACATGTTGTTTGCTTTTTCTTAAAACAAAAACAAAAGCAAAACAGCAATAAAATTAAAGAGAAACAAGAAAATAGTGGCCATTGGATTTAAAGAAAAACTTAAAAACAAAAGCCGGCAAAACAAGATGTTCAAGTTTATTTATGTTTGAATTGATAAAGCAGCTGAATATGTCAAACTCTCTGTATCTCTCTCTCTCTCTTTAACTCTCCTTAAATGTTAAACATTTTAGGCTGCCAGATCAGAGAATTTCAAGTTATTAACAAACATTACACATGTGTGAATGACTGGTTTGTTGGCAATAAAATTGACGTTTTAAAGTGGCCGGATTTCAATCCTTTGAAAAGAAATCTATAAGAAATTATAGATCGAAAAATAGATGGTGATAACCGTAAAAAAACTCGGCAACGGCCTGGAATGGAGCTTGTTGCGAGCTGTTATCCTATTTAATTAATTCAATGCATTTTTTAGGAAAGGGATAGAGAAGAGATGAGACAGGTTGTTCATCACTGAGCAGCCCCACCGACAGTCAATTTTTATTTTTGCAGTGAATAAACCAAGGTCTTAGTAGGGAATCGGATCCACAACCCCCAGTCTTATAACCTACTAGCCTACAGTGGCACTCTGTTTATACAGTAATTTTCAGGCGTTAAAGTGGTAAAGTTACTGTGCCAAAACAACTGCTCTAGTTTCGAGGTAAATAATGAATCAAGCCAATTTCTTATACACTGTTCTGAAGTAAAGCGGACTATAAGGCGGCAAAACCAAAAAACTTCTGTTACGAAGATGATTTATAAAGTTTTAAAAGAAAACAATTATCAGTGAAAAAAATGTAAACGAAACGACCCACTGTGCATTTTACATAGTGCATAGTTTTTTAAGTACTAAGACAACAGTAATATGCTTAAAAGAAAATTCTACCAAATAAGATAAAGAACCGAAAAACAAAAAGAACTAACACAGAGCAAAACAAAATACACAGCCAAGCTGGCGCCTATACTACATGATAATAACAACAACAATATGGGACAGTGTTAAAGTAGAATAGTCTTAAATATGCGACAACCGATTAAAACAGCTAAAGAAACATCACTTGCTGGAGAAATGAATTAATTTAGGTTGAGCCATCAGTGAGTAATGACAAAAAAGTTACCATCGTATTTCATTTGTGTGTATTGGAAGTAAAAAAATCGTTTAACTTAATTTAACACTCTAAAGTGCTGTGTTATTATTTTGCAGTAAAAGAACTCAAAATAATATAATGAGAATAAATATAGCACTTTATATCTACAGTTTTCCTGACAGTTTTTGACCGGTTTTGGTGGAGGCTTGGTATGTTGGAAGATATTCGGTCTGCTCTTTTATTCTGGCCATTTTTACTGATTTCTCTCTTCAAACGAATCAATCGATCATTTGGCTCGGTTTTAGCAGCCTATAATATATTCTTGTGATCTTACCAAATAAAGAGCATTATCTTGGCATTTTAGATATTCACTTGGCCGTTATTTTGGCCGGGCTTTACATATGACTTTTTGCTTTTAGGATAATCGTAATGTATGCATTTTTCATCACTAGTAACTAGACGATGCAAAAATGACTTCATTTTGTAGCGTTCAGGCATCATCTCCGACATGCAAAATCACCTTCCAATTGATATGGCAGCCAATTTGATTGTCTTTGAAGAAATTTCAATGACTTTAAACGCAGGGAAATGGCTTGCTGTGTGGCTTCCAATGATAATGCAAGTTCTTCTTGCCTCTTCATAATATACTTCCAATTTTTTATGTTCAAACTTTTTCGATTGACCAGGCCTGTCCTTGTGGTCTGTAACGAAATCGCCAATTTTAAATTATACTCGAGTATACTTTAGTATACCTTAGTGCACCTTAGTACACTTTAGTGGACTTTAGTTTACTTTAGTTACCTTAGGTATACTTTAGCTTGCTTTGGTATACTTAAGTACATCTTAATATCATCTAGCATACTTAAGTGTACCTTAGTATACTTTAGTTCTCTTTAGTATATTTTACTTTGTTTAAGTATACTTGAGTATAATTGAGTTAGAAAAGTTTAGTATACTTAAGTACACCTTAAAATATTTTACTATACTCTAATATACTTTAGTATACTTTGGAATACTTTAGCATTCTTGAATATGCTTGAGTATACATTAGTGAACTTAAGTATACTTCAGTGTACTTAAGTGTACTTTAGCATACTTGAATATACTTTAGTACAGCTTAGTATACTTTCCTTTAATGTCGCTTGCTTTAGTGTACTTTAGTACACCTTAATATACTCTAGCATACTGTAGTGTAGCTAAGTATACTTTAGTGCACTTTAGTATATTTAAGTTTGTTTGGGCATACTTGAGTATAATTTAAATATTTAATGTCGCTTGCTTTAGTGTACTTTAGTACACCTTAATATACTCTAGCATACTGTAGTGTAGCTAAGTATACTTTAGTGCACTTTAGTATATTTAAGTTTGTTTGGGTATACTTGAGTATAATTTAAGTTAAAAAACTTTAGTATACTTAAGCATACTTCAAAATATTTTATTATTCTCTAGTATACTTTGGTATTCTTTAGAGTACTTAAGTATTCTTGAATATGCTTGCGTATACTTTAGCATACTTGAGTATACTTTAGTACACCATAGTATACTTTAGTTTAATTTGGTATACTTTACTTTGCTTTATTATACTTTTGTTAATTTTATTATACTTAAATATATTTTAGTCTATATTAGTATACTTTATTGCACTTTAGTGTACCTTAGTTTGTTTTAGTATACTTGAATATAATTAAGTTTAGAAACCTTTAGTATACTTAAGCATACTATAAAATATTTTATTAAAATCTAGTATACTTTGGAAAACTTTAGTATTCTTGAATATGCTTGAGTATACTTTAGTGATCTTTAGCATATTTTAGTGAACTTTAGTGCACCTAAGTATAGTTCAGTCTACTTAAGTATACTTTAGCATACTTGAGTATACTTTAGTATGCCTTATTATACTTTAGTGTAATATGGTATATCTTAGTTTACTTTATTATACTTTATTTTATTATACTTGAAAATAATTAAGTCTACCTTGGTATACTTTAATGCCTTTTACTGTACTTTAGTTTATTTTGGTATACGTTAGCATACTTTATTATAGTATAACTTTAGTGTACTGTGGTACACTTTATTATACTTTAGCATACTTTAGTATACTTTAATATACTTTAGTATACTTTGGCATACTTAGATATACTTTAGCATACTTCAATATACTTTAGTATACTTTAGAATACTTTGGTATAGTCTACCATACTTAGCATACTTTAGTGTTCGAGTTGGTGCATGTTGTACCAATAATGGATAGCTTTCAACAGCCGCATTCTTCCAAGAGAAAAAAGTTATCAGACTTCCCTGCAAAACATTTTTTTATGCACAATTTTCGACGTTATTAAAGCGATTGGAAAAGAATGTGTGTTAGCACTTTGGCGTTTATGAAATAATGGATTATAATGACAGCTGTTTACCCTCTGAAAGGCCATATTTGTTCTTTTTTGCCACATACCATATATGATAGTTAATGCTATATGTTTTCCAAATTGATATTATTAACTTGTGTACAAAATAAAGTTCATTTCTTAAGAGAATCATGAAAATTGTTTGAAGATCTGAACATCGTCAAAAGTCTTTCTGTGTTATGTGTGGCAACACATATTGTTAACATTCCAAGTACTGCTAAATTCATATAATTTACAATCTAAAATCTTGTTTACTCTCTCTCACTCTCTCTAGATATTTTTTCTCCCAATTCAGCTGTGGTAATTTTTAGTAAACAAACATTAAACACCAACACATTTATAGTAAAACGTTAGTAAGTGTTTAATGAACACACGTTTGGTAGATTTTTGTTTAATGTGTGTGTTTGTTGTTGCTGTTGTTATAGTTATTTTTTCTTTTTATATTTTGTATATCATGTGCTTGGCTGTGTGAAACATGTTAAAACTTGTTTTGTTGTTGATTTTTTGAACGCCGTTTTAGTTAGTTTAGCAGCGGATTTCAATGCGTGTGGATTGTTTTAAGAAAAAACGGTTGCGTCTGGTTGAGTTAAAAGAAACAAACAAATTTATTTTACGGTGTCGCTGTTTGTTTGATTCTTATGCTTCTAATGGATTATGGTGCTTTAAATAAGTGAAGAAAATTAAAGAAATAAAAATTTTGTAAAGAAAATGCCGTCGGTATTTAAGAGCACACAGTAATTTCGAGAAATTTAAGTAAATTTTCTTAATGAAATGGAAAAATTTAAATGTTAAAAGTCAAGAAATTGTAAAAGTTAAAGGCAACCAACAACAACAACAACAAGTATAAATGAAGTGCTGAGTTTCAAAATAAAAATTAACAAGAAAAAGTGGGTAAAGAAACAAAGTTAAAAAGGCGCTATGAAGCCCTTGGAGTAAGTTTGAGAAGAAAAAATTATCCAACAAGTGTAAAAAATTCTTTGAAAAAATATATAAAAATAAAAATTAAACAAAGAAAAGTCCTGCATTAACAACTAGAGTGAACTGTTAAGAGTAGTTGAAAAATTGTACAAAATGGCTGCCTGTATAAAAATTACCTGCTCCCTTTTAGTTCAATTTTGTGCCATAATCGTTTTCCTTAATTTATGTTTGGCTGTACATCGCTATGATCAATCAGCCTCTTTGGAAACTAATAACCCCTACTATCGTACCTCTAGTTCTGGTGAAGTGTTTGGTTCTTCTTCTTCCTTGTCGGGAGATGTCTTTCCCCACCATAATCGCTGTGAAGCCATAACAATTTCAATATGTAAAAATATACCCTACAACATGACCATTATGCCGAATCTTATAGGCCATACAAAACAGGAGGAGGCCGGTCTGGAAGTTCATCAATTTGCTCCTTTAGTAAAAATTGGCTGCTCCCCCGATTTACAGTTATTTCTTTGTTCACTCTATGTACCAGTGTGTACCATTTTGGAACAACCCATACCGCCGTGTCGTTCGTTATGTGAATCCGCACGTATTTGTGAAACTCTAATGAAAACTTATAATTTTAATTGGCCTGAAAATTTAGAATGTTCTAAGTTTCCTGTCCATGGCGGTGAGGCATTATGTGTGGCAGAAAATACCACTTCATCGACAGCCTCACCGACCCGTGTGGCTCCCAAAGTGACAACACGTAAAAATTATGCCGGCTTTGATATGCCACATCGTGATATCGGTTTCGTGTGTCCGGTTCAATTGAAAACGCCTCAAGGTATGGGCTATGAGCTAAAAGTTGGCGGAAAGGTAAGTTACTCAATTAAATTTCATTTAAGAGTTTTTCAAAGTACATTCGAGTTATTTATTGTTTTTAGAAAATGTTTTGTGAGTTGCAAAAAGAAATCCACTTTAAGGAAACTTATCATTGAGCGTGGTGAAACTTTAAACTTCAGCTTAGTATTCTGTTAATAGCAGCGGAAATTACTTAGCAACCTATTTGGCGAGTAGAGTCAATAGTACGATTTAAAGGAAAATTATTGTTTTACTAGCTGACCCATTTAGAACGAATTTGTGAGATCGCACTGTTTAACGGTGGCAGTCCCCCAAGGGGCACATAAATATGGTCTTTATAGAACTTCGACTATCTAGACACAGTGCAACTGGGGAAAAAGGGAGCCCAGTCCCCTGAAGTCAGCAGTGGTACAACTGGAAACTCCACTCTATTTCCACGGGAATCAGTAAGCCGCAGAGTTCGTTATTTGTCTCTTTAGACATTTAACTGTTCTCTGACTGATTATTGAGGTTGGCCCTTTATGGGAGTATCGTAGTGGTTGTGGTTTCGCGGTCCTATATCAGGTCTTTTGTTTAATATGGTGGTCACAATCATTTCGCCGTAAATGACACGCTAGGTGAATGATCAAGTCCAGTGAGCATGCTAGACATGTGTTCTAGACAGGAGTTGGAAAGTCTCCAACTCTTAAGCAAGGAGTGATGATTTGCAGCCCTGCTCTCGAATCATCGAAGTTGCAACTAGAAAGTTGTGTTGCATAGAATTATAGCTTCGGCTTCCTAAAACTAGCATGACGTTCCAAATTATGCAGTGGTTAGATCCACCATCTGATTAAGGCTTCATGCCCAGGCGCGGAAGTAAATCGAATCACACAGTTAACGGCGGCAGTAATCGAGTCCATGTTACTTTGGGCCTTTCACCGTCATCTATCAAAGCGCATTGGAGGCAGTTGGCGTCTGTGTATTTTTGAAGTAAACAACGCTCAATATTTACATAAATGCGATACCATATCATATCAGAACAGAGTGCACAATAAAATTAAATGCATGAAATGTCTGAATACACAAAAAGTCATTCAAGTCGATCCAGTCGTGTAGTTGAATAACCTGGATACCGATTGCAGCGCCATCTGAATGTAACCATCATCCAAGGTGCACCCAAACGCATGCAAAAAAAAAATTATTCAGTGACATACACACGTACAGTAGAATTATATACATAAAAAAGATTTAAATGGGAGGTACCACGCGTCTTTATCAAATCCCGCCTATATTTGCAGCAGAACTTTAAATATGTTCACTCAATCGAAATACCAAATACTGTTTAAATACCGTTAGCAGGAGCAGAAATATTGGACTCTTAATTTGTGGTTTCTATGGGATGTGCCACGCTCATTTGTACAATCCCGCTTATATGTGCAGCAGTTCTTAAAAAATGCACACAAAACCGATATACCAAATTTTGTTCACATACCGTTATCAGACACACGCCCCTTTGTCCAGTTGAAGCGAATTGTAAATCTAAACCACCGGGGCGCCACTCAAACGCATACAAAAACATTTATACAAATCGGTGCAGCCGTTTAGGAGGAGTTCAGTCACAACACAAGCACAGTAGAATTATATGTATAAAGATTACAATTCCGAATGAAATACGTGCATCTAATATTATTTTACAAGTTGAGGGAATAAAAATGCTGCAGAAACATTTTCTCAACAGCAACACGCTGCCAGAAATATTTTGAATATTATCACAAACTGAAGAAGAGTGCGATTTCCGCATAATTATTCAACTTTTATTTCACAATAATTTTTTGTATATCAAAATTTTTGACGGCATTTTCTACCGCGAGACAAACAGAATGCCCACAATATCATGAAAATGTAATTGAATCAAAATTTTCTTTATTTATTGCGATCGTCAAAGACTCTTCTTTCCTGTTTGCGGCAAAACAAATGCACTGTATTACAGTTATTTACATATTTTTTTTAGTTATAACAAAAATAACTGCCGTTAAATAATAAATAACTCTCTTGTAAACATTGCAACAATGTTTATAGAAAACTGTCTCCTGTTTATAGACATTTCTGATCTTTCATCGTTCATTTCATACAGATTTTTAAAGAAAAAGAAAGTGCTAAAAATGAAGTACTCACTGCAAGTAAGAGAAAAACGTTATTATAATTAGATTTCAAATAATCGCTGCTGTAGCTGCTGCCATACAATCCAATTCTCGAGTTTCGACAAGGAGCTTATCTGCTCAAATGGGTGTACAGAGCACACAGTCAACGCAGACAATTTTTTAAACTTGTTTCCATATAAGATTCTATTAACAAACAAAATGGAACCGAAAAGAATTTTGTGCGATCATTCAAATGGCGTCAGAGAATGAAAACATCTTGAACTGCATTTTTTATGTCTGACGAGGCACATTTTGATTTAAACGGCAATGTCAACAAACAAACTTGTTGAATATAGAGTAATTCTAAGCCACAGATTCTCTATCAGATGTAATTACATCCATTTCGCCTAACAGTGTGGTGTGCAGTTTCTTAAAGGGTCATTGTCGGGCCTTATTTTTTCGAAGAAAACGGTCTTACTGTTTATGGTTAATGGAGAGCGTTACTTAAAGTTGTTGAAAGAATTTTGCTTTTTAGAATTACGCTGGAAGAGAATCCCTTTCAACTCTGTTGGTTTTAACAAAATGTCACATAGCCACGCCTGTTATTTTGTGTTAAGATTTACATCTGCACCTGGCCGTGGGCCTTAATCAAATGGTGGTCAAAGCACTGGGAATGAAAAGCAACCTCATTCACGCCTTAAGAAGCAGAGGACTAATTCTAGCAATAGGTCTTTCCTAGTTGCAATTTCAGCGGTTACAAAGCAGGGTTGCAAACCACTACTGCTTGCTAGAGAGCTGGAGACTATCTAACTCCTGGTGTTCTAAACACATGACTAGCATGCTCACTGGATCCGGATCATTTACCAGTTGGTGTGGCTAAAGGCGAGATGATCCTGGCTTTCATAATCAAATTCATGCAAGGGCCGCAAAACCACAAGCACCACGATACTCCCGAAGGGCTAACCTCAATAATCAGTCGGAGAAACAAGCGTGATTTGATTTACATCTGCACCGACCATATAGTCATAAGCAGATGAGGGTCAAACCACTTAGTTGATTGGACACCAACTACGCCCTAGAAGGCCATCGAATACGTATATCCTCCGGTCACTTCTAGTAGCAATTCCGACAGCCCGAAGTAGGCCGCAGCCTTCACTCCTTGCTGAAGAGTTAGAGACTTTCCAACTCCTGGTCCAGAACGCATGAAGCTCTTTTTTATCAAGAACACGACAGCATTCATACTCACTGAACCTGAACCATTCATTGTGTTAATTTGAATGGTCCGATCCACAAACTCTCACGAGGGTCCGAAACCACAACCACCACGATACTCCCATATTAGGGCCAACCTCAATAACCAGTCAGAGCACATCATTGTCTAAAGAGAACAAATAGTGTACTCTGGGGCAACTGATTTCCCGTGGAAATATGTGGATTGTCCAGGTGACTCCTACTAGTCTTTGAGGGGCCTGGGCTTCCTTTTACCCCGCAAGACACCAATCTAAATGGAATAGTAGGTTCCAAAAAGACTATAATGTGCCCCCGGGGGGAAGTCGGAGAAACAGCTAAAAGTCTAAAGAGACAATTGGCGGAAACTCTGGGGCTTACTGATTCCCGTGGAAATAACGTGGAGCTTCCAGTTGACCCCTGCTGCCTTATAGCCCCAGCAGCACAGGTCTAGATAGTCAAGTATTCTATAAAGACCGATAAATGTGCCCCTAGGGGAGGGAGCCACGCCTGTTGTGATAGAATTGCGGCAAAAATTCCCCAATAACTTGATTTTAAGAAACTCCACATTCCGTTGGCCTCCCAGGTCTCCTGACCTCACTGCACCTGTTTTTTAAATTATTTTTCTTGTGGGGTCATTGCAAAGAAGAAGTTTACAAAAGAAACCCAACAAGTTTGGATGATTTAAAACAATCCATTCGAACGGTAATTAAGGCAAATTTTCGCTGCATTACTCCAGGCGGTAATGAATAACTTTTTGATAAGATGTGGAGAGTGGAGGCCATTTGAATTCAATTATTTACAAAACTACATGAATTACTTAAATAACAATATATTATTTTTCAAACGTATTACTAAAATTATTTGAGTTTCTTAATGTAGCAAAGTTGATCAGCCAGCCGATATTACACAAACCAGTAACACAAAATGTTGTTAATGACTGTTAAATCTTAGAAAAATGAAACAATGTTAGAACTGTCAATAACTTCAGGTGTTTGATAAAGGGGAACATGGAAATTCTACAAATAAGAGGAAAAATGAAGACATTGATTGATTTGTTTTATTTTCATAGGAAAATCCACCCTTAAAATAGTTAACAGATTTTAATATAAAATAGTCTTGTGTTATACATATTTTCCAAAACAAACAAAATATTTAATCAAATATTTTTTGATGCTTTAACAAATAGCGGGGGTTACAATGCCATTTATAACATTTATGTAGGTTAAGTATTAACAAATTTATTTGTTAGCAACATGTTGCCATTAATTTGAAAGGGACACATGTTCGTGTCTCAGCAGATTATTTAAAGATTTAACTCATTTAAAACAAATTAAATATTTTTTTTAAACAAAAATCGTTGTTAATTGTTTATTTATTTAGTTTTAAATAAATAAATTTTATTTATTTTGTTTTTCACTAAAAGCAACACCCGTAACGAATCCTGCTTTCAACTTTCCACTTGGTTAAGCTGTGTGTGAAATAGACATTTGAATGGATTTTGTGTAACCATCATGTATGAGAAAGAGAGATCATTGCCTTTGTCATGTTATGAGCATGATAAATCCCTCATCGTAATCTATTAAATGGTATCGGGATTACAACACTGTTTGATGCTTTTTCTTTTTATAATCAATTAAAATTCTATTTGGGTTTGGGTCAAACCACCAATCGGCAACCTGCTGGTACAAGTTATACTAACAACAGCAATGAGAGGGGGTTATGGTGTTTGAAACCAACAAAGACAGATATTTCTGTTATTAACTGTGTATGGGCTATGCCTGTGCGTGTGTTTTTGTTTTTGTGTCTGTCTGTCTGTAATTTAAAAAAATTAATGCAAAAGCAGGTATATTATCCAACCGTTAAATATCCTTGCGAGTGTAAACAATTAATTAACTCATAATTTAAATTTACACACTTATAAAAGTTATTGAAGCTTTTATATACTCCGTATCTTTTAGATAAATTAACCTGTAATCTTACTTATTAACAAATACCGTTATAATTTCATTTTAATAGAAAACTTATGCATACCCGCTTAAAAATAGTTTTAAATAATACGAGTAGTATATGGAAAAATATTTTTATATCTAATGAATACACAAACAACACATTGGTATTTTTGAGATACAAACTAAAAATTATAAAACATATTTTTATACATATAATGAACAAACTGGCATTTTGAAGATACTACTAGATAAATATCAATAAGATATTATTATATCTAATGGCATTTTTAACATACTAATGCATCTTAAAGGGTGCGCCATGTAACGTTTTTTTCTTTCAACTAGTGCTTATTCCGTGAATGGTAACACTTAGCTCATGTTTGATTTGTTAGATAATTAGTTTTTTCCTTTCGCTAAACGAATATGGTTGTGTATACGCTTGAACAACGTTGGGAAATATTGCGACATTACTGTGAAAATCATGGTAATATTGCAGAATGTGTGTGTGTGTGCGAAAATTGCGAACAGATTTTGGAAGAAGAGAAGTACCGTCAGCTCCGTATGTTCGTTATCTTATGAAAATAGGTGAAAGAAACTGGCATCCTCATCGATAAACTAAAGCGTGAAAAGCCAAAAAACAGTGCGTACACCCGAGAATATTGCTGCTGTGGTG
The DNA here is from genome assembly GCA_030448955.1 of Trichopoda pennipes. NCBI lineage: Eukaryota > Metazoa > Arthropoda > Insecta > Diptera > Tachinidae > Trichopoda > Trichopoda pennipes. The sequence continues at coordinate 11,379,032 of JASKUP010000175.1, read as the reverse complement.
CAGAAAGTCTGCGTGAAGCGTCATCAACATCACTTTACCGTCGGTCTCAACAACATTGAACATTTCAGAGACATCATTGAGGCGAATTTTGCATAAAGACCTTGGTGTGACGCCATACAAAGTCCAATTGGTTCAGGAGTTGAAGCCAAGTGACATGCAATGCGTTCGACTTACAGAAGATGCCGATTTTGCAAAAAAAAATCATCTTTTCAGATGAAGCTCATTTTGATCTTGGCGGTTATGTAAACAAGCAAAATTGCCGCATTTGGGGCACAGAAAACCCGCACGAATACATTGAAAAGCCGACGCACCCAAAACGAGTCACTGTTTGGTGCGGATTTTGGTCCAGAGGCATAATTGGGTCATTTTTCTTGGAAAATGAGCAAGGAGTGGTCGTTACAGACAATAGCGATCATTATCGGGCAATTTTGAACGAATTTTTGTTCACAAAAATTGAAGAGGAGGATATTGGCAACATTAGGTTTCTACAGGACAGCGCTATGTGCCACACAGTCGAAGATACACTCGATATTTTACACCCTATTTTTAGAGATCGCATTATTAGCCGCAGAGCTGATGTCGTTTGGCCACCTCGGGACTGCGATTTGACACCGTTGGACTATTATTTGTGGGGTGCCGTAAAAGCCAGACAAGCCAGAGACAACTAAAGCTTTAAAGGGCAATATTCGTGAAGCCATTGGTGAAATACAGCTGCACACAATCGATAATGTGCTTTAAAATTAAACCGATCGTGTGGGCTACTGCGCATGGCCAGCCGAGGCGGCCATTTAAATGAAACTATTTTCCATTATTAACTAAAAGGATTGTACTTTCAAATAAAAAAAAAATTTGAGAAAATATTCAGTAGTTTTTTTTATAGCATTTAAAACAAAAAGAAAACGATATTTGGCGGACCCTTTGCGCCTCATGAACACACTGGTATTTTTGAGATACAATTTTATTAAAATTATATATCTATATTGCAATTTTAGTATTTTAAAGACACTATTATCTAGTTACTAGTTAAACTTACTTTTCTATCTATACGATTTTTTGTGTTTATAAAACATTATACAATTTCTGAGATATTATTGTATCGGTAAGCTACTATCACATCTACAGAATATAGACTGTTTCTTTAACACTAACATTTTTGTGATACTATTGCATCTTTAAGATATTTTTTGTAGCTAACAAATATATTTACACATATAATACAATATCATTCAATGTAATAGACACACTAGATTTTTAAAGATATTATTGATTTGATCAGATATCTATATATCTAATATTTTGGAGCCTATCATTCTACCTAAATGATATCTTTGGCTACAAAAACATACCGAAATTTTTTACAATATTGTTGTGTATGTATACAATATCTTTATATCTTTTAAACTCTTACAATTTTGAGATAAGTTCTGTATCTATAAAATATAATTTTATTTAGTGAACACATTAGCGTTTTTAAGATACTTTTGTATCTAAAAATAATATTTGTATTTAACAAACACGCGAAAGTTTTCATTATACTTATGTGTATATTGGATACTATTTGTATTTATTAGATAATTTTACATCTATATAATAATATTGTATCTATTTTTTTTAATGAGAAGTAGCACTGCAGGCAGCAATGCCTATTTAGTCAAGTATCGTGCTACATTTATTAGGAAAGGAATAGAGAAGAGATGAGCCAGGTAGTGAAAGTAGAAGGATAGTTACGGAAATTAACTGTCGTATAAGACAGTACAGTAACCATGCCTTCATCACTGAATAGCCCCACCGACAATCAATTTTTTTTTGTAGTAAAAAACAGCCAAGATCTTTGTTGGGAATCGAATCCACAACACCAAGTCTTATAAGCTAGTACACTACCTACTGGCCTATACTATAGATACTATTGTATCTATAAAATACTTTTGTAACTATAAGATACTTTTTTATCTATAAGATACTTTTGTATCTATAAAATACTTTTGTAACTATAAGATACTTTTGTATCTATAAGATATTTTTGTATCTATAAGATACTATTCTATGAGTAGGAAAATTTTGCATTTTTGTAGAACATACTATTGCATCTGTAAGATACTTTTGTAGCTATACTATGCTATTGTTTTTTAAAGGATATCATTGTATCTTTAAGATGCTATTGTATCCATGAGATAATATTGTATCTATAAGATAAAATTAATTTATAGAATTCTATTGTATCAATAAGATGCTGTTATGTCTATGTTACACATATTATTGTATTTATAAGATACTTTTAGTAGATACTTTTATATATATGATACTATGGTTTCTATAAGATATGATTTTGTTATAAGATACTATTGTATTCTATTGTAGCTGTAAAATTCCAGTGCATCTATAGGAATCTCTTGTATGTACTAGTTACATGTATTAATATGTATTAGGTACTATTGTATCTATAAGATGCTATTATATCTATAAGATATTAATATATTTATAAAATATTCTTGGATCTAAAAGATACTATTTGTATCTATGATGCTATTGTATCTTTCACACTATTGTATCTATTCGATGTTTATGTATGTATAAGATGTTATTGTATCTATAAGATACTATTGTATCTATAAGATACTATTATATACCTCTGTATTACAGAGATACCTCTGTATTTAAAAGATGTTCTTGTACCTTTAAAATGTTATTGTATCTATAAGATACTATTGTATCTGTTAGATACTATTGTACCTATAAGATACTATTGTTGCTTTAAGATACTTTTGTAGCTATAAGATACTTTTCTGTAAACAGGATACTTTTGTATCTATAAGATATTATTGTATTTATAAAATATTCTTGGATTTAAAAGATACTATTGTATCTATGATACTATTTTAAAGATACTATCTATGATCGTATACAAAAGATACTATTGTATCTATGATGCTATTCTAAAGATACTATTGTATCTATGATACTATTCTAAAGATACTATTGTATCTATGATGCTATTCTAAAGATGCTATTGTATCTATGATACTATTCTAAAGATACTATTGTATCTATGATACTATTCTAGAGTTACTATTGTATCTATGATGCTATTCTAAAGATACTATTGTGTCTATGATACTATTCTAAAGATACTATTGTATCTATGATGCTATTCTAAAGATACTATTGTGTCTATGATACTATTCTAAAGATACTATTGTATCTATGATGCTATTCTAAAGATACTATTGTATCTCTGATACTATTCTAAAGATACTATTGTATCTACCATACTATTCTAAAGATGCTGTTGTATCTATGATACTATTGTATCTTTCACACTATTGTATCTATAAGATGTTATTGTATTTATAAGATGTTATTGTATCTATAAGATATTATTCTATCTCTAAGATACTATTATATCTATAAGACACTTTTGTATCTGTTAGATAGCTCTGTATTCATAAGATGCTCTTTTATCTATAAGTGCTTTAGTATCAATAAGATACTATTGCATCTATAAGATACTGTTGTTGCTTTAAGATACTTTTGTAGTTATAAAATACTTTTCTGTAAACAAGATACTTTTGTATCTATTAAATTAGTATGTAAAAGATATTATTGTATCTGAAAGATATCATAGTACCTGAAAGATACCATTGTATCTATAAGATAGTTATTTATTAAAATATGCCTTTATATTTAAGACATCTTTTTATATAATAAACTCATCGCCGTTTTGTAAATATTATTGGGTCTATCTGGATATCTGACAGCTATATCAGTATCTAAAATATTTGAGTGCTTAAGATATATAGATTTCGTATTATATCCTTAAAGTATTTTAACATATTCCTTACATTTAGCTTTTTATTCTTGTGTTTTATAATCGTTTAATCTGCTTTCTTATCCATTCAAGTTTTTTTTTGTATCTTTAAGATGTTCGTATGTACTTAATGCTTAAGCTAAGGAGATACTTAAATATCCATTAAATTATATGTTTTTTATATTGAATAGAATTCAGTGTTTCTAAAATACTTAAGATATTTTGTATCCTAAAACTTGTTTGTACCTTCTGTTTGTCTAAGTACTGCAAACAAAGTTGAAATTATAAGATATTAAAAAACTTGTTAAAAAACTTCTTTTTCCAGAAGAAATTCTTTACTAGAACATATTGGTGGATAATTTCATAACTTTTAAATAAGATACATCTGGTAGATAGTTTTGGTTTTATATAAAATTGTTGAAGTATTGTTGTAAAAATGTTTCATTAACAAAAAGTGTCTTTGTATCTAAAGAAGACATATATTTTAGTATATTTTTATATCCTTTAGATATTTATTTATGTATTTAGAAGAGTCTTAATTTATATTAGTGAAACAGAGTTTAATATTCGTATGGTGATATGCAGATATTTTAGTACCTGTCTTTAGATTTAATAGGTTTGTTTTTATAACAGTTTCACCATTTTCAAATTGTCTTGATATCTGGGGGAGAACAACATTTTATTGTTGTAATTGTTATTGTAATTAAAACGACAAGCTCATTAAGAAGATATAATTTTTATAGCAAATTTTTATTACTTTTCATGCGGATATGAAGTTTAATTAAAACGTAATTTTTAAGCAGACGATAGAACGACAGTTCTTGGCAATAAAAAAAGGAATATTAAGAAAAGATATGCAGGATCAGTTACTACTCGTATTTCAAGTAAATAATAAACTTAAACTATCAAACATGACTAAGTATAATTTATGGCTTCTTGCTCTCTCTTTCTCTCTCTCTTTCTTTAGTGCTCTGCTTAAAAGGTTTTACACTTTTAAACTGCAGTCAGAGTCTTAATATAGAATTACAAACGTTTGTTGTTGTATTTCATTTTGAATTCCTGTACTATAAAGTGTAGAAGAAGCAGGCAGAATATGCTAAACATAAAGAAGGAATAAATAAACAGTCCGTCCGTCTTTTTTATATAAATTTTAAGATACGAATCTTAAAAGTAAAAATAAAAAAATTAAACATAAAAAATAAAAAACAATCGTATTCCCTTTCGCTATAAAACACAGCTAAAGGGTCCGCCAAATAACCTTTTTTTTGTTTTAAATTCTATAAACAAAACTACTGAATATTTTCTAAAATTTCTTTTTTTATTTGAAAGTACAATCCTTTCGGTTAATAATGGAAAATAATTTCATTCAAATGGCTGCTTCGGCTGGCCATGCGCAGTAGCCTACACGATCGCTCCAATTTTTAAGCACATTATCGATTGTTTGCAGCTGTATTTTACCAATAGCTTCACGAATATTGTCCTTTAAAGCGTCAGATGTCTCTGGCTTGTTGGCGTAACCCATTATCTTTGACGGCACCCCACAAATAATAGTCCAACGGTGTCAAATCGCAGTTCCGTGGTGGCCAAACGACATCAGCTCTGCGGCTGATAATGCAATCTTCAAAAATAATGCGCAAAATATCGAGTGTAGCTGCGGCTGTGTGGCACGTAGCGCTGTCCTGCTGAAACCAAATGTTGCCAATATCCTCCTCCTCAATTTTTGTGAACAACAAGGCCCGATAACGATCGCCATTGACTCTAACGGCTACTCCTTGCTCATTTTCAAAGAAAAATGGCCCAGTTATGCCTCTGGACCATAATCCGCACCAAACAGTGACTCGTTTTGGGTTCGTCGGCTTTTCAATGTATGTGTGCGGGTTTTCTGTGCCCCAAATGCGACAATTTTGCTTGTTTACATATCCGCCAAGATCAAAATGAGCTTCATCTGAAAAGATGATTTTTTTTTTGCAAAATCGGTATCTTCTGTAAGTCGAACGCATTGCAAGGTCACTTGGCTTCAACTCCTGAACCAGATGGACTTTGTATGGAGTCATAACAAGGTGTTTATTTAAAATTCGTCTCAATGATGTCTCTGAAATGTTCAATTGTTGAGACGACGACGGTGAATTGATGTTGATGGCGCTTCACACGCAATATTCTCGGATGTACGCACTGCTTTTGGCTTTTCACGCTTTGGTTTATCGATGAGGATGCCAGTTTCTTTTACTTTTTTCACAAGATAACAAACATATGGAGCTGACTGACAGTGCCTCTCTTCTTCCAAAATCTCTACGCAATTTTCGCACACACACACACACACTCTGCAACATTACCATGATTTTCAAAGTAATGTCGCAATATTTCCCAGCGTTGTTCAAGCGTATACTCAACCATATTCTTTGAGCGGAAGAATAAAACTAATTATCTGTCATATTAAACATGAGCTAAGTGTTCCTATTCACGAAATAAGCAATAGTTGAAAAAAAAAACGTTAGATGGTGGACCCTTTATAAATATTGAAAAAAAAAAGGAATATGAAACAAACAAAACAAGAAGACATCAAGTACAGCCCAGCCCAGTTCAGCCTAGTCAGTCTGTCGTTAAATGTGTGTCTTAAAGATGTTTTACATTTAAGTTCTCTTTTTCAAAACACAGGCCCTTACACTGGCTCAAGGTATGAAACATATTTTTTTGCAGAGTTTAACATTTAGTCTAGTGTGTAAAGTATTGCACGCATGCGCCAAATATGTCTGCTATGCTGCTCTTTCTCTCTCTCTCTTTATCTCTCTTTTAATTTTTTTTTTTTGTTTTGGATTGTTTTCTGTTTAAATTGTCATCATTGACGGTGTTATTTTATGTTTTTTGTAAGGAAATAGTTTTACCAGACATTTAAGCATGTTTTCTGTTCAGAAAAATCTTACCTTTAATTAATATTGTTGACGATTTACTTTGCCGCATGCACGCGCAGTCACTGTGCTTAATTTATGAGTTTGTTATTTTCATAATCCTGTTTTTGGATTTTAATTTATGAAAATTAGTTTGGAGTGTTTTAAATGTTATCTGCGACGAGTTTTCAAGTGTTAAAATGATAAAGTAACTAGAATTCAAATAAAAATTTTATAATTCTCGGCAGGTCCTTGAAAATAGCACTTAAATTATTTACTTTATTTAATTATTCCCTGTTCCCGAATTCTGCTTCACCTCCTTAGTTTATTATCGAAATTAGTTTTTTTTTAAATGAAATAAGTAAGAGCACTAAGTTGTTATTTTTCTGCGAAATGGAGTCGTTGGTTGTGGAGAGATGGTCCCTGCTGCATCTTGCTAGCAGTTTTTTATTGTTGGCTTTGTCATACGTTTCTTGTTTCTGGTGGTGGAGTAGTTCGTGGCTCGTTTTATGCTCTGAAAATAACCGCCCTTACCACAGTTAAGTCCTAAACCTTTAAGCTGCCCTGGCAGCTGGGTGTCTGGCACTTATTTTAAGGCCATTAACTTAGCTATCGCAATTGACGGCATCTTCCAGTTTTTGCACCTCATAAACAAATACTTAACACCGCATTTTAATAAGTTTATTGTAGATGTAATACAGATTAACGTCAGAACCTAGCCTTGAAGGCCATAGCCCTGACCACTGGGTGAATACTATACATCCACCAATGCCCTCACATACAAATCATGAGTAACTATTCGTCACCATGCTTTGGATAATTGCTTCCAAACTTGGTTTGAAGCGGAGTCTTTTAAGAACTTCTGCCGACACCAGCTCTACACCGCGCTTGCACTCTTCCCGGGATTTGGAGTTAAAGCACGGCCACTACGAAGCTCCCCGAAGGATTGCACCATGGCTAGGTTGGAACCGAAGCTCCAGGGACCTCTGACAATCGTGGTATCAGATTAAAGATTCCGGTCAGAATTCGTAACCAATTAGATTTCTAACCAGCTGCTACCAGCTGAGCCCCAAAAAGTGCAAGACTGTTAGTCCACAGAGTTAGTTGTAGGAACTCATTTGCTCCCACACTGCACCACGTAATACCATTATCCTTTACTTTCGCCAAAATATTTTTCTTGTAATTATCCCCTGTAGGCCAGTAGGTAGTGTACTAGCTTATAAGACTGGGGGTTGTGGGTTCGATTCCCAACACAGATTTTGGCTTTTTTTTCACTACAAAAATAAAAATTGACTATCTGTGGGGTTGCTAAGTGATGAAAGCATGGTCATTGGTCACTGTGCTGTCTTATATGAAAGTTAATTCCGTAGCTATCCTTCTACTTTCACCACCTGTCCCATCTCTTCTCTATCCCTTTCCAAAGGAATGTAGCACGGTACTTGACTAAATATACATTGTTGCCTGAAGTGCTACTTCACTTTATTAAAAAAAAAAAAACTCTGCGTTCTCTTTTAAGGCCAGAATCAACTCAACAGTTTTTTTCGTTGCTCCCTTTATTTAACACAGCAAACTTGAACATAACGACATTTAACTGTAATGATTCTGTAAGGACCTTTTGTAATTACGGTATTCTTATTTTATTTTCTTACGCAACCATTCACGTTACAAGAATGTACTAATCCGGTGAGATTTGTCGTCTTATTTAGGAAATATATATGTCCTTAAACCGAATCGCTAGCAAGATCACAATAGATGAGGGCTTCCTATTCAACACTCTAACTAACGCTGCTCTATTTTTTTATAAAACGTGCCTTTTTAACAAACACAACCATGACCACCACACCCTGTTCAGATGTTGTTGCTTTTATCAGTGCTTAAATAAAGTTAAGATCATGGATTCATTTTATTATATAGGCGCCATAACTATGTCACTCTTCTATTGGAATACGCATGTTCACTAATTTATCCACCTCGGCTGGCCATCAATTGCTTTCTAATATTGTTTTTTCTTATTAAGATTCCGGTTTTTACTTCTACGTTTTACTTTCTCGCCCGTTTAAAACTAGTTATTTGCTTATTTATGGCCCGATAGGATTTGAACTCATGACTTGTGGTTTTCATTTCCATTGTTTTCTCACACACACACCATACTTGTTGGTGGTGAAAGCAACTATCTATTTTTTTTTTCTTATCAACGACATACTTTATTAGTTCCGTCTACCTCGCCTGCACATTAAGTGCTTGCGCTATGTTATTTTCTTATTAAGACTACGGAAGGTTTTAATCGCTACCTTTCATTTCCTCGTTCCTTTAAAACAAGTTATTTGTTTATTCATGGCTTCAATACGATTTAAACTTATGACTTGTGATTTTCTTTTTAACGAACTCAGCGGATATTCTGTTCATACAGATACCACATTTGTTAGTGGTGAAGTAACTACTAACTATAAAGATGCATTTCAACAGCTTTAAGCCTTCACTGATCTAAGTCGCTTATACATCAGCTGCTTACCACTTGTTTTCGTATCAAAACTGCGAAAGATTTTTGCGGCTGGTTTCTATTTATTTTGCTGCTCATTCATGGTGCCAATGGGATATGAACTCATGACTCATTTTTTTGTGTTTAACAATAAATACAGTTTTTTTACTAACGTATCCATTCCAATGCTCAAAATGTGTTTGATAACATTTTTCTTCTATTCTGTTCACATGTTCACCACACTTGTTGGTGGTAGATGTAGTAACCATCTGTTTTTCTTACCAAATAAAAATTTCAGCATTATTAAAGGACAACATTATCTTTTTTTGCTAAGCCTTCACTGAACTACCTCGCCTATCTACACTGCTTTCCTTTTTATTCTTATTGAGGTTTTGATAGGTTTTTACTGCTATTTAATTGCCTTTTTAAAAACAACTAATCCATCACTACTATTTAACAACAGTTATTTTGTTGCTCATTAATAGCGCCGATGGGATTTGAACCTATGACTCGCGATCTTCTGTTTAACAAATATACTAGAAATGTGTTGGCTTTCCTACTCCCCTTAATCTGTTCGCATGCCTCATTCAGTGTTTTCCTATCATAGACCCAATATAATACTTTTAACGGATAACATAAGCTACTGTGCTTAAAATATGTAAAGGATTGCCAGTGTCGTACATATATTATTTCTCAAAAATACTTTTGTGAATGAACCTTTAAATAGTTATTTACTATTTTGAGAAATAAATTATGTGACGAACAAAGGGCGTTTTAATAGATGAATACAAATTTAAGTTGGCAACACTTGTTTAACTGGCGTTCATCTTGACAGCTGTCAATTGATTTATGTGTAGTTTGATTTGCCATTTCAGCATAAACAGACTGAAGTTTGAACAGCGCTCCCAAATTGTGCAAATTTATTCTGAAAAAACCGATTCCGTTTTAATAAGCGCATTTTGTTTAGCGACAAGCTCTCTTTTGGATTCGTTTTTAAAGTGAAAGCAATCCTCAAGTGTTTGTTAAGGCCGCGTTACATCTAGAAAATGCACGGTTTAGGGTGCTTTATAGGCTGGTGTTATCATTGGGCCATAGTGCTCAAAAAACGGTGCTGGTCGAAGCGTCACAGCCAATAGTGATCACGATAGAGCCATGGCTGCTGAACTTTTGCTTTCACCGATTGAACAACCATAACGCCCAGAAGCTGTAGTTTCAGCAAAATTGTGTAACGTGTCACACAGATCGTGCGAAAATCGATTTATTTAATCCATAGTCTTACGTTTCGGACTAGAGATTTTTCCTCCAAGGTATTTTCTGTGAAGTCGCCAGACTGCGCCGTTATATTGCGCACACATCGTGCGGAAATCGATTTATTTAAAGAAATGTTTGTCAATTCCATAGTTTTACGTTTCGGACTAGAGATTATTTCGCCAAGGTCGTGCGATTTAATACCGCTAGACTATTTTCTGTAAAGTCGCTAGACTGCGCCGTTAAGTCCGATACAATTAACCACTAGGAGGACGAAGTTCAATGCATTATTGCCAGTATAAGGCCAAAAATGTTAAAAGACGTTGTCGAAAATTGGACTTGTCAATTAGACTACGTTCGAGCCAGTCGGTGATATGCCAAAAGTCACTATATTTAAATTATAATGCCACAAGACTATCTTTTAAATAAAGTATATTTTATGTTAATTTATAATAATTTCACTTTATTTCATTCCATTTGAAAGTGCCCCTGTAGGCCAGTACGTAGTGTACTAGCTTATCAGTCTGGGGGTTTTGGGTTCGATTCCCAACAAAGACCTTGGCGGTTTTTTCACTACAAAAAAAATTGACTGTTGGTGAGGCTGCTCAGTGATGAAGGCATAGTCAATGGTCGCTGTGCTGTCTTATACGACACTTCATTTCCGTTACTAATCCTTCTAATTTCACCACCTGTCTCTGTCATCTCTTCTCTATCTCTAATGTAGCGCGGTCGGTACTTGACTAAATAAGCATTGTTGGCTGAAGTGCTACTTCTCTCTTATATAAAAAAAAAATTTCTATACCTCTATAAAAACACCCTATGAAAAATTTTTTTTGGTGTTTTTCATAATTTTTTGAATTAAACTACTTTATCACATAATTGTGATTTTTTCTTAATTATCTTGTTAAAAGCCCCCTTGCCATCAAAATAACAAGCTGCTTTGACAACAGCCATTCACTTAATACTTTTTGTTAGTTTATTTGTGTAAAAAGAAACCGGCAGTCAGTCCCATATTTAAGTTTATCAATTTTTTTAAAAATCTAACCTCCAAGTGTAGGTTTGTTGACGGTTAAAAATCACAAACAAAAAAAAAAAAAAAAAAAAATTTTCAGTAGCAAAAATATATTTGCAACTTTTAATAAATTTATAAAATTTAATTATTCACTATTTAATGTCAATTAAATTATAAAAAAAATATATTTTTCATTTTTATTATAAATTTTTCGTTAAGTATTTAAACGTTGAAAAATACTCAAGCTGCACCCCAACTCAAAAAAGTTTAAGGCGACATACGAATGAGTGAATGAATGAATACTCGTATATTTTGTATGTGTGGCAATAAGGTGTTGCAAATTGCCACAGTAATCGATATTAAGTATAAATTTTATTTTATTCTCTTTTTTTTTCTATATATATTTTTCTGCCCAATGAACTACCTCTTGCCTGGGGTAGAAATGACTTTAATATTCTATAGAAAAGAACAGCAGAGACCTAAAAAAAGGAAAAAATAAAAACAATTAACAAATGAACAAAATGTACAAGACATATCGATATTTAACATAACAAACTTGTAGACATTAATCAACAGCTACCAAAACATTCAAACATGAATATTTTGTTTCAACTTATAGAATAACAAAAACAACAATTTAAAGACTATAAATTGGAAAGAAAAATATTTCGAAATAAAGTTGTCACTTCTTAAGAACAAATATAAACATTTAAATAAAATAAAATAAAGCAGGGGAATTTGGCTAAAAAGGATTGTATTACCAATTAAATAAATTGAGAGGAATTAAGTGCTTGACGACTTATGCAAAAACAAGCACTTGAACAACAAAACGATTAAAATGTTTTATGTGTTGTTTAACATAAAAAAATGTAAATGTTATCTTGTACACATTCACACACACACACACACTCATTTATTCGCAATTGAATGTAATAAAACAGGATAGTATTTCCTTTAAGTCAAGGACTTGCAATTGATCTAACAATAAGTATCTAAGAGATGCTTATATATCTGTTGAATATTTAAGTTCCTATAAGAGACTTAAGCATCTGTAGTAAAATAAATTATACGAGCAATACTAAAGCATCTGCTAATGCTGAAGTACATACAAGATACAACATTATCAGTGAGGAACTACAGGTATTTTTAGGATACTAAAGTAGTCTAAAGGTATTCATATAACTGTGAAGAACCTACTTCAATAAGTATTGAATATTTAAGGCCTAATTAAGATACTGTAAGGTCTCTTTTAAAAACAAAATTGTCTTTTAGTTTCAAAAGTATCTTTAAAATACAAAGCTGTATCTTTTATATATGTAAAAGCATTTGCAGCATAAAAACAAATATCTGCAATATAAAAAGTTATCTGCATCATAAAAAAGTCTCTGTAAGATACAATAGTATCTAAAAGATACAAGAGTATCTGCAAGATTCAATAATATCTGTAATGTACAAAGTTACCTGCAACATACGACAGTCTAGTTAACATACAAAAGTATCTACAAGATACAGAAGTATCTACGAGATACAAAGGTATCATCAAGATACAAGAGTATCTGCATTATAAAAAGTTACGTACAAGATACAAAAGTATCTGCAAAATACCAAATTATATGTAAAATGCAAGGATATCTTGTTTTAAAAAGTATCTTAAAGATACAAAAGTAGCTACAAAATACCAATTATCTGCAAGATAAAAAACCATCTATAGTATAGTATAGGTGCCCCTGTAGGCTAGTAGGTAGTGTGCTAGCTTACATGATTAGGGGTTGTGGGTTCGATTCCCAACAAAGACATTGGTTTTTTTCACTACAAATAAAAATTGACTGTCGGTGGGGCTGCTCAGTGATGAAGGCATGATCACTGGTCACTGAGCTGTCGTTATACGACAGTTAATTTCCGTAACTATCCTTTTACTTTAACCACCTGTCATTCTCTTCTCTATCCCTTTCCTAAAGAATGTAGTACGGTACTTGACTAAATACGCATTGTTGGCCTGAAGTGCTGCTTCTCTTTATAAAAAAAAAAAGAAAAGTTATCTGCAAGATACAAAGTTCTCCGCAAGATTCAAAAGTTCACCGCAAAATAGAAAAGTCTCTGCAAGATACAAATTTACCTAAAAGATACAAAAGGAAGAAAAAAATCGACAACATATACAGGAATCTGAAAGATACCCATTTATCTGCAAGTTACAAAAGTATCTTCAAGATACGAGTGTATCTTTTATATATAAAAGCATTTGCAGGATAAAAAAAAATGTGTGCAATATCCAAAGTTACCTGCAACATACAACAGTTTATTTAAAATACAAAAGTATCTGCAATATAAAAAGTAACGTGCAAAATACAAAAGTATCTCCGAGATACAAAATTGCCCGTAAAATGCAAAGATATCTTGTTATAAAAAGTATCTTAAAGATAAAAAAGTAGCTACAAGATACCAATCATCTGCTAGATATAAATTTCTCCGCAAGTTACAAAAGTATCTGCAATATACAAAAGTCTCTCCAAGATACAAATTTACCTAAAAGATACAAAAGACGGAGAAAATAATCAACAACATGTATCTAAAAGATATCCATTTATCTGCAAGTTACAAAAGTATATTCAAGATACGAAAGTATCTGCAAGACAAACAAAATTTCTTTAAGTTACGAAAGCATAGGTAAAGCAAATGAGTATCTGCAAAATACAAAAGCATCTGGAAGATACAAGAGAATCTGAAATATAAAAGAATATACGAAATATTAAAAAAAGCTCACAAAAATTTTTGCAAGATACAAAGTCACCTGCAAGATTCACAAGTATCTGCAGATACAAATATTTGTGGAAGATAAAACGTATATCTAAGACACAAAAGTATCTGCAATAAACAAAGTTATCTGCAAAATAAAAAAGTTTCTGCAAGATAAAAAGTTACCTACAAGATACAAAAAATGCAGAAAAAAATCTGCAATAGATACAAGTTTCTGCAAATTACATATTTATCTGTAAACTACAAAAGTATCTTCAAGATAGGAAATTATCTGCAAGACAAAAAACTTTCTTTAAAATATGAAAGCATAGGTAAAGCAAAAAAGTATCTGCAAGATGTAAAAGTATCTGGAAGATACAACAGACTCCGAAATATAAAAGAATATACGAAATGTAAAAAAAAAGAATACAAAAATTTCTGCAAGATACAAAGGTACCTGCACGATTCAATAGTATCTGCAGATACAAATATTTGTGGAAGATAAAAAGTATATCTAAGACACAAAAGTATCTGCAATAAACAAAGTTATCTGCAAGATAAGACGAAGAAAAAAAATCGACAACATATACAGGGACCTAAAAAATACCCATTTATCTGCAAGTTACAAAAGTATCTTCAAGATACGAATATATCTGCAGGATAAAAAACTTTCTTTAAGATACGAAATCATAGGTAAAGCAAAAACGTATCTGCAAGATGCAAAAGCATATGGAAGATACAGCAGAATCCGAAATATAAAAGGCTATACGAAATATAAAAAAAAGCATACAAAAATTTTTGCAAGATACAAAGTCACTTGCAAGATTCAATAGTATCTGCAAAATACAAAAAATATCTGCTAAATGGAAAAGTGTCTATTAGAGACAAATGTATCTAAAGACAAACGCAGATACAAATATTTCTGCCAGATAAAAAGTATGTCTAAGATACAAAAGTATCTGTTAGATACAAAAGTATCTGTTAGATACAAAAGTATTTGTTAGATACAAAAGTATTTGTTAGATACAAAAGAAATTGCAAGATATACAAGTAGCTGCAAGAAATAAAAGGGTGTCTTTTATATGCAAAAATTATCTGCATTATGTAAAAGTATCCACAAGATACAAAAGCATGTGGAAAATACAAAAATATCTGCAAGATTAAAAAATGTTTAATAGACACAAAAATATTTGTTAGATACAAATGCATCTGCAAGATACAAAAGTATCCAAAATATAAACAAATATTTTCAAGCTACAAAAGTATCTGCGGCAGAAAATTATCTGCAAGTAATAAAAGTAACTTGAAACTGTAAAATATAGAAATATCTGTTGGACACATAAGATTTTGCAAGATATATCTGCAAGATAAAAAAGAGTGTAAGTTATATACAAAAAAAAATCTGCAAGAGACAAGAGCGCCTGTTAGATAAAAAAATATCTACAAGATATACAAGATGCACAAACATCAGTTGCAAAAAAAAAATTATTAAATATAAAAGTAACTGCTAGATACACACACGCTAGATCAAAGTATCTCAAAATACATCGAACAAACAGACAGCAATTGCAATTTACACTGAAAAAAATGATGACAGCATATCAAAACAACTTAACTTTTTGCAAAGAGTGACAGCGTGTATGATGGGTGAGAAAAAAGGGGTGGTGGGTGGACGTGACTACAATGTTTGCATAAATATGAATATAATTTTGGCGCTCCAGTGTGTGTGAACGCTTGAATGACATTTTATCACTCGAGTGTAAGATATTGTGGGGTTGCATCATTGCATTTGTTCAAAATAATCTTGTCTCTCCTACATAACCAAATTTTTCACTCTTCAAGCAGCCTTATAGCTGACGAACTGTAAAGCAAAAAATTTTTAATTAAATAAGTGAAACTATTAAACCATAAAGTCAAGTGTAATTAACACTTTTAACATAACGAGTTAAAAACAGAAAACAAAGTGCAGTTAGCTGTTGTCATAATAAGATACAACTTGATCTTTCTCATATGTCTTTTGTTTAGTTGTTTTTGTTTAGTTTTTCTTTATTTTTTTTTTTGTTTCAAATAGATGCGGTATCTCGATACATTTGCTCATATGCGATACACGTACAAATAATTTTTTTTTTGTTTTTTTGTTTTAATTTTCTAATGACAATAAAAAACTGTCATCTCACATTTCTGCTATAAAAGCGAATAGCCGAAAACAAGGTGTGAAAACTATTTGATATAACAAGATATGAAATCAAGATGCGTTGCATAGTCTGATAATAGTGAAGATAAAATGAATTGAAAGTGTTGGATGAGAAAAAAAATTTAGCAAATGATTGCGACATCTATTTGTTAGAAACGTGAAAAAATGTCACTTTTTTATGTGAAAAAATTAATATTGTTTTTTTTTTGTAAATAATTAAATAATTTATTTTACAATTATACTTTTAAATGTTAAAATAATCCATTTTTTATTAGCACAATATAACAGAAAAATAAAATTTATATTTTTATAACATCAATAGTTTCCCTGGCAAAAATTTTGTAAAAGTTCTAGAAGAAACTTAAGTTTTTTTTTTTTAATTTATCTGACAGATAATAAAATGGCGCAATTTAGAAATTATTTAACAACAAATTTAACGAACTACAGTATTTTTCCGATACTTTCATATCGCATGAATGCATTTATCTGCAGCAGTTCTTTACGATTTTCCATTAAGTCACATTTACATCTCACAAATGTATAAATCTGCCATAATTTTTTATTATTAATCAGATACTTTAATACCGCATGACCACATTACTCGCGTTAATTTTTTAAAATTTTTTAGATGCTTGGAGGCATTCTCTATAATTAGAAGGCTTCGGTCTCTGGCTCCCGCTATTAGCTACGTTTACGAAAACTAGCGGCAATGATTTATTCACGCAAAAAGAATAAGGAAACATTATGCTCACTTTCACGTACACTCTCTCACGATGCTTTTTTTCTTAGTGTGAAAAAATATTAGTGGTGATGCTCATGCACTCTCATTTAGGATAAATATTTTTGTGACTCACATTCATACACGTAAAAGTATTAGACGCATTCACGAAAACTAGCCACCACTCTTTACTTACGAAAAGAGCATAAGCAAAAATTATGCATGAACACTTAATGTCACAAAATGTTCTTAAGCTTTAATGACGTTTTCGCTGGTTTTTTCCAACACATTCTCTAACTGGTTCTCTTAAACCATCTGCTGAGCTCAGATTAGGAAGCAAAAAATTATGCACGAACACTGGCAAATACGACTTAGTCACGCAAAAAATACACGCAATAGTTATAATCACCTTCATGTGTTGAGTGTGCACTAGTTAGATTCACGAAAAGTTTTATTCATAAAAAAAGAATACGCAAAAATGATAATCACGTTCCTGCACGCTCACTTACGATCCTTTTGTCTGGCTCAGGTTTATACACACTCGCATGATATTGACAAATATTGGCGGTCAGGTTTTACTCATGAAGAAAGAATATGCAAAGGTGATAATTACATTCATGTACGCTCAGTTAGATCTCTCTCTCCTCTTTCAGGTTTATACGCGCCGACTTAAATGTGAAAGAAATACTAGTCATGTTGATAAAATCCTGCACTGACGATTTGCTCACATAAAAAGCTTTCGTGTACGCTCTCTCACGCTCTTGCGCGCTGACTGTGTAAAATTAACGATTAAATATCAGGCACGTTTTAATCACGCAAAAAAGAATTATACTCACTTTCGTGTATGCTCTCTCATGCTCTTGCACTTTGAGTATGCAAAATATTGCTCACATTCACGAAGATTAACGATCAAGTTTTGTTCAGAAAAATAAAAAGAATACGCAAACTTGATAATCACCCGCATGCACACTCACTCACAACCCGTTTGTCTGTCTCAGGCTTATACACGCTTGCATGATATTGAAAAAGTAGTAGTCATGTTGTCAGTATTCCCAAAAAATATACTCACCTGCAAGTACGCTTCTACGATTCATTCTTCTGGTTCAGGTTTATACACGCTGATCAAATATGAAAAACTGTTGAAAAAATCCACCAGTGGTGACGATTTAATCACATAAAAAGAACAAGGAAAAATTACACTCATGTTTACGTGAGTGTAAACAAATATTAATAAGTTTTATGAAGACCATCACGTACGACTTATTCACGCAAAAACAGATGAAAAACTTATACTCACTTTCTTAAATCATCTGCTGAGCTCAGCTTAGGAAGCAAAAAATTATGCACGAACACTGGCAAATACGACTTATTCACGTAAAAAATACACGCAATAGTTATAATCACCTTCATGTGTTGAGTGTGCAAAATATTGGTCAGATTCACGAAAAGTTTTATTTATAAAAAAAGAATACGCAAAAATGATAATCACGTTAATACACGCTCTCCTGCGTTTTTGCACGCTGAGTGTACAAAAATACTAGTTACATTTATTAAAATTATAGATCAAGTTTTATTAACGTTTTACTCACTGAAAAGGCTACCCAAAAGTTATACTCACCTGCAGGCACGCTCACTTACGGCCCTTTTTTGCAGGTTCTGGCTTATAGGCGCTCACGTGAGTGTGAAAAATATTAATAAGTTTTAAGAAAACCATCAGGTACGCAAAAATAGATGAAAAACTTATACTCACTTTCGTGTACGCTCTCTCACGCCCTTGCAAGCTGAGTGTACAAAACTACTAGTTACATTTACTAAAAAAAGGAATTGGCAAATTTGATAATCACTTTCATGCACGCTCACTCTTAATCCGTTCTCCTCATTTAGAGTCATTCAGGTCAGTGCTATTCGTTAAAAAAAATACCCAGCAAGCAGTGACGATTTA
Organism: Trichopoda pennipes; assembly: GCA_030448955.1. Taxonomy (NCBI): domain Eukaryota; kingdom Metazoa; phylum Arthropoda; class Insecta; order Diptera; family Tachinidae; genus Trichopoda; species Trichopoda pennipes. Next base: position 11,360,016 of record JASKUP010000175.1, on the reverse strand, counting down.
CTCACGAAAAAAAAAATTGCAAAATATATAAACGCTGACTATGGCCCTTTTTTCAGGTTCTGGCTTAGGGACGCTCACGTGTGTGTGAAAAAATATTAATAAGTTTTATGACTTATTCATGCACGCTCCCATGATATTGAAAAAGTAAAAGTCATGATGTCACAAAATAGCGGTCACGTTTTACTCACATAAAAAAAGTACAAGCAAAAGCTATACTCACGTTCATACACGATACTTAGCACACTTATTTTTACGGCTGAGAAACACGAATAAACTCACGTTAGTTTGAAAAAATATTTATCACTACTACGAAAAATGCCGGCGATGATTTACTCACGTAAAAAAAACGAGAAAAATTGTATTCTCTTTTATATACGCTCTCGCGACTCTCTTTTTTTTTTTTTGCTAAGTGCACACTAGTCATGCTGACAAAAATTAGTGGTCACAATTTACTTGCCAAAATTTAATTTAAAGCACTTGACTCGGTTAGTCCCGTTTTTCAGACATGGGTTTATATAAGATTCTCATTTTTCTGGTTTAAGTTCTCATACATGCTCGTGTGAGTTTGAAAAAAGATTTTGTTATGAAAAAAGAACAAGCAAAAATACCACGTGAAAGAAATAAAAAATTTATCATCATCACGAGCGAACGATAATCATTTCTGCAATTTATATTAAGTGTAAAATTAAGAAAACCAGTCTGGCATCTAATGCATTAGTAACAATAACAATAACAACAACAAAAATTTGCACATTATATTTTGTGTAACAAACTTTCTTTTCTCTCTTTTTTTTTTAATTGACACTTTAAGAATAACATTAAACTGTACACAGATACATTTGTGGCACATAAAAAAGATACAAGAATTAGAACGTTTAACAAAATAGTTAAATTCTTAAATTTCCTCTAATTGCATACAAAAACAAAAACAAAAAAATGCAATTATGACGGAAAAGCCGCTCCACAATGATGACTCAGTTAATGTCATAAAATGTTCTTAAGCTTTAATGACGTTTTCGGTATTTTTTTTCTAACACATTCTCTAACTGGTTCTCTTAAATCATCTGCTGAGCTCAGCTTAGGATGACTCTTAGAGTAATTAAACAGGAATGAATACAAACGACCATTAGACCGTTGCTACGACAACTGGAAAATAATTTTAAAAAGATTAATAACAATTTAAATTAGATTATCATAAACTGCAAATAATATTAGAAGCAACCAATGCAACTCTGCTCATCATGCAAGACGATGGGGCTACAATTATAGCTACAAGCTTCTTTTATTACTTGATGTCGCAGTGAAATTACTACAAAAAGAAAAAGAAAAACCCATTAGACGTTAAGGTGAATAGAAAAATGTTAAATAAATCAAATGATGACACAAAAACAAAATGGAGACGAAGTAAGACAGCCTTCACAACATCTAGTCCTGGTTGACTTAATAAAATGTTGATCTTGTGGGGAAATATGTCGCATTTAAATTAGTTTCTTAAAAAAAAAATAAAAGTGAAATAGAATATTTTCTTAATGTTTTTAAAGAAACTTAAATTTTCTTAAAAAAATATTTTTTTTTAAATTTTTTTTTATAAAAAATTCGTTCGTCGTTTCTGGTTCTTTAGAAAAATTTAGTTTTCCTTGAAAAATTTAATTTTAGATATAACTTAATATTACCTTAGAAAATTAGCGCTAAACTTATTATTCGAAAAATTATCAATTTTCATATAAAATTGCTTTAAAAAAAACTTGTTGCCCAGTCTACATTTTAATGAAAAACGTCTTTTAACTTAACTTTTATCAGAAAACTTATCGTCAACCATTCTTTTTAAAAAAAATTGTTATCGATAACTATATTTTTCAAAAGACATAGCTGTCGTTAGCTCTACACATACTCTAACTTTCTATGGCAGTCTTCTTTTTAAACTAAACTTTTATCAGAAAAGTTATCGTCAACCATTCTTTTTACTAAAAAACGTTATCGATAACTATATTTCTCAAAAGACATAGCTATAGTTAGCTCTATATATACTCTAACTTTCTATGGCAGTCTTCTTCAACTTAACTTTTATCAGAAAAGTTATCGTAAATTATTTTTTTTACAAAAAAATGTTATCGATAACTATATTTTTCAAAAGACATAGCTGTCGTTAGCTCTATATATACTCTAACTTTCTATGGCAGTCTTCTTAAACTTAACTTGTATCAAAAAAATTATAGTAAACTATTTTTTCCCCAAAAAAAAAAAATTATTATCGATAACTACGAACACATTTTAGACAACTTTACTTTTCAGAATAAAAATTTTTTCGATAACTTTGAGACTTCTTTTCATTTCAGAATTTTTCTCTTTGTTAGAAATGTTATCGATAACTTTATTTTTGAAAAAAGAAATCATAGCTTTCGATAGCTCTTCGCATACTTTATTTTTTTGTAGCATAGTCTTTGTTAACCTGACTTTGGCCAGGAAAATTGTAGTAAAACATTCTTTGTCCACAAAAAAAAACAAAAATTATCGATAATTTTTCATTTAATAAGAACAGGTTGTCATTTTATAAAAACGGTCTTTGTAAACCTGACTTTGGCCATAAAACTGATAGTAAACTATTCTTAAAAAAAATAATTTATCGATAACTTTATATTTTTTAAGAACAGGTTATCGATAACTTTCATTTTCTGAGTTTGTCCATAACTAAAAGTAAAATTTTCAAAATTTTTTTTTCGTTTAAAATGTCACCAATAACGTGGCTTTTCGTAAGAAATGCTATCGATAACTTTGCTCGTCATTAGAAATTGTAACAATAGCTTTATTTTGTGTAAAAATTGACTAACCATAAATTTGCCTTCGTAAAGTAGTTTGTCGGCATTATTAAAAAAAAATTATCGATAACTTTACATTTTTTAAGAACAGGCTATCGATAACTTTCATTTGCTGAAGAAAAATTTTGTCCATAACTAAAAGACAAATTTTCAAGAATTTTTAACTTCATTTGAAATGTCATGCATAACTTTATTTTTGATAAGAAATGTTATCGATAACTTTGAGAAATTGTATTGCGTAAAAATTTACTAACTATAACTTTAGCTTTCCTAAGATAGATTGTTGGCAACAATATATTTTGTGGTAAAAGTTATCGATAATTTAAGGTTTTATTAGATTTATTATTATTTAAAAAAAGGTGCTCTTCTTCTCATAACTACAGTTATTGATAGCTTTAGGTTTCATAAGAAAATGCTATCGATAACTTAATATTCCTCTTAAAAAAATTTTTATAATTGCAACATTTTGCGAAAATCGATTTCAAAAAATTAAATGCATAATTTTTCTTTTCGTAAAAAATATTATCGATAACTTTGCTCATCGTCAGAAATTTTATCAAAAGTTTACTTTTCCTTAAAAAAATGTTATCTAGAAATTTACCTTTCGTAAAATAGCTGACCGATAAATTTTATTTTGTGCCAAAGTTTAAGGTTTCTTTAGCTTTGTTAAGCAATGTTATAGATTCCTTACTTCAAATTGAATCATTTTCGATAACTGTGCTTTTTTTGGAAAGTGTTATCGATATCTTTAAGTTTTTGTGAAAAAGTTATGGATCTTTATCTTTTGTTCAAATAACGAAATGTTGTTTGATAGCTTTCATTTTATTAATGAAAATTATCTATAACTTAGTTTGTCATAAGAGAATTTATCGATTTTGTTTGGCAGTTAATTTTTCCTTAAGTAAAGTTATCGAGAACCTTAGTTTTCTTAAGAAATGTTATAGATTCCTTTACGTATAATAGAAATATTTACAATAATTGTACTTATCTTGGGAAGTGTTATCGATATGTTTTTTTATAAAAAAGGTTATCGATATCTGCCTTTTTTTTAAATGATGAAATATTGTTCGATTGTTTTAATTTTATTAAGAAAACTTCTGAATAACTTAACTTCCCATTAGGAAAATTAACGATTTTGTTAAGCAGTTAATTTTTTCTTAAGCAAAGTTATCGATAACATTAGTTTTCTTCAGAAATTTTATCGATCTGTCTACTTTGAATAAAAACTATTTTCGTTAATTGTACTCTTCTTGGGAGGTGTCCATAAATTTACTGTTTATAAAATAGCTTGTCGATAAATTTTATTTTTCTAATGCTAAAGTTTATCGATAATTTAAGGTTTAGAAGAAATTTTTGTGCCTAGCTTTCCTGTGCGAGAAAAAAGTTATCGCGATCTTTTGTTTTCTTAAAAGATGTTAAAGTTTCCTTTTTTTTATAATAGAAATACTTACGATAACTGTACTTTTCTTGAGAAGTGCTATCGATATGTTAAATTTTTTGTGAAGATTGTTATTTGTTTAAATTTCGAAATATTGTTGAAAAGCCTTAATATTATTAAAAAAAAATTATGGATAACTGATTTTTTCATATTTATCGATACTGTTTCGCAGTTAAATTCTCTTTTAAATAAAGTTATCGATAACTTTAATTTTCTTAAGAAATGTTATAGATTCTTTTACTTATAATATAAACATTTTTGATAATTGAAATTTTTTTTTAAGAAGTGTTATCGATAACATTTTGGGAAAAAGTTTATCGATGACTGCTTTGTGTTAAATTTTTTGAAAAATTGTTTGATAGTTTTAATTTTATTAAAAAAAATTTATGGATAACTGACTTTTTCACATTTATCGATAGTGCTTCGCAGTTAAATTTTCTTTTAAGTAAAGTTATCGATAAATTTAATTTTCTTAAGAAATGTTGTAGATGCTTTTACTTATAATATAAATATTTTTGATAATTGGAATTTTTGTTAAGAAGTGTTATCGATAACATTTTGGGAAAAAGTTTATCGATGACTGCTTTGTGTTAAATTTTTTGAAATATTGTTTGATACTTTTAATTTTATTTAAAAAAAATATGGATAACTGACTTTTTCATATTTATCGATAGTGCTTCGCAGTTAGATTTTCTTTTAAGTAAAGTTATCGATAACTTTAATTTTCTTAAGAAATGTTGTAGATGCCTTTTACTTATAATATAAACATTTTTGATAATTAGGATTTTTTTTAAGAAGTATTATCGATAACATTTTGGGAAAAAGTTTATCGATAGTTTTAATTTTATATATAATATAACGTAATTTTTCATAAGCAAATTTATCGATATGAATTCGCAGTTCAAGTTTTCTTAAGTAAAAGTTATCGATAACTGTACTTTTTGTGTATAAAATTGTTATTAGTTAAATTTTTTTATATAGAATTTGTGGATAACTAGAAAAATGTAGCATTTTTATAGTGAAATTTTTTTAGCGAAATGTAATGGAAAATATCGAAAATTTATTAAAAACTTGGAATAATCGTTATGGAAGAAAATAATTATTTTTTAAATGTTTTTTAATTATTCTTGATGTTGGGTTCTTCCCCTTTCTTATTTTTAGTAACGTCAAACATTTAATGCGTGTTAAGAAATTGGGACTCTTTTGAAATTACGCGTTAAAACAACTTTACGCAGAAAAGAAATTTATTAAAAATGTGTCAACCCAAATTACACGCGAGTATCTATGCTGGCCTCATGCTAACAAAATTAAAGTTTAGCCGCTATCAAATTCTCTAAGACATAAGACACAAGACACTTTTTATTTGTCTTCTATTTCGTTTTTTTGTTTTAATATTTCGTCTGTTTACCTGACTGGAACGTCAATAAATCATTTTGCAAAAAAATTTATCAAGAAGCGTAAGAAGAATTATTAACAAGGAAGAAGTAAAATGAAAGACGGCGAAAGATGGTTACAAAAAAATGGTCATGCAAATAAATTTAGATATTAAAAATTATGGTTATTCAGGTTAGCGGCTTTGGATAACAAAAAAATATTTAATAGAAATAAAATAAAAACTTCTTCAACTTTCTAAATAGCGTCCTCACGACAACATGACACAAACACAACTCGCTGGCCTAGTTTCTTTCTACTGTAAAAAACAAAAAAGAAATTCTTTAGGACTTTTGTAATACGAGAGTATGGAATTAAAGTTAAAGCTTAAGCCAACTTCAGTTGAAAAGATTTAGGACTGAAAAGCAAATTCCTTCTGCATGCAAAACCTTTTCCTAAATGCCAAATTGTATTTAACGAACGTTAAGTATTTGACATTTTAACCATTTGCTGTGTGTTTGTTACCTTTTTGTGAGGCTGCTATAAAATTGCATACTTTATGAGACATAATAACTATCATGTTGTATTCAAACATATCCTACATACAACCTCCACTACGACTCGTTTGATGCTATTGAAATAGCTAAATTTTATTTTAGTTCTGTTCTATTTGAATGTGTTTTTGTATTGCGGTTTTATTGTACGCCGTTTTCAAAAGAAACATGAAACTTTTGTACGTACAGGGTGTTCGGTGGAAAGGTATACTAATTTTTTTTGCCGCCATTTTAGTAAACATTAGACTTGGCAGTCTCTGAAGTAAACACGTGACAAATTTTTTATAGAAAAATATTCGACAAACGAACCTGCTTTAACATTTTATCAAAATCAATCATCGATTACTGTGACGATAAGAGAAAGTTACGTGAAATTTTTGAGAGAAAAAACGTACCAACAAGATGTAGTGCATGATGTCGAAGAGGGTCTGTGGGTGATAGGCTCCAGTATGGACCACAACGTAATGCTAGATCGGCTGAAAATATTCACCCTTATTCTGTTTGGCGACGGCAACATCGTCGTCGGGTTTGAGGCAACATTACTTTAACACAACATCAATATTATTTTGGTATTCCATAACAGTCTTATGACAACGTTGTCAGTTTATCGATCATTTGAATAGAATATAACACACATATATAATATTTGTGTCAATTGGTAGGTAGTGTAATAGCTTGTCAGTCTGGGGGTTGTGGGTTCGATTCCCAACAAAAGACCTTCACTGTTTTTTTTTCACTACAAAAATAAAAATTGACTGTCTGTTGGGCTGCTGTGTGAAGAAGGCAAGGTCACTGGTCGCTGTGCTGTCTTATACAACAGTTAATTTCCATAACTATTCTTCTACTTTCACCACTTGTCTCATCTCTTCTCTATCCCTTTGACGACACTAAATAAAAGATTTATCAATATAGCATCCATTCTCTTTCCTTTAATCAAAAATTATAAACAAACAAAGTAGTATACCTAACCAGCGGACACCCTGTAGAAACGAAAAACGAAAAAGGAGACAACTTTAAGCCACAACTCATTGTGTACAGCATTTTTTCTTACAGAGTTTTTGGAACTCTAGAATAATGTCTGACATTTATGGCGCTTTTAAATGTTAATGATGATAAAAATATTTATAAAAGAAATAAATACAAAAATGTAACTGGAAGTGGGTTGGATGCAGTTAGCATAACCCTAAACAGGGTTGCATTTTGAATATTAACAATTGAAATTTGCATACTTGAAAAAATTACCTCTAAAAAGAAATATTTTATAGACATTTTTTTTTTTAAATATTATTTTCTTTAAAAAAAATATTGCCTAATAAAATTATTATCTATAAAGAAACGAATGCCGCTAACGAATGTCGCGCTTCAGATAATGCTACACTGTCAAAATTTTATGTCTGCTTTAAAAGTAACAAATTAATACATATGCGAACTTTAGCCTGGTTAAGAAATAAATTCAAATTTTAATAGCACAGACTTAAACCTTTTTTTTTGCCATAGCTAAATTCGCAGTTAATGGAACACTGATAAATAAAAATGGTGTCCAGACATTACTATATTAAACTATGGTAGTGAAATCTTAAATAATAAATCCTGAAAAATTCTCATGATTATTTGAAAAAATCTTATGTTTATTCAATTTCTAAAATTATTTAACACATCCTCACAGACTGACTGACAAAAATTTGTTGACAGAACTATAATGAGTGATGAAAACTTTTTACAGAAAAAATAATAATTTTTCACAAGGATAAACAGGATACAGAAAACTCACGATTGATAAAGATTTTTTAAAGACAAATCATGACTGATGAGAAGTTTTTATAGAAAAATGATGACTGATGTAAACCTTTTAAGGAAAAATAAAATAAAAAAATGACAAATTTTTTACACAAAAAGTATGACTAATGGTAGCTTTCCATAGAAAAATCATGACTGATGAGAATTTTTCATAGAAAAGTAATCAATATGGAAATAATCATGTTTGATTAAAATTTTATACAGAAACATTTTTTTTATCAAAAATCATAACTGAAAAACATTTTTTTAAAGAAAAATTATCACAGATAAAACATTTCCCTTGGAAAACTAATAGATGCTAAAAATTTTCTTCAGTAAAATCTAGAATGACAAAATTTTTTTATTTAAAAAAAAAATAATGACTGATGAGAAAATTTTATAGAATAATTATAAATGATGAAAAATTTTAGTAGAATAATAATGACTGATGAAAATTATAACATGAATATTTTCTAAAAAAAAATGCTGCTAAACATTTTCTTATGACGGCTGAATTTATTCTACAAAAAAGAATTTTTTATAAACAAATCTTTACTGATGACAAAAATAAACATTTTTTATGGAAAAATTATGACTCCTTAAAAATTATCTTCAGTAACATCATCGCTGATGAACATTTTTTATACAAAACCCATGACTGGGGAAAAATTTTTTCAGAAAAGTCATTAGTAAATATTTTTTACCAAAAATGATGACGGAATGGCACATAGAAATTATCTTAAGTAAAATTATGACTGATAAATTTTTTTTTATTTTTTTGGAAGAATTATGAGTGATGAATTATGACATGAAAATTTTCTACAGCAAAAAATGCAATTGGTAGCCTTGTTTTTTGAGAAGAAAACTTTCTACAGAAAAATTATGACTGCTGCATTTATTATATAGAAAAGCTATGACTGATGAAAATTTTTTTATAAATGAATCTCTACTGATAACAGTTTTGTGCAAAAAAATGATGGCAAATGAAATTTTTTTATGGAAAAATTATGGCTTATGAAAATTATCTCCTGAAAAAGTATGACTGATGAACATTTTTATTACAAAAATCAATACTAACGATAATTTTTTACAGAAAAATCCTGACTGATGAAAATTTTCAACTAAAAATACATAATTGATCAAAATTTTTTACCAAAAATCATGAGTGATGAACATTTTTTAAAGAAGAATCATGACTGATAAAGTTTTTTTATGAAAAAAAAATACGACTGATGAAATTTTTTATTAGAAACAGTATGACATGAAAAATTCCTACAGCAAGAAATACGACTGATAGTATTTGTTTTACAGAAAAACCATGGCTGCTGAAAAATTTCTACAAAAAAATTATATCTGATTAGAATAATTTACATAAAAATTATGACTAAAATTTTAAAAATTATGATTGAAATTTTATATAAATAAGTGGGTACTGATGACAGTTTTCTACAAAAATATCAGGGCTAATGATAATTTTTCTTAAAAAACTACTGCTTATGAAAATTTTCTTCAGTAAGTCATGACTGATGTACATTTTTTATGCTAAAATCATGACTGATCCAAATTTTTTTTTGGCAAAAAACATATAATTGATAAAAGTTTTTTAAAGAAAAAACATGAATTTTGTATAAAAAAAATTATGAATCATTATGTTTTTTTCAGAAAATGAATGATATGAAAATATTCTATAGAAAAAATACGACCGATGAGATTTTTCGTACAGAAAAACGATAGCTGTTTTAAAGTTTCTAGAGAAGAACAATAATTGACGAAGAAAAATTATGATGACTGGTGAAATTTTTTTCAAATAAATCATTGCTAATGAAAGTTTTCTAAAAAACATCTTTACTAATGAAAATTTCTTAAAGAAAACTATGGCTCATAAAATGGGTTTCAGTAAGTTATTGCTGATGAACATTTTGTATACCAAAATCGAGACTGATGACATTTTATATAGAAAAATTATGACTGATTGAAATTAACAAAAACAAAAAAAACCACTATGACTGATAAAAATTTTGTATAAAACAATTTTAATCATAAAAATATTCTACAGAAAAAATACGAAAGAAGAGAACTATAATTGATGAAGATATTCTATAGAAAAATTATGATTGATAACAATTTTTTTCAAATAAAACACTACTGATGAAAGTTTTCTACAGAAAACTCCTAATGAAAATTTTTCATAGAAAAGTCATGACTGATAAAAAATTATATAAAAAAATTGACATGAGAATTTTTTACAGGTTGATCGTGGTTGGTGAAAATTTTTTTTGTTGAAGTTTATACTTCTGAAAATTTTTGATAGAAAAGTCATGACTAATGCAAATTTTTTATAGACAAATTATGACTAATGAGCATTTGTTTTTTTTATAGAAATCTTGTGAAGAGATTTTTTTATAGAAAAATTATGACTGATAATTTTTTTTTTCAAATAAATCATTACTGATGAAAGTTTTCTACAAAAATATCCTGAGTAATGAAAATTTTTTAAAGAAAACATCATGGCTGATGAGAATTTTTTATAGAAAAATTATTACCGATGAGAATATTTCATAGAGAAATAATTTTTTTAAAGAAACATTTATGGTTTATGAAAATTAAAAAAAAAAATCATGACTGATGGGAATTTTTTACAGACAAGTTATGACTGATGAGAATTTTTTTTATAGAAATCTCTTGATGAGATTTTTTACAGATAAATTGTGACATGCGAATTATTTATAGAAAAATCATGACTGATTAAAATATTTTTCAAATAAATTTTACTTATGAAAGTTTTCTACAAAAACATCTTGACTAATGAAAAGTTTTTAAAGTAAAATTATGATTGATGAGAATTTTGTATAGAAAAAGTATGACTGATGAGAATTTTTTAAAAAGAAAAAATTTTCTTTAAAGTAACATTATGGCTTGTAAAAATTTTTTATAGCAAAATCATGACTGATGAGAATTTTTTATAGACAAATTATGACTGATGAGAATATGTTTTTATAAAAAACTTATGGCTAATGATTTTTTTATAGAAATATTATGATATGAGATTTATTTATAGAAAAATCATGACTGATGAAATTAAAAAAAAATTATGACTTATGAGAATAGAAAAATCATGACTGATGAAAATTATTTTTAAAGAATACTCATAATATGAAAATTTTTTGTGGAAAAACTATGCCATGAAATGTTCTATAAACAAAATAATTGGTGATGAAAATTTTCAACTGAAAACACAGAATGTGAGTAGAAATGGTTCTACTTACCCTTCTGACAATTAAATTTGCTGTTAAAAGGTTCGTGAAAAAAGAAATTTGTGGAAAGAGATAATTTATATAGAATATATTTGAAATATTTTTGAAGAGAAAAATTTAAGGTTTCTTTTGCAGAGATATTTTTTTTTTGGTACAAACAAAGTTGTTCTTCAAAGCTTCATTTGTTTAGATTAAGGAAGATTTGTTCTTCCATTTCAGCTGTTCACAATTAAATGGAATGTGTTCGTTCAAAAGAAATACATAGAATTTATTTTCTTTTATTCCTTAATATTTTCTATTTTCTTTTGGATGAATATTTATCATAATTTATAATCACCTTCTTGGCTTATTATTAAAATGTTTAATTTACAACTTTTGGGGAACATGACAACACAACAACAAAGATTCCTACATTTTCCTTAATTAGCTGGCTCAATTTAAATCATGTCATAAAAAGAAGAGCCAGTTTCAAATAGTACTGCGGTAAGAAGAAGAAAAACAAAAAAGAAGAAAAAAGAGAAAAAGAACGTGTAAGAAAAACACCAACCAACCCAACCAATGAAGTTAAACACCAGTAGCTGTTATAGATTCTGTTAAGATTTTAAAATATTATTTTTGTTGGTGTTTTTTTTCTTTGTTTTTGTTGGTTTTATTCAAAACTCGTAAAAACTTGCAGGTAACGTAGCTAATGAAAAGAAAAATTACCCAGTCAACAACAAACTACATAAAGTTTTGTTAAGTCATTGTGCTTCTGCATACTTGGCAGGGAGGGAGTAACTGGGCAGGCAAACGGTGGTTTTTCTGTTTTTAGTTAAGACGCATATTAAGAAGTAAAAGTTGTATCGTTGGCTTATAATCAAAGTGGCAAATTTTGTTGTCGTCGTTGTTGTTGTAGTTTTTTTTTTGTTTTGTTTGACTTTGTGTAACTGTTCCTGACAATGACTTTCATTAGTTTAAGCTCTACAGTTAGCTGGAATTTATACTTCACTGGGTCATTGTTAGTTAGATTTTAATTTGTTATTATTTCTGTTTTACATCTCTTCTCCGTGTATGTTGCTGAAAGATATTTTTCTTTATAATAAATCTTTCATTGCCTGACAAAAGTCAGGTAACACATTAACAGCATGATAATTGTTTTTTTTTCGTTTCATATCAATTTGGATTCGATTATTTCAACAGGAAATCACAAAAACAATAAATGAGGAACTGTGTTTTAAAACAAGTAAAGAATTTTGGATTAATTAATTTATTTTTTTCTTCTTTTAACTTCCTGCTTTAATATCACAATTTATCACACTTTATTGATTTGTTAAGAATTTTAATTAACCATTATCTTGTCTTCACTTTAGCCAAAGTTGTTTTAAATCTGATTAGTTTCAGTCATAAAATGTTGAAAGAAAAAATTTGTTTTAAATGCAACAAATTGCATGCCTCCTAAGAAACATAAAACATTGTCGCATTCAGACATTAAACTCAGCTAAATAATTATTCTGTTATCTAATTTGAACAGGGATTAGAATACTCAAGCAACATTCAAAAGTGAAAATACATTAACAGTTTTAGGAAGCTTAAACAGCCATTTCAATAAATATTTTATTTAGCTGCCTAAATCTATTCTGAAGCTTGTACAAATAGAATTTTGTAAGGACTTTAGGCGTGCGTTAGTTAAGAAAAACTTTCTGGTTTGAAGAAAGCGCCGGTGGCAGACGGAATGCTTTAAAGTTACCGTCTTCTTTTTATCATCTGGTAAAAGCGACAATGTTCAGGAAATTAATCTACCAGCAGCTTTTACAATACTCCATTACCCCTCCAGCTCTACCTTCTATTACTTTAATTATTCCTCAGCTATCCCTGTTAGAGTTGCAGCCTTCCCGCAGTTGAGGGGATATACGTTTAGCGGCACTTTAGCGGCAGTATATTCTCCCAGGAACCAAAAGAAAATCCGGAATAAAAATATGTCATCATTGCGCTCAGAAATCTCCACAATGCTTCAAACATTCAGACCATAAATCTTTGTGGCCTCAAATAATTTCTGGTGAATATTTGTTTTGTGATATCCTTTCGAGGTCCATTGACAGCGACTTCACCTTACTAAAATTCATCCAAATTGATTTTTCCATGAATTTTCCACATTAAAAAATCTATTTTTTTTTCAAATTAGCAGCTGTTAGGATATGAACTTAGACTGCAAAAACAATCACATGGCCAGAAAGTCATTGACGCGGTTTTCTTTTTAGAGAAGCGAAGAAATGTGAAGAAAAGAGTGAATATATTTTTGTTACAACAACCACGGCTGGTCGCTTTTTAACTCAATCGTAAAACACAAAATTTTTCTTTAGAACATTTTTACCATCTAAAATTTTTCTCTAGAAAAAGTCACATCAGTCATAACTTTCTATAAAAAAAACAATCGTCATTACTTTTCTACAGATAATTTTCATCAGTCATAATTTTTCTACAGACAATTTTCATCAGTCATAATTTGTCTATAAGAAATTTTGATCGATTATAGTTTTTCTATAGAAATCTCTAATCAGTTATGATTTTTCTATAGAAAACTCTGATCAATTATGATTTTTATACAGAAAACTCATCAGTTGAGTTTTATATAGAAAATTCTTATCAGTTATGAGTTTTCTATAGAAAATTCTCATCAGTTATAAGTTTATTATAGAAAATTCTCATCAGTTATAAGTTTTCTATAGAAAATTCTCATCAGTTATGAGTTTTCTATAGAAAATTCTCATCAGTTATGAATTTTCTATAGAAAATTGTCATCAGTTATGAGTTTTCTATGGAAAATTGTCATCAGTTATGAGTTTTATACAGAAAATTCTCATCAGTTATGAGTTTTCTATAGAATATTCTTATCACTTATAAATCTTTTACATTTTCTATAGAAAATCTTTTACATTTTCTATAGAAAATCTTTTACATTTTCTATAGAAAATCTTTTACATTTTCTATAGAAAATCTTTTACATTTTCTATAGAAAATCTTTTACATTTTCTATAGAAAACCTTTTACATTTTCTATAGAAAATCTTTTACATTTTCTATAGAAAATCTTTTACATTTTCTATAGAAAATCTTTTACATTTTCTATAGAAAATATTTTATAATATCTATAGAAAATATTTTACATTTCCAATAGACAATTTTTTTACATTTGCTATAGAAAATTTTCTACAAACAATTTTCTATAGAAAATATAGAAAATATTTCACATTTTCTATAGAAAATATTTCACATTTTCTATAGAAAATATTTCACATTTTCTATAGAAAATATTTCACATTTTCTATAGAAAATATTTCACATTTTCTATAGAAAATATTTCACATTTTCTATAGAAAATATTTCACATTTTCTATAGAAAATATTTCACATTTTCTATAGAAAATATTTCACATTTTCTATAGAAAATATTTCACATTTTCTATAGAAAATATTTCACATTTTCTATAGAAAATATTTCACATTTTCTATAGAAAATATTTCACATTTTCTATAGAAAATCTTTTACATTTTCTATAGGCAATTTTTTACATTTTCTATAGACAATTTTTTACATTTTCTATAGACAATTTTTTACATTTTCTATAGACAATTTTTTACATTTTCTATAGAAAATCTTTTACATTTTCTATAGGCAATTTTTTACATTTTCTATAGGCAATTTTTTACATTTTCTATAGACAATTTTTTACATTTTCTATAGACAATTTTTTACATTTTCTATAGACAATTTTTTACATTTTCTATAGACAATTTTTTACATTTTCTATAGAAAATTTTCTATAGACAATTTTTTACATTTTCTATAGACAATTTTTTACATTTTCTATAGACAATTTTTTACATTTTCTCTAGAAAATTTTCTATAGACAATTTTTTACATTTTCTATAGACAATTTTTTACATTTTGTCTAGAAAATTTTATATAGACAATTTTTTGACATTTTCTATAGAAAGTTTTCTATAGACAATTTTTTGACATTTTCTGTAGAAAATTTTTTACATACAATTTGCAAGAGTCTGACTGTTGCGCTTCGAAAATTTAGTTGTTTAAAGTCAATTTTACGGCTCGCAAAGGAGGATCAAAGGGTGTCCTCTTTGGTTTTTAATCTTTTTCTGTGCCTTTCCTGTCGCTTTAGCGGATATAATTCTAGATAATTTTTAAATGCGTGCCGATAGTGGTTTAAAAATTAAAGTCACATATGTCAATATCACACGTCTAGGTGAAGACCCGTACATTTTTAGTTTCATTTTATTATTTGTTGTTGTAAAAATTCTTAAGATTTTCAAGTGTCTATTTAGGTTTCAGAGAAAGGGACTTTAAAGGACAGAGCGAGATATTACTGGGATTATGTTATTAGTTTTTTGCGTGTAAGGACCTAAAAATGATCCTTCGAACCTGAAGGAAGGAAAAAAAACTTAAAATTGTCTGCGTTGTGGTTTTCAAAAGCATTTCATCTAGAGAACTGTTGGTGCTAGACCAATAGCATTCGGTTATGGGTTCTAAATGAACTGAATGTTTAAATTTTAAGGATTTCAATGTTGATTGTGTTTTACCATCACAATTCCTTTTGTAAGAATTTATTAATTTTGGAACCTTATTTAATGATCTGTTTACATTGTAAATTGTATTCCCGAAGCTTTTAGATACTTGCATACATAATCCTCGCTTCTCTTTTAATTAATAAAATTTTGTGTACAAATTTTAATTAATTAAAAGAAAACGCTGCATATTTTCCCTTTTCTAATTGAAGTGAAAATTGTAATTTTTTAACACTAAAATATAATTGAAGAAAATTGCCATATTATTATTATAATTATTATTTAGCACATTAAAAGAGATGATTGGCAACATCAGCTCCTTGACTCGAAAGTCACATCATCATATAACCTCTCATTATCTTACAACTTTTGTTGTTTTATTTTGGTTTTAATTTGCGTGAAATTACATGAATGAAAACAGACAAAAAAACACAACAACAAAAATAACAACAACAACAACAAAAAGATAGAAAACAAGTTGAGATCGTAAAATGAAATAAAAGCAACAAATAAATAAATAATTGATGTGGATAAAAAAACAAAACAAAGCAAAAAAAATCTTTAATTTAATTAAAATTTTTACAATTGTAAATGATAAAATCGAAGATGGCACATGCACGACAACTTTGTTGGCACAACAACAACAACAACAGCAGCAGCAATAATAAAAAAAATTATTTGTAAATGGCAACATCAGTATGTGAAAAAACAGCAAAAAACATTAAAGTTATGCCAGACAGACAAATAAACATAGACATAAAGCCACACACTCACACCACACAAAATAATGACTTTGGCAACACGTACGTGAAAATTTGAACCAGCATAACTCTCTTTCTTCCAGCTTCTAAACAGCCTTTTGACTACTCTCTTTTTAACTTTTAACTCTTCTAATTATTTTTATTTTAGTTTTTATTAAAGCTTTTACTTTGTATGTTGTTTTGTTGCTGTTGTTGATGGTGCAGCAGCAGCCATCTTAAGCCTATTTGTCCAGCCATTAAGCGAAGCTAAACAACAAAAAGAGTTTTTTTGTGAAAATAATAGAAAAAAATCCAATAGCCTTTGGCAAGGGTCGATTTATAAAGGGACAATAATTAAAACAAATTGTGGTTCATTTAAAATTTGGCAAAAAGCAAAAAAAAAAAGAAACTTCATGATTCATCCAGCCTGCAACTGAAATAGCATGAAATGGTAACGTATTTTTGCTGAGAATGTCCATTCACCACTGGGTAGCATAAGGCTTAAGACCACGCACAGGCAGCAAGAAATTAATGGCTTATTTTTCATAGACGAATTAATAGATGTCTGATATCGAGTATCTGATCTGTCGGATTTGAGACACATTTCGGGTTTTGTATTGAGATCACAATAGTTCTGCCACGAGGCCTCTTTTTGAATCAGAGTTGTTTCTATGCTCTCATTAAAAAGTGATAAGATTAACATCAGTACCGAGCCATGTAAGCAATAACCAGATGGTGGATCATGTCACTGTGGATGAAATGTAGCGTCATCCTCGTCCTAGAAGGAATTAAGATACGTATGTATATCCTCCGGTCACTCCTAGTTGCAACTTCAAAAGCCCGGAGCAGGACGCAGCCTGCACTCCTTGCTGAAGAGTTGGAGACGACTATCCAATTCCTAGTCCAGAACGCATACAGCTTAATAAAATATAAGAACACAACGGCAATCTTTCTCACTGGACCTGCACTATTCATTGTGAATGATCTGACTCACACAACTCAAACGAAGGCCTCGAAATCACAACCATCGCGATACTCCCGAAAGGTCAACCTTAATAATCAGTGAGAGAACAGCTAAAAGGCTAAAAGATTCTGGGGCTTTACTAACTCCCGTAGAAATATAATGGATTGTCCAGTTGGCTCCTGCTAGCCTTGAAGAGGACTGGGCTCCCTTTTACCCCCGTTGACACATGTAATGACGACGAGATTACGTCAAAACATATTAATGTGCCCCTAGGGGGGGGGGGGTAATATCTCGCGTGCATCCACGCCCTTGGAAGCCGATGGATATCTCTATCCAAAAGATCATTCTTAGTTGCAGTTTTGGGGGGCCGAAGCAGGGCCGCTATCCCCAGAGTTGAAGACTTTCCAACTCCTGGTCTAGAACACATGACATAGAATGCTCACTGGATCCGGATCATTCACCATGTGTTCTTGGTCAAAAGTGAGATGATCATTTAATCATCTCATGAGGGCCTGCGTAACCACAATCACCACAATACTCCCCCAAGGGCTAATCTCAATAATCAATCAGAGAGCACTAAAAGCTAAACTCTGGGGTTTACTCATTTCGGTGGAAGTAAAGTAGAACTTGCGCAGTTGGCTCCTGCTAGCCTTTAGGGAACTGGACTTCCTTTTAGCCCCCAGAGACATATCAATGTGCCTCAGGGGGGCTCTCATTACAGATTAAAAGGTCTTAAATTTGTCGAAGTGATAAAGTAGTAACTGATGCTATAAATTAATCTAATTTTACTCCGCTCTATTTTTACGATTTCTGTAGGATAGCAGTGATGTTAAAGAATGATATAAAAGGTCAGAGGCATCATTAAGCAATTAAATTTCCAACGATTTTATTTGTTAAAAGAATTAAAAGTCAAAGTTATAATTCAACACATTATCACACACATCTTACATTTTCTGCGTGTATTACAATCGAGCATTGCGCTCTGAAAATGCACAAAAATAATTTGTTTCAATAAAAAAACATAACTAAAGGGTGTTTAAATATCATACGATTTACAGTTAATCGCTTTTTAGTTGAAGCAACAATGACAGTTCGAACGTTGGTGAAAGTTTAAAATAAAGAGAATTTATTTTCTCTGTGTTTTCAAAATAATAAGGAATAATTATGGCAGCTATTGCATAAAGTACAGTGCCAATGTGATAAATAAAAGATCAATGAGTTCGAATCCCATTGAAGTTAACTTTTCATAAAGTTGTTAATCCGTTTCTGTGGCAACTCAAGCTCAGTTGCGTCTCTCCATTTTTAAAGAACAATTTTGTGAAGAGCAGCAACAGCAGCAGCAGCAGCAACAGCGATGTTACAGAGAAGTAACAGAATCAGAGACACACCATCATGTTCGCATTAAAATTGTATATGAAGGAATTGTTTTGATTACCAGCTTTACACACATTTTAACTTAAGTAAACTGCTTTTGTTTTTGTTGTTTTTTTTATTTTTTTTTATTTTTTTTTATTTTTTTTTTATTTAAACTGATAAAGTACAAGACGACAACTGAAAGCAACCAACCAGCAGTTTGCTGGCATATTCTTTCATGTTTTAAAAAGGAGACGAGAAAAAACTCACAAGAAGAATAAAACCGGAAAGGGAGTATAAAGGAGAACTAACAAAAAAAAGAAGAAAAATCATTCAGTCGTATTTAAACACAAAAAATGTAAAATTGTAAAGTTGGCGATTTCAAACATTCACCAAAAAAGAAACAGGAAAAATAACAGGAAAGGGAAAAACAAACGATAAAGATGCTTTAAATAGCAGAAACTCTAAGGGATTTTGCCAAATCATAAGTTAGTTATGGCACTTCAATGACTATTGGTTAAACCAAAATTTAAAATGCCTTTGCAGCACTTCAGGACTAGGTTTGCCGTTAATTTAAGTTCTCCGTTTAAATCCTTTTTAAATTTAAATTTACATCTCTTGAGAGTTTCCAAATGGCAGCAGTTGCAAATTTTCCTTGAGAAACAAATTTCTGGTTGAATTTAAACCATTTTTAAACTTCACTTTAAATTTAATACAGGCAACAAAGGACAAAGGAAATATTGCTACGATTCTGTCCATCTGATTCCGATAAATAGTTACAAGTCATTTTGCAAGGCGACAAAAAATGCAAAATTTATCAATTATAATTTTCATCAGGCATAATTTTTCTATAAACAAAATTTCATCAGTTTATATGTTTCTATAGAAGAACTACATCAGTCATGATTTTTTCTAATTCTAATCAGTCATAATTTTTTCTAAAATAAATTTTATCAGTTATAATTTTTTTTTATAAAAAAGTCATAAGTAATACCATTTCTATAAAAATTTTCGTCAGTCATCATTTTTTTTTTAATAAAAATTATAATTTTGCATTACAGCAAAGGAAATAGATGAATGTAGGACATTACTACATCCTAGTAAAAAAGAACGAAGGCTAGACATTCTTGAAAACATGAAAATCTACAAAACAAAAACTTTTAAGAGTGACATTAAAAATCGAACAGGTAACCGCGACCGCAGACACAACTCAAACGAGGCCTCACTTTTATCCCCGTTGATACATGTAATGACGTTGAGATTCCTTCAAAACATATCAATGTGCCCTCGGGTAGGACGACGGAACAAATTGGATCAAGGCATGATCTTCACATCGAAAGCACTCGCCGTTTACACCGAACGAACAGCAGCCAGAAAGGACAGAGAAAAATAACCGTATTTCTATAAAAAACTTGAATCAATCATACATTTTCTATAAAATGCATGATTATTTGATGATGGATTTTTTAATAGAAAATTTTCCTATCATAATTTTACTAAAACAAATTTTTTTTTCTATACAATACGTTATTAGTCATGATTTTTTTTTTATAGAAAATTTTCATCAGTTTGATTTTCATTATTTATGATTTTGCAATAGCTATGATTTTTCTGTAGAACATTTTCATAAACTATGAGTTATCAGCTATGATTTTTCTATAGAAAATCTTCATGTCCTCATTGCTTTAAGAACAAATTTTCATCAATAATAATTTTTCTATAAAATATTTGAATCAGTCATACATTTTCTGTAAAATGAATGATTTTTTGATGATGAATTTTTTTATACGAAATTTTTCATGTCATAATTTTTCTATAGACAATTTTCATATTAGAAAATTTACTAAAACAAAATAGAATATAGAATAGAATTTCTATATAATACTTTATCAGTCATGATCATCAGTTATGATTTTCATTAGTTAAGAACTTGCAATAGAAAATGTTTATGAGTTATGATTTTTCTATAGATTTTTTTAAGAAAAAATTTTCATCAGTCATAATTTTTCTATAGAAAACTTATATCAATCATCATTTTTCTTTTGAAAATTTTCAGCAGTCATCATTTTCCTACAGAAAATTTTCAGCAGTCATCATTTTTCTTTACAACACACACTTTTTGTATAGATAATTGCCCTCAGCTTTGTGCACACAAAGAAAAAATATGATTGATGCAACCATAATCTAGGAGCAATATGAAATCATTAAGTTAAATATTAAAAGAGGAATTACTTTCTTATTTTTAAAGGGTGTTTTTGTATAGAGGTTCCATGAACTTTGAAATGCAATAAAACCAAAATGAGTTTTCAAAATTGACATAAAATTTACTCTATTCAAGAGATATTCTTGTCGTATTATAATTTAAATATGAGATCTGGCAGTTGACCGCCACAACCGCCACAACTGACTCGAACGTTATTTAATCTGGAGGTACAATTTTCGATAACATTTTCCAACATTCGTGGCAGTATTTCGGCAGTGACGCGACGAATGTTGTCCTTGTTATCGGCGTGAGTAGCGTTTTAACGTTGCGCTACAGAAAATGCTCTAGCGGTAATCTGACGTTCTTGGTGGCCATCTCACAAGCCCCAATCATGAAAATATTTGGCTACAAAACATTTTCTTCAATAAATCAATTGGCGTACTCAGCTCCTGTACATCACGGTTGTTCAATTGATTATCAATACTCTATAGTGATTTGCATTGGCTGTAACGTTCTAAAAGTACTGTTTAAAAGCAACTATAATTTGTTCATCGTAATCATATAATGATTCCGGGGGAAAATAGTATGGTTGTTTGTGAGCATATCACAAATTTATTTTTATATAAAAAATACTGGAGAATTAAATAGCAAAGCGTCTCGCTGAAATGGTGCCACTAGTATTTTTTGCTTACTTTTCTCAAGGTTTCTGGTTTTAGTTCTGCTTCTGCTTTTCGTCCTTCTTTATCGTTAGGACGAGCAGTTACCCAGAGTATTCGGTACTAACATATCAATTGGGAATGCTAAAAGAAATGCTAGCGTTAGGACTGCATCGTCTACAGCAAATAAGGCTGCTTTTGTAAAGGACTTTTTGAAAGAGTGGATTTTCATCGAAGAATTAATTATGCAACGTAACGGAATGTTTAATGAATAAATTCTTTTAAATTGTTCTTCTGAGGCCAGCGGGTATCTTGAGTGTTAATTTTTTTTATATATTTATCAATACTCAAGCAATAGTCGCTACCTGGAAAACGCATTATTCTAAGAAAGTTTGGACAAGAATAGTGAAGACAGTGTTTATTCTTATTCTTGAATGTGAAATTTTCGAACTTAAAGTTGAAAGAAAACACTTTTTATGAAACTTTCTTCCGAATGCAAAAAAACTCTAAGAGGTCGGCCTTAAATGATGGGACTTTAAAAAAAATATGTAGTGACGATTAAGTTTGAACAAGATTAGGCGGGAACAAGCTAGTTTTAATTGACGAAATCCTTAATTGCAGTAGCGATACTAGAAAGCGGGAAAGGGTAGGCAACACGTGCTGAAGGAAGCTTCATTTTTTTTTGGAATCCTGCAATAGCGTACTCTTTGCCTATTTGCATATCAGTAGTGCTGCGCCTCTAGATGGAGGCTATGTAGATGGATTAAAAGCTTTAAAGCTGCTATAACAATTTTATTACTTTCCGGATGTCCTAATACTGTAGAGTACTACCGTTGAGCGAAAATGGAATAATACTCGCATGTTACTGAATTGTCACGCTTATGAGCTTAGGCACATCAATCACTGGCTCCTTAGTTAACATGTTAACCTTCTTAACTACATAATTGCTAAGGTTAGTTATCCTTTTGTCAGTGAATAACTTCTTTGCCCTCTACAGCACTCTAAAGTGCTCCACAAATGAGTTTAAAGTGCCGGCCCTTACATGAGAGTACGGTTTTTAATTTGAGGAGGATATAGAACACTGTAAATGTAATAGCAGAAGAACAGTTGCAGTGAAGTAGTTCCTTCAACGTTTCCTGAAAAATCTGGCATATAAAAGCGAAGAAGCAGAAGAAGAAAGAGTTTTCCATTTTTTAAGATTTTTAAATCTCAGCTGTTAGGACAGATGAATGAATTTGTTGGGTCGTTGATAGATTAGTTTTTCTACCACACGGCCTATGATGGATATCCAATAAGTTGACCTCCTAATGTCGTATCGGATTTGTAAGACTTTTTACAGAGACCGAGGAAAGTTTTCTCTCTTTCTCCCTAAAGTAACAAATTTTTGATATGTGCGTATATTCTCCGACGGGGTTTACTTTATTTGGGTATGATTTTACGTCAACCCCCGTCAAATGTTTCGGTTTCGGCCGGAGAGAGAACACTGAGATGGCAAATAGCCGAAACCGGTTTGTTCACAAATCAAATTTGGCGCGGATTGACGTAAGATCATACCCAAATAACACATTTTTCTCGCTCTTTCTCTCCCTCTCTCTCTCTTCTCTTTCTCTCTCTTATCTCTCTTCTCGTCTCTCTCTCTTATCTCTCTTCTCGTCTCTCTCTCTCTCTTCTCTCTCTCTCTCTAAAAGAAGAAATTATCCCATTAGATAATACAACTTAAAACTTTAGAACACCATTTCAAATTTATCACTTTAAATAAATGCCACACAATCGTTATGTGACTTAAAAGCAACAATAAAAATAACAACATGCAGGGGTTTCTTTGGCAAAGATGAACATTAAAAAACCAAGTTATTTGCAGCGTTAAAAATACAGACCTCAAGCTGTGTTAATAAACATCAAGTTTCCTTGCTATCGTATCGTTTTGTATCTTTTTCACTGCATTTAAGTGACCACATTTTAAGACATATTGTGAAGTTAATTTTTAGTTTTTAGTGATTCTCTGCTTTTTTATTTTTTATCATTTCTAATTTTTTTTTTAATCAACATTTATTACTTTTGCATTGAAATTTGTTGTTGTTTTTTTTAACCACAATTTCTTTAAAGTTATTCCTGTGTTATTCTAGTGTTTAGTACTTGTAGCATAGAAGATACGTTTCCTTTTTATTTTAATGTAGAGAATTGGTAACGCCTTATTTGTTATTGATATCGGGTTTTTATTTAATATTTAACATGTGTAACTTAAATTAAATAAATGAGACAGAAGAGAAAATTAAATATTAACCCGCGAACAATTTCAGAGAAGTAGAAGAGAATAAAAGAATATTCCAGAAAGTAATATGTACCACAAGTTAATAATGTCGATTTCGTTGCTTAAAATAAGCATCGTATTATACGAGTTGTTATAGATGGAATTTCATCAAACGAGTTCAACATTAATTCAGGTGAAGCACAGGGATCCTTAATCATGAGGGCTGCGAAACTTCAATAATCAGACAGAGAACAGCTAAAAGGCTAAAAAACCAAAAAGCTGAACTCGTTAAATCATTCATGCGCGACACTAGTTAGTTGACGAGGCATTTGGCTACCTTAAGAGAGTCATAGTTACTCCCGCCGTTTATCCTCGCTTTCTTTACTTTGACATTTAGAGCACTGGGCAGAAATCACATTTTGTTAACACCCGTTAGGGCCATCACAATGGTTTGTTTTAATTAGACAGTCGGATTCGCCAAGTCCGTGCCAGTTCTGAAATGATTGTTAGTTGATAGTTGTTCCCTAAAAATTTTAGCAAGAAAGTTACACAATTGGCTACGTAACTACTATCCGGGGATTAAGATACGAGAATGTCTCTATTTACCCAGAATGAGCACATAATCAAGCCCGACTATCTCAATTTTAATCCTTATCCCGAAGTTACGGATCTAATTTGCCGACTTCCCTTACCTACATTATTCTAGCAACTAGAGACTCTTTACCTTGGAGATCAGCTGCGAATATTGGTACGACCTGTTGAGAACTTTTGCATGACCCTGCCATAAAATTTTAAGGTCCAAGAAGAAAATATCGAAACAACAGTAAATGTCATGCTCTTCAAATCCATCTAACATATCTCTCTTCGAAAGACTTCCATGGTAGTACGATTATAAAACAGAAATTCTCTTGCCAAGATGTGCACTAGGTCTTTCCCCTACCCTATTTCTTATTTTTTTAAATGAACCTTTTGTCTTCTGTAACGAAAGCGCCAATTTTTGATTATACGTGAGTATACTCTAGTTTACCTTAGTGTACCTTTGTATACTTTAGTAAACCTTTCTATACTTTAGCATACCTTATTATACCTTAGTATACTTTAGTGTACTTTAGTACACTTTAGTTTGTTTTAGTATGTTTGAGTATAATTTGGTATACTTTAGAAAACTTTAGTATACTTAAGCATACTTTAAAATTCTTTAGTATACTCTAGTGTACTTTAGTATAGTTTAGAATACTTTAGTATTCTGGAATATGCTTGAGTATACTTTAATGAAATTTAGTATACCTTGGTTAAATTTAGTGCACCTACACTTCAGTGTACTTAAGTATACTTTAGCATACTTGAGTATACTTGATTATACTTGATTATACTTTAGTATAACTTAGTATACTTTACTTTAATTTGGTATACCTTAGTTTACTTTAGTATATTTTAGTTCATTTTATTATACTTGAATATGCTTTAATCTACCTTAGTATACTTTAGTGCACTTTACTATATTTTAGTTTATTTTGGTATACGTTACTACACTTAAGTATACTTTAACTTTAGTTTACTTTGCTACACCTTCTTATACTATAGCATACTTTTGTTTACTTTAATATACTTTAGTATACTTTAACATATTTTCGTATACTTTGGCATACTTAAGTATACTCTACAATATTTAATCATATTTTAGTGTACTTTAGTACACTTTAATATTCTTTTGGCTTGAGTTGAGGAATTTTGAACGTAAACTTCTACTAACACTCGAGAACTTTTAACAGCCGTTTTCGTCCAATGGAAGAAGGTTATCAGGCTTCTCCGCAAAACATGTTTTCTAGGCATAAAATTTGACATTACTAAAGCGCTTGTCTCTAATGAATTATAATGACGGCTGTTTACCCATCGTATTGGTTATTATTGACGCAAATCATGAATGTCAGATATGCCATATGTTGTCCAAATCGACATAATTATCTTGTATACCCAATAGTATTAAACAAACTTTTCCTTGTGAATATGTTGAAAGGAAGAGTTTGTTCCGTAATAATCAAAGTAGATCTTTAATATTTTCTATTACAAAAAAATGTTTGTTGGGTTATAAGCTTCTTCATAAAACACTCGTGCTAACTTGCTTATAAGCCAACTTAATATTAGACAATATAAGACTTAAAACTGTGTGCATTTCTTTGTCTTCATGTGTTACACATGTAACAGAATAAACTTAAACTTATAATACATCGACATATGTATCGATGTACGTGGCTGTTGCAACATCCAACAGTAGCAGTACCAGCAGCAGCAGGCGAACAAAGAAGAAAAGTAAACATTCAACTTTAAAGATTTTCACTTCATACATCTTAACGTAATAAGACTCCAAGCAAAATTGTACTGCTTTTGCATCGACTATTAAATGTGGTGACTACAAATCTTTGTTTTTTTTTTTGTTTCTTTTTGTGTGTCTCGATTGTGGCATTTAAGGTTTTCTTTTGAATTTTCATACAATCACAGTCATTTTATTGTTGCTTTAAAGTTTTAAGTAGCAGTGTCTTTAGCTCAACTATTTAAACGTATCAACGTTATTGTGTCGTGGTATTGTAATGCATCCAAACATAAGATGATAGATAGTCCGTTTACTAGTTTCATGATGTATTAATTAATTTCATTGTGATGTGAGATTTTAAAGCGAAAATCAATTTGATATTCGTGAAATTAAATGGCAAACTAATAAGGACACACTATTTCATCAGACATAAAGCAGCAGCTTTAAATTATCGCTCAGAGAAATCAAATTTTCTTAGAAAATTCAAGAAAATCATTTAAATATTTGTTTTTATGGCAACGGGTTCCTATCTATGGATTGAGCTTATCTTTCTTTTTATAATAAATAGACTCCAGCTTGATTTACACTTGCCAGCTGTTAAAATTGTTAAATAAATGAATGTTCCCCTGTTTTCAAAAGAGAAGCGTGCTTTACATTAATTTATCAGTCATTAGAAGTGCGTTCCTTAAAGAATCTTTTCGCATCACTTATAGTTTAAATGATAAGATGTAGAGCTGTATGTAACAAATGAACGACATAGTTTGATTCCATTTCAACTATTGTAATTAGTTTAATTTATCTTTCTAGTTCATTTCTCTTTGTAGTTCATCACTCCTTTTCGTTCTTTTGCTTTGCATGTCAGATCAGTACCGAGCAGTTTAGCAGTGTGTTCAATCCTTTTGTTGACAATAACTGAACGGCATAGTTCGATTCCACTTCAAATAATGTAATTAGTTCAATTCATCTTTCTAGTTCACTTTTCTTTGTAGTTCATCAGTCCTTTTCGTTCTTTTGCTTTGCATGCCAGATCAGAACCGAGCAGATTAGCACCGATTAGATAAGATAATAACTGAATGGCATAGTTCGATTCCACTCCAACTAATATAATTAGTTCAATTCATCTTTCTAGTTCACTTCTCTTTGTAGTTCATCAGTCCTTTTCGTTCTTTTGCTTTGTATGTCAGATCAGTACCGAGCACATTAGCACCGATTAGATTAGATAATAACTGAATGGCATAGTTCGATTCCACTTCAACTAATGTATTTAGTTTAATTCATCTTTCTAGTTCACTTCTCTTTGTAGTTCATCAGTACTTTTCGTTCTTTTACTTTACATGTCAGATCAATAGACCGAACAGTTTAGCAGTGTATTAAATCCTTTTGCTGATATTAACTAAATGGCGTAGTTCGATTCCACTTCAACTAATGTAATTAGTTCAATTCATCTTTCTAGTTCACTTCTCTTTGTAGTTCATCAGTCCTTCCCGTTCTTTTACTTTACATGTCACATCAATAGACCGAATAGTTCAGCAGTGTATTAAATCCTTTTGCCGATAATAACTGAACGGCATAGTTCGATTCCATTTCAACTAATGTAATTAGTTCAATTCGTCGTTCTAGTTCATTTTTCTTTGTAGTTCATCAGTCCTTTTCGTTCTTTTGATTTGCATGTCAGATCAGTACCAAGCGTTTAGCAGTGTATTAAATCCTTTTGCTGATAATAGCTGAACGGCATAGTTCAATTCCACTTTAACTAATGTAATTAGTTCAATTCATCCTTCTAGTTCCCTTTTCTTTGTAGTTCATCAATCCTTCCAGTTCTTTTATTTTACATATTAAATCAGTACGGAACATTTTAGCAGTGCTTTATGGTTTCTTTTGCTATGCATTCCTATTGTTCATCTAGCTATCTCTGTTTTTGTGTCGGGTACTCATATCTTATAATTGTAGCTTAACAAGAAAGGTGAAAAACGTAGAGCAATTCATCATTAATCAGACAAAAAAATGCTAAAATAATAAAAAATTTGCAGAACATTAAAAAATATTTTTAAGGTGGCGATTATCTTGAAAGAGATGTGGCAACGCTGGTTCTAAATAATTCAACATAAGTTTACAGAGAGTAATTCAAAGAAAAAAGTACTTAAATCCTTGGCAAATGAACTACTGAACTAAATGAGCATCCCAACTCAAATTAAAAAAGTGACCTGAACTCAAAATACCACTCACATTAAAGAAAGAAAACATAATAAACAATTTGTAAGACCACTAAAATTGGGCACTGCTAAAAGGCTATCTATCGGCACTAGGAAAGACCCAAATCATTTTTACGTTGGAACTGCATTATTTACACTTTTTATAATAGATAATCGATGGTGCAGTTTTCAAAATAACAAATATCAACTTTAAGATGTTGCCATATTATTCTTAAAAATTTTATTACTGGCGATTTTTATCGTATGTTTTGTTTAAAGAAATGTAGCAAAAGAAAAGGAACATGAGTTATAAGTTATGCTCATCTTCAGTTTCAATACCATTCTTTATAGAAGGGCAATATAAAAAACTTAACGCATCCAGAGCCTGGAGTCTTTAAGAAGGATATGTAGCTCTATCTTAAACTTATCTAAAAATTTTAATAATATAAAAATCAAAGAACTTTAAAACATACATAAAAAAATAGTTAAAACTTGGTCCAAAGAAAATAACCAAACTGCACGGTGGGCCGGAATATTCTTCAATTAGTTGAGCAAATGATTGAGAAAAAACGTCACTTCCAGCTAGCAGAGGAATACTTGAAATTAAAATATAAATTCGAGATTTACAAGTCTTTCAGAGACGGCACAACTTTCAAAATTAGGAATTTGTTAATTTAAAATTTTTTTTTTAAATTCCCAATTCGAGCCCAAATGACCTAAAATCCCAAAGATGGAATTAAAGAACTGAAACTGATTAAAAATCGTATGAAAGCATATGAGAAAAATAAAATATTTTCTACGTTCCAATTTTAATGGAAATAATCCCTCCCTTTCTCTCTCTCTCTCTCCCTTGCTCTTTAGGCAGGAGATATTTTGAAAGCTATTGAAGGAAGAAAATTTTTTTCATTACGCCTCAAACTAAGAAAAAATGCTGTTTGTCATCCACAAAAATTGTTTCTCACTTTTTTTGATTGTCGATTTATGAATGTGTCAGTCTCATGCCTTAATTTTTATTTTTGGCAGTCAACTTCAATTTTTTGGATTACAGTTTGTTGGCTTGTGTTTTAGATTTAGTTCCAACAACCAACAAAAAAATTCATTGAAATCACGACATGAATTCTAATAGTTTATTTTGTTGAATAAACTTCATATTCATACCATTGAACAGGCCAAAGGAACACGATACTAAAAGCAATAGACTTTAAAAAAACTGTAATGATAAATAAAATCTTTAAGGATTTTAGGAATTTAAAGCAATTTTTTTTTTTAATTTTGGAATGAACTCATTTAATGCTCTAGGAAATTTTTTGGGAGTAAACATGCGTCAAAACATACTGATTTCGGCCATGTGCTGCCATCTTCAGTGTTCTTTTTTCTCTTCACTAGTTGCATTTTATTGTCAGCTGTGTTTATATAGTTGGTCTCGTTCGTGTCTTTCTTCGTGTTTCTGTTGTTCTTATTGCTTTCGTCTCTTTCTCTCTTTTTGTTTGTATCTCTCTCTCTCTCCTTTTTCGTTTGTTTCTTTCTATCTAATTTGTCTCTCTGCCTGTGTCTCTTTCTCTTTCTCTCTCTCTCTTTGCTGTACATTTCATATTCGATTCTATTCAGAATCACGTTCCTCTTGATTGCTACGTCCAAATAATTAATTCTCCCCTCGTCTTCTTTTTCTATTGTGAATCTTATTGTTCTTGTGTCTTCCATTCAAGAACAAATTTTACCTTGCTCTTAGTAACTTCTTGAAATTGGTTCTTGGTTAAAATGTTTCATACAAGTGACGCCATCGTTGGTAGCATTTTTATTTTTCCCAATTATTTTCTTTATTCTTCTGTTGGAATTCCTAATATTGCTCACGACTTTCTTCAAATGCTTTATATTCCTAATTGCAGTCAATACGCCATTTTATTGAAACCCCATTGCTTCCCTTTAAAGATCCTTTTATTTAATTTTTTTTTTTATTCATTAATTTTTTTAAGCAGACTATCAAATTCCTAGTTTCATGATGGACGAAAACTTTTGGTTATTATGCCTCTCAAGACTTAACATTTCACATTAGTTTTTGCTCTCTCCATAACATTATTCATTTTTTCTTCATTTTCTCTCTCTCACTCTCTCTCTTATACACATTATTATATATAAAATTCTTTTTATTGGCTCTACGGAGACAATAGAGTTGGATACCCTACCGTCCCCGATGAGCCTCTTGGCGCTCTCCTGTACGCGGTGGAGCAACTCTAACAGAGACTTTGGGGCGCCGGTCCATACATGAAAGATGTATTCCATCTCTGGACAGATATAGATGGTATAATTAGTACGAAGATCGGATGGAGTAAAGTCACTCTTACACCGTTTTACAAGACCGAGACACTTCAAAGCTTCTTTAGAAACCTGAAAAATGCGTTTAGTTTTCCATCGAACATCACACTGAATTTTCATGCCAAGAACATCAAGAGCTGCGGATTCCAGAATAGCTATATCACCCATACGTGATAAGATTTACATCTGCACCTGGACGTAAGCCTTAATCAGATGGTGGATCATTACCACTGTGGATGATATGTAGCGTCATCCTCGCCCTAGAAGGCCTTCGGATACTTATATCCTCCGGTCACTCCTAGTTGCAAATTTAAAAGCCCGAAGCAGGCCGCAGCCTTCACTCCTTGCTGAAGAGCTGGAGACTATCCAACTCCTGATCCAGAACGCATGAAACTTCATGTAATTAAGAACACGACGGCATTCATACTCAGCGGACCTGAACCATTCATTGTGTTCATTGTGAATCACACAGCCACCACGATATTCCCGAAGGGCCAACCTCAATAATCAGTAAGAGAACAGCTAACTGCCTAAAGACACAAATAGCGGAACTCTGGGGCTTTACTGATTCCCGTGGAAATATAGTGGATTGTCCAGTTAGGTCCTGCTAGCCTTGAAGGGGACTGGGCTCTCTTTTACCCCCGCAAGACACAAGTCTAGATGGTTGTTTGATCCATAAAGACTTATAATGTGCCCCCGGGAGGGGGGGGGGGCAATATCACCCATAATAACAGGTGGGTGCAGCAGCATTTATGAACACAGATTTATGCGGAAGCATGCCGCGAGATCGTGATGGAGCGTATTGTTTACTCACCTCCGACTGGTCCGGTATATTATTAAATGAATACGAATGACAAATGGTGCTGTCATCTGCGAAAGAGTTTCACAAAGAACGCTCTGAAGCTCTGTAAGCTTCCAGGATTTATTCCCAATGTTACATAGAAGAAACTCCTTGCAATTGCTGATCTGCTCTTCTTTTGCTATGAAGTGGAAATAAATTTTTATTTTTTTCAAATTTAAATTCTCTAAAACATGTGTTAAATGGTCGTCTCTCTGCCATTAGCAGCGGTGTTAACAAATTTAATATTTTAGCAACATTTAATGTTGCAACATTTTAGTAGTAGCAAACCCGTTTAAATTAAACAAAAGGAAGATGATGCGCTTTTTAACTTTTCGTTACGTAGAGACGTAAAAAATTGCCACACATTAATCTTCAGTGCACGTTCGCTCAGTGCATATTTTGGTTTTGAAAGTTAAAAACAAAATAAAAAACATTCCAATACTCGTCGGTCGTCAGTCAGTCAGTCAGTCAGTCAGTTTGAATTAAGCAGCCAAAATAACAGTGCTGATAACATGTTAAAAAATTGATAGGAAAAAGAAACACTTAATGATCTGCTTAGCTTTGCGAATAATAAAAATTAGAAGAAAATATTTGCAAACAAGTTTGGACAAGCTGAGACTTGTCTTAATGGTTTAAAAATATTTTAAAACGTTTTTTTTATAATAAAAGTGTTGCTAATGTTGCATATTTTTTAGTTCTTTTTGTTTGATTTGCAAGGTTTTTTAAATATTTAAATATTTAAAAATAATCGTTGTCTTCTTATTTATTAAATCGAATAACTAATTTTATTTTTATTTCTGTTGGAATTCTAACTAATCAAAGAAATTAATTTTTCCTTTCCTTTCAGGTATGTGGAAATATTTAAAAAATTTTTTAAAAAAAAAAAAAAAAACTTTAAGAAATACTTTAAAGGTATGTAAACTTAAAATTTTTTTTTTTAATTCTTCAAAAAGTAACAGGTTCGCAGGACTGTATTCAATGTGTGAAAAGAAAAATCCGTCGTATTGGAGAAGGGTACAGCATTCGCTAAAGAAAAAAACGCAATAAACAAAACAGTGTTGTTAACTTTAGTAACACTTTGTATTAATTTTTCATATTTATTTTCAGGGACATGGTTTATTTTAAGCTTGTAATTGCTTTGAACAATATAGGGTGTTTTCATAGAGGTATAGAACTTTAAGTTGGCAACACTTTTTTAACTGGCCACCATTTTGTGATTTATGTTTAGTTACATGATGCTTCTCAACTTGAATAAACTGACACCTGACGCTAAATTATGCAACTTTATTTTAAAAATTATGGTTCTATTCGAAATACCCGTTCCCGATTTTTATAAACAAATTTTGTTTTACGATGACGCTCCTTCTTGTTGGATTGGGTACGTCAATAAACAAAACTGCCATCTTTAGAATGATCATAATCCTCAAATGTGAATTGAAACACCGTTACATCCAGAAAAACCGACTGCTTGTTATGCTCTCTGGGCTGGTGGAATCGTTCGCATTTCGTACTTCTCTAAAAACGATAGTGCTTTAATGTTGATCACTATAAAGCCGTGATTACTAATTTTTTTAGTCATTAATTGAACAGCCAAGATGTGTTGAAGCTGTGATTTCAGCAAAATGGCGCAGGAGGTCAGCTCCTGCTATAATTGATTTATTAAAAGAAACATTTGGTAACCGCATTGGTTCACCTTTTGGACCCGTGAATTTTCCTCCAAGATCTTGCGATTCAAGCAACAACACTGGATTATTTTCTCTGGGGATAAGTGAAGTCGTTAATCTACTCCGATAAGCCCGAAACGTTTAACCACTTCGAGGACAACAATCGATTTAGATTGTTATCAGGCCACATTCATCCGGGTGAGATGTGTTTTTAATAGGTTGCGACTATGTTTCATATCGCGTGAGCAGTGATTCACTTATTGAAATTAAAATTTTACAGTAAATTTATTTCGTTGTTTGATTACACTCCTCTTGAATATCACGGAACCATATCAAGTCACTAATTTATGATGAAAAATCAGTAAACTGGGAAACCGGCTCGAAAAAATTTGCCCATAATTTCACGTCAAAATACGTTTCGCAAAGAACATTGGTGTCGTTGACAATTTCTCCAGATTTATATCGAGTTTTCTTAGGAATCGCACTATACGAGTTATTATAGATGGGATTTCATCAGACGAGTTCAAAATTAATTCAGACGTACCGCAAGGCTCCGTTCTTTCTCTTACCCTATTTTTGTTTTTTTTAAAGAGAAGTAGCACTTCAGTAGCACATTCTTTAGGAAAGCGATAGAGAAGAGATGAGACAGGTGGTGAAAGTAGAAGGGTAGTTACGGAAATTAACTGTCGCATAAGACAGCACAGCGACCGGTGAGCATGCCTTCATCATTGAGCAGCCCCACCGACAGTCAATTTTTATTTTTGTAGTAAAAAAAAACAGCCAAGGTCTTTGTTGGGAATCGAACCCACAACCCTCAGACTGATAAGCTACTACTAGCATTATAGGAGCACCCATATACGGCCACAAATGTTGGAAAAAGTCATCGAAAATTAACACTTTAAATTACACTAGGTCCGAGCCAGCCAGTCATTTAGAAAAAATCATGTTTAAAAAACCTCCGCCTGTGTTTTGTTGCATTTCAAACTTCTATACCTCTATAAAAAACATTCTATATATGCTAAATGTTTATTATTTTATATCACTTCGTAGCTGATAGCATCGATTAACACACACATTTTCAAACGCTTTTAAAAATTGAAATTATTTTTTTATTTTTTTATACTAAAAATGGTCCTTCGAATTCCCTAAACTGTTTCGCCTCTTTTTAATTAATTGAAATTTTTAAATAACCTGGCCTGCTTATCAGCTGATCCCTGCAGTTTGTCTATATATTCTTCTTTCGCAAATTAGTTTTAAGGGCACTTGCTTGAACCGAAATCATTTGGAAACGGTATGAGCAGGTACAGTGGCAAAGGTTTGCTATGTTCGCATGAATTATTTAATTGATAAAAATATATTTTAAAGCATTTAATTTATTTTAAAATGTTAATAATTTTATATTGCGTTCATTTTGTTCTTACAAAACAAAAATATTCTCTAATTTGTATGATTTAAAGAGTTCGAAGGACCATATTTTCTTTGCTATTTCAATCTACTTAAAACTTTGTTTTTAGTTTAAAATGTTATTTTAACAACTTATAATAAAATACTGTTTTGGCAGCTACAGTTACTAGTGTGGACATAAAAAGCAACTGCTTTTTAAAGGGTTCGAAGGACCATTTGTTCTATGCTGTTTCAGTTCACTTAAAACTTTGTTTTTAGTTTAAAATGTAATTTCTACAATTTAAAATAATATATTTTGTGGGCAACTAAATTTTTTTTTACTAGTGTGAACAAAAAACGCAGCTGCATTTTAAAGGGTTCGAAGGACCATTTGTTCTCTGCTGTTTCAGTTCACTTAAAAGTTTGTTTATATTTTTATTGGTAGATAGATACTAGATTGGCTTTAAAACAAGCAAGTCCTTTTGAAAGGGTTCGAAGGACCATTCATCTTTTCTGTTTTCATCTAGCTAAAAAACTCTTATTGGCAGCTAAATTTTTTTTAGTCCGAATGTAAAAAAAAACAAATTCTTTACAAAGGGTTCAAAGGACCCTTCTTCTTTTGTATTTTAAGCCACCTAAAAATCTGTTTTTATTTAAAAATTTATTTTTACTATTTTAAAATATATTTTTATTAGACAGGCAGCCTTTTCGGATTTTAAAAGTACACTTCTATACAAAGGGTTCGAAGGACCATATTTATTCTCAAATTAAAATTAAAATCACTTAAATGTCTTTTTTAGGTAATTTGTTTTTGTATTTAAACGACCCTATTTTGTTGATGGAAATATATAAAAGTTCGGATGTTTTAAACAAAGTACGCTATAATGCACAGTGGGGCAAAAAAGAAATATTTAGGAAATAAATAAATAATGTCTTAATTCTAATAATTGCTAAATTCTCTATGCTTCTAGATGAGCAGTGCTTTTAATTAATTAAGGAATTTAAGCTTTCTAGATCTATTTTATCGAGAATGTCCTAACACTTAACCTATTTTAAATTTTTTATAGGAGTTAACAATTTCGTTATAGCTTGAAAGACTTTAACAGGCCTCTCAAAACCAAGTATAACGAATTCTTTAATTTTAAAGGAATTGTATTTTTTAGCTTAATCCTCTGAAAATTGAACACACTATTTTCAAAAAGTTGGGTCGAAGGACCAAAAAAATTATTTATTTTCCTTTTTTTTAATGTGTCAAACGGTTTAAACGACAAATAAGTTGTCTCCTGGTGTATTAAAAAACTTGTTTTTTTTTAATTTATTTTCCAAAATTTTTTTACCTTAAAATTTATTGGCTCGCAGGACCATATTTTATTTCTTTTTTTTTTTGGTTGCTTTAAAAGTATGTAAAGTCGCTACATTGACGGTGTGTTAGTTTGTTAAATATCAGAGGCATTAAATTGAAAGATATAAATACTGCTGTTACCACATACACACACACATACACACACGTATATACACACACATAAGTTAAATACAGCGATAAATGTAGCCGTTGCACTAGCATATCAACACCAAAAAAATGCAGAAAAACGAAACCTTAAGCATGAATGCACTCAGCCATATATTTCAACAACAACAACAACAACAAAACAGCGAAACAAAAAAATAAAAACTCACATACAAAAGCTCTTGCTATGAAATTTACAAATAATTTTACATTTATTAAAGTAAAAACGCTTAAAAAAAAGAAATTGTTAAAAATTATATAAATAAAAATAAATAGAAAATGTGTGTGCAGCGCTCGCACACACACACACACAGGGCTTTGCTGGAAACAAAATGCAAATAAAACTGCTGATAATTGCAACAAATGTGTTAAGAGCGGGCTACAAACTTTTTAGTTTTAGTGTTTTATAATTTTATTTTATTTTATTTTTGCATTTTTTTTTATTCACGCCAAACAGAGATAAGCGCTACTGCTCTTTGTCTGCCTTCATGGCAGAGCAAAAATATAAATAGGGTCATTATTTAAAGTTCTTGTTTGCTCTTCTTCTTCTTCTGCTTCTTCTTCTTTTTTACAAATTACAATATGTTTTCTTTTAATCTTTAGTTTCCTTTAAAAAAACAAAAATCTTGTTGATAAAAGATTTTGTGTTGTTTCTGTTTCTCATTCACAAATTTATCTGATGAAATTGTTTTAAGTTGTTTTCTTTGGCCTTTTTGAAATTTATATAAAAAAAATTATTTAAAAAAAAACAAAATTACAAATTTCTTGACCATTGCATTTTGTACTAATTTGTCATGGGTTTTATCCTTTTAAATCTAAGGAAGTTTAATAAATTATGCAACATGCCGGCCGCTCATAATGATGTTGAGAAATTAACAAACTCTTAATTAATTATTTAAAATGTCATTAATAATGATGGTTTTAAGTGGCTTAAGGCCCATTTAAAGGTTAAAGACCTGCACTTAGAGCCTGTGGCCAAACAATAATAGAAAACTTTCAAAGTTCATTTATTCTTAAAAAGGTTTAAAAACAACAACACAAAAAACTAAAGAAATTATGAATAAAAGAATGTCTTCTTAGAACCATTCCATTACGGCCTATATCGGGTTTTTCAACAAGAACTTTGTTTTTAAATTGTGGCAACACCACCAACATGATAGTTTTGACATTTAGTTTTTTGACGTATTCGTAGTAGATGCATTGGCAATTGTTACAATGAATTTAATTTCGCACGAAAATCGCATTCAAATAAATAAAAATTCGCTATGAAATCGTGGTTCTCATAAAACTCGTCATATTTTCGAACAACATAATCGTCCTTCTGAGACCGCTATTAAGAATTTTGTCGTTAAATTTGAGTCGACAGGTTCGACACAAAATGTCCGTACACCAACATGTCTTCGATCGGGTCATTCAACTGAAAACATTGCAGCCGTAAGTCACAGTTTTGAAGCAGCTCAAAATTTGTCAATTCCTGGATGTTATTAACATTTAGGGTTAACTAAAGCCACCACATGGCGAAAATTTTGCAAAACGATTTGACTTGGAAGTCTTATAGGGTTCAACTGGTGCAGGAATTGAAGCTGACCGACCATTCACAACGTCATGGATGCGCTTAATTCATTTAGGAACAACCGACAGGTTCATTTTTTCAGACAAAGCCCATTTTCACTTTTCAGGTACAGATTTACATCTGTACCTAGCTGTGTAAACCATAACTAGATGGTGGATTGTACCACTGTGGATTAAATGTAGCGTCATCCTCACCCTAGAAAGCCCTTAGGAACGTATATTTTCCAGTCACTCCTAGTTGCAACTTTAAAAGCCCGTAGCAGGCTGCAGCCTTCACTCCCTGCTGAAGAGTTGGAGACGACTATTCAACTCCAAGTCCAGAACGCATGAAGTTTAATAAAATTTAGGAACACAACGGTATTCATGCTAACTGGACCTGGAACATTCATTGTCTTCATTGTGAATGATCCGACCCACACAACTCAAACGAGGGTCTCGAAAACACAACCACCACGATACTCCCGAAGGGACAACCTCAATAATCAGTCAGAGCATAACAGCTTAAAGGCTAAAAACACAATTAGCTCAACTCTGGGGCTTTACTGATTCGCGTGGAAAAATTGTTTAGTGAAATTTCTTTTCTGAGAAGCGAACGAGGCATTTTTATGAAATGGATTCGCTATCTACGGCTAACTTGCTTCATCGTATTTTGCGATAATTTCTGCTTTTAAGCTGTAACGATTTCATAATCTCAGCTTTTTTTTTTACCACGGATTCTCTTCTTGCTAGCATTTCCGTAAGGTTTAGATAATGTGTGATAAGAATTACATCTGTACCTAGCTGTGTAAGCCATAACTACATGGTGGATCATACCACTGTGGATTAAATGTAGCGTCATCCTCACCCTAGAAAGCCTTTAGGTACGTATATACTCCAGTCACTCCTAGTTTTAACTTCAAAAGCCCGTAGCAGGCCGCTGCCTTCACTTCTTGCTGAAGAGTTGGAGACGACTATTCAACTCCTGGTCCAGAATGCATGAAGCTTAATAAAATTTAAGAACACAACGGCAATCACGCTCACTGGACCTGGACCATTCATTGTGTTGATTGTGAATGATCCGGCCCACACAACTCAAACGAGGGTCTCGTAACCACAACCACCACGATACTCCCGAAGGGCCAACTTTAATAAACAGTCATAGAACAGCTAAAAGATTAAAAAAAAATAGCTGAACTCTGGGGTATTACTGATTTCCGTGGAAATACTGTCGATTGTCCAGATGGCTCCTGCTAGCCTTGAAGGGAACTGGGCTCCCTTTAACACATGTAATGACGGTGAGATTCCGCCAAAACATATCAATGTGCTCCCGGGGGAACTTGTCAGGGTATTTTGTGATAAGATCTACATCTGCGCCTGACCGTAAGCCTTAATTAGAAGGTGGTCAAACCACTTTGAATGAAAAGCAACGTCACTCACGCCCTAAGAAGCCGAGGACTAACTCTAGTAAAAGGTCTTTCCTAGTTGCAATTTTCACTACTCCTAGCTGAAGAGCTAGAGGCTATCCAACTCCTGTTCCAGAACACATGACTAGCATGCTCACTGGATCCGGATCATTCATCCGTTGGTGTTTATGAAAGCGGGATGATCCTTGCCCCCACAATCAAATTCAGGCAAGGGCCGCAAAACCACAACCACCACGATACTCCCGAAGGACCAACCTCAATAATCAGTCAGAGAAACAGCTAAAACTCTGAAGAGACAATTAACGGAACTCTAGGGCTTACTGATTCCCGTGGAAATAACGTGGAGCTTTCAGTTGACTCCCTGCTTGTCTTCAGGGGATTGGGCTCCCTTATACCCCCAGCAGCACAGGTCTAGATGGTTAAGTAATCCATAGAGACCGATAAATATGCCGCCAGGAGGGACTTGTCAGAGTATGTCAACAAACAAAATTTCCGCATTCGGGCTTCTGCAAGGCGTAGAGCGATTATTGAGAAGCCTGTGCACACACACTGTATGGTACGCTATGTGGTCTAGAGGCGTGAGATTGGAAATGCAGTAACGATCAACAATGCTTCTGTTTTCTGTTGTTTACTTATATGGTAGAATTTCTTATAAGCATACTGTTGTCGTCTTGTGTTTATAAGATTTCTTAGAAAACTGCGCAGTTTGTGAAATGCACAGTAAAATTATTTTCTTTTAAAACTTAATAACACATCTTCGTAATAATATACAGGGTGTCCGCCGGGAAAGTATACTACTTTGTTTATAATTTTTGATTAAATTGAAGAGAGTGGATCTTATATACTGAAACTCTTCATCATCTTGCTCATCTAGTTCTGACTTTACACCAGAAAACGTTTCAAGTTGAACATAATTGAAATCTTTTGAAGGTTCTGGGACTGACAAATCCTCATCATGCCCTACTGGTGGGATGGGTAGCTTAATATCCTCTTGTTTTTTGAATTATGGCCAGTAATATCAATACTGCAAAAGTAGCAATCATCAGTGTGGTTTCTAGGCTTCCTCCATACCATAGGAACAGGAAACTTGAAAGGTTTTCTCACCTTTTTTGACCACTTTTTCAGATATTCAACACAAATATAACAAACCTTATGTGGAGCCCAAGATTTATCCTGATCACCAACTTTAGTTCCAAAATATAAGAAATAAATCTTTTGCACAATGTCCTGGAATGTTTATTTGGTGTCTTCTTTAACTACAAATGCTCCACAAATATAACAAAAACTGTCTGCAGACAGTTCTTACAACTGCGATGAGACATTTTACTGAAGACGTGAACACATTCACTGTAACCAGAAAGTAAGGTTAGGTTACACAATATCAGCTGGAAACCATGACGTGTTTTACCAGTGCTGCCAACTCTTCCATATTCAGTACAAATTGTATTTCACAATTCCATTTAAACTATATTTAAGCGGTGTTAAATTCTTGAAAAACTCACAACATTTGATAAATTCAGGTACAAATGTGAAAAAATGGTGGGTGTTACAGCCTAATATCTGACAGATTTGGGTTCAGCACCCTAAAAGAAT
Organism: Trichopoda pennipes; assembly: GCA_030448955.1. NCBI lineage: Eukaryota > Metazoa > Arthropoda > Insecta > Diptera > Tachinidae > Trichopoda > Trichopoda pennipes. The sequence goes on along the minus strand of JASKUP010000175.1, from coordinate 11,319,302 downwards.
AGGGTATTTTGGGTAAAAAAGCTTTTTTATTGTTGGCCTGTGCAATTAAAGCATCTTAGACTTAAAAGAGGTTTGCGGCTGCCTGACAATTCTTTGCACTCACTCTCTCTTTCGATTTGAAATACCCGTTATTTCTACTGCAGCCACAATTAAAATGCGAAGTCTTACAACAGTGCGAACTTTAAATTTAAAAGGTATAAAGGAAATATGAAATTAATACCTTTGTGGCTTTAAAATACGGACTACAAATAGACAATATCATCCCACCCCACCCCACCCCACCCGATACGATACAATATTTTGTTATACAATATTTGCTAATTGTAATAAAATATTTTCTAACTATTTAAACTTTTTAGAGTTTTGTGGTTTTTCTTTCATAGAAATATTATACTTAACTAATTGTTTTTGTTTTTCCTTTTCTCTCTATAAAAAATCAAAGAACACGTTAGAGAATGCAGTTTTAAAAGGGGGAAAAAATTAAAATAAAATACAAAACAGTTAAAATTAATCGTATAATGAAGGCTTCTGTAATTACCTCATTTACACAGTTAAGTGTTGCCAGATCTAACTACAAAATTTTTTAACGAATAGATTTATGCCTCCATGATTTTTATTAGGAAAACATTTGGGCAAATTTGAGGTTTGAATGTCAAATAATTAAATTTTAAGAATTGAGCTGCCTTCCTTTGATATTTATTTACTAAATAGTTGGGAAATTTTAAACTAGGAACGTTACACTGTTCAGCAAAGAATTTTAATAGTGAAAATTTACCACCAAAATGGCGAAAATTTCACTGTATCACTTCGTAAAATTGAAACAATTTTTCTTCGTAATTAGGCTCTTTCTGAGACAGCTGAATCTAGGTTATTTGCTAAATTCGAGCTCCACGGTATTGCTGTTGCCAAGAAATAACAACAATACATTTCGTAGTGGCCATAATGATGCAAACAGAGCCCCTGTACAGCAAAGTATTTGGAAAGATTTGGGCATGATTTTACGTCAACGTTTAGAAATAGTGTGGAACATCAACTCCTCTACATTCGCAAGAATTGGGCATCATTAGAGGCTCATTGCTCAACCTGTTGCACAAACATCTTCATCTTTACGCTAATAAAAGTCAACTCATTCAAGAATTAAAGCCGATTGGCGATTGTTTGTAGTTTGATTGTTTCAAGAATTCAACGAGAACAACGCTTCTATCAACAAAATCATCTTTAGCGATGAGACTCATTTTAATTAGGCGGTTGTGTAAAGAAACAAAAGTAACGCATATGGGACTCACAAAATCCACAAACGCTCCTCGAATAACCTTTATATCCAAAGAAAGTGAGTGTATGCTGCGGTTTGTTGTTAGGCAGCATCGTCGGCTGCTATTTTTCGAAAATGAACAAGGAAACGCCGACACGGCGAATTCTCTATGCTGTTAAACCATTTTGAGGCTAAAATGTTAGCGACCCCTAGTTTTAGCAAGATAGCGCCACACAAATCCCCAAACAATTCAGCTATTGCATGAGAAGTTTCTCGGTCGTGTAATATCTCGAATCGACGATGTCAAAAGGCCGCCTCGTTCTTGTGATTTAATGTCGCTGGATTATTTTTTCTGGGTCCATTTGAGAGATTGAAATTACGTGCATAACCCACAACATCCCCCCAGGAGCACATTGATATGTTTTGACGGAGTCTCACCGTCAATACATGTGTCAACGGGGGTAAAATGGAGCCCAGTCCCCTTCAAGGCTAACAGGAGCCAACTGGACAATCCACTATATTTCCACGGGAATCAGTAAAGCCCCAGAGTTTAGCTATTTGTCTTTTTAGCCTTTTATTTGTTCTTTGATTGATAATTGAGGTTGCCCCTTCGGGAGTATCGTGGTGGTTGTGGTATCAAGGCCCTGGTTTGAGTTGTGTGGGTCGGATCATTCACAATGAACACAATGAATGGTCCAGGTCCATGCCGTCGTGTTCTTAAATTATATTAAGTTTCATGCGCTCTGGACCAGGAGTTGGATAGTCTCCAACTCTTCAACAAGGAGTGAGTGGTGGCGGTCTGCTCCGAGCTCTTGAAGTTGCAAATAGTAGTGACCGAAGTATATATGTATCTGAAGGCCTTCTAGGGCGAGGATGACGCTACATTTCATCCACTGTGGTATGATCCACCACCTGGTTATGGCTTACACAGCTCGGTACTGATGTAAGTCTTATCACGCATCCGGTAGTCCATATTATCAATGTTTCTAAAGCACAATGTCGTGTTGATTCAAAGGCGTTAATATGCCGAAGTGAATTGTTCGTGGCTTATTGACGTATTATTTTGTTCTTTTAAATATTTCTAAAGACGCGAAATAACGTGGTCAATGAATTTTTCGCACAAAAGAATGATTGCTTCATTTCGTGGGCTGTGTGGCAAGTGGCACTCACGAGCCAGTTGGACTACATGCCATCCAGGTCCATATCCTGAATGTTTGGCAGCAAGAAGTACGTTATCATGTTGCTATAGCGAATACCACTCACGGCAGCTATTTAACCGACCACAATTTTCGAAGAAACACTGTCCGCATCACACAGTCATTCTTTATGGAGGCAATGCCTTCTCAACAATCATTCGTGGATTCTCATTTGCCCAAATGCATCAATTTGCTTGTTAAGGAATCGAGGGAGGTTTAAGTGTACCACGGCGCTGAAGGTGATTTTCTTTGTAAAAGTCACAATTCACACTTGTCTCTTCAGGCAGCTAGTCGGCGTATTGATGGCGCTTGAAATGGTTAGTAGGCTTCGGGTCTTAACTCAATTGAACCTTGTAATCGTATAAATTCAAATCTTTATTCAAAAAATGCATCTGTGATGTTTGTTAGATGTTCAATTACCGGGCACGACGATGATTTGAGATTGATGACTCTTCTGTCACACTAATGGAAACAGCAGCTGTGTTTTCCGCAGAACGAACTGGACGAGCATGAGGAGATTTCTTACATTTCCTGCAGATTCAGATTTGCTGAAATTTGTGCACAATTCTTTCGATTGTGGGCACATTTGGACGATTATGCTGATCACAAAGAGCACAAAATGCATTTTGATTTGAACGTCTATTTTCGTAAAAGTCTTCAACATTTTGAATGCGCTACTCAATTGTAGGTAACTCTTTATGGTGAAATTTGGCAAACACGAGAAATAACAAATTAAGTTGAGCGAAAGACTTGACGTTAGGGTCTAACTTATATTATGGATGGATTATGGTTGGATCACGTTGTGCTTCCTAAGTGAATGACATTAAAAGACTAAAGGAAGACTTGTATTGAATTTAGATGTCACGGGAAACTTTGTCTCAAAGCTAACAATCAAACAAAATGAAATTTGGCAACAAAATGGGAGAAACGAGATAAAACACAGTCGCTTAAGCCGACAGTAGAACCAGTATTAAGTTAAAGGTAACATCAAGTATACTAAGGAGTTAAAGTATACTTAAACACAATATAAAACTACTTTGGTCTAATTCGTTATATTTTTAACATAAATTTAAGCTTCTGAACTTTAAAAGTATATTTTCCTAGCAAATGGCTACTTCTTGGTGGTCAACATAATTTAAAAGTTTATAAATTCCAGACGTCAGGAAATGAAGTATAATTTCATTTTATAACAATTTCTTTTCTTCTTACCAACCCAAAACCAAAATTTATATTTATGACCAAATATTGTGCTCTTGGACAATGAGCCGAACAAAAGAAAAAATGAACATTTAAAAAAGTTACAGTAAAAATCGTGTCCGTCTGCACTGTTCCACTTACAACAAAAACAAAAAACAGGAACTAATACAATTATAACAACAAGAACAAGTTGTCTAATGAAGAAAGAAAAAGGCATAAATTACCAGCAAAATGTGTGTTCCAAACACATGTCTGTCCTATACTTCTATTTGTTGTTGTTTTTGTTGTTGTTGTACATACAAGTTTCGTTATATATTTGTTGTAAAACATTTTTCAACTGCATCTTCTAAATTTGTTTTAAATATTTTGTCGTTTATAGATGATTTGGAAGTGTTTTCTTTCTTGTATTTATTTACACAGCAGGGGCAAGTTTGGTTGTTTCCCTCCCTTTTCCTCTTCCTCTTTTTCTTATATTTTATTTATAGACAAATTGTATGTTTGCAATATCCAAAGATGCAAGAAAGAAAGAAAGAAAGAAAAATTCTATGTGAAATAACAGTTGAGCATGAAAGGCAACACAAAAATAATTTCCGACAGATCAACATGATCACTATAATTATTAAAGAATTACAGGTCTCTAAAGTGTTTGTGTACGTTGGCTTCCAACAGCAGAAGAGGCACTCAAAGAAAGAATGAGAACAATGAAAAATTGTTTAGTGAAATTTCTTTTCTGAGAAGCGAACAAGGCGTTTTTAACCACGGCATTCGTTATCTACGACTAACTTGCTTCATCGTATTTCGCGATAATTTCTGCTGTAACGATTTCATAATCACAGCTTTCCTCTCTCTTGTTGCTATTCCCTAAGGTTAAGATATGCGTGAAATAATTTACATCTGTACCTAGCTGTGTAAGCCATAACCAGATGGTGGGTCATACCACTGTGGATGAAATGTAGCGTCATCCTCCCCCTAGAAGGCCTTGAGTAATGTATATGCTCCGGTCACTCCTAGCTGCTACTTCAAAGGCCGCAGCCTTCACTCCTTGATCATAAAGCTTAATAAAATTTAAGAACACAACAGCAGTCATGCTCCCTGGAGCTGGCCTATTCATTGTGAATTATCCGACTCACACAACTCAAACGAGGGCCTCGAAACTACAACCATCATGATACTCCCAAAGGGTCTAACTCAATAATCAGCCAGAGAACAGTTAAAAGGATTAAAGCACAAAAAGCTGAACTCTGGGGCTTACTGATTCCCCTGGAAATATAGTGGATTGTCCAGTTGGCTCCTGCTAGCCTTAAAGGGCGCGATATGATTTACGTCGCTATCTAGCATGTGTGTGCCATAACTCGACGGTGGTCGAACCACTTTCCCAGTTGCAATTTCGGAGGTTTCCAAGCAGAATCGCCACCACCACTCCTTGTTAAAGAGCTGGAGACTATCCAACTCCTGGTCGAGAACACATGACAAGCATACTCACTGAATCCAGATCACTCACCCATTGTTCTCATTAAAAGTGAGATGATCCCTGCCCCTTAATCAAAATTCATGAGTGCCGCGAAACCACAAACTCCACGATGGTTCCGAAGGTCCTATCTCAATAATCAGACAGATAGCAGCTAAAAATCTGAAGAATCAATTAGCTGAACTGTGGGCTTACTGATTCCCGTGGATATAAGGTGAAGCTTCCGGTTGACTCCCTACCAGCCTTCAGGGCACTGGTAATGATGGTGGATTTCCATCAAAACATATCAATCAGATAATCGGATAATCTCCAGCCCTAAAGCAAGTTGTGAAGGCATAACCCTTTCTTGCAGTAGTCTTAAAGTTGCAATTCAGGGTGTTGCCTGCCTACGGGGAGATACAGTCTAGATAGATCTTTTCCCAAGAAGTGCTTTCGTGAGTAAAAGACGGCACAAATTGGCTGGGCTGGCAGAAGCCTACGACTAGAAGAAAAATATTTAAGGGATCTACAAGCCAGTGACTTTCTACACACACACTGGTATCACGGGAAAAAGTTGCCCGCAATTTAGTGGTTATTGGTGAGGCTCCTCGGGGAGTTACGTGGTGGCTGTCGTCTAAATCGGTTGGTTTTTAAAGCCTCCGAAGAGATGTTAACGAATAGGAGGAGTAACATATAATAATCGATGTTACGCATGACATAGAGTTGGATAGTTTTCAACTCCCGAGCAGTGAATGGGGGCACGACTTTGCTGCTGTGCTCTAAAAATTGTTACCAAGTGGTGTGTTCGTCTAGGTGCGTATGCATGCCTCTTAGGGTGAGTTTGAATGGATTACAAACATCGAGTGATAAGACCACACACGGTCAGATTAAGGCCAAATGGCCAGGTGCTGACGTGAATCTGTATCACATTCTCTCCCTCCCCCGGGGGCACGAAATCTTGGTGGAAACTTCCCGCATCTTGGTATCTGCTTCTCGGGTGTAAAAGGCGGCACCAACATGAATTTGAAACTGGCGCCAACATGAATCTGAAGCTGAAAGAATTAGATACTCGAGGTCCGACTAGTGACTCTTCAACTGCTACCACGGTAGTACATAGGGCTAGGTTCCTATACTGGTTATTGGTGAGGTCCTTCGGGGATTAATGTTGTAGCTGTGGTTGAAACCTAAAAATCGCGGGTATTTTCATTGAATCGAAATGGTGAATAAACAGAATAGTCGGTTCTGAGGAATGGGAAACCCTAAATGGTTCACTAGACACCTTTGCATCCATTAAATCTGACAGTCTGGTGTGCAAGGAGTCATTGGACCTAACTTCTTTAAAAATAAAAACGGCGTAATGGTAACTGTGAATGAGGAGCGATATCGTGATATGATTGAAAACTTAAACATCCAAGGTACTATACCCTCCCGGCGCATCCCTGTATTAAAAAATTACAGAATTAATCTCAAAAGTCAACTAGAAAATTGAGTTCATAAAAACTCTTATTAAATCTCTGAATTTTTTAAGAGAGATCGCTGCCTATCGATTCTCTTTGGCAGTTAAACTCTAACTAACATTTTGCTTTCGAGTGTATTGTTGGTTTAATTAGAAGCTTTAAGAGCCCAGTTACAAGTGCAGGCAGGTGCCGAAAATAAAAATTTTCATTTTTACAAGTTGCATGGGCATGTTTTTCCACAACTACAACTCTGCCAGTTTTCTTTATTATTCATAGAAAATTTTTTGATGGGTTATTTTGTTATTTTGGAGAATATGTGTGTGTGCGTACATGTGTGAAGATGTTTGTGTGTGTGTGTGCGTTTAGGGGAGCATCGATAATTTAAAGATATTAATGGCTACAAATCAATTGATAGTTTATCATCGTGCTAAAAGACACTTGCAAGAATAACAAGAATTTTTTTTAATATCTACTGTCTCTCTCATTTTCCCTCTCGCTCTATTTTTCCTTGAATTTTCAGTTTAACCATAAAAATGAATGCTCCTTTTTTTTCTACAAACTACTCTTTTGTCATGTGCTGATAGCAAAGTATATCTGCAATTTTATTGTTAACAATAAAAAATTGTTCATAAAATGGCAGCTCTATAATTTCGAAAGTTTTTTATTTCAAAAATTTTTACGTTTCAACTGACTTGCTAAAGTAACACATGGGTTTTTAACATGTTTTTGAGCTAAAAGCAACAACTAGAACTTTAAAGCTTTACAAAGCGTTGACAGTGTTGCAGCGAAATATTTCAAAAGAAGGCGTTTGATTTAGTGGATCTTTCCAATACATTTCGAAAGCACAAAAGTAAAGGATTGTGAAAAGATTTTCTTAGGCAATTGAGAATAGAATTTTATTATGTCCTTAAGAAACAAAAATTTTAGTTTCTAAAAATCGTTTTTGGTTCTAACACATTTTCGCTTCAATTTTTATTTTTAACAGTTTAATACAGGGTGTCCACCGACAAGGTCAAGACTCATGTTTACCAAAATGGCGGCTTAACAAAGTATGTAGTAAACTTTCCCGGCGCACACCTTGTATATCAATTAAAAATATTATAAAGTTGCTTTCAACAGAAAATATAAAAATCGTAATTGAAAAATTCGAAATTGATTTTGAAAATTCGAATAAAAATTGAAATTTCTAATTTTGTGCTAGAATTTCCATTAACTCCATTTAAGAAATTTATAAAATCTAGGTTTTTCATAAAAGGTAAAATTTCGAAATTAATTTCGAAAATCCGAAATTAAAAATTTTGCACAAAAGTTTTATTATATTTACCAACGTTTAATAAATCATACATATGCCGAGTTTTATTAAAATTTAAAAGTTCGAAATTAATATCGAAAATTCGAAAATAATTTTAATAATTTAAATTTTTGCGCTGAAATTTTAGTTAAATGAATTTTGGAAATTATTTGCATTAAGTTTTTTGGTAAAAAGTTGATTTTTCATAAAATTCAAAAAGTCGAAAGTGATTTCGAAAATTCATAAAAAATATCGAAATTTAAATATTTGCCCTAAAATTTTCATCAAAGAATTTTAGAAGTTATTGAAATCGAGATTTTTGATAAAACGCTTAATTTTTCAAATTGATTTCGAAAATTCGGATTAGGTTTTTGAAATCACTTCTTTTTCACTAAAATTTCTATTTGTTCAGCTATATTTAATTTTGATCATATATAATCTGAATTTTGTAAAAAATTCAAAATTTCGAAATTAATTTCGAAAATCAAAAAAAAAAAACAAATTTGGAAATTTAAATTTTTTCCGTTAAAATTCCCGTGAAATTTCAGAATTTTAGAAATTTTTTAAATCGAGGTTTTTGATAAAAAGTAAAGTAAAATTTTTAAAATTTATTCAAAAAATTAGAACTTAATTTTTGACATTTTATCTTTTTCACTAAAATTTCAATTCGTTTAATTTATTTTAATCATATAAAACCCGAATTTTGTTAAATTATAATATCGAAATTGATTTCGAAAATTTGAAGAAAATTTGGAAATTTAATTTTATGCGTTAGAATTTCCGTGAACAGAATTTTAGAAATTATTTAAATCCAGATTTTTAATAAAACCTAACAGTTCTAATTTTACTTCGTAAATTCGAATAAAATTTTTAAAATTACATTTTTTCACTAAAATTTAAATTTATTTAAGTATGTTTAATTATATTTATGCAAATTTTTGATAAAATTCGAAAGTTCGAAATTGATTTCGAAAATTCGAACAAAATTTCGAAATTAAAATTTATGCATTTTACTTCATTTTTAGAATTTCCTTAATTATTGAAATCGAAATTTAAAATAAAAACACAAAGTTTCTTAATGGAATCTTTCAAATAATTTTTGCAGTTTAATTTTTGTGCTACAAATCACATAAACAGGAAATCAAAGATGCTTGAAAAAATTTAAATAAACTACTTGTTTTCGAAATTCTAAATTTAACATTTTTTTTATTCAATTGTTGGCCTTTTTTCATTTTACTTAGTTTTAAATTATAAAAAAGGATTTCGCATAAGAAACTTAAGACTAAAATTCTGAAAATTAATTTGTTATTAATTTTTAGGTCGCACTTAAGGAAATACTTTGAACTTTAACTGCTATAATGGTGAAAAATTTTATATATTTTTGTTTTTAGTTTAATATTTTTCTAAATTCTAAGAAAATATAAATTTTTAGCTTTGTTCGAAAATACAAACTTAATTTCGAAAATTCGAAAACCTAATTTTTGAACTAGAAATTTTGAAATAGCATCAAATTATTTTTATTTAAAATGAAAAATTGCTTATTTTGCTCATTTTTACACCTACTTTCAAATTTATTCAGTATGCTAGAACTTTTAACTTTATTATTAATTATATCGCAAAAATTTAAAAATTTGAATTTCGAAACTGAAATATATTTTGTCGCAATTCAATTTGAACTTGCAACAACTTTTAAAAATTTGCTTGGTTGCGGTTATTTTGGTTTAAAGAATATTTAAAGTACTTTTCGTTTTAATCGTAAAACCATTTTTTTTTCTGCTCTTCCTTTCAATAAATCATATTGATAAAGAAAGTATTTTGTTGTTGTAAAAACAAAAACAAAACCATTTAAAATTTCTGCCTCATCTTTGCAATTTATTTAAAAATAATTCTTTTCATATTCTTCAATTTTGCCGGAATTCTGCAACAAATTTGTAAATAATATCTGCTTGAAATCTTTCGAAACAACTTTGGAAACACATTTCAGTGATTCAGTGATATTGTTGTTGGTTGATTGCATAAAGAGATGCTTTCTGCGGGTTTTTCTGTTTGAAGCATAAGAATTTTTAGTTTAGTTTCAATTTCAGAATATATAAAACAATAGAGTTTTTAGTTTAACAGCAACAAGACTAAGCAGCAGAACAAACATTTTTAACCACATCAGTGTGGTGGAGTGAAGATCAAACAAATTCATTGTTTCTGTTGCCGCAAGAAGAATGAATTAAATAAATAATAATACGAAAAAAAAACAATAATAAAATAAAATGAAAACCAAACGATAAATAATTGTGCCCAAAGGCCGACAACATAAAAAGAGATTGTTTCGTTTTTGTTTTTTGTGGCGGCTACAAAATGTTAAATAAATGAATGAATGAACGAACGAACGAAGGAACGAATAAACTGATGGATGGTCAGCAGCAGGATGCTCTAAAAAATATTGACTTTAAAACTGATTTTAAATGTAGAGGAAGGCCAACACTTAAACGACAAGCTTAGATTTTAGATTTTTTTTTTAAATAATAATGGCCAGCTAAGCTACGAGGGTGGTATTAGAATTATGGGAAAAAATATAATAAAACAAACAAGTTGTGAAATTTTTAAAATAGAAACTTTTTAGCTTGCCACGGCATAATATTAAATGTTTTAAAGAAGGAACCTCCTCCTCACCAGGCTGAATCACAATCGGATTTTATCGCTGGAAAATCTCCTTCAACAAGTAAGCAGCACTGGCAAGCAGTTGGGAAAATTGGCGAGTGGACGTATTCCTTTCTCTTAAAAAACTTTTATGGAGTGAATACACTACTAAAATGTTAAGGTATTTTTATACGAACCGGGTTGTTCAAACATCCCCCCCCCGGGGGCACATTTATTGTCTTTATAGTACGTAACAGCTGTCTAGATCTGTGCAACTGGGGGTATAAAGGGAGCCCAGTCCCCTGAAGACAGGCAGGGAGTCAACTGGAAGCTCCACTTTATTTCCACAGGGATCAGTGAGCCGCAGAGTTCATTATTTGTTTTTTTAGACATTTAATAGTTCCCTGACTGATTATTGAGGTTGGCCCCTATATGGAAGAAACGTGGTGGTTATGGTTTCGCGGCCCCATAACAGTATAATGGTTCTTATGGTGGCCAGGAACATCTCACTGTTAATGACACCCTAAGTGAATGATCCAGTCCAGTGAGCATGCTAGACATGTGTTCTGGACAGGAGTTGGAAAGTCTCCAACTCTTTAGCAAGGTATGATGGTTTGCAGCGCTGCCCTGGAATCATTAAAGATGCAACTAGGTGGTTCTGTTGCTTAGAATTATGTCTTCGGCTTCCTAGGACGCATGTATGACGTTCCAAATTATACAATTGTGGTTTGTCCACCATCTGATTAAGGCTACATAGCCAGGTGCGGATGTGAAATGAATCACACTATCTGTCCAAATATATACTTTGTGCGATAAATAGCTTCATAGAAGTTCTGTAAATCCAATTTTCCAAAACCCTGTTGATGGTTCTTGCTTCCATCTCACATATGGCTTGTCTTAAAGGTATTAATGGCACCTCAAGGAAAAACACACAACATCGAAAAGGACAACGTGATAAGATAAACATCGGTACCGGGCCATGTGGCCATAACTGATGGTGGTCTTATCAATGGGTGTAGGAAAAAGCATCCACCCATGCCCTAAGACGCATACACACTAGGTGCATTTACGCCTTAGTTTCAATTTTCAAGTGCATGGTAGCAGGACCGCGGCCTCACTCCTTGCTTAACAGCTGGAGTCCATCCAACTCGTGATCCTGTTGCAAGCGCAACTAGGACATTTATTTGGATGTTAACCTTTTCTTTTCGTTAACACTTTTTTGGAACTTTCTTTAAAGCCCGATTTAAAGCACAGCAACCAACTTTGCTTCCCGAGGGGTCTCACCAACAACCAGAACAGGGCCATCGCCCTCCTGGCAACTAGTTTCCTCAGTTGTGTTTCTAAGTCACCGGTCGGAATCCGAGAGTCCTATGTCACTTCCACTATTGGACTTCTGTTAGTGCATACGACTGGTGCCGTCTTTTGCCCCTGAAGGCACATGTCAAGATGGGGAAGAGATTCCTGAAAACTGTGTGCCCCCGGAGGAGGAGGAACCCAAGAGGACATGCGTGATAAGATTTACGTCAGTACCTGACCGTGTAAGCCATAACCTGACGATGGATCAAACCACTGTGGATGATTTTAGTATCATCCACGCCAGGAAGCCTATCCTCCAGTCACTCCTGGTCGCAACTTCGAGAGTTCGGAGCAGGCCAAAGCCCTCCCTCCCTGCTAAAAAGTTGGAGACTATCCAACTTTCAGTTCAGAACACAAGCAATTTCAGAACACAACCGCAAGCATGCTCACTGAACCAGGATCATTCGTTGTGTTCATTGTGTGACCCACACAACTCAAAGGAGGGCCGCGAAACCACAACCACTACAATGCTCCCGAAAGGCCAACCTCAATAATCAGTCAGCGAACAGCTAAAAGGCTAAAAAGACAAATAGCGGATTTCTGGGACTTTACTGATTCCCCTGGAAATATAGTGGATTGTCCAATTGGCTCCTGTTAGCCTATTAGGGGACTGGGCTCCCTTTTACTCCCGGTGAAACATGTAATGACGGTGAGATTCCGACAAAACATATCAATGTGCCGCCGGGGGAACCTAGAGCACATGCGTGATAAGATTTACATCTGTACCTAGCTGTGTAAGCCATAACCAGATGGTCGCCATAGAAGGCCTTCAGACACGCATGTGGCATGAAATAACCAATCTGAAATGCACCTCAAATTATCATTCTTCATGAAGGCATTCTCTTCTCGAAAAAAGGGTGGGCATTTTTCAATCCCTAGCTGCAGTAGTTTTCGATAACCGATGGAAACTTCTGCAAAACCAACGTAAATAATCATTTACCTTAAATTGGCGAGTCACTATGACCTTGCAAGTAAATAGGCCTCAAGCTAAGAGCGAAAATCTTATCTTGCTGACAAGTAAAGCTCGCATTTGGTCATATAAATGGCGAGTCCCGCACGGCAATAATATTCTCTCTTTGGTACGTCCCAAAAACTGAAGGAGACTATTGATTTTATTCACTATCAAGGCAGAGTCTCGCAAGCATTTCGAACAAAATTGTGTACAGCAATTGCGGGAAGGGAGTTATTTCGCGCAGCACGGCTAACATAGCACTCATTTTGAAAATAAGTTTTCAATATTTCCTACCTTTGTTCCGAATTAAAGCTACTTAAATTCTCACTAACGGTCTTCCGTGACTTAAGTCTTTGAAATTCGAATGCTAGTCGACTGTAGATGAAGACTGCCAATTATAATGTAAGTTCTTGTGGCATTTGATAATCTTCGTCGAACCGTGCTTTTAATTCCTCATTCTGTTGTTTAATTCCCCAAACGTCTTTTGCTGACCCAGACTCTCCTTGTCTTCTGTAGCGAAATCACTACTTTTGAATCTCGCAAACCATCGTTTTCAAGTGTTTCGGGTGCTGCATATTGGCCGTAATTGATAACTTATAGCAGCCGTATGCTTCAAATGACAGAAGGCTATTGTACTTTTCCGCAAAACAGCTTTTTTTTAAGGCACTAGCGGTCTTCTGTGATTTAAGTCCTTGGAAAATCGTATGCTTGCCAGTTGTCTTAAAAGACTTAAAATAAAGAATGTTAGCTGTAGAAAGTACTAAAATAATGAGGAGACAAAAAAAAATTTATATTTCTTATGCCTTTGTCTTGCACTGAAGACTTTACGTAAATCGAAGTTCTCGCAACCTAAATCGTTTTAGCAGGAGTTGGTGAACTCTCTTCCTTAATCAAATGTTGAAAGTACTTCTAATGACGGATAAATATTCTCCAGGAGTTTAATACTTGAACTTCATCAACGCTAAATGAAATGAACTTTGCATTTCCGCTGTATTTGTTCTACTTTCTCAATTTCTCGCTCTCTCTCTCTCTCTCTCTTTCTCTTTTTCAAGTAGCATAAAGAGAGCGAATACACGATAGTAATTCTTTTCGTGACGAGTGTCATGTGAGTTGAAAAATTTAAACATATTGAAATTATGTTTAAACCTTCTGGAAAGACCCTCGTAAGCAAACTCGTATATAGTTTGTTGTGTGGCAACGGAACATTTTTTCAAATTATTCCAGCAGTTACTCCTTTTGGGGCAGCAACAAAACTTATTTAGAATTTATGCTTTATAAACTGATTTAATTTATTAAACATAAATTCTGCTAACCTTCAAAATCTTTTGCAAAAGACAACAATAGCCCATGAGATGGCCTTTGAAGTCATCATCTGCATTAGCAGTATAACAACATAAAGATGAAAATTTAGTGATTGTCCAGTCCAGGGTTCTTTTTGTGTCGTAAATGGATTTTAATTTTTGGTTTTTGTTTTGATTCTTTATCTCTCTTGAGGGAGTCGCTGTACATCATTATCATCGTAAGTGGTAAGTTAAGACACAAGTTAAAACCAGCAGACTAAAGCGAAAGTAAATTGTTTTGCACATCCTTGCAACACAAGACATGTTGCATGTTGTCTCAGGGGTTGTTAAATTTAACCATGAAGTTTTAGTTTTTTCTTTTTTTTTGCCTTTAGGGTCGTACTAACTTACAAACATAAATGCACACACACACATACACACCTACACTTTTATTTAGTTTTAAAATTGGTAGGCTGTACGTCTTGTGTTGCCATGATATCTTTCAACAAATGACGATGACAGGAGGTTGCACTCTTACCAAGCCACGTTCTACATTACAGTGCTTAAATTAATGGTCTTACTTAAATTATGAAATGATTAAATAATGAAGCAGTTTTAGCAACATTTTAAAGTTGCAGGAGGTTCCAAAATGATAGCAAAAAATAAAAATAAAAACTCATAAATTACAGAAAAAGGACACTTTGGAACTGAAGATCTTAAGCAATTTTAAGCTTTCAAAAACAACCCAAACAAAAAGGAATTTGTTTTAAACCAGACATGGGGGAATTCAATTACATTTCAATTATAATTACACATAATTGGTAATTGAAAAATTTCAATTACTAATTACATGTAATTAATCCATACAACACTGCCATATAACGCTACCGTTCAGTAAACTTATACAACAGCGCCATACAACATCACCATACAACAATATCACACAACAAGACCATACAATTGTTCCATCCAACAATACCATACAACAATAGTATACAACAATAGTATACAACAGTACCAACAGCAATACTATACAATAATACCATATAACAATACAATTCAATAGTACTATACAGCGGTGCCATACAACTGTTTCATATAACACTATGATAATAATATTAATAATCTCATAGCTTATCATAAAACCATATTACCACATTACAATACCATACAAGAGCTTTTTAAAATACTACTATATAACAATACCATACAACAGTACCACAGAACAGTAATATACAGCAATATCGTACTGTGGTACTATACTATATTACTACGTGACAATAACACACTACGGTACCAAATCATAATATCATACAACAGTCCCATACAAAATACCATACAGCGATACAGTACAGTACATACAACAGTACCATACAGCAATACAATACAACACTGCCATATAGCACTACCGTCCAACAATATTATACAATAGTGCCATGCAACAGCACCATACAACAATATTATACAACAAGACAATACAATGGTTCCATTCAACAACACCACACAACAATAGCATTCAACAGTGCTAACAATAATACCATAAAATAATATCATGCAGTAGTACTATACAACAGTAGCATACAACAGTTCGATATAACACTACGATTTTACCATTAATGGCCTCATAGTGCATCATAAAATCATAGTACTATATAACAACGCCATACAAGATCGTTGTACAATACTACTATACAACAATACCATACAACAGTACCATAATACAATTATATTCATCAATATCATGTTATGGTACTATACTATATATTATATAACAATACTATATAACAATAACACACTACGGTGCCAAATCATATTGCCATACAGCAGTCTCATACAAAATACCATATAGCGAACCTTTTTAAAATACCTTACAACAGTACCATAAAGCAATATCATACAACACTACTATATAACACTACCGTACAAGAATATTTTGGAACAGTGCCATGCAACAGCAATATCACACAACAAGACCATATAATGGTTCCATTCCACAATACGCCAGTAGCATACGACAGTGATAACAGCTATACCATACAACAATACCTTCAATAGTTCCATACAACAGTCCAATAATACCATTATTGGTCTCATAGCTTATTATAAAACCAATAAACTACGACTTTTACCCCATCACTTTGCAAATCGCTTTATTGTATAATAGATGTGTAGAGCTATCGTAGCTCTTTACACTTTTTTCAGAATCCTAAGCTTAAAATTCGGTTTGCTTTGGACTAAAATAGAAACGTTTTATAATCATTTGGCTTTGGGAACTTTAGTGACCGCCAAGCGATTGAACTCAGATCTACTTTTAGACGTTATTGACTTCGGCGTGCTAAGGGGCATCCCCGAAGATAAGGTATGTGTTGAAGCCTCATTAGATTTATCATCGGACCACTTACCAACTATTGTTTATATAGATAATGACCGGATATCTAATTTACCTAAAGGATTACTAGCGTTGTCAGGGACAAGTATAAATTAGTTGAAATATAAGAAATATCTAAGTACCCACTGCTCGGAAAATATTATGCTTAGAACACGAGAGGATATAGACACATCTATTGTTTACCTCGAGGAAAATTTTAAACACGCTGTTCAACACGCTAGCCAAACTTCCAGACAAGTCAGGTGTAATAAAATTTATACAGCAGATGTTGAACGACTATTGGCCCAAAAAAGAAGGGCTCGAAGACAGTGGCAGCAGGACAGATCACCACAACTTAAAGCCAAGTTAAGAGAATGCACAAGACGGTTAAAAGACTTGTAACAGTTTGCATCTTTTAACAAATATTTGGAAAGCTTAGATGCAACTCCTCAAACGGATTACTCACTATGGCGCGCAACAAGAAATCTGAAAAGATCCACGATAAATAAACCTCCCTTGCGCAATTCAAATGGAGACTGGGCTAGAAACGATAGAGAAACGGGTAAGTTATTCGCCACACATCTGAAAAAAATATTTACCCCGAACACTGCATCTGATACTGTCGATCTGAGCTCGTTCCATTATGTACAAGCCGTTCGCATAAGGTTTAAGCTTCAAGCGGTTCAAAGAGCCATTAAAGAATTGAAACCCAAGAAATCTCCGGGCATGAACAATATCAGCAACAAAATGATAATTGAGCTTCCTCACTCAGTAGTTAAAATTATTCTGTTTATTTTTAATGCCATAATGAGGCCCGAGTATTTTCCGCAACAATGGAAGGTCTCAGCGATCATCATGATCCCTAAGCCTGGAAAGGATCACACAAAGGTGGAATCGTATAGGCCCATTAGTCTGTTGCCTAACATGTCAAAACTATTTGAAAAACTAATAGCAAAAAGACTAAGTCAGATTCTGAGGGAGAAAGAGTGCATCCCGAGTCATCAGTTTGGATTCAGAAGAAAACATAGTACAATTGAACAGGTGCACAGAGTAACAAATGTAATAAAACAAACATTTGAGGAAAAAAAAATACTGTTCTGCCCTATTCATTGACGTCTCTTAGGCCTTTGATAAGGTACGGCACGAAGGGCTGAAGTATAAGATGGGACAGAATTTGCCTATTAACCGTAGCAACTTGCTGGACAACTTTTTGACCGGTCGAAAGTTTGTCGTACGGCAGGGGCATTTTATGAGTTCGCCTCAGCCAATTGGAGCAGGAGTTTCCCAGGGACCGCTCCTCTATCTTATTTTTTTTTTTTTTTTTTTTTAAAGAGAAGTAGCACTTCAGGCAAGAATGCCTATTTAGTCAAGTGCCGTGCTACCTTCTTTAGGAAAGGGATAGAGAAGAGGTGAAACAGGTGGTGAAAGCAGAAGGATAATCGGAAATTAACTGCCGTATAAAGACAGCAACAGCGACCAGTGACTATGCCTTCATCGCTGAGCAGCTCCACCGACAGTCAATTTTTATCTTTTGTAGTAAAAAAAACCAAGGTCTTCGTTGGGAATCGAACCCACAACCCCCATATTTACAAGCTAGTACACTACCTCCTAGCCTACAGGGGCACCTATCTGACATGCCAACCGATGGTAGAATCCATACTTCTACATTTGCTGACGATACGGCTTTTCTCAGCATACACAAATGCCCTCAACGGGCATCACAGAACTTTCAGACTCATGTGTTTAAGTTGGAAAAATGGTTAAAGAAATGGAGAATAGCAGTCAATGAGCAAAAGTGTGTTCATATAACATTTACCCTGTGTAGGCAAAAAATGCGCACCAATTACAATTAACGATCAAATCATACCTCAAAACTCGAGGGTTAAATATCTCGGCATTCACCTGGACAGGCGTTTGACTTGGAAAAACCATATAGATGCTAAACTGACTCAATTAAGACTAAAAACAGCTCAAGTACATTGGCTGATTGGAAGAAACTCTACACTGAGCTTGGACTGCAAACTTCTAATATATAAGACTATTTTGAAACCACTTTGGTGCTATGGTATTCAATTATGGGGCACTGCCCCAGTGACAACTGTAGAAAGAATACAGAGGAGACAAAATAATTTCCTTCGAATGATCACAGCCGCCCCATGGTATATCAAAAATTCCAATATTCATAAGGACCTCCACGTTCCCTTGGTAAGAGAAGAGATTGTTAAACACGCACTAACTTAGAGAAACAAGCTTGGCTATCATTCAAACCTCCTAGCCCGCAACATTCTTAACGAAAGTGGCTACATTCGATTGAAGAGGAGAGACACCTTGGCCCTTGGTCGAATTTGAATAAGATGCCTATAATTTAAGCAAATAAATTACCTTCGCGAAATATATATTTTGTCCATCAGTGGCTGTACTTAATTGGAAAATTCTAGTTTTAAGATCTGAATACATATTGTTAGTTTGAAATATTTAAATATTTAACAAAAAAAAAAGATCTACTTTTAGGCGTTAGTACCAGCTTTGGGCCAATTTTGACAGCCGTATGTTATGCATTTCACGGACAATAATGTCCTTCCTTGGACCCGCAGGATATAATTAAGAAATGTCAAATACCACGTCTTTGTAGGCCGATTGACAGGTCCACTTGTCGAAAACAACTAATCACTAAATTTTAAGTTTAATTAATCGATAACTGTAGGCATCTTATGGCATATAGCGTTATTCTGTTGAAACCACATTGCGCCCGGATTACTGTCATTTGTATATTCACAAGCAATCTGATCAGGGTGCAGAAACGATTTCAATCGACCATAATGCCAGCTTCGAAGTAATAAAGTTCAGCGCAGTAAAAAGTGTATTCTTTTTCGCGATACAGTGAAGTCTGTAGGAACTGTTGTGATTTATGGAATTCTATCTATATGCGTAAATTTCGTTTACAACGAACTTGTTAAGCGAGAAATTAATCTCATCGCTGAAGTAAATTTTGGCATCTACAAGGTGAACGAATACATGACTGAAATTTAATTTTAATCTGCATGATTTGGTAGCTTTGCTAATGCGTTAAGCTATTCATGAGGATTCTCATTAAAAAATCTAAACCTGAGCGCAGCATAACACTTTCTTTAACAGTTTCTATTGATGTTAAAACGAAACACTCCAACTTTAATGAACAATTAACTTTCGTCTTTACATTTTTCAGTAAAAAATTTTTAAAATTTCTGCATTCTTTTTAAAAATGCGCTAAATTATGTTGACTTGTCTGTGCTTCGCTTTTCTTCTTCTCGGAAAGCAACAGAAAACATTTTATAAAATTATTATGTCAAATTGTTGTTTAAAGTTAACAAATGATAAATTGTTTAATTTTAAGGCACGCCAAATTTTCCGCATCTATAATCATTGGTTTGGAATGCTAACATCCACAATCACCATCATTATCATCTTCTACGTCTTCAGCCGCCTTATTATCTGCTTAAGTAATAAAGCACACACGCGGACAAGCCAACTTAACTTTACATATGCGCATCCACCCCAAAAAAAAAAATGTGTCTAGTCTTATGCATTTAAAAGTTGGTCGATAAGTTTGTTTTTTGTTTCCTTCATAGCATTTTTCCAAGCTGGAAAATCTTGAGGATTCTTTAGCCACCAACCACACCAACCCATTGTATGGCTGTAGATGAAATAAGACGAAAACCGTTAAGCAAAAACTAGTTGTGACTTTTTAGTTTTAAATAAAGTTTTTCTTCTTTTTCTTCTTTGTCTGTCCTTGCACCAAGTCAAACTGTGTAATAAAGAAAAATTAAAAACAACAACAGCAACAACAACATAATTGCTAAATTTGGTAGACAGTGATTATCGTGTTCTTTTTTCAAATTTAAATGGACAGGAATGCGCTTCAATACTTTTAGCCGTCACAAAAACTTCACTTGTTATTTTAACAAAAAGTATTCAAATTAAACAGTTAACATTTAAAGAAAAGGGTTATGCAAAATGAATGTAAGATATGAAGTAAAAATAAAAATACATATTTTGTCTTTAAATATCTCTCTCTCCCTAAAGGTATACAAGTAAATAATGCCGATTTTTTGCTTGAAAACTACCTCGACTATAATAACAAAATGAGTTAATACATTATACCAAATATTGTCCATCGTTAGTCACTACTTTTTCCCATCTTTTCGATAGCATATGGATGCCACAGCAAAAGCACTGTTCGGGTTTTGAGGTAAAAACTGAACCAAGCCATTTTCTGATACTCTATTCTGAAGCGAAGAGAATTCCATTAAGAGCATTCTGCCTTGTCTGAAATTAAGGTTAGTCTAAAGGGGTAACTGCCGGGCTATAAGGCGGGTGAGCCAAAATTTCTCATCTATTTCCAAATACACTCCGGGTCACTTTTTTTTCTTTTCCTTTTTTAGGGGAAGTAGCACTTCAGGCAACAATGCCTATTTAGTCAAGTACCGTGCTACATTCTGTAGGAAAGGGATAGAGAAGAGATGCGACAGGTGGTGAAAGTAGAAGGATAGTTACGGAAATTAACTGTCGTATAAGAGAGCTCAGTGACCAGTGTCCATGCCTTCATTACTGAGCAGCCCCACCGACAGTCAATTTTTATTTGTAATGAAAAAAACCAAGGTCTTTGTTGGGAATCGAACCCACAACCCCCAGTTATATATGGTAGCACACTACCTACTAGCCTACATTGGCACCTGCCTCTCTTGTGACGTGGTTGTTCACAACCCATTATTGTGGAAGTCTCTTATAAAACTATAAAGCTATAAAACCGTAAATTTATGAAATACACTCCGGTTCACTTATTTAAAGGCACTAAAAACTCCATATTCAGCAGTCTGTATCTTTTGCAATTTTTAAACGATTGCACATTTATATGCTTTGACGGAAATTCACCGTCATTACATGTGTCTTCGGGGGTAAAAGGAAGCCCAGTCCCCTAATAGACTAGCAGGAGCCAACTGGACAATCCACTATATTTTCGCGGGAATCAGTAAAGCCCCAGAGTTCCGCTATTTGTCTTTTAATTAATTAATTTTGTGTAAGTTGGCCCTTCGGGAGTATTGCGGCCCTCGTTTGAGTTTGTGGGTGGGATCATTCACAATGAGCACAATGAATGGTCCAGGTCCAGTGAGCATAATTGCCGCCGTGTTCTTAATCATATTAAGCTTCATGCATTCTGGACCAGGAGTTAGATAGTCTCCAACTCTTCAGCTAGGAGTAAAGGCTGCCGCCTGCTTCGGACTTTTAAAGTTGCAACTAGGAGTGACCAGGGGAAATATACGTATCTGAAGGCTTACTAGGGCGAGGATGACGCTACATTTCATCCACAGTAGTATGGATCCACGATCTGATTATGGCTTACACAGCTGGGTGCAGATGTAAATCTTATCACGCAATCGAAAATTATAAATATACAAAGTAGCATAACTTCCCGGTAGACACCCTCTATTTTCACTTCCACATCTTCGACCTTTTTCGACTGACCAGGTCTCTCCTTGCCTTCTGTGTCGAAATCATTAATTTTGAATCGCGTAAAGCATCGTTCCCAAGTTTTTTGAGTTGGTACATGCTGACAAACAATCGATAACTTTTAACAACTGTTCGTTTGCTTCAAACGAAAGAAAAGGTTACCAGACTTTCCCTTAAGGCAAAAAATTTAACATTATTACAGCGATTAGGTATCTATCGAATAATGAATAATAATGACAGAATTTCTACCCTCCATTTTTGTTATTATTGACACAAACCACAGATGATAGCTTTGCCATATTTTGCCCCAATCGACATTATTAACTTGTATGCCCATAACTGGAACAAGAAGGAAAATTACGAGAAGGTGGACTTAGTAATGGAATCACATATTCACAAAACTATCATAAGTTCTGTACAAAAAAGAATATGATAGACTATCACAGGTTTTCTTTTAAGGTTGCCTGTCATGGACCTTTGAATTTCAATAACTTCATTTGCAACTCTCAAACGGTGTAACCAAATGCGATTTGAGGAAATAATATTGACTCATGAATGCAAATAGGACAGGGATAGTAAATGTCTCAGGCCTTAATAAGTTTCTGCGCCCATATAAGACAGTTTGCAATTTCTTCTATGCGGAAAGAGATAAAGCCACCAATGGCATTTGGATTTTCCAAAACCCAATTACCTCTGTTTTGCCAACCCTTTAATACTGAACCTTGATGCCTAATTAAAATCCTGCCAATGAAGTTTTATTTCCTTTGCCAGCAGTTCAATACTTTCAAATTAATTTTAATTTTCTGTAATGTATTTTATCTTCCTCTCCCTTTCTCTCTCTCTGTCTTTCTCTGTATTCTTTAAATTTTTTCAATATGTTATTGGAATCGTTAAATTTTAATTAGAACATTTTAGGGTTTTCTCTTTCCTCTTCTCCTTTTTGGGCTGTTAATGATGTTCATTTGGTTTCAATTTGTTTCCTTCTTTAGAAAATGATGTCTTAAAATCTGTAACGACAGCACTTTGGGCTATTCATTGTTATTTAGGTCATAGAAAATATGGTGAAACAGCAAAAACTAGGCAGGAAGAGATTATATTTCGAATGAAAATAAAAAAGGAAGAAAGAACATTTCTACAGCTTCCAATCAATTAATTAATATTCTGTATTAAATTCGAAACTATTAAAGAGTATGACAAAGGAACTTTCAGATGTTAATCAAGCCCCAAGTATGCAGTTGTAGCGTTAAATAGTTTTCAATCATATCACGATATCACTCCCCATTGACAGCTACCATTACGCCATTTTCCACCTGTAACATCCTATTGGCATGTGTACGGCCGCTGTAAATTGTCTTATGGATGAATCTAATATGGATACAAATGTAAATCCTTGTGCAAAAATGTGGCCAAAGTTATTCTTTGACGACCAAGCTCCTGAGCACGGCGTCGATTTGATGTTGATAGATAGTTTTGCACACTTCCTTGAGCAGCAGTAATATTTTTATCCGATCTCGCATTACATTGTGGTCCATCCTTGAGCCTATCATCTATAGACCCTCTTTCTTCGAAGTCATTCACTACACCATAAATAGTGCGTTTTTGGCACGTTGTGTCGTCCCAAAATTTCACGTAAAATTCTCATTGTTAGAGGAATCGATGATTGATTTTGATAAAACGTTTTAACGAATAAAACACTTTGGTTTATCGAATATTTTTCCATAATAAATTTGCTACGTGTCTACTTCACTACCGCCAAATATGAACTGTCAAGACTAATGTTTACCAAAATGTCGGCCTTCCCGGCGGAGACCCGTTATTAGTAAAGTGTTTGAAATGGTGACGAAAATTTTTTCATTCGCTATTTAAAACTGTCGTTGTCGAATATTTAATTTCATTATACAGTTATTCGAAAGTTAGCTGTTTCATGAAATAAAAGATGTCAGGAAAACAATGCAAATGTGCCTTAGACTATTCAATCGTAGCTTAGCTATCATAACAACTAAGTTAGTTTCAGGGAATCATAGAACTATTTCTCAAGGTTTGTTTTAGGCTTGAGACTGATAGAAAGGGGGCAGGAATCAGCACTATCTTAAGATCCGCATTATTTTCGTTATTTGTTGAAAATTAGGTGCATTTTTTGATATTAAAAACCAAATTTTTATTCTAATCTAAATAAGTACAGCTACTCAAAGTTAAGTTCGAATTTTTTCATGCTGTTTGAATAATTATAAGTTAACATTTCAAGAATGAATAAAAGAAATATTAAATAAAATTTTTTTTAACAAGTTCGAATTTTCGAAATTAAGTTCGAAGTTTTTTTAATGCTCTAGCAATTATTTTAAGTTAAAATTTCAAGAATAAATAAAAGAAATATTAAAAAACAATTTTTTTTTAACAAGTTCGAATTTTCGAAATTAAGTTCGAACATGTTTTAATGCTCCAGCAATAATTTAGGTTAAAATTTCAAGAGTGTTTAAAAGAAATATTAAAAAAATAATTTTCATAAACAAGTTCGAATTTTCGAAATTAAGTTCTTAGATGTTGTAATGCTCTAGCAATCATTTTAAGTTAAAATTTCACGAAAAATTAAAATAAATAATTATTTTAAACAAGTTCGAATTTTCGAAATGAAGTTCGAAGATGTTTTAATGCTCTAGCAATCATTTTAAGTTAAAATTTCAAGAATAAATAAAAGAAATGTTTAGTTTAAACAAGTTCGAATTTTCGAAATTAAGTTCGAAGATGTTTTAATGCTCTAGCAATTATTTTAAGTTAAAATTTCTAGAAGAAATAAAAGAAATGTTTAGTTTAAACAAGTTCGAATTTTCGAAATTAAGTTCGAATATTTTTTTAAATGCTCTAGCATTTACTTGAAGTTTTCAACTTTTAGATATCAAAAGAGAAATATCGGCGACACAATTTTTTTTTAAAGTAAGAAGTTCAGTTCGAAAGTTTTTTGATGCTCTAGCCTTTGATTTAAGTTAAAATTTTAAATTTAAAAAAAATTACTATCAAGAAAATTTTTTTAGAAAAGGCTAAATTTCCAAAGTTAATTTTGAAAATATTTTAACTTATTTTATGTTTCTTATTTCTTAATTCCAACATATAAACTTAACAGTTGTTTTTGCGATTTTTGTTTTCGTTAAACAAGTTGTTGAGTCGATATTTTCCTTTTTTTAAATAACGAATGGCTTAAAATGCTTTTCATTAAGCTACGATTTTTAGATTTGAGGTATTCGCTTTTAATGCGTTCCATTTGATTTTCGAAAATTTTATAAGATATATAATTATATTTAGGAGGAAAGAATATCACTTCGATATTTAAGCATTTTACAGTCCATTTTTAAACTTTGAGCCAAAGAAGTGATTATATTCGAAATCCTTAATTCCATATTCGAAATTAATTTTTAGCCTTTTATAGGAAAAAAAAATATTTTTCTCTTTTTCTGTTTTACCTTTCAATTTACTTTCACATCCTTTTCGTCATTAATCGCCTGTAACGCTATGGTACGCCAAAAAACAAAAACTTTATTGACACTTGTTTTAAAATTGCGCCGAAGGACACACTTTGCACACTCTCATAACAGACCGACCGCTATGTTTAGTTAAAAATTTAACAACAATTTCCCTTCGTTACGAAATCTGTTTTCATAACAAGACCTGAAATTTGGCAACATGGTTGGTGGCTTTAAACAAGAGCATGATAATTGTGTATGCAGCTAAGGAAGACAAAAGAAAAAATCAACCCCCCGCTTCAAGGCTTTAAATGTGTGGCAGCAGCAGCAACAAATTTTTGTTATGCAGCACGCACGCTTAACATTCTACACATCACAATCGACAGTCGTCAACTAAAAGAAAATAAATAAATAAATAACTAAGAAATAAAACAACAAGTCCCTTTGGGGACTTAAATTCTTCTTCTTGTTTTAAATACCTAAAAGCAATAAAAACAACCACAGCCACGCAAAAGTAAAAACAAGCAGCCAAAATAAGCACTTCGAACAACTTGTCAAAAAAAATGTACGAGTACTCACTTGTATTCGCTCGCTCGCACGCTCAACAAATAAAACCTTCACCACTTCTTCACCACCACAAACACACATGAGAAAAAAGCTTAAAAGGAGAGCAAATTAAAAAAAAATCCACAAGAAGAACAAATTTTCAGAGTGAAGAACAAAATGATGGTATCCAAAGTAATTGTTTTCTAGTGCAAAAATAACAAGAATAACAACAGCAGCAACAACAACAACGACAATGACAACATAAACAATATTCAGGCAACACTAAAGTTTCATCACACATCACAAAATATGCAAAAAAAAGCTTCAAATTTCTTGTATATTTCTTTTACATTTGAAAGTGTAAGCGGCAATATACGAGGAGGGTTTTAAAGCTATTGAATTTTTAAATAAGAATTAAATTAAGACAATTGCTACAACGGTGAACGAGTAGACGAGCAAAATTCTTACATTTGAAAATTTAATACTTTTAAATAACTAAAGCAAAGCTTTGAAGACATCGCAGCAGATCCACTAAAATCCTTTATGCTTAAGACCCATTTAAAAAATAAGTTAATTAGTTTCGCTTTGTTGTTGTTGCATTACTGTTTTCATGCACTTGTATCTACACGAATATTGAAATGTGTTAAGAAAAGGTTGCCAGATTTCTGCCTATTTCAAAAATCTAGACGATTTTACCAGCTTATTAATATAAATTGCAGTTACGGGTAGTCATTGTTTTGATTTACTTGTATCTACAAGAATATAACAAAATTTTAAGAAAAGGTTGCCAGATTTCTCCCTTTTTCAATTATCTAGACGATTTTACCAGCGTGTTAATATAAAATATGCAGCTGCGGGTTGTTATTGTTTAGATGCGCTTGTATCTACACGAATATAAAAATGCGGTAAGAAAAAGTTGCCAGATTTCTGCCTATTTCAATAATCTAGACGAGTTTACCAGCTTATTAATATGAATTGCAGTTACGGGTAGTTATTGTTTTCATGCACTTGTATCGAATAAGAAAAGGTTGCCGGAAATCTCCCTATTTCATTAATTTAGACGATTATACCAGCTTATTAATATATATTGCAGTTACGGGTAGTTATTGTTTTGATTTACTTGTATCTATACGAATATAAAAATATGTTAAAAAAAGGTTCCCGGATTTCTCCCTATTGCAATAATCTAGACGATTTTACCAGCCTGTTAATATAAATTATGAAAGTGGCGGCTTGTTATTGTTTGGATGCGCTTGTATCTACACGTATATAAAAATATGTTAAGAAAAAGTTGCCAGATTTCAATAATCTAGACGATTTTACCAGCTTATCAATATAAATTGCAGTTGCGGGTAGTTATTGCTTTGATTTACTTGTATCTACACGAATATAAAAATATGTTAAGAAAAGGTTGCTGGATTTCTCCCTATTTCAATAATCTAGACGATTTTAGTAGCTTATTAATATAAATTGCAGTTACGTGTATTATGGCTGATTTTACAGAGCCCAATAAATTAAGTGGCATCAAAGGGGATAATAATTGGAATAATATTTCTTTTTTTTTTTTTTTTTGTTTAAAAAGAAGTAGCACTTCAGGCAACAATGCCTGTTCAATCAAGTAGCGTGCTATATTCTTTAGGAAAGGGATAGAGAAGAGATGGAACAGGTGGTGAAAGTTGCAGTACAGTTACGGAAATTAACTGTCGTATAAGACAGCACAATGACCAGTGACCATGCCTTCATCGCTGAGCAGCCCCACAGACAGTCAATTTTTATTTTTGTAGTGAAAAAAACAGCAAAGGTCCTTGTTGGGAATAAAACCCACAGCCCCCAGACTGACAAGCTAGTACACTACCTACTAGCTTACAGCGGCACCTAAATTTTATAATTTAAAGCACCCCACCCTACCAATGCATGATGTTACGCATTTAGCAGGACATGGAATTGAATAGTCTCCAATGCTCGAGCAACGAGTGGGGTCACGACCTTGTTGCATCGCTTTTAAAAAAATTGCTACTAATGCGTGTAAGCACCTTCGTGTGTGGCGTTTGAGGGCATTTCTGGACGTTTTCTAATTACCCAAGTGATCAGAACACCGTCAGATCGGAGCCAAACGGTTGACTCTAATTTATATCACACCTGTGTCATGAAACTATTTAACATGATACGAAAAAGTTTTTAGTACAACAAAAACAAAATTAAAAACTAGAGTATCATCACACAAACCCGACATAGAAATTGTCAGAGAATTAAAAAAAGAAGGCCCACTGTGCAATAACTCGACTCATGCAAATATTTCTTTTTTTGTATTTTCCTAGGTAAAGTAATTTTGGTACCGCCTTCCTATTTGACACTTTGGTTGATTTATGTTCTAAAGAGTTTTTTCCATGTTCTTTGCATTCCGTTTTTATCATTATTCATATCCTCTTGTTGTTGCTATTTTTTATTCATTGTAGAATGAATGACAACAACAGCATGCTTAAATGCATTCATGACACTTTTAGGGTCATTATGCACTCTGGCGAAATGAAAGTGAAAAAGTAAATATTGCTGAAACCGAAAAAAAAACAACAACAACAACCAAAATATAAATTTACAACTACAAAAAAAACTTAGTTTTTCTTCTGTTATATTTTTATGGCTTTTGCGAAGCAACAATTTGTGTAAAACACTTTTCTTATGGCCACTTGTTTGAAAATTATGTCGTTGAATATCTTAGCAGTCTTTTATTTAGCATTTTTTTGCTTATCTCACATGGCCCACATATTATGCTGCTCGGCTCAATTGTTGAGGGGAGGAATTTTACCTTAAAGAAATAATACATAAATTAATTTAAACTTGGGAAAATACTAATGAGCTTTTAAGCATTTAGATTTTAATATTCAAAAAAAAAAATTTGTATTAATGGCAACACTTACATATCGTTTTAATTGTAAAACTAAAATTTTTATCAAAAATAACTTGATTGCACAGAATTGGTAACACTAAAATAGTTAAATTTATTTTGTATCAATGGCAACACCTAAATGTTATTTTAATTGTAAAACTAAAATTTTATTAAAAACCTGTTTTGTAATCTAAAATAACTTAATTAACCAGTACTAGTTATATTCAAATATCAAAAGAGTTTTGTATCAATGGCAACACTTAAATTAAGTTTTGTTTGTAAAACCAACAATTTTTTTCAAAGAAATATTTTGTTATCGTCAATAGTTTGATTTACCAGCACTGGTAATACTAAAATAGTTGCAAAAAAATTTTATGTATCAATGGCAACATTTAAATTTCATTTTGATTATAAAACTAAAATTATTATCAAGGTATTTTTGAAGTCTATTTTGTGGTCTTGAATGACTTCAGTACCGAGAACTGACATCTTTAAAATAAGTAAACTTATATATGTATCAATGGCAACGCTTAAATTTCGTTTTAATTGTAACATCTAATTTTTTTTTATCAAAGTACTATTTCTTGGTCTAAAACGACTTGATTGCCCAGAACTGGTAGCACTTAAATATTTAATTTAATTTTTTTATCAATGGCAACACTTAAATTTCATTTTGATTGCAAAATCAAAACTTTTTTCAAAGAACATTATTAAGGTCTACAATGACTTAACTAAACGGCACTGATGGCCCAAAAATAGTTAAAGAATTTATTGTATCAATGGCAACATTTAAATTTGATTTTAGTTATAAACCAACATTTTCATCAAGAAAGCATTTTATGGTCTAAAATGACTTGATTGCCCAGAACTGAGAACATTAAAATAATTAAACGTATATTTGTATCAATGGTAACATTTAAATTTCGCTTTAATTGTAAAATCTAATTTTTTATCAAAGAACTATTAAAATAGTTTAACTTGTTTATATAGCGATAGCAATCCTTAAATATTATTTTGGTTGACGTGATTGATTGGCACTGGTAACATTAAAATAGTTAAAAAAATGTTTGTATCACTGGCAACATTTAAAATTTCATTTTGTGTGCAAAACCAAAATTTTTATCATAGAATTATTTTGTGGTCTAAAATGACTTAATTGCCTAGAACTGGTAACACTAAAATAATTAAATTTATTTTTGCAACAATGGCAACACTTAAATTTGTTTTAATTTTAAAATCAAAAAACTATTTTCTAACATCAATTAATTAACCAGTACTAGTATAATTAAAATATTTCAGAAAAGTTTTGTAGCAGTGGCAACACTTAACTTACTTTTTGTTTAAACATTTTTACCAAGAACTTTTTTGTGGTAAAAAATTACTTGATTGACTAGCACTATTAATATTTAAAAAGTTTAATAATTTTCTGTATCAATGGTAATACTTAAATTTTGTTTTTTTTGAAAACTACAATTTCTTGGATAACAATTTTGTGTTATAAAATGACTTGATTGTACAGCACTGGATTTTAATGTTATTAGCACAACATGGTTAACATTAAAGTAGTTCAGTAAATTTTTGTATCAATGGTAACATTTAAATTTTGTTTTATTTGTAAAACCAAACATCTTAGCAACAAATTTTTGCATGGTCTAAAATGGATTGGTCTGTCCCACACTGGCAATATAAAAATAAATATTAAAAATTTTTTTTGTATTAGTGGCAACATTGAAATTATATTTAAATGGTTAAACCGACATTTTTTTTAATAAACTGTTTGCGTTTTAATTTGTTTGGTGATTAAGTCGACGCTGAAATTTTTTAGTGATAATTTTCTAAAGAAATTTGTCCAAAGTGGCAACACTTAAAAAATATATGAAGGCTTTTTAACGTTATTTTGAATAAAGCATGCAAGTTTTTAGCCAAACTAGCTGCAATTTTTTTTTATGTTAATGTTTTTATAATAGTGGTAACACTAAAATTTTCTATCAATTTTTTTTTATTTCTTTGAGCAGTATTGCCAAATTTTAGTTTTTTTATGTTAATCGCAACAGTTTTAACCGAAACTTTTTTTATCAGCACTACAAATTCTTTCGGTTTTTTTGGGGGGCAATGGTAACACTTAAAATTGCTAGGAAAATATTACTCGATAACAATATAACAATAGAAATGCTTATAAACTAATTACAAATTTATGACCGCATTTTTATTTATTTTAGATATCAATGGTAACACTTAAATATTAGTTTTTTTGTATTTGCTTAAATGGAAAAGATAGCAGTGTTTTCTATCACAAATTTTACTGAAAATGGTAACAGTTAGTTTGTTAAAAAATTATTACCACATAGAGAATTTTTAGTTAGGCTAAGGTTTTCATTTTTTTTTTGTTGGAATTTCAGGTTTTAAAAGAAAATATAATAAAAGCAAAAAAATTGTAATGAAATTATTTTGAGATTTAAAAAAAAACTTTTAAGAATTTTTAAGAATTTTTAAAGAATTTCTTGGTATCAGTGGTAACACCTGTAAAGAGCATTTTAATTCAAATGATTGAAACTGTTAAATCGAGGTGAACAGCACCTTTCAATAAAAACTTTTAGAATTTTTTTACAAATATTTTTTATTTATTTCCTTTTTTTTGTGTAAATGGCAACACCAAGAATATGCTCGTAGTTAATGTATTTCGTGTTTGCTTTTCACTTCATATAAAAAAGTGTTTATTTTCACATTTTACTTTTGTATCCATTCAAAAGAATCTGTTAAATGTCTTTATACTTTCACTTCTAAGATTTTTCAAATATTTAAAATAAGGGATGGGGTGAAGGGAGACCTTAATTTTGTTCACTGCCAGCCAGAGGTCTTAATGTGTGTGTAAAGAAAATGGTGGAAGCAGAGTTTTATTTACACATTCATAGGCATCCTAAAATTTATTATTGGGCTTTTAACATTCATTCTCTTTATTCATTACTTTTGTTTATCATATCTGTTGTCTACTATTTGCTGTTATTGTGTGTGTTAAACATCTTCTTTTCTTTCCTTTGATTCGAAAATGAATTAAAAAATTTTTAAATTTTAATGAGCTGCCTTTCTTCTCAGTACTTTTGTTTGTTGTTAGAAAATTATTTGTTCCCTTGAGGGAGGTTAAAATTGAAGAAACAGTGAAAGAAATTGCCAGAAGCTTGCACAGTGGTTTGAAAGTAAGTTTATTTTCGAAATAATTCGGTAGCTCATGAAGCACTTAAAATATCGTAACGAAATTCCCTAGAAAGAAGCCTTTTTTATATATTAAAAGAGAAACACTCATTAGAAGGCGAGGTTAAGGAAGCTCTTAAGCCTTTTAAATATAGAAACTTATGACTTCCAGATTAATAGTTTATTACCATTTTTTACGCATCGCAGGTTGTAGATGCCATTTACCTTTAAAACTGTTTAAACAAATCAGACGACCAGATGAGAATTTGAATTGTCGCTCAAGACCTAAACGCATTCAGGTATTCTTACAAAATTCTAAAGCGATATATCTTAAAAAGCTTTTAATTAAATGGTAGAATAACACAAAATTTTTTTTTACTCTAATACAAAAATTCCTAAAACGGGAAAAAATGTCCCAAAAAATTGTGTTTTTTTTTCAATAAAACTGCACGTCCGGGTTTAAGTAACTACGGGGCTGTTAAATCCTTTTTGGAAATATGTAGCCAAGAGATAAAGCCTTAATAATCTGTTTGCTTTTTTCAATTAGTGTCTTTACACTTCGAGAAATTTTAAGGTAATTCATAAATTTTATTTTAAACGTGGCTATTTTCGGCTAGGCCGTTACAATTTTTAACGCCATATTTCCTTTAATCGCATTTGCTAGAGGTTGTCTTTATAATAGTTAAACAAAAATTTACTTGCTATTGGATATTTCAACAAGAAGTTGTTTTTTCAACTATGGCAACGTTAACAACATGTGAAAACTATCATGTTGTCGACGTTGTCATGGTGGATTTGCAAACATGGAAACTTTCTTATAAACTTTGAAGGCAACGCAACGGATCCATTAAAATTTTTTATGCTTAAGATACATTTAAAGAAAAAGTTAATTAGTTTCGCTTGCTGTTGCATTATAGTTTTGATGCACGAATATAAAAACATGCGAAGAAAAGGTTGCCGGATCTCTTCCTAATTCAATAATATAGACGATTTTACCAGCTTATTAATATAAATTGCAGTTATGGAAGATTTTACAGAGCCCAGTAAATTAAGTGGCCTCAAAGAAAATAATAATTCGTTTAATAAATTTTACCAATTTAACGGATCCCACTAATGTACGATGTTACGCATTTACCAGGATATGGAGTTGAATAGTCGCCCATACTCGAGCAACGAGTGCTCTTCAAAATTGCTAGTAAGTAGCTTCGTGTGTTGCGTTTTCTAATTACCCAAGTGATCAGAACATCGTCACATTGGATCCAAACGGCTGACTATAATTTATATCACATCTGTGCCATGCAACTATTTAACATGATAAAAAAAAATTTTTAGTACAACAAAAACAAAATTAAAAATCAGAGTATCATCGCACAACCCGACATAGAAATTGACACGCCTGGCAAATCTAGCGAATTTAGGAATTCACTTAGATAGTTGGCAACTCCCACTTGATTCACTATAGTATCGATGAACTTATATGTTATTGTTTTGTCGGCTTTTCCATTCTGCATGGTGAAATTGTTAGTATAGACACCGAGGTTTTTTAACCGCTAATATCGGCTTTATCAACGAGAAGTTTGTTTTCTAATTGTGGCAATACCAACGACATTATTAGTTTTGGCATTTAGTTTATTGACGTATTCGTAGTAGATGCATTGCCAATTGTTACAATAAATTTAATTTCGCACCTCTGTTAGGAATTCACTCTTCAGCAAGGACTAATGGCTACGACCTGCTCCGGGCTTTTAAAGTTGCAACTAGGAGTAACCGGAGAAGGCCTACTAGGTCGAGTATGACGCTGCATTTCATCCACAGTGGTATGATCCACCGTCTGGTTATGGCTTACACAGCTAGGTACAGATGTAAATCTTATCACGCTTGTGCGATCACCAAAACGTGTTCGACCGGGTCGTTCAACTGAAAACATCGCAGCCATGAGCCGCAGTATTGAAACAGATTCAAATTTGTCAATTCCACGACTTTTTCAACAGCTGGGGTTATTCAAAACCACCACATGGTGAATTTTGCGGAAGGTTTTGACTTCAAAGCTTTACAAGGTTCAATTGGTGCAGGAATTGAAGTCGACCGAGCATTCATATCGCTGTAGATTCATACAATTCATTCAGAAACGACTAGCTGGTTTTTCTAAAAAAAGTCATTCTTTCATCCGAAGCCCATTTTTATTTGTCAGGGTATGACAACAAGAAAAATTTGCGCATTTGGGCTTTTGAAAATCCTAGAACGATTCTTGAGGAAGCTTTGCATGCTCAACATGTCACTGTATGTTGTGCTGTGTGGTCTGAAACCGTGATTGGGCCGCATATTTTTAAAGATGAGACTGGAAATGCGTTAGATCACGCTATCGCGAGATGCTAACAACACAATTTTGGCCTATTAATGGTGACATGGATATCACTAACATGTGAGATCAACATTGCCATATATCACACAGCCAATGAAACGATCAATTAATTGCAAACCAAATTTCCCGATCACATAATTTCACGACAATCAGCAAGCAGATCGTGCGATTTAAAACCACTGGATTAATTTTTGTGGCGCTATATTAACCACAGAGTCTCTACGGAGCCAATCGAAACGATTTCAGCCTTAAAATTTAAAATTCGCGATATGATTACCAAAATAGAACCGTCATTTTGCCAAAAAGTGATTAAAAACTTTGATGAAAGAATCGACATCTCTCAGCGTGGCCGTGGTGGACTTTTGGCGGATATCATTTTTCATCACTTTTCACTGCGTAATACAATTAAAATTTGAATCATCTTAATTGAAATTTTTTTGTTTTATTTGCTTTTAGAAAACAAACTTCTTGTTGGAAACCCCTTTTAAGCAAAAAAACCTCATACCACCATTTTAGTGTAAATCCAGAGGCTTGTCACTTTTTATTGAAACATGCTGTGAGAATCAAACTTATCACTATTGTATGATAACATTTTAATGAGAATCTAGCCAACATCTTAGAATAGTAAAGCGAATATAAATAAATACACCACTGCAAAAATACTAAGTTAAGGTGGGCCGATACCCCGATTTTCTCCCCACCTAAAAAAGGTAACCCAGGCACGTAGATATTTTCAAGGTCTACTTAAGTTTAAAAGGTCTTAACATTTGAATAAGAAACAAACTTTTTAGGATATTTCAAAAAGGTTATATACCCGAGGTAGCCTAATTTGGGGGCATATTCAGAACCCCCCCCACTTTATCGTTGTAAACTTCATTCAAAAATACCTTTGCTTGATCTTTGTGAAATATCATTAGGATATTTTAAATGGTTCGTGAGATTGCGAATTATTTCCAAAATATAACGTTTTCGAACCACTGTAGCTCTTAAGAGCGACAGAGAAAGAGAGAAAGAGAAACACAGAGTGGATTATTTGTATATAACTCACCCACCTTAATATCAACTCATGCATTCAGGGTTTTAACTTTTTGGAACCATATGTTGAGGGGTACATATGTACGAGTACATTGAATTCCTTAGCAGGTTGTATATGTGTATGTGTGTGTATTTAAAGAAAACATGTTTGTAACTGAATATCCTTGCAACATTCATACCTGTACAAAAATAAGGGTGAGTTCTTTCTTAAGGACATTTTATTTTGTTAGCAAAAGAAGTTGTAATAAAAATGTTGAGTTTTATTTTTTTTGGTTTGTTACTTAAATATTGTTGTGCTCCCTGCAGGAATTTGCTATTTTGCACATTCTGTCACTTATTGCTTTTTAAACAATTAAGGATTTTATTGTTTTTGTTTTTACGTCTCAGACTAATGTTTTAATATCAAGAAATTATATTTGCATGCGTGTAGAGGTGTTCTGAAAAAAACTAAATAAATTTTTAATATTTATTTTTCTAGGATAAACGTGATTGTGGTGCACCTTGTCATGCCATGTTTTTTCCCGAAAAGGAACGTACCGTTCTTAGATATTGGGTAGGCTCCTGGGCTGCCGTTTGTGTGGCCAGTTGCTTGTTTACGGTAAGTGTAACTAAAATTAATACCCTAGAATATAATTAATCATAAATGAAGCACTGAATAAGGTTTAATTAAATAAGGTTTAATCGAATAATTTTTAATCGAATAAAATTTAATTGAACAAGATTTATTCGAATTAAGTTCAATATAATAAAATGTAATCGAATAAAATTTAGTTCAGAGATTAAGTCCTAATCCCTAAATAAGGTTTAACCGAATAAGCTTTAATTGAATAACGTTTAATCGAGTCAGATTTAGTCGAATAAGATTTAATCAAATAAGATTTATTCGAATTAAGTTCAATCTAATAAAATGTAATCGAATAAAATTTATTTCAGAGATTAAGTCCTAATCCCTAAATAAGGTTCAATCGAATAAGCTTTAATCGAATAAGGTTTAATCGAATAAGTTTTAATCGAATAAGGTTTAATCGAATAAAATTTAATCGAATAAGATTTATTCGAATTAAGTTCAATCTAATAAAATGTAATCGAATAAAATTTAATCCAGTTATTACGCCCTAATCCCTAAATAAAGTTTAATCCGAAAAGCTTTAGTCGAATAAGTTCAATCTATTAAGGCGTAATTGAATAAAATTTAATCCAGTGACTAAGCTCTAATCTGTAAATAAGGTTTGATCGAATAAGCTTTAATCGACTAAGGTTTAATCGAATAAGATTAAATCGAACAAAATTTAATCAAATAAGATTTCTACGAACTAATTACAATCTAATAAGGTGAAATCGAAAAAGATTTAATCTAGTGATTAAGCCCTAATCCCTAAATAAGGTTTAGTCGATCAAGGTTTATACCATGAAGGTTAAAATATCAGCTAATATTGTCCACTAATCTAATAATTTTTTTCCGAATTGTAAAATATAATCAATCTAGAAAAGCCAACTCGTACCTATTTGAATTCTACTTTTAAAATATTTTTAAGCTTCCAAAAGCTTTATTTACGGTTAGTATTTTAACACTAAGCTTTAGAAAGCTAATGGAAAATGTTTATTAATTTAAGATTTAGTTTTATGTCTGACTGCAAAAAGATTAAACACAAAGAGCTTTCGGAAAGCTTTCAGAAAATATTCGAATTTTAGATATTTTCATATTATACAAGAAAAATATTCAACGATTTTTTATGATTCTATTTTACATAAATTTAAATAAAATTAATCTTCAAAAAGCTTTATTTACAATTAGTAGTTTGGCACTTATGTCTCGGGTTTTAAATAAGCTTATGTATAAATGTATTAATTGAATTTTGAGTTTTTTTATTTGCTTCTGACTGTAAAAAGTTAAGACACAAGGATCTTGTTTAAAGCTTTTGAAAGCATATTATTTATTGATAGAAAGTAAAATTTTTTAACTAGTCCAGTTAGAATGTCCTTAATCGTGAAAAAAAGGATTGCCTTTAACACTATCAAAAAAAATTATTTATTAAATGCTGCTTCTTTACAATTCCATTCATTGGTTTTTAAAAGATTTTTTCAAAGAGCTTTGTTACCGATTAGTATTTTAACATTTAAAATTTTAGCTTTAGAAAAGCTTATGGGAAAAACGTATTAATTGATGATTGAATTTTTCAGCTACTTCTCTGACTGCAAATTATTTAAAGCTTTCGCGATAGTATTGAATTTTAGATATTTTCAATATATTTAACGATTTTTAAGGATTTTATTATCTATAAAAGTAATTAAGCTTGAAAAAGCTTTATTTGCCAATAATATTCAATGATTTTTTATGATTGTATTTTGGTTAAACAAAATGTAAGCTGCAAAAAGCTTTATTTAAGAATAGTATTTTGGATTTTATGTCGTGAGCTTTAAAAAAGCTTATACAAAAAAAATTATTAAGTGAAGATTGAGTTTTATCTATTTCTGACTGTAGGAAGTTAAAATACAAAAAGTTTTTTGAGAGATTTCAAAAGCTTTTGAAAGCTTTTACGAGTTTTTAATTTTTTTTATAAATGAATAGAAAAGTCAGTGAGCAGTTAATGCGTTGAGAATGGTTTTGTGGTTTTGAGAGTTTTGGCGGTTTTTTTAATGTAATTTTGCTATTGTGTTAGAAAATTTAAAGCTTTTTGGAAATAAATAAATGCAATTTTGTAGCATGTAATTTTATAATGAAACCAGTGAGCCCTTAAGGCGTTGAGACTAGTTTTCATGAGTTTCTAGATTAAGCAAAAAATTAAAAAAGAGCTTTCGAGAGCTTTTGCAATTTTTTTTTTAATTTTGGGTTTTTCTTTTTTTAATTTAAAAATTTTTGAAAATAATTGCAATTTTGTGGCCTATAATTTTATAAGAAATTTATTCATCGTTGATACTAAATTTTATGTTTTTTTACATTTAGCTTTCGTTAAAGCGAATTTTTATTTATTTTTAAAAACTTATTTTTATATTTATGCTTTTTTTCCTGTTTTGGTAAAATAAACGAAACATTTGAAAAAAATATTAAATTCGTTCATATTTAAATTACGTTTGTTTTTCTTAGTTTCTAAAATATTTTAGTTAAAACATTTCCAATATTTTAGTTTACGATTGCACACACTCGTTTCTCTCAGGGCAAATATTAAAACTTGATTTCTTTGTTTTTCCAAAAGCTCTTGCACATGACAGCTACCTGAGATTTGTGTGGCTTATTTTTTTTTTATTTATTTTGTGCGATAAAACTGTGATACAAAGTTTGCTGCATTTCAAAAAATTTCATGTTTTTAATATTTAAATAGAAAATTGAAATGTTTTACTTTGATACAGATGACAGTCACAAAAATATGTTGGTAAAGCTAATTTAATGCTAAGCAAAAAATGTTTAGAAATAAAAATAGAAAAGAAAAAGAAAAATTCTTGTCAGAGACAAGGACACAATGAACTAAAAGAGAACTTAAATATGAAAAAATATTAAGACCACTTAGAAAGCCATTAAGAAGAGGTGGTCCGTAACTAGAATACTTAAAAGCTTTTAGATTGTAACAGCAAAAAAATCAAAAAAATAATAAAAACAAAAATAAAAAAATTTTTCTTTATCCTCATCATGGGTAAAATGATTAATGTAAACGACAGAAAACGTGCTTTGCATTTTTCTCTCTATTATTGTTTCATATGTCGTCTTCTATAATAAATTACATTTTATCATTATTTTAGGCTGTTAATATTTTTTTTTTGCTAACAACAACAAAAAAAAAACAAACAAATTCATTCATGAAGCAAAATAATTGAATTTTCGTTATAAATATTAATTACGAAAAAAAAATAAATATATTAAAAAACCATTTGATTTAATTTTTTCTTTATTTAGAGAAAATTTACAAAAAGCGTTAAATGCAAATATTTATTTAAAAATTTTACAAACTGCAGAAAATTTTATCATTTAACACCAGCTAAAACCACAACTGTTCAACACATCGCATCATTAAAACTTCATTTGTCAACAACATCAATTCTTTGTTGAGACCAAAAAAAAACAAAAATCCAACAACAGTTTTTCAGAGCAAAAACATTGTATTCGGTTATCAGCTGCATTTTCTGTGACAGAAAGATAACAACAAATCCCAGCAATATGTTCAATTTGCTTCTAGTTTCTTTAAAATTCTTTTGACGACTAAAAAATCATTCCTCTGAAAGTTCTAGTTCTTCTCATCTAGCGCTCGCTCACTTACTCTCAATTTAAGGAGATTTCGAAAATATTTTTATTTTTTAAAATGAAGGGAATTTTATAGAGGGATTTATTTGCAACAAAATACCAAGCTTTTTCGGTAACCATGGCCATATTCGTAAAGTTTTCTAAAATAAGTGAATTAAGGTTTTACGGCTAACACCTGCTTAGATTAAAATTTTTTTTTTATTATAAAATTGTTAGCTTTTTTTTCAAAAATTAAACCAAATCATTGAAAAGCTTTTTTGAAACCGTTAACATCTCTTTTAAAATTTTTTTTTTAAAAAATTTGTTTACCAGAAAATATAAAATAAAAAAAACTTTTATCAAAAGCTTTATAAAATTTGGAAATCATAAGCATTAAATTAGTTTGCTCAACTAAAAGACTTGCAGGAAACTGTTCACAAAAAAACATTGAAAAGCTTTTTTAAAACTCTTTAAAATCACTTTTAAGCCTTTATTTTTAACAACAGAAAATTTGAAACAAACAAATTTTCAATCAAAAGCTTTACAAAGTTTTAAAATCACAATTTACAAAAAAAAATAATTTTTTAACTAAAAAGCTTTGCAAGAAACTTGCAGGAAACTATGTCACCTTTAATATACAAAACAGTGCCATAGATATATTTCCCTTTAGGAAAAGAAATCTCTACACTCTCAGCGTTAAGAATCTCGCAAAAATATTCTATTAAAAAAATCTTTACAAGTCTTTAAGCATCACTTAAACTTTTAAAAGCTTGTTAATCCAAGAACTTATTAAGTTATTTAATAAAAAAAAGCTTTTAAAGTTTTTTTTTCACAAAATCTGCCTTTTATAAAAAAACGCTAGACAAAAGCATGTTTTAAAAATAAGCTTTAAGCTATTAATATTTTTCAAAAAAAAAAAAATTGTTATTCTTCATTTTTCAAAAAAAATTTATTTACGAAAGTTTTACATATTTTTTTTATTCGGAAACATTAATTAATTAAATATTGAGTTTTATATCGTACCGTTAACAAAAAAAAAATTTTGCACACAGAGCTTTTGGAAAGCTTTCGGAAAACTTTCGAATTTTAGATATTTTCATTATATTCAAGAAAAATATTCAACGATTTTTTATGATTTTATTTTGTTTCAAGAAATCTAAGCTTCAAAAAGCTTTATTTACAATTAGAAGTTTGGCATTTATGTCTCAAGTTTTAAAAATCCAAAAGTTATTTTAATAAAAAAATCTTTACAAGTCTTTTAACTTCCCTAAAACTTTTCAAAGCTTGTAGTTTTTAAATATAAAAACTGGTTTTTATAAAACTTTTTTTTTTGTAAAAACGCATCTTTTTATTTAAGAAAGCTTAACATATTTTTGTTTGTTTTGCTTTCTCCTGCGAACTCATAAAAGCTTTAAAGATTTGACACAAAATTATTTCAAAACCCATTTTCACAATAATTATTTTGAACTTTAATGCCCCATATTATCTATACTTAACAGTATAAATGAATTTTGCCTTACTCCAAGAGCTTTTAAGCTTATGTACAAAAACTTGTTTAAAGCTGTAATATTTTTGTTTAAAAAAAAACATTATTATGAATGCCTATATACGCTATATGTTATAAATATTTTGCGCTCGCTTTAGTCTTAAAGCTTTAAAGTTACAGAAAACTTTCCAAATTAGTAAAAAAATAGCTTTTAGTTCATGCTGTAAACTTAATAAACTAACTTTTTGTGGCAAATTAACCCTTTTACTGTAATAAGCGAACAGATTTGTCTGCTATTTTCTTATTTTTGTTGTTGCTGCTGAAACACCGATATTTCCGTTACACCGGGAGTTTTTTAGAAACTTTAAGTCTGCCACACTTTTAACTGGCGGCTGTTTTGTCAACTGTTAAGTGATTAATGTTTAATTTTGTTTGGCACTTCAATATGAATAAACTGACGCCTGAACAAAGCTTTCAAAGTGTGCAAATTGGTTGACCCAAAAAAAAATATCCATTGATCCTGATTTTTTCAAGTGGATTTTGTTTAGCGATAAAGCTCACTTTTGTGTGAATGATACGTCAATAAACAAAACTACTGAACATCCAGAACACTAAGAGCTTGATGTATGATATGGGCTGGTGGAATCATTGGTTCCTATTTCGTTAAAAACGGTTATTGGTCTGAAAGAACTTTACAGTCAATGTTACCATTGATGGAGCCAAGATTACTAAGTTTTTTTGGTCATCTTTTGAACAGCCTTGCTATGCTGGATCTGTGGCTTTAACAAGACGTTGGGATGTTTTACACAGCTGGTGATACAATTTACTTATTAAAGGAAATGTTTGGTAATCGTATAGTTTCAGGTTTCGTACACCTGAATTGGCCTTCAAGATCATGTGCTTTAAAGGCGCTAATCTACTTTCTGTGGCGGAACGGCTAAAGCTGCCAGACGATGCCGATAACACCAAAACGATATACTGCTTGTAGGAAAATATTAGCCACATTATTGCCGATAGACGGATTTGCTTTTAGTGTGAAAGTCGAAAAGAAATAAAATTAAAGGATTTAATCAACAAAGTTTAGTTTTAGATAGCTCGAACAGAAACATACGCATTAAAAATTTAATTTCGCAAAAGAAGGGCTTGAAGAAGATTTTAAGTTAAATGTAAAAATTAAGAGCTTAAAAGCTTTGAAGCCTGACTTATTTGGTTGAATTTGTTACAAGTATGTTTACAGTAAAAAGTAGCTTTTTGTAGCTTAAAGCTTTATAATTTATATTGTTAAATTTCTTCTTCTTCTCATCTAAGAGAAGCTTTCGAAAATATGTTGTTCTATCTTTACAAATATTTTGCTGGTTTATTAAATGCTATTTTTTGTGTTGTTAATAGTTCTGCATTTTTAATGTTTTGAATCATGACTATGCAGTTTTAGTCTGTGTCGTTTTACTCTATTCCCATCTGTAAATAGTAGACATCGAAATGAACATAGAGTGTTCAAACAACATGAATTAATTCATTTTCAAAAGTCGGTGAAAGGAATTTTTAACAATTGTAAACTGCAGGAATAAATAAATGAAAGCATTCCAAAGTATGACTGAAAGCCGCAATAGCTTTTTCAATATAAACTTTTACAAAAACTGAATTAATTTGAAAAATAAAATTTAAAATATTTAAAAATATCCAAATGTAATATTTATCAGTTGATGTAGATGTGAACGCTGCACGAGTTTCTACGTCATTAAATAGAATAAATTTTGAGGACAGACATCACACAAATAATCAATTCATTTTTAGTAATTTTTATTGATTTTGTATTGTACACTTGCGACATTTCAGGGTTTCTTTTCAATTCAATACCATTTGGTGGATCAACGACTAAATCAGAAGGTTTTTAGAGGCATGAATTACACACTTGAATCGGTTATCCTTGTGCTTTATTGATAGTCATTGCGAAAGTAAGCCGTACCAGGAACTGCAGCCATTTGAATTTCGAACCGTTCGAATGGCATATCTGACGGGATCGTGGGTATATGTGGCAACACTATGTCTTTTCCTTTCCATTTTAACAATTCTGCTTGAGCAAGCGAGAGAGAGATAGAAAGAGAATAATTTAATCTCTGCTACTATTATCTTAAACCATTGAGATCTTATTTAAGCTGGTTTTATTTAAACATTTTTGCATTTTGTTTGTCGAACGTAGGTGTTGTTTCTATGCTAATTTATTATCGTAATAATAATTAAATCTCACACTGTGACAGCTGTCATAACATCTCTTGAAAGCTCATTTATTTAAGCTAAACTTTAAGTGTCTGTCTGGCAAGAAAGTACCTCCGTTCTATTTCTTAGACGAATAAATATATTTCTTTTAACAACTTTTGGGTTGTGCATAATTTATTTAAACTACGCATTTATGCAAATCATGTTTAAAAGTAAGAAACAAATACACACACACACTACACACATTTAAAAGTTCTTTCAACAGAAAACTACACCCACTTCAGTCACAAATAGCAAGAAATACTAAAATAAAATAAAATTTTCTTTAAGCAATAAAAATCCACGTAGAGAGACAAAATAAGAGTTATTAAGCAATTTTTCTTAACGAATAATTTACGTAAATTTGAGAACAAAAAATATGTATAATTTATTATGCGCTAATATTATAACCGGGCTGCTAAAGAACTTTAAACGTTCAGTTTAAAAAGCAATAAAAAGCACCAACCCAAAAATTATTCTAAGAAAGATTCAAGCTAAAAATGTATTTAATAGCACTTTGTTTAAGTACAACAACTTCATCGACATAGAATGTTATGCTATTCAAAATAACTTTCTAGAAAGCCTTTTTTTAAATATTTTATTTTTGCCCTTTGAAAAATTTAATCAGTTTATTCCTAATAATTTATTTCTACTCACATCAAACGAATAAAATCTTTAACATTCAATTAGCCCAAACAACTCTGTAGCAAGTCCTGTAATTATAAATAGATTGTAACACCATTTATATCCAACTAAATTGAAACTAAAATAGTAAGTTTTTAATAGAATAAAAATGTAATCGAATAAAAATTTAATCGATTAATTTTAATCGAATAAAACACAAATCGAATTGAAAAAGAAGTGTTTTTATATTTTTAGTATAAAACAGAAATTTTAACTATTTCTTATTTTCTAAATACTTTTTAAATGAAAAACAAGTGAAGCTTAGAGAAAGAGTGTCTTAAA
This sequence comes from Trichopoda pennipes, assembly GCA_030448955.1. NCBI lineage: Eukaryota > Metazoa > Arthropoda > Insecta > Diptera > Tachinidae > Trichopoda > Trichopoda pennipes. Next base: position 11,274,993 of record JASKUP010000175.1, on the reverse strand, counting down.
TAAAATTAACATGTAATCCAAAAAACATAAAAACATATATCCAAAACTGAATAAAAACGAAAATAGCAAGTTTTGAATAAAAAAAAAATCTAATCGAATAATTTTAATCGAATAAAATTGTAATCGATTAATTTTAATCGAATAAAACCCAAATCGAATAAGAATGGTTTTTATATTTTTAGAATAAAACAGAAATTTTAACTATTTCTTATTTACTAAATACTTTTTAAATGAAAAACAAGTGAAGCTTAGAGAAAGAGTGTCTTAAATAGAATTAAACATGAAATGCAAAAACATAAAAAAAAACACTTCTATCAAGTTATGCGAAACGGCATTATTAAATGAAAAATGCTATTAATTTGCAATACAAAAAACTATATTTAGTTGTCATATTTTTCTATTCAGCTAAATTAAAACCGCATAATAATTAAACGACTAGAAATGGACGCCATTTCGAATGAAATCCTAAATGATGTTGTATGTTTAAAACCAAAACTTGTGCCAACCGTTAGAAATCAAAATTCAATTTAATAGTTATATCATAGGCAAGTCAATTATTAACGAATAAAATTTCAAACCGGTTATTTTTATTCGAATAAAAAATTTAATCGATTATTAATCAAGAAAATCTTTTCTTAAACTGTTTTTAAGCTATTATTAGATCTAAAAAAATAAGTTTTACAGCGGTTAATTAGAATTTGCTTAATAATTTAATCACTTTATTTTTCTCAAAAAAAAATATAGAATTATTTCTTTATTTAATCGATTAAAATATTAAAAAATGCGATTAATATAAATTATAACTTGAGGCAGATTGTTTAAACTAAAATAAGAAATAAGTTTTATTTAAGAATTAATAAAAGTTTGAGTTTATTTTTAATTACATAAAACTTTTAGTTTTAATCGAATAAAATATTTGCCGACATATTCAAATTTAAAGTAAACTTACTTTAAGCCCAAGTTTCTTACATTATTTTATATCAAATTTATTCATTTCCAAAACAATATAAAAAAATTACTCTGCCACTTTTTTAATCGAATAAAATTAGTTGGTGTAAAATTAACTCCTCATTGTTATCGATGTTTTTTATTACTGACAGGAATCGTTCCAATTAAATGTTAACTAAAATACCTTGTTGAAAGTTTAAAAAACTAGCATATTTTGTTTGAGAAGTAAAAGCTAAATCAGTCGAGAAATTAGTCGAATAATGTTTAATCGAATAAAAATCCGGGTCATAATTCATCGCAGAAATTATTAACCACTAATTTAGTTCCAAAGGAATTATTTAATATTAAACCAAATAATGTAACGGCAACGGTTATTTAGAGGCTTTCGAGCTATTAATCATAATTTTGAATCGAATAAAAAACCGATTCACAATTCATTATAAAAATGCTGACTTGATAATTTTCTGCCGAATAAATTATTTAATAGTAAATCGACTAAGGCAAACAGTTATTCAAACACTTTTGAGCTATTATTAGTGCATTTATTCGAATAAAACTTAAATGAATGTAAATTTAAATGAATTCATATTTTTTTCAAACGAATAATATCTTAATCAATTAAAAATTTAATAGCTTATTTTGAAATTTGCAATAAAATATATTGATTTATTTTTAATCGAATAAAAAACCCGGTTCATATGTCATCACCGTTGTTGTTTACTAATTGTTTTGTAGTAAATTGTATTACGGAACTAAAATTGCATTCGAAAGAAATATTTATATGAATTAACATTTTTCCCTTAAACGACTAAAAGCTTAATCGGTTTACAAATTTAATAATTTATTCTTAAATAAACAAAAAAAAAATTTATCGATTTATTTTTAATCGAAAAAATACCGGTTAGTTAGTCGTTGTAAAAATTTTCAATTACTAATTTACTTCCACATTAAATATTTTGTAGTTAATCGAATAATGTATCTATAACGATTACAACGAGACTTCTAACCAATTACATCTGTTCCGTTATTTAAATAAAATATTAAATGCTAAATAAATCTTAATCGGCTAACAAATTTTATAATTTAATCCAAAAAATTAATCGATTAATTTTCAATCGAATAAAAAACCGGTTCATAAGTCATCATAAAAATTATTTAGCAGTACAATTTTAATTCGTAAATTATTTCCGAATGAATTTAACAAATTTAATAATTTATGAGTCATCGTTTCATAAGTAATCCCAAAAATTAATCGGTCATTTTATTTACGCATGAATTATTTTGCAGTAAATCGAACAATGTTACTAAAATGATTACAACGAGGCTTCTAAGCAATTAATTCAGTTCAGTTTAAATTAATAAAAAAAAATTAATCGATTAATTTTTAATCGAATAAAAATCCGGTTCATAAGTCACCATAAAAATTATTAAGCAGTACAATTTTAATCAGTAAATTATTTTCGTATGAATTTAACAAATTTAATAATTTATGAGTCATCGTTTCATGAGTAATCCCAAAAATTTTTAATCGGTCATTTTATTTACGCATGAATTATTTTGTAGTAAATCGAACAATGTTACTAAAATGATTGCAATGAGGATTCTAAGCAATTAATTCAGTTCAGTTTAAATTAATAAAAAAAAAATAATCGATTAATTTTTAATCGAATAAAAAACCGGTTCATAAGTCATCATAAAAATTATTAAGCCGTAAAATTATGAATTATTTCCGAATAAGTTATTATTAATTATTTAATCGAATTATATATTTCAAGGGATTTAATTCTAGCTGTTACATTTCAATGGTGTAATACAATAACCGTGTAATTCCTAGCAACCTAAAGTTATAGCCATCAATAAACAATCGAATGAAAATATTCTTAGAAGTAATAGGTCATCTGAATTAATTTTTTAAAGATCTAATTTAAAAAACCGGAGAAGGTTTTAAAAATTCAAAGTTTAACGATTTTATTAGAGTTAAAATAAACGCTAAATAACTTACGCAAGTTAAAAATAATAAAACCGAATTATTACTAATGCGACAATCGAATTTTAGTATAATAAAACTGAGAAAATTCATTACAAAATGCTTTGAATATCAATCGAATGGCAATAAAACCCAATTCTGACAAAACAAGTAACACGTGATCTATATTTTTACTAAAACGTTAACATTAATAATAACTAGCGAAAATTGTTTGTTATAAAAAAATCAATTCAATTTATTCGAATGTTTTAGATTTTAGTTTTAATAAGTCTCTGAACACCTCTTTTTAGCGTTTCTGTTTATTTTAACACGCCTTTAACACTTATTTCATTTATTATTTATTTTTCATTTGCCTGCAGGTTACTCCCCCCTTAAATAAATTTCTTAAATTATTTTCTTGTTGTTTTTGTTTGTTTAGATTTGTGGGAGCTTGTTTTCAAAAACTATTGTTTCCTATTTTTCTTGTGTCTCGGCTGTAAAATATTCAACAATTCGTCAAATTACAATTTTGAGATGATGAAGCCCTTCCAAGTTAGAAAAAGCCTTCCAAATTGACTCGTTCCTTTAAAACAACATTATCAGTCATTGACAGCAGATTAATGAGGAAGCATTTGAAAAATGTTAGATAATAGATACAAAATATGAAATGAGGAAATATATTTAACTGGATAATCTTTTAAGAGTAAATTTGTTTGCTATTTTCAAGAAAGCTAAACATGTATAAATGAGAAGGACCGAATAAAAAGTACCTTCAAAAGTACTTTTTCAAATATTTTTTTAAGACAGAAATTTAAATTGGAAACATATTTTTTTTTATACAAATCTATTATTTTTTAAAGTTTAATCGATTAAATATTGAATCGGTTCTACATATTTTTTTTATAAAAATTAACACGATTAAATTATTTACCGAACGCTATCAAACAGCTTTAATTCTTAATACTGCCGGAAAGGAATACTATTTTGTTTGGCCGCTATTTTGGTAAACATTAGTCTTGACAGTTCATATTTGGCAGTCGTTAAGTAGACACGTGACAAATTTATTATGGAAAATATTTTATAAACCAACGTATTTTAATCGTTAAAACATTTTTTACTTTATGCCGACATTAACTAAAACAGTTATCAATATAAGATCCATGCATCTATTCCTTTCATTGTATCAAAAATTATAAACAATCAAAATAGTATAGCTTGCCGGCGGACACCCTGTATTTTTTTTATTTATAAAAGTTTTCGGTTCTACTTTTCTCGATTTCCAGCGGGCTAAATCCGTAAAATTTGTTGTAGTTGTTAATTTCTCATGCTCTAATAGTTAGACAGTTCTAATTTTTTTATTAAATATTAATCGACTAATTATTTTTATTCGAATAAAAAAACCGGTTTGAATTTTTATTCGCTTGAACTTATCTCGGCTACGAAATAACTATTAAATTGAAATAACTATTAAATTTCTAACGGTTGGCATAAGCGTTCGTAGTAAGCATTTCGTTACAATTTGCATTTGTTGGTTAATATTTTATTCGATTAAAATAAAGTACTAAAATTTATATATAATTAAAAATAAACTAAAATTTTTATTAATTTTGAAATAATCCGTTTTTTTATTTTAAACAAACTGAACGAAGTTTTAATTGCTATCAAACGATTATTTCTTATAGTTTAATCGATAAAATAATGTATCGGTTTATATTTTGCGAAAGAATAAATAACTCGATTCATAGTATTTACGAAATTATATAAACACTTTAATACATTTTTTTGGACTGTAGAGCAGCTTAACAGTTCAACTTTCTTCTTATTTTCTTAAATAATAATCACTTCAATTTTTTATTCGAATAAAAATAACCGGTTTGAAATTTTATTCGATAATAATTAACCAGCTTACGAAATAACTGTTAAATTAAATTTTAATTTCTAAAGGTCGCCATAAGTCTTAAATGTAGAAAACGTTTAGGATTTTACTCGAAATGACTCAATTTCTAGTCGGTTTTAAGTTGTTGATTTTTTTTTTTTGGAAATCGCGTAAAAGATTGGTCAATCAACGAATTTCTTAATTTATTCTTAAATAAAAAGAATTTAATCGATTAATTTTTAATCGAATAAAAAACCGGTCAATCAACGAATTTCTTAATTTATTCTTAAATAAAAAGAATTTAATCGATTAATTTTTAATCGAATAAAAAACCGGTTCACACATCTACATAATTTTTGAGCAGTTAGTTATTTCCGCAATTATTCATTTTTTAGTAAATCGAATAATGTTATTCAAAGGATTACACCGAAACTTTTGAGTAATTAACGGAGTTCAGTTAATCGAATAAAATACTTAAATTTAAGTGAATAAACATATATTTTTGTAATTCGAATTAAAGCTTAAAGCTAACATCATTATTCACTAGTTTATTGTTAAATAAAAAAAAAATAGACGACTAATTTTTCATTGAATAAAAAACCGATTCATATGTTTTCATAAAAAACTTTTAATCGGTTGTTTATATCCGTAGTTATGTATTTTTTTTAGTAAATCGTTACTAATTACGCTGAGTTCAGTTATTCGAATAAAATATTTAAATTTAAATAAAAAAGTATATTTTTTGCAATTCGAATAATAATTTAATTAGTTACCAAATTTTTGAGTTTTTTAATCGAATTCTTAATCGAACAAAAGATCGTTTGATAAGTCCTCATAAAAAACAATTAATGAGTAATTTATTGCCGCAATTATTTATTTTTTAAGTAAATCGAATAATGTTATTAAAAAGATTACACCGAGACTTTTGAGTAACTAAATGAGTTCAGTTATTCGAATAAAATATTTAAATAAATAAACATATTTTTCTGTAATACGAATAAAAAAGTTTAACACATTTCTTAATTTACTGAACAATAAAAAAAAATTAATCGATTAAATTTTATTCGAATAAAAAACCGGTTCATTAATTCGAATAAAAAACCGGTTCATTAGTCGTTATACAAATTTTTATTATTTATTTCCACAATTATTACTCCGAGACACTTGAGCAACTAATTGAATTCATTTTAATCGAATAAAAATTTTTGAGCAGTGTAAATCCCAGAATATTGTGTTTTTGCCAAATAAATTTCAGTTGCAGCAATACAGTGATTTTGGTATTCCTAACCAGCCATTAATATAAAATCGAATAAAAAAATCTTAGGAGTTGAATGTCGTCTGAATTAGCTTTTCAAGAATCGAATTTAAACAATCGGTTTGTTTTCATGCGGTTTTTAATAGTTTAACTGAACTGAAATTTTGCAAATCAAGCGAAATTGAAATAAGAAAAAACCCTTAAAACAATTTGGTTGGCAATTTTTTTTGGCCATTTAAATATTTTTGTTTTTAGTTTTTTATTCGATTAATTTATTAAACATTTGTTTGTTTAATTTCTTTAAAGGTTCTCACCTTTCTGATTGATTCCTCACGCTTTCGCTATCCCGAAAGAGCCATAGTATTTTTGGCTGTTTGCTACTTGGTGGTCGGCTGTGCTTATGTAGCCGGCTTAGGCGCTGGCGATTCTGTATCCTGTCGTGAACCATTTCCACCACCCGTCCGACTCGGTCGTTTACAAATGATGTCAACTATAACACAGGTAAGCAAGTTTTTCTTTTGGAATTAGAAGAAGAAGAAGAATTTTTATTCAGAGGAATTTTTAAAATTTTCATTTTACTCTGGCATTTTTCTACTATTTTAGGGTCATCGTCAGACAACAGCCTGTACGGTTCTTTTCATGGCTTTATATTTTTGTTGCATGGCTGCATTTGCCTGGTGGTCATGTTTGGCATTTGCATGGTTTTTAGCTGCCGGTCTTAAATGGGGTCACGAAGCCATTGAAAATAAATCACATCTATTTCATCTTGTTGCCTGGGCGATACCAGCTGTACAAACAATATCGGTGCTGGCATTAGCCAAAGTTGAAGGTGAGTGCCAAAAGTGCATAAACAACAATGACAGCGACAACAAAAATTATCTTAATTAAACATTTTATTTGTTGTTGTTTTTGTTCTTTTAATTAGTAAATAAAAACGATAAATTTGAACTGACATTTTAAGCCACACAGAGTCACAGGAAAAGGCCAAAGTTATTTAACACTTCTTTTTAGAGACACCACCGAAGTTTATTAAACAGACAATGAAAACTAAATACACACACACACACACACGACATAACAACAAATATCTGAAAACTAAAGAAAACGTGACAAGAATTTTTTCAATTTCTCACGTTTTCTTTTTTCTTTTTATTTTATTATTTAGTTTCTTTGTTAACATTTTTCATTTAAAATCAAATGGCCAAAATGGTCTATAAAACTCTGTAGAGGAAATTATATTTAAAAAAATAAATAACGAATTCAGGTAATTGCTAAGTGAGTCATTTTCGAAATATTTAAGAGACAGAGAGTTAAAGAAACGAGAGAGAGATAGAGAGAAGCGAGAGACTAAGGGGAGTTATCATTTTCAAACACAATTTCAAATAGTCAAATGAGAAAAATTGGCCAGGAAGTCGGAACAAGAAAAGGCACTTTAGGCAACAATGCCTATTTAGTCAAATACCGTGCTAGATTCTTTAGGAAAGGGATAGAGAAGAGATGAGACAGGTGGTGAAAGTAGAAGGATAGTCGAAAATTAACTGCCGTATAAAGACAGCAACAGCGACCAGTGACTATGTCTTCATCGCTGTGCAGCTCCACCGACAGTCAATTTTTATTTTTCTAGTGAAAAAAAACCAAGGTCTTCGTTGGGAATCGAACCCACAACCCCCAGACTGATAAGCTAGTATACTACCTTCTAGTCTACAGAGTGAAGGTATAGAACTTTGATATGGAAACAAACAAAAATGAATTTTTTAAGTTCACATGAAATTTACTGGTGTAATCTAATCTGGCGATGCTGTTTTCAATGACTTTTTCCAACATTTGTGGCAGGATATCGTCAATAGCGTCCTCCAAGTGGTCAAACGTTTCTACAGAAAATGGTGCAATGACGTTAAAAATTGCACGATCTTGCTGGTCAAACGTTTTCTCAATAAATCAATTATGGCACAAGACCTCCACACCCCCCCGCCCTCCCCTCGGGGCATGCAGTCTTAATGGATGTGCCATCTTGGCATTTACCCTTGGGGGTAAAAGGCGGCACCAATCGCCCGGAGTAGCAGGAGCCCGGAACTGGAAAAAACATAGTCGGACCAGTGACACACTGGTACTACGGGAACTAGTTGTCCACAGGGCTCCCCCCGGGGATCTTTATGGATCACACAACTATCTAGAGTTGTCTCTTTGGGGGTAAAACGGAGCCCACTCCCCTAACAGGCTAGCAAGGAGCCAACTGGGCAATCCACTATATTTTCATTGGAATCAGTAAAGCCCCAAAGTTCCGCTAATTGTCTTTTTAGCCTTTTAGCTGTTCTCTGTCTGATTATTGATTGGAGTGTATATATGGTCCTGCTACCATGCACTCGAAAATTAATACTAAGGCGTGAATACACCTAGTGTGTATGTGTCTTAGGGCAAGGGTGAACGCTTTTTCACCCAGTGATAAGACCACCGTCAGATAAGGTCTCGCAGCCAGGTGCTGACGTTAATTTTATCACGTATATGTGGGGCACAAGCTATGTGATATGTAGCCCCATCTTGTTGAAATCACAGCTTCGGCACATTATGGATGTACAGCATTGCTATAGAACCTTAATTGCACCTTATCCGAAGGGTAATCTTTAGGCATCATAATTTAAATATGACCTGGCAGATGCCCGCCACGGCTCGGTTAAAAGCATTCTGATCTAAAGATACAGTCTTCACAGTATTGAAGGCCCAATCACGAGACAGAAATATAAATTATGCGCTTGCCAAAGATTTCTCCAATAAGTCAATTATGGTACAAACTATGAGACATGTTGCCCTATCTTGCTGAAACCACCGATCTTAGATGTTCAATTTACAAGGCCGAAAGAAAAAAACGCAGCGGTAGCAGAGCATGAGCTGTATGTGGCGCCGTCTTGTTAAAACCACAGCTTCTTAATATCATTATTCCTCAAGTGATGATCGAAGAAGTTGGCAATCATGGCTTGATCCCAATCAGCATTGCCTGTAAGGTTCTGGCCACGCATTGTTTGTAAAGAAGTGCGGATTAGTGATTCCACCAGCCAACTAAGCGCATCATATGTGTCGGGCTTATCGACGTGGACTAACAAATTCACATATCCGCACAGAAAATAGTCTAACGGCGTTGAATCACAAAATCTTGGAGGCCAATTCACTGGTTAGAAATGTAAAAGTTATTGTGGCCCGGCCTGCGTTATATATTGCGCCATCTCATTGAAACCACCGATTCTGCACATTTTATATGCATGGCATTGCTATAGAGTTTTAATTACACCTCATCCGAAGGGTAATCATTATTTAAATATGACTTCTGGCAGATGCCTGCCGCGGCTGGCTCGGACCAGTTCTGATCTGAAGGTCTAGTAGTTCCAATATTTGTGGCCATACACCGGTAATAACGCGGTGAATGTTGTCCTCCAAGTGGTCAATCGTTTCGCGTAGATTAGTTACTTCACATATTCTCGAAGAAAATGGTCTAGCGGCGTTAAAACGTACGATTTTGGCGGCTAATTCGCGGGTCCCAAACAAAAAACTATGCGGTTAGTAAACGTTTTCTGCTATAAAACAATTAAGGCACGGGCGGTTTCACATGTTGCTCCATCTTGTTGAAACCACAGCTCTTGCACTTCATGGTTGTTCAATTGATGGACAAAACAGTTAGTAATAATGGCTCTATAGCGGTCTCGATTGACTGCAACCTTCTCACCAGTATCACATCCAGAAAAACTATTCTGTTTGTTGCGCCTTATAGGCTGGTTCCAGCAGCCTATAAGGCGCAAAAAACAGAATAGTTTTTCTGGATGTGATGGTGTCTTACTTGACGATTATCATTACTCCAAAGACGGTAGTTTAGATCGCTAAATGATCGCTTATGAAAATCGAGATCAACGGCAACCCTGGTTTGGGTCCAATTTGCACAATTTGGCAGAGTCATCTATGCATTTTAAAATAATAAACCAAACTATATATTCAAAAATTGTTGGCAACTTAAAGTTCTATACCTCTATAGAAAATACTCTATACTAATGAAAAAAGTTGCTGGAAGCTCAAATTTTTTTTTAAAAAATCGAAAGTTTTACAAAGAGTGAACTAAAATATTGAAAATCTTAAAAAGACACTTCAAATATAAAAATCGCTTAAGCCAGAATTCGTAACCCTAAAAAAATTTTTAAACCCAAAAAAAGTCGTGGACATTTAAAAAATTTATCAAAATTAAGAAAACTAAGGAAAATTTAAAGTAAAGAAATAGAAACTATAGGAAAAATCACGAAATGTATAAAAAACATAAAAATCACTAAAACTGTAAAAAATACGCTAAAATTGAAAAAAGCACCAAAATAAAAAAAGGAATAAAAAGTGCTATACCTCCTACAAAAATACCATAAACTAATGAAGAAAGGTGGTAAAAGCGTAAAAATTTTTGAAAAAAAAATCAAAAGTTAGCGTTAAAAGCTACAATTCCTCCTAACCTCGAACAATTTTTAATCGTCAAAGAAGACCTTCAAAAAAAATCGTCAAAATTAAGAAAACTAAGAGAAATAAAGAGGAAATTAATTAAAACAACATGAAAAATCACGAAATGTACTAAAAACATAAAAATCTTTAAAACTATAAAAAAACGCTAAAATCACAAAAAAGCACTTAAATTAAAAAAATATAAAAAAAACGTTTGAATATAAAAAATTAACAAAAGACGACAAAACTAAATTGAAAATGTCACAAAAGTTTCCGAATATGATTTACGCCAGCAAATGCTAAAATCGAAGAACGCCAACTTCAAAACTTTAATTAATTCGTTTGATTTGGGTTACACTCGTTCTGCATTTTTTTTCTTTTAAATGAATAGTTCCCAGAGCCCCCTTTTGCTAATTAAAAATACTTTTTGCGAGTTGTCGTTTTATTTGCTGTGACAGCAAACAAATCATTCATTAATAATTCTCATTATTGAGTTTCTAAAAGCGTGACGAATTTTTAATTTTTTTTTCTTCCTCCTCTTCTTCTTTCACTTAACAAATTTCTTATTTACTTTGTTTTTAAAAGACAACATTATTTTCGTTATTTATTTTAATTTTATTTTATTTTATGCTGAATCAACAAGAGTAACAAAAACACACAATGAATATTTTACCACTTTTTCGTGAAAAGAACTGATCTGCCCCCTCTCGAAACTTTTACAGTGGGTGGCTTTACAACACTATTTGTCTGTTTCGCGTGTTATCTTCTTCTTCTTTGCTAAGTAAATATAAATAAAAATAAATAAATTGCAAAAAATAAAATAAAATATCAAGAGTTTTGACGTTCTTTCATGTATGTGGTTTGCATAATTAATTTAAAATAATTAAAGAATTTAACCAGAAAAGCGAGTACTTAGAATACTTCTGGTTAAACAATTTTTAATTTTAAAAACTTTTATTTATTTTGCATCTATTTAAAAGATACTTGAGAAAACTACGTGCCAATATAAAAGTAATATATTTTTGGGACAATTAAATTGAGTCTTAATTTCAATATTAATTATAAAAAATATTTAAATGGATAAGTAAAGAAAGCATTACAGGCAAAAATATAAAATGCTATAAAAATCAAATGTCCCAAATAATTTTTTATCTATGAATATATGCTAAATTGAATACCAATAGCATGTCTCTAATAAATTTTTATTTGCCCAGTATGGCGAAATGAAGCAAAAATTTTGTCAAAAAACTTTATAAAATTTTAGCTTAGATCGATACTTAATGTACTAGATTACTTTTAGAACGACCAGTCGCCATTTAACCTGCTGTATTAATTGTCCCAAATTCTAAAAACGGCTTAAAACTCTGTTAAATATCATTTAATTATTTAAAATTGAGTAGAAAATTCCAAAAAAAAAAAAAACAATATTGACGTGCACTTTTAGGCTGATAGTTCCAAATGTTTTACAAAGTTACAATTTGTGAAATAAAGTAATATTTTTTTTTAAGTTTTCGTTTGTCACACAATTTTCCAGGTAATTTTTTTTTTACAAAAATATCTCTTCCTTTCAAACAGTTTGTGTGAACGTTTTAGAGGTTTTAAATAATGCTTCTTAGATATCTACAGATATTAATATTTTGTCCCAAAATTTTCCAAAAATATTTTGTTTTTCGAATTTTAAAATATTCCTTAAAAAATATCTTCTTCTAATAAAAAACAACTTAGTTCAGGTAATTAAGATGAAATAAAGACTGTTCCAAACTTTTGTGACAAAGATGAAATGGAAAATTTTGTATAAGTTCTACTACTTTTCAGCAATACTAAGCTAACTTAAGACATTTTATAAACAATTTTCATTTTAGAGATTTGAAATAAAGTTTCTTAGGCAATTATAGGTATTTATATATTGTCCCAAATTAAAAAAAGAAGCTGTACCTTTTTTATTTTAAAATGTTTGAAGAAAAATACCTTCTTCTTATGCAAAAATAACGTAGTTAAGGCCATAAAGATAAAATTAAGGTTGTCCCAAACTTTTGTCACAATTATGAAATTGAAAATTTTATGTGTTTTGCACCACTTTTCAGCAACAATAAGCTGGCTTACATAATTTTATAAACCATTTTCGTTGTAGAAATTTAAAATGAGGTTTCTTAGACAATTAAAAATATTTACATTTGTCCCAAAATTTTCAAACCAACCTTTACCCTTCAAATTTTATAGCATTCGTTGAAAAATATCTTTTTCTAATGAAAATGACTTGGGTAAGCCAATAAAGATGATATATAGACTGTCCCAAATTTTGGTCACAAACATGAAATTGAGATTTTTTGTATTTTTTATTACTTTTCAGAAACCATAATGTGTCTTAAAACATTTTGTGAACTATTTTCGTTGTAGAAATTTTAAATGAAGTTTCTTAGACAATTATAAATATTTACATTTGTCCCAAAAATTTTCAAAACAATCTTTACCCTTCAAATTTTATAGCATTTGGTGAAAAATATCTTTTTCTAATAATGACTTGGGTAAGGCAATAAAGATGAAATATAGACTGTCCCAAATTTTGGTCACAAACATGAAATTGAAATTTTTATATTTTTTATTACTTGTCAGCAACAATAATGTGTTATAAATAATTTTATAATCTATTTTCGTGTTAGAGATTTTAAATAAAGGTTCTTAGACAATTATGGGTATTTATATATTGTCCCAAAATTTTAAAGAAAAAAAAACTTTTCCCTTCGAATTTTAAAACCTTTCGTTGAAAAAGATCTAATTCTAATACAGAAATGACTTCGTTAAGGCAATAAAGGTGTAAAAAAGACTGTCCCAAATTTTTGGCACAAAAATAAAATTGTAAATTTTGTGTATTATCTGTTAGTAAAAGCTCTCATTGAAATGTTGGGACAATGATTTTAATAAAAATTAGTTTAATTTTTGGGACAAAAATTTTTTAAATGAATTTTTTTATACATATTAAGTACCAAAGGGACTTAACAGACATGCTAGGGCATTTTTTAAGTTTGTGCCAAAAGCCTTGGGATAAGTAAATTAACCAACCAACCATTTTTTATGTAATGAAAATTGTGTTTTGATGTAATGAAATTTGTCTTAAAAATTTTGTGACAATTTTTCTGGTTTTTCAAATTTTATAGAAATCTTAAATTTTATTTGTCTCGCTGACTCATCAAACTGTTAATGTGGGTTTAAATTAATATTATCTCTTCCTGTAAATTTCGTATACTTCACGTTTGCAGTGGCCCGATATTCCCCTGCTCCTTGTTATTTTCTATTTACTTTTACTTTTAATTTAATTTTTTCTTTAAACATTTTTGTTGTGGATTTATTAAATTAACTTCCTAAAGGTACTTTCACAATACCCAGTCATGCAGCCACATGTTGTAAAAAAAAGAAGAAGAAGAAGAGAAAATAAGTAAATAAAGATGAAAAACCTCTTATCTTAAACTCACCCCCACGCCATCAAATTAAACCAAAAAGAAAAGAAAAAGAAGAAGAAATATTAAACCTCATCTCACAAAAAAAGCCTCAAAGGCAACATGCAACAAACTCGTACACATGCTGTACGACGGTTATGAAACATATCTTTTGGTTAAAGATTATTGCGTTTCCTCTTCTCTTCTCTTTTTCTTGTTTTTTTTTCTTTCATTTTATTTATTCGAAATATTTATTTATTCGAATTGTGTGTCAGGGAAAAAGAAAACGGCTTTAAAAAATAATATTTTTATATTTCATACACTTCAGAAACATTTCAGAAACGCCTACGATGTATAGCAAAATATTATTATCGCTTAAAGTAATAAAGAGAAGGAGGAAATACACGCATTAGAAAAATAAATAAGCATTACAGTGGGTAACAAAAATAAAACTATTTAAAAGAAATATCTAAATTTAAATTGAAAGAACCAAATTTCTGACCTCAATCAAAATTTTGAAACTTAGATTCTTGTTCGAATCATTTTTTTTTTATTTTTATTCGAACCGGTCCAAATTCTATTAAATTTCTATAATTAACTTTTAAGAGTCTTGAATGTAAATATTTTTTTTACGGCTAAAACATAATCTTAAAGGAATCTGAAGAATTGAATCGTACAAAGATTTAACTCCTTTACATGCAGTCCTTCGAAAACGTAACCGGTTAATTTTGAAATTTAATCGGTTTTGATTGAAAACCTCATCGATATATTATTAAAACTCAAATTCCTTATTTGAAATCGAAAAGAATAATTGAACTACAATTGAACAAAAAATTTGAATCGGTTTGTTTTCAACTTCAATCGGTTTTGTATACAAATTTTATCTCTAAGAAAATAATTGAAGTGAAAATCACTTAAAACAAACAACAAAACCAAAATCGAAAACAATAATTGAGCGTGTGAGCTAAAATTTAAAAAAAAATATTTGAATCGGTTACAGTTGAGTGTTTAACGATTTTGGAATAAAAATCAAGTGGGTTTATCTAAATAAACAAAAATCGGTCATCTGGACTCCCAAAACCGGAAATAAGTTAAAAATATTTAATCAGACTTGGTTTTACATTAAACCGGTTTAAAATAAAATCCCAGCCCTGGTATATTACAAAAACTGAAACCGTTCATCTAGAAAAGAAATTACTCTTTTAGCTGGTGAAGTGAAATTCACATGGGCTAGGTTTTTTCCAACCGATTTCGATTAAAAATTGAATTAAGCAAGATATTTAAGTAAGATTAAAATTTAACCGGTTTAGATTTAAAACCGAATCGACATTTTATTAATACTAAAATTCCACATTTTTTTTAATGGAAAGCATAATTAAACGGCAATTGAACTAAATTGAACAAAAAATCTGAATCGGTTGGTTTCAAATTCAATCGGTTTAGAATGAAAGTAAGTGTCTATACTATGGCACCTGACATCTTTCATTTGAAATCTAAGCAATTTATTTAGCTGAAAAAACAAACGACAAAACTTGAATCGAAGCAAAAAAATTGACTGAATGAGCTGAAATTCAATAAAATATTTGAATCGGTTTTTACCGTTTTTTGAATAAAAACCGAATATATACCCGAATATTTTAAAAATAAAACCAATCATCTATATTCAAATAAACGCGAAATAAGTTAGAATTACACAAAATATTTTATACGGTCCGTTTTTACATTCAACCGGTTTTGAATAAAACCCGAGTTGGCATGTTATGAAAGCTGAAACCTTTCAACTGGCAATGAATATCATAATTTAGTTGCACAGCTTTAATTTTGTACTGGATTGTGGCTGGATTTGTTTTAACCGATTTCGAATATAAATCGATGTGGCAAAAATGTTTGATCCGTTAAGATTTAAAATTGAATCGGTTTCGATTAAAAATCGAATCGGTATATTTTGAAATTTAAAACCAATCGAAAATAGAAAATAAGTTCGAATCAAACAAAGTTTTTAAACGGGGTTTTATTAAAACCCGAGTTGATATATTGCGAAAACTGAAACGGTTCATTAAAAAAACAAGAATAATAATTTAGTTGCTCAGTTGCGGTTTTATACGGGCTAGATTTGTATTAACCGGTTTCGAATAAAAATTTAATTGAACAATATATCTGAACCGGTTAGATTTAAGATTTAGCCGGTTGCGAATAAAAACCGAATCGGTATATTTTGAAATTTTAAATCAATCATCTAGACTTGAAAATATAAAATAGGTTGGAATGGAACAAAGTTTTTCAACCGTTTTGCAAAGGGTTTTGAATAAAACCCGCGTTGACATATGGCGAACGCTGAAACCGTTCATTTAGAAGCAAAAACGAATAATTTAGTTGCTCAGCCGGAATTTTGCACTGGCTAGATTTATTTTAATCGGTTGCGAATAAAAATCGAATTGAACAAGTTATTTGAACCGGTTAGATTTAAGATTAAACCGGTTTGGAATAAAAACTGAGTCGGTAAACTTTGAAAACTGAAACCAGTCTGAACTTGGAAAAAAAAGCAAGTTGAAACACGGCTTTTGAGCCAGTTCAAAACCGGTTTTGAATAAAGCCCAACATTTTTAAACGAATAAAATTCGAATTGAACAAGGTATTTGAACCGTAAATAAAACTCAATCATCTGGACTTAAAATAGAAAATAAGGTGAAATGAGACATAGCCTTTAAACCGGTTCACAACCGATGTTGAATAAAAACCTAGTCGGTATCTTATGAAAACAGAAACCCTTCATCTGGAACCAAAAAGAATAATTTAGTTGGTGAGCTGAAATTTTTCACCGGCTAGATTTGTTTTAACCGGTAGCGAATAAAAATCGAATTGAACAAGTTAGTTGAACTGGTTAGATTAAAATTTTAACCGGTTTCGAATAAAAATCGTGTCGGTATATTTTGAAAACTGAAACCAGTCTGAACTTGATAAAAAAATTAAGTTGAAAGGGAACAAGGGCTTTGAACCGGTTCAAAACCGGTTTTGAATAAAACGGTGAATTGAAATTTTTCAGCGGGTAAATTTGCTTTAACAAGATTCGAATAAAAATCGAATTGAATAAAATATTTGAACCGGTTAGATTTGAAGTTTAAACGGTTTCGCATAAAAACCAGATCGGTATATTTTGAAAGAATAAGTAGGAATGGAACAAATTTTTTGAACCGGTTCAAAACCGGTTTGACGACGAAAAAAAAAAATTAGTCGAAATAAAACAAAATTATTGAAACCGTAGATTTGCAGTCGTTTTAAAACTAATTGGTGCATTTAAAGGTAAAATTTAGTCATAATTGATTTAATAGCTTTTATTAGGCAATCGTATTAATTTTAAGCTCCAGCTAACTTTTGTCATTCACTGTCTATGCAGGAAAATTATCGTTGAGGAATATAAAAAAGTAATTTATAAATGTCTATCATTTTAGTTAGAAAATTAGGTAAAAATTTTGAAAACTTTTTTGTTGCATTTTTCGCACAGTTTAAAATTTTCTCTGACTATTTTTTCTCACAAAATTTGTTATTAAAAAAATTGTTTTTTAATAAACCCCCCCGGGCTTTCAATAAAAACTTGAACATGAAATGCTGTGAAAAATAATTTGTATTTTAAACAGTTTTCCCCGGCAATTATTCGCTTTTCTTTTTTCCCTCTCTTTATAATATAAAAGTTGGGTTATTAAACTTGAAGCTTTTGTTTTCACTTATTGATGGAATCTTTTAATACTTGTGTCTGTCTATTCATAATTTTGCTTTCATTTCCTGTAAAATAAATTGTCACAAATTTTCTCTTGTTCTCTTTAATAATAAAATTCAAGCACAACAAAAGATTAGGAAAACACAAATACAACTCTCGCTTGTGTTATTCTTTTCAATTCAAAACACTTAAAACCATTTAAAGTTGTAACCTCCATTTCCTCTCTTTCAACTGCAACTTGGGCTGCGTTTCATAGAAAACGATAAAAAAAAACTTCAATTTATCTTATAAAATCTATCAGGCCAAATCAACTTTATTAGTAAAACGTCTGTTGACAAGTTTCCGGCAGAAATTTCGTTCAAGTCACCCTTTTTTTCTATTTATTTTTCGTAAGTAAAATGATTCATTAATGAAGTTGCTTGTGTAGGAGGAAGTTTAGTCTTTTTTTTTGTCTCTTAAAATAAGGGCGGCTCATTCGTTTGGACAACAAGAATTAGTCCCCTTTCTGAGTACACCAATTCAACCCCAATAATTTTCTATTATCTATTAAAACATAAAATTAAATGAAAGTTATAATTCTTGTAGCAATTTTATTAAAAATATTTAAAAAAAATTTTTTGGGGACACTTTTAGTGTATAAAAACACCTTAAAAGCAAACTTATAACGAGATTGTTTTTTATGGGAATAAAATAGTTACTTTAAAAAGCAATTAAACATCAAAATAATTTGTCCCAAAATTTTTGGGACAAACTAAAATGTAGCGAATTAACATTGGCTGGTAATTTAGTAACCTAAATAAAGTAGAAAGTTCATTTTAATATAAATTTTAAGAATATCAAATGTCCCAAAAATTTTTGGACCCACTAATATACAAAATTAGTACCAGAATTTATATAGTATGCAACAAGTCTAAATATATCAAACCATTTCTAAAAGTTTATAAAAAGGCAAAATTAAAAAATTAGCAGAATTTTTCTAGGTAAAAATGATTGGGACATTTTTAAATAAATCAAAACACCTTTAAAATAAACTTATAACGTAATTATCGTTTAGAAGAAGTAAGTACTTATTTAAAAAGACGATTAAACATCAAAATAATTTGTCCCAAAATTTTTGGGACAAACTAAAATGTAGCGCATAAACATTAACCTGTAATTTATTATTCTAATTAAGGTAAAATGTCTATTTTTTATAAATTTGAAGAATATTAGGTGTCCAAAAATTTTTGCATTAACTAATATGAACAAAATTTTTCTTAGAATTTATATTTTTATACACACATACATATGGATGTACACTTATATGTTATACGATAAATTTAAATATGCCAAAATATTCTCAAAAGTTTTTAGTTTCTATTTAAATACAAAATTAACACAATTAGTCGAATTTTGGTAGAAAATAAAATGTTGGGACATTTTAAATATATCAAACTACCTTTAAATAAAACTTACAACAAAATACATTTTAAAAGAATTAAGCAAGTTATTTAAAATGACGAGTAAATATCAAAATAAATTGTCCCAAAATTTTTGGAACCAACTTAAATATAGCGCTTCAATATTGAACTGTAATTCAGAATTCGAAGATAGGAATATTAGGTGTCACAAAATTTTTTGGACCAACCAACATACAAAATTTATATCAGAATTTAGATATTTATATATTATACAACAAGTCTAAATATACCAAACCATTCTCAAAAGTTTATTAAAATGCAAAATAAAAAAATTAGTAGAATTTTTCTAGAAAAAAATTATTGGGACATTTTTTAATATTTTAAAACACCTTTAAAACAAATAAATAACGATTTTTTTCTTTTAAATAAGTAAATAATTGTTTAAAAGTGCGATTAAACATCAAAATAAATTGTCCCAAAATTTTTGGGACAAACGAAAATATAGCGAATTAACATTAGACTGTAATTTGCTAATCTTAATAAAGTAGAAAGCTCATTTTTATATAAATTTTGAGAATAGGATATGTCCCAAACATTTTTAAACCAACTAACATGTACAAAATTTGTATTAAAATTTTGTTCTCTAGGTAATAATTACTAATTCGATTTACTAAAATTATAATTATTAATTTTTTTAGGTAGATAAATAAAAAAACGAAATTCCAATAATTAAACTTTTGTCACTTTTGTAGAATTTTGAATTTAACTACAAAAAGCTATTTTGAAACTATAAAGATTTTTTATATTTTTCTTAGTAACATGATTGAGTATTTTTTTGGTGTGTTATTTTTTAAACCTGTTTACTTTTATTTTTTGTTTTTTTTTTTTTTTAAATTTTAAAAATTTTGTGACAAGTATTTGAAAAAAAAAAATAACCATGTAATAGGATTATAGACATGTTTTATGCCACTAGATAATCTTTGCGGTTTTCTGCTTATTTCTTTCATTAAAAATTAATTATCGTTTTTCTCACTCTACCAAAAAAAAATAATTGATTTTATTTGCTAACTTTTCCAAACAACTGATTTTTATCTATTTTATTTCCAAGTGCGAGTAATTAAAAAAATAAATTATAAATAAAGTTTTTATACATTTAAATGAAAAATACAGAAAAAATAATAAATTCAAAAAGCTTTCAAGCAAAACATTAAAATGTATTGAAGGCAAGTTAGCCAGCTATTCAGTAATTAAGTGTTTCTTATTTCTTGGCTGTTGTGCACTAAAACTTATTTTTTTCATGCTCAATTAAATGTTTAATCAAAGATTGTAAAGACTTTGCAAATTGTGGACAAAAAAAGTGCAGAAAAAAATAAAATAAAATTATTAACAAATAACAACTTTGTGACAAAATTATGACTTGCAGTCATAAAATGTGTAAAATATACAGCAATTTAACTGAAAGCAACATAAAAGTATTTGCAACAAGATTTTAAGCCAATTTAAAGCAACAAAACAACATTAAATCAACACCCATATAAAGACTTAATTATTAAGACATTAATTGTCTCTTTTGCAAAAAAATAAAATGTCTTTGTTTTGTTTATATTCACAGATAATTGCTATAACTGTTTTAAGTTAAAAAAATCAATACTTTATTTATCATTAATAAATCTCTGTTATTTAGGAACTTTGCCAAAAATCTGTCACAAAAATTATTTAATTGGCACATTTCAATTAGAAAAAATATCAAAATATATAAGTTGTGCTGGAGCAGAAGTATAACGGTTTACGAGAGCATTTTTGAGATCCTTAACAAACGATTTAATTCTTCTCAGCTGCTTTCGGTATAACATCCCTGTTTCTGTTTCCAAAAATTAAAACTAAAATTTATTAAACGTTATTTTCTTCAACGTAAAGAAATTATCAAATTAATAAGGCCAAATATGGCGGACCCATTGAAGGACCGGGACTCTTAAATCAACAGGAATTACTACTAATTTTGTGTAATGGCCGCCTCAGGATACTGCTTTTAATATTCACTCTTGGTAGCCGAATTTCGTCGTTTCGGGCTGGAAAAAATGGCCAGTAATCGGCCTGCCAGCCACTGCATTGATGGAAGGTTGTTGTCGTGTGAGACATTTATTTTGTCGACGGCGACGTTGAGCATACCATCGGACGATTAGTTTTGTACCTTCAGACAAAGCCTAGTCTCTCACCCAGAACATCCGCTACAGTGCGGAATTATGCTGTCATCTAAGCCACCCCCCACCCCGGCGGATGCATATTCATATTTTTTGACGGAATCTAACCATCATTCGATGTCTCAACGGGATTAAAAGGGAGCCCAGTCCCCTTAATGGCTAGCAGGAGTCAACTATATTTCCACGGGAATCAGTAAAGTCACCGAGTTTAGCTTTTTGACTCTTTAGTCTTTTAGCTGTTCTCTGACTGATTATTGAGGTTGACCCTTCGGTTGGTATCATGGTGGTTGTGGTTTCGAAGCCCTCGTTTGAGTTCTGTTAGTCGAATCATTCATAATGAACACAATGAATGCTTTAGCTCCAGTGAGCATGATTGCGGTTGTTTTCTTAAATTTTATTAAGCCTCATGCATTCTGGACCAGGCGTTGTACAGTTTTCAACTCTTCACAAGGAGTGAGGGCTGCGGCCTGCTCTGAGCTCTTGAAGTTGCAACTACGAGTGACCGGAGGATATAAGTATCCGAAGGCCTTCTAGGGCGAGGATGACGCTACATTTCATCCACAGTGGTAATAATCCACCATCTAATACTGGCCCACACGGCTAGGTGCAGTAGTAAATGTTTCACGCTACCTCTTCAAGTTCCCCCCCGGGAGCACATCGATATGTTTTGATGGAAACCCACCATCATTATATGCGTCAACGGGGGAAAAACGGGTGCCCAGTCCTCTGAAGGCTGACAGAGAGTCAATTGGAAGCTCCACGTTATTTTCACGGGAATCAGTAAGGCCCAGAGTTCAGCTATTTGTCGCTTTACCCTTTTAGCTCTTCTCTGTCTGATTATTGAGGTAGGTACTACGGAAATATCGTGGTGGTTGTGGTTTCGCGGCCCTCATGAATTTTGATAAAGGGGTCAGGATAATTTCACCTTTGCTGAGAACAATGGGTGAATGATCCGGATCCAGTGAGCATGCTTGGCATGTGTTCTAGGCCAGGAGTGGGATAGTCTCCAGCTCTTCAGCAAGGAGTAGTGGTTCGCGACCCTGCTTTGAAACCTCCGAAATTGCAACTAGAAATAACCTGTTGCTAGAAATTAGACTTCGGCTTCCTAGGACGCGGTGCACACATCATATCGCGAAAATGATTTGACCACCCTCAAATTATGGCATACACAGCTAGGTACCGACGTAAGTCATATCACGCTGCCTCTTCAGGTACAGTAGCGTGGCCGACTCTTTTATTACATATTCGCTGGGCTGCGTGCGATGGCTCCTACACTAACCTTCTAGAGAGTCTTTCTACTGTCGGATTTAACGTAATCGGTATGGACAATATGGACCCCAGTTTCTTAAGTGTATTGATCCCAAAACTCTCATCGGTCCTAACGTACTTGTTCAACTCTATCTCCTCACGAAATCTATTTTTCCTAGCGAATGAAAGCCTTGAAGGATCATTTCTCTACCCAAAACTAATGGTAGATTCCGGTTAACATCTATCCTACCATTTTTATCTAGGGTATTTGGAAATATACTCAGCAGGCAATTAAAAGAGTATCTATAACGAAATGAATTTCTATCGCACGCACATCAGGCTTTATTCGGAGCAGAAGCTGTACAACAGGTCTAATGGATGTAATTAAGAGTCTTGGATCTGAACTCGATGAAATCTCGGAGTGAGTTAGGTGGTGGCTCTAGATATTTCCAAGGCCTTGGATAAAGTGTGGCATGGCTTTTGGTGTCGGTGATAATTTCTCCAGATTTATAGCGAGTTTTCTCAGGAATCGCACTACACGAGTTGTTATGATAGGATTTCATCAGACGAGTCTAGGATTAATTCAGGAGTGCTGCAAGATTGTGTTCTTTCTCCTAACCCATTTTTTTATTTTTCTAAACGACCTTCTTTGTCAAACTTTCAACTCTATATACTCTTTCGCAGATGACAGCAACATTTGTCATTCGTATTCATTTGGTGATAGACCGAATCAGTTGGAGATGAGTTCTAAAAAGCGGAACATGAATGAAACGCTCAATCACGATCTTACGGCGATCTTCGAATGGGGTCGATTTAAAAGCCCGTAAGACGCAACGTTGCATGCTTACGCATAAATTTGTGTTCGGAAATAGTACTGTTATTATAGGCTATATATGTATTACCAAGACTAAACACATTTGTCAGGCCTCTAAAAAAGCTTCCAAGTGGCTCGATTTAATGAAACGGTGTAAGAGATACTTCATCCATCCCATCTTCGTACTATTTATACCACCTATATCCGCACGTTTTTGCTTTAGACTTCATTTTTGTTGAGAGCGCATTCATTTGTGGTCGATTGACCAGTGAGTTGCCCTATGCGTTACAGAGAAAATTCGTTTTTTGGCAGAAAAGTTCGATTGTGCACATATGTGGAATAAACTTCTTCCGGAGATCTTTCCTGTCACTTTCAATGTAGGAAAATTCGAATAGAATGTCCATAAATACTACTCCCTCTTTTCTCCTCCCCATAACCTAGTTTCCTAGTCTTGATATAATGCATGGCATGAGTAGGGGTCATCTCCATATAATTGCTCTCCCATATGCAGAATTATTGGAACATCTTTTCACACTTGTCACAATTTTTTAATACTAAAATAAAAATTATCTTTTCACTTTCCTGTCTTTTTATTGCGCTTTCATAATGTCCCAAAAAATTTAAATTTTTTTCTGAAATATTTTCTTTTTAAAAAATTTAAATTGTTGTAATAATTACATAAATAAATGAAATTTTAATACTTTGAAACTTATTTTATGGAACAAGAAAAAAGTGGTCCCAATAATTTTGTAGCAAAATAATATTGTCCCAAAAATTTTGTGACAAAAAAATATTGTCCCAAAAATTTTGTGACAAAAAATGTTGTTCCAAAAATTTTGTAAGAAATGTTTTCCCATTGCAAAATATATATATAGCTTTTTAAATCCAATTCAGACTTTATAAAGATTTATATATATTCATTCCCGTTTTTCTTTTTAAAAAATTTTTATATAGAATTGACAATAAATTGTTACAAAAAATAAAGAAAATTTTAGGAATAGAATTTAAATTTAATTTTATGTAAAAGGTAGGGAAATGGCCATATGGACATGCAGTAGTTGGGTGTGTGTGTGACTTTATTCCCTAATGACGTATATTTTGTGACAATATGTTCTGATATTTTTCTTTTAGAAAATAAGACTTTTAAATACAGCTGGTAAAATGGCATGAATTTCAAACTATTTGAGATTGAAATGGGATTCCTTCAACAATTTTGGGACAATATAATTTATAAAAAAAAACTCAATTATCTTAGAAATTTTTATTTGAACTTCTTTTTCTCCAAATATTTAGTTTCATTTAAAAAAATAATTTCTGCTTTTCAGGAACTATAATTTTCATTAAGTTGCGTTAATCTTTTAGCCGATAGTTATCATTTAAAATAATGCCAATCAGTGGTTATTTCTTTACTTGCACAATGGGTGGTGATTTCCAAATAATTTCAGCTTAAATGCATGTTTTCAAATCAATATCTCAATGGTGGCTAGGAAAGCTGTATTGATATTAAAAAAAAAGCCACCCTTCAGTCATGACGGATAATTGCAAGATTTAAAGCACTAATTTTGATTAAATTGAATAGTTACAATTATTGTTAAGCAAAGAAAACAAATTGTTTCCCAATTTTTTTTCTTGTGTATAAACAATTCTCTACAAAAAAAATTTAGGGTAGATTTTACAATCAACAATATAAAAATGTATTGAAGTCATAATTGAAGTCACAATTTGTGCTCTTATAAAATTGAAGACAAACTGTAAACACCAAAGTCCACTAAATTTGACAACGGCGGTAGATATAGCTTAACACGTTAACTATTTTGATCGCTTAAACTTACATCTTAATAATATTAAATAGAATTCGCTTTTATTGATATTGAATAATGTCACAGCGCCCTCTTGTGGAAATTTTGTTTTTCGCCACTTAATTATTCACGAAGCCGAATATAATTTTTTGCACGATATTTAATTTTTTTGGTGGTATTTTTTAATTAAAGAGAGATTTTTGTGGCAATTTAGAAATTGTGCTCACCTTGACTTAATTTGAGTACTTGAGTTCATATCCTAGCCACCTTTATAGATAGTGATTGAAGTTATTGGCGTTGTGTTCTTAAATTTTATAAAGCTTCATGCGTTCTGGACCAGGAGTTAGAGTTAGTCTTCAATTCTTCAGCAAGGAGTGAAAACTGCGGCCTGCTCCGGGCTTTTGAAGTTGCAACTAGCAGTGACTGGAGGATATACGTATCTTAAGGGCTTCTAGGGTGAGGATGACGCTACATTTCAGCTAGGTATAGATGTAAATCTTATCACGAATAATGGATGGATCAACCATAATACACTAGTTAAAGAAGAAGCACGTCAGCATCGATTCAATCTCAAACAGTTGCTCACTGCTTTTTTCGATTACCAGATGGTCTTACGCTTAATAAGAAGTGTGAGCTTGAAATTATGATCCGCTTGCACGAACCAACAGGAAAAAAATCGATCGGAATCCGGAAGTGCATTACAATGAAGCACTTGCTTAGTTGTTATTGCCTGTCCATATTCAGCAGATGTCCATACTTTGAAGGGGATAAATTTCAAATTGAAGAATAAAAAGAAAAAGGTCTCTATTTGTATTAAGCAGATCTCCTATTTGTCACAATGCTAGTAACGATGACAACTCAGACAGCAGATTTATTTTTGATTAATTTAATTGTAATTTTATTTTCTTTTATTTTTGCTCAGTGTAGTTTTTCAAATGTGATTAAGGAGGCCGCTTTTAGGAACCTCATTGAAAATTAATTTGAAATAAAAGATTATTAAACTTTAACACTTTTAACGCCGTCAATTTTTACTTTATATAGCGGCTCGTTTTAAGGCGACTTTGATCTCTGTCCAGCAAATAAATAAATCGCAAGAGTGGTTGGAAAGAAAAACCTCCCTCATGATTTATTTTAAATCACGTAAATCTTTAAAGTTGATGTGATTGTCTTCAGTGTTATCTGTTAAATTTTATGACAAAATTTTATTTAAATATTCCCAATTAAGCTATCATATCAGCGCAAGCATAATCATAATTTTTCATGCAAATTCTTGTTATTTGTTTTCTTGTCCCAAGGATGCAATTTTTCCATAAGCTTAAGGGCTTTAATATTTATTTTGAATTACCGAACCCCTTTCCTTCTTCTTTTTGTTTTCTAGTGAGACAAAATTATGTTTTTTAAGACAAAAAAATCTTTTTTTGGCGTCAGACGTCTGCCAGACATAAAATTTAACCGACCATTCAAAATGGCTGCTACATTTTATTGTATTCTTAGCCATGAAATCGTCATGCTTCACAAATATTAGATAAAAAGTGTAAAAGTAAAGGGATATTTGAAAAGTGACGAAAAACAGGAAAAGATAAATTTATACATTTTAGGCATGTATGCCACCAAGTAGTTCTGAAACTTAATATTAATTTCTCAGTCAATTGATTTTAAAACAACTACACCATCTCTTCTTAAGCAATAGAGAGTCTATTTAGTTTATTTTTAAGCCACTTAGAGCGTCATTGATTCCTAATACTCGCTCATCAGTCATGCGCTGTCTTCAGATCTACAGGGGAATGTGTGTATCTGCGAGTATGGTTTGCAGAGCAATTGCTTTTTTTTTGCCCTGTTTTAGCTTAAACTACCAGATGAAATTGATGGCACTTAGTTTGGTTGTCCTGGTTCTACATCCC
The DNA here is from genome assembly GCA_030448955.1 of Trichopoda pennipes. Taxonomy (NCBI): domain Eukaryota; kingdom Metazoa; phylum Arthropoda; class Insecta; order Diptera; family Tachinidae; genus Trichopoda; species Trichopoda pennipes. Next base: position 11,247,972 of record JASKUP010000175.1, on the reverse strand, counting down.
CCGGGGACTCATTTATCTCTCTTTATAGAATACTTGACTATCTAGACTTGTGCTGCTGGGGGTATAAGGGAGCCCAGTCCCCAGAAAGCAAGCAGGGTGTCACCTGGAGGCTCTACGTTATTTCCACGGGAATCAGTAAGCCCCAGTCTTTCCGTTACTTTTCTCTTTAGACTTTTAGCTGTTTCTCTGAAGAAGCCAACTGAACAATTCACTATATTTCCACGGAAATCAGTAAAGCCCCTGAGATCAGGTATTTGTCTTATTGAGGTTGGCCCTTCGGGAGTGTCGTGGTGGTTGTGGTTTTGCGACCCCAAGCATGAACTGATTATGTGGACCAGGATCATCTCGCCATTAATAACACCAACGGGTGAATGATCCGTATCCAGTGATCATGCTAGTCATGTGTTCTAGACCGGGAGTTAGATAGTCTCCAGCTCTTCAGCAAGGGGTGGTGGTTGGCGACCCTGCTTTGGAACCGCTGAAATTGCAACTAGGATAGACCTGTTGCTAGTATTAGTCCTCGGCTTCCTAGGGCGTGAACGACGTTGCTTTTCATTCCCAGTGGTTTGACCGCCAGCTGATTAAGGTCTACGGCCAGGTGCAGATGTAAATCTTATCACGAAATGTCCTGGTGCTACAAACTAAATTTATTCGAAGCAATACAATTTGTGGAAAAATTCTGGACTTTAAAAAATCTTTAATTCTTCTTCTTCTTAAAATGTAAATAGAAAATATTTTATCGCCTCAAGCAAAAAAAAACCCTTTGTAATGGGTGGTCCCACCATAATGCTCGATGATAATTGTGGGTCACACGTTAACGTCAAGTTTGTTTGTGCAACTTAACATGACATTTCTTTGTTTCAGTGTTTTTACAAATGCAACCCTGGGGAGGTATAAAAAATTAAACAGTGCATTACTATTGTAAAAGCCTTTTACGGCAACGTAAAAACGTACATTTCGGGCACTTTGTGATTTTTCTGGGGTAGGATAATGGACCTGTTATGTTTACCATTGAGAGAAGTTTGGGCTAATGTTCCAATTCTGTAGGAATTGTAAAAACAGCTCTGCATGCTCGCGTAATTCGCGTTATTCGCGATAGTGTGGCACAGAAGAGACGTTAATCTGCAGGAATCACACAAACGTCACTGATGCAATTTTGAAATACACGTTTATAAGTGCCAGTTGACCGAAGCCTACTAATCATTTGAAGCATTGGCAATACAGCGAATGCTTGCAGAGAAAAGTGAATGGTGACTTTACAAAGGAAAACATCTTCAGTGACATGGTACACTTTCAGCTCACAGGATTCGTTAACAAGCAAAATAGCTGCATTTGGACAAGTGACAATCCCAGAGTGGTCGTTGAAGAGTCGACTCATCTACAAAAACTGAATACTTGGTACAGCTAATAAGTTGGCGGAAATTTCGGATGGCCTCCCCAGTTAATAACAGACTTGTTGTAAGCAAAAATTTAGGATATGGACCTGCACTATTTATGGTACTAACAGGATGGTTCTATGTGATATCGCACCGTTGGCATTCTTTTTTTGGGTGTATTTAAAACGACATCAACCAGGCACAATTCGTCAAGAGATAAAGGATCAGACAATTCGCGGCACATTAATGATATTGAACTTCAGAGTCATTCAAAATAAGGACCATCGGATAGAGGTATGCCACCAAATTCGTGGCGAGTATTTGGGCGATATTTGTGTTATTTCGATTTTGAAGTAAATAATAAGTCAAGCCAATGTCTGATATTTTGTTTTACTTTTAAATGAACCTCAAAGCGTATTCCAGCAAGGTCGAAATAGCTGATAGTCAGAAGCGGTACGGTTTGGATTATAAGGAGGGTAAGCCAAAAAACTAGCCACCCAAATGGTGTTTGACCGGTATTATGCTGTTTTTCCGCCAGTAAATGAAATAATGTTGTTATTTCCCGTCTTATCTGGCTGTTGTTCCTTTTGTGTTAAAGGCGAGCGCTTTCGATGTGAAAACTTCATTCTCAAGCCGTGATACAATTCGTTCCGGTTTTACAACATGTGGTAGACCCTTGTCATGATGGATGATTACGGCCTCGAATATTCTGCCCGTTTTTTTTTTTGTTGATTTCTCTCTTCAAGCGAATCAATTATCTTCGCGCAGGTTCCCTGTGATCATCTGACCCGCTTTTAACAGCTCATAATACAAAACACTCTTCTTATCTCATCAAATACAGAGCATTACCTTGACGTGATGGATATTCGGGCGATGGCGGATTGACGTATGGATTTTTCACCACCAATAACAAGGCGATGCAAGAATTACATCTCTCTGTAGCGTTCAAGCATAATTTCCAACAACCAAAATTGCCTCTTCTGGGATTCAATTCATATGGGATCCAATTTCCTCACTTTTGAATGAATCTTAGTGATTTCAAACGTAGGACAATGGCTTGTTGTGTGACTTGCAATGATAATGGTATTACAATTTCGACTTACGTTTCACAACAATTTTCGTCGAATAATGCTTCCCATAACTCATCTTCGAACTTCTTTGGCTGCCCAAGCCACTCCTTTTCTTTTGTAACGAAATCGCCAATTTTTGAATCACGCAAAACATCTTTCACAAATATTTTCAATTGGTGCATATTGAGCGCAAACTTTTACCAACAGCAGGAGCTGTTTTCTTCAAAGAAAAAAAGGTTACCAGACTTTTTAAGCACAAAATTCCACATTATGGGGATTGAAAAATAATGAAAAATCATCAAATCAGGCGACCGTGAAGGCAAATCAACATCGCCATTTCTTGAAATAATTTGTTGTGGAAAGAGGTCTCGCAGTAATTCCATTGTAATAGTGGATTTACGAGATGTGGCATCGTCTTGTTGATACCACATGTTAATCAAGCTCAAAGTTTACGGTTGTGACTTTAAAAAATGTTAAATCACATCACGATACCGCTTTCTATTCACAGTTTTTAAAAAAGTAAGATCCAGTGATTCCTCCTAACTAAATTGCACACAAGGCTGTCACTTTTAATGGATGTAAAGGTGACTGTTGAATAATTTGAGGGTTTCCTAATCTACAGAACCGACTATTCTGTTTATTCACAATTTCCATTCAAATGCAAATCTGCCTCGTCACTCATTATATTGAATTTTTCATGAAAATCGTGGTTGTTTTTGACGAGCTGTAACATATTATTGGCATATGTACAGCGGCTTAAATGGTCTTGTGAAAGAAGCTCTTGTCTCAGCTGAATCTTATATGGAAGCAAATGCAAAATCTTGTGCAAAATTGTGGCTAAAGTTGTTGTTTGAAGACCAAGCTCCTGAGCACGGCGTCGAATTGAAATTGATAGATTGTTTTGAACCCTTTTCTTAAGGGGCAGTAATGCTATCAGCCTATCTTGCAGTACTATAACCAAGAGACTCTCTTTCTTCGAAATAATAAATATTGCGTTTTGTTGGCACGTTGTTTCTTGCCAAAAATTTCACGTAACTTTCTCATCGTCACAGTAATCGATGATTAATTTTGATAAAATATTTTAACGATTAAAATACGTTGGTTTATAGAATATTTTTCCATAATAAATTTGCCACATGTCTACTTCACGACTGCCAAATATGAACTGTCAAGACTAAGGTTTAACAAAGTGGCGACAAAACAAAATATACCCGATAGACTAAACATAATTATGGTTATTTTCCGCAATGTTATTATTGTGTTAAACACGAAAATGTTTCCCATGGCAATAGTATGTTTTATTATGTGTAAGAAAAATAATAATAATTTAAACTATACGCTATAATTTTATTACATTATATTACTTTTATATTATGGTTGTCACAACCATATTTCTTTTGTTTAAGCTTGGTCTCAATCATGTTATAGGAAGTCGCAAGAACACAAGCAATTTTTTTCTTTTTCCCCACATTTTTAACACTGTGTTAGTTGTTGTGTGCCAAGCGTTAACCAACTAATAAAAGTTTTAGTACCAAAAAAAGTGTTTAGCTTGCATTGACTTAAATTTCTTTCAATTACTTCTACGTAACACTTGCCACACAAAAAATATATTTTGTAAATACTTGGAGTTTTAAAGCATTTGAGTTGCAGAGTAAAAGATTTCACAAAAAACAGATGCGGAGGTTCTTAAAACGAAAACATTAGCTAAACGTTATCACAAACTGTCGTCACATAAGTGTTGAAATAAAATTTAAAAACTGTTTTTTATGAGAGCAAACATGAGAACAACAATCTCTACTTTACAGCGTGAAAGTTTGTTTTAGTTATAACGATTATAATGGCAATTATACTAAAATACTCTCAAAGGCATAAAGGTGTGTTTAAGTGATTTCAAAAATATTTCAGCAATATTAAAGCTTGGAGAAATAAAACTATAATTAAATATTCGTAGAAAAACAATTTTTTTTTTGTTAATGATCTTAATGACCCCAACAATTAGGTGTTAAAATTTTAAGTTTATGACGTCAAGGAAAACTTTAAGAAAATTGATTGATGATCCAAAGAAACGAAACTTTAAAAAAGCGTAAATTCAAAAGAAAAGTTTAAGAATAGCAGGGTATTAAAAGAAATTGATCGGTTCATAAATATAACTCAACCCTCATAAACATTTTACGAGAGGGGTATTAAAAGTCTCTAAATTGACCTTTTAAAAAAAATACAATTGTTAAACGTGAGTTTAGTCCACATTTAGTCATTTTGAAATTATTTAAAATTTTTTTTCTTAAAAAAAAAAATTGTACGAGGTAGGTAATAAAAGTACTTAAAGCAAAAGTACATAAATAAAAAATCAGCAAAAAACCGTTTGCCGCCTATATAAAGAGAAAAATAGCCACGGAATTTATAAAAGACGTTGGGCACCGTTGAAAGATGTTTTTGTCTAAGAGAATTGTTGGGTGCGAGATTAAGTATTTTCGCAGATTTCTTTCTTTCCACTTTAAAATTGTCACAGGAAATTCTTAAAATGTATTGGCAGAGGACTAAAATTAAAATAATAAAGCGAAAATTAGTTTTTTCAAATTTCATATTTTCAATTTTATTTTCATAATCAAGACTTTTAATTTTTTTGGTTTGTGTCTTAGCTAAGAAAAACACATTTAAATAAGTCGTTAGTCCCACCACAAACAAGCGTAAATTTTGTCATTTTTAAATAATCAGAGGAAATCCTTGAAGTGTTGTAAATGTCACAACAGCATAAAAAATGTTTGAGTAAATTAGTTTACTACTGGTTCAAGTCTTAACTAAAATAAAAGTTGTTATTTCCACAAATTGCAAGTTTAAATTTTACGATTTTATAAATGTCATAGGGTTCTTAAAGAGTATTGTATAGAAAATTAAAATAGTTAGCGAAAATAAGTTTCGTTTAACTTGTGTTAAAAAGTTATCCTCCTCAACCCGTTAGGTTTGTGTCTAAGCTAAAACAGAACACCCCAAAAAATTGTTAGTTCTACAACTTATACTGAAATTTTTTTTCTATAGTAGAATTGGCTTTTGAATCTGTAGGTATCTCAAATATTAAAAGTGACTGCTTGGTTTGTGTCTTAGGTAAAATGGCTAACAGCTAGCTGTTAGTGTAAATGAATATTTAAGTTTACCACTAACAAGTGAGGTGTTTTTGAACTGTATAAAAAATAGTTAACCAATCCATATAAAGTGTCTTGTTGCAAAATGCTAGCTCATAAGCCATAAGTTCAAATCCCAGAAGAGTCTTTATAAACAAAAAAAAATAAATAAAGTGTTGAGCAAAGCAGAGTAATTAATTGGGCTTTACGGTTCTAAACGAGGAGAATAAACATGATGCCCGGGCAGTAATGAAGCGACCATTATTAAAATGGAGCTAACAAATTCTGGGTATGATAATGCATGCAATCCTTCAATTGAATGATTAATTTTAGTCTTTCAGCAGCTAGAATCTCTGGCTGCTTTCGTCCAGCCTCCTGCCTGGAATGCTATTGACGCTGATAATCACAATTCGTGGCTGGCAAGTCCAGAGTTTTCTAGTGGCCAGTCCAGAGTTTTCTAGTGCCCCCTAGGGGCACATTGATATGTTTTGACGGAATTTTACCATCATTACATATGTCAACGGGGGCTAACTGGAGAATTCCACTATATTTCCACGGAATCGGTAAAGACCCAGAGTTCAGCTATTTGTCTTTTTAGCCTTTTAGCTGTTCTCTGACTGATTATTGAGATTGGCCCTTCGGGAGCTCCGTGGTGGTTGTGGTTTCGAGGCCCTCGTCTGAGTTGTGTTGGTTGGATCATTCACAATGACCACAATGAATGGTCAAGGTCCAGTAAGCATGATTGCGGTTGTGTTCTTAAATTTTATTAAGCTTCATGCGTTCTGGACTAAGAGTTGGAAAGTCTCCAACTCTTCAGCAAGGAGTGAAGGCTGCGGCCTGATTAGGACTTTTGAAGTTACAACTAGGAGTGACTGGAGAATATACGTATCTGCAGGCCTTCTAGGGCGAGGATGAAGCTACATTTCATCCACAGTGGTATGATCCACTGTCCGGTTATGCCTTACACAGCTAGGTACAGATGTAAATCTTATCACGCATGCGTGGGAATATTTAGAAATAAAATCGAAGTAGAAAGCAAAGCTTTCAAATTTTCCTAACACTTCACTGTCGTAGACTGCGCAACCTTGTTTTATATAAAAATAGCTCTCGAACTCAATGACTTAAAGGTAAAACTTATAATAAAAAAGGTAAATTTTTGTTTGTTCTATAAAATGGGAAACTCCCCTCGTTAAATTATTAAGAAGTTGCGTAGCAGTGCCTTTAAAACCTGTTAAAATTTCAAAACAAATTTTATTTTTGTTTGATCTTTGTCTGCTGTCATTTGTTTTAACAAAATTAAATTAAATTTATTAGAAAAATAAAAACTAACAACCAGTTGTTGGACAGTTCCTTGATTTGTTGTTGTTGTTTTCGGTGTAAAAAAAAAATTAAATTTTTTTGGGTGTCATTTTATTATGTTGTTTAACAAGAGTTGTAGTAGTTACCCAACCCTCTGGCAGCCCCACACTTGCCACACATATTTGTGTGGCTTTTACAGTGCCTTGAAAGTTGTAGACTAATTAAAAAATTATTACAGCTAGACTTTACAAAAAAACTGTACATTTGTGGCATAATTTAATAAAAAAATTTAACAAAAAAAAAAACAATTTAATATTTTAAGCGTTAAAAAATTTATAATAATTTTAAATATTTTTAAAACGACTTCATTAAGAAAAATATTTTTCTTAAAAATCAAATTTAAAAAATTACTAAAAAAAAATGTTTTAAAAGAGACAATTCTAATAGAAGAGTGGAAAATCGAAAATTCCTTTTTTTTTTGCAAAAATCGCTCAGAGGTCGGAAAATATTAGGGATTTTTTATATGTAATTTTCGTGCATTAAAAATTTATAAAATCAGTTTTTGAATCACAATTACTTGAAGGTATTTGTGCAACTCACAACATGTTGTATAAGTTGTATAAAAGTACACAATCAAGAAGGATATAACGTGTGTCTTAATTTTTCTTAAGCAAAAACTTTAGGACAACATTTCCATGTTGTAAACAATTTTTAAAAATATATTTACAAAAACAAGGGTTTTTCAACAAGAAGTTTGTTTTCTAAAACCAAATAAAACAAATAACTCGATCAAGATGATTAAAATTGTTATTGTATTACGAAGGGAAACGATCGGCAATTACGAATTATATCTTGCAAATATCCACCACGACCACGCTGACAGATGTCCATTAATTCATCAAAATTTTTAATCACTTTTTGGAAAAATGCCACTCCTATTTCGTTAATCACATTAGAGGTTTTTAGTTATAAGGCTGAAATCGATTCAAATGGCTTCCTATAGACTCTGTCCTCAACGAAGCCCCTCAAAAAATAATCCAGTGGAGTTAAATCACACGATTTGGCTGGCCACATCAGTGCTGATTGTCATGAAATTATACGATCGGGTAATTTGGTTCGCAATTAATTGATTGTTTCATTGGCTGTGTGACACGTGCAACCGTTTTGTTGAAGCCACATGCCAGTGATGTCAACGTGGTTAAAAAATTGAGTTTTTAGCATCTCTGAATAGCGTGATACATTGACCGTTACCGTCTTTCCAGCCCCATCTTCGAAAAATGGCCAATCACACCTCCAGACCACATAGCTCACCATACAACACTCGCTGAGCATGCAAATGCAATGCAGCTTCACGATAATCGCTTTAGGATTTTCAGAAACCGAAATGCGGGCCAATTTTGCTTGTTGATATGCCCTGATAAGTGAAAATGGGCGAAAATGGGAAAAATGATTTTTTAAGAAAAACCAGTCGGTTGTTCCTCAGTGAATTAAATGAACCTATGGCGATGTGAATGGTCGGTCAGCTTCCTGCACCAGTTGAACCTTCTAAGATTTTAAAGTCAAATCGTTACGCAAAATTCAACATGTGGTCGTTTTGGATAACCCCAATTGTTGAGAACGTCATGGAATTGACAAATTTGGATCTGTTGCAACACTGTAGCTCACTGCTGCGATATTTTCAGTTGAGTGACTTGGTCGAACACACGCTGGTGTTCATACATTTTATATCGGGCCTGTCGATTCAAATTTAACGACCAAATTCTTAAAAGTGGCCGTAGAAGGACGATTATGTTGTGTGGAAATATCACAAATTTTACGAAATGTAACTCTGAAAGAACCACCATTTTCATAGTGGATTTCAATTATTTTAATGAAATTTTTGTGCGAAATTGATTTCACTGTAACAATTGCTAATGCAATGCAAAAATAAATGTCAAAACTATCATGTTGGAAAACATGAAGTAGCACTTCAGGCAACAATTCCTATTTAGGCAAGGTCCGTGCTACATTATTTAGGAAAGGGATAGAGAAGAGATGAGACAGGTGGTGAAAGTAGAAGGATAGTTATGGAAATTAACTGTCGTATTAGACAGCACAGCGGCCAGTGTCCATGCCTTCATCACTGAGCAGCCCCACCGACAGTCAATTTTTATTTTTGTAGTGAAGAAACAGCCAAGATCTTTGTTGGGTATCAAACCCACAACCCCCAGACTGATAAGCTACTACACTACCTGCTACTCTACAGGGGAACCTCAATAAAAATTAATCATATTTCCTAACATAAACGAAATTATGTAATTAACAATATTGCAAAAAAAAAAAATCTGCTAAAAAAAAATCGCTTAAAAAAATATAAAATCTGCCTACAGAAAAAAACGCTAAAATGATCAAAATTCATCTAAAAAAAGATGCAAATCTTTAAAATTTTAAAATTGAAGAAATCAAGGAATAAATATCGGGTTTTCTCAGGAATCGCACTATACGAGTTGTTATAGATGGAATTTCATCTGTCGAGTTCAAGACTAATTCAGGGGTACCGCAAGGCTCCATTCTTTCTCCTTTCCTATTTCTTAATTTTCTAAATGACTTTCTTTGCCAAACTTTCAACCCTTTTTACTGTTTCGCAGATGACAACACCATTTGTCATTCGTATTCGTTTGATAATAGAGCGAACCAGTTGAATGTGAGTTCCAAACATGTATGATACACTCAATCACGATCTCGCAACAATCTGAGAATGGGGTTTTGCGATTATAGTCGATTTTAATGTCCGTATGGGTGATATCGGAGTGAACTGTCTGTTACACCGTTTTAGAAAACCGAGGCACTTGAAAACTTCTTTAGAAACTTGAAAAATTTGTTTAATCCATCGAACATCACACTGAATTTTCATGTCAAGAACATGAAGAGCTTCGGATTCCGTAATATATATTTATGACCGATTTAATTAAACCAGTGTTGCCATTTTAAGGATCTGTAGCTCTATAAAAACACCCGTTATATGACCAAAATGCTAAGAAACAACAATTTCTCAATATCAATAATAATAATAAAAACTAACAACCAAAACTGACACCTGAACTCGAGCCTTACTAAATATAATTAATTTTATTTTCTTATAGTAAAATTATATTTACTATTTCTAGTCCAAAAATTATTTTGGAGCACCAATAACTGATTTCAATATTTTTCTTACAAATTTTAAATTCTGCACTTGGAAATTTAACATAAAATATCGAATCAAATATTTTCTTACAAAAATTTTCCTTAGTTTTCTTCAAGACTTTTAAGTCGTTTAAAAACAGTTATAAAAACAATTTAAAAATAAATTCTTTACTTAAATTTTTATGTTCTTCTATAAAACTCTTTTGCCATCAAAACTGTTAACTGCAACAAAAAAAAAGAATTTTAAACTATAAAATCTGATGTTGACTTTTAACAATGAATAGCGTACAGCATCTAGAGAAAAAAGCACAACATTTTACTTTTTTCTACGTTTTAAATAAAAATATTTTTTTAAGTGCATTTATTTGTACAACAACGAAAAATGCTTTCAAAAACTATAAAATCCATTTTCAAACATTAATTAACAAACTTAAGAGAAATAAAACAATACCTTTCACACAGAGCTGTATGCAGATTTTAGAAAGTTGTTGTTGCGTTTCAAATTGCTCCAATAAAATTCTTTTAAATGTTTGTGCTCTTAAAATTTTAGTGGCAATAAAAATTCTAACTTAACACTTCTCTATCAAGACTTTTTAATTTATATTTTTAAGAGGATTTTCTTAACTTATTTCTATTGGCAAATGTGACACACATAAGTGGGACCACTTATAATCTCCAAGTAGTTGTTTGCCATTTAAACTGAGCAACACTGATTTAACAGATTGTATAGGGTATCCGTCCGGAAAGGTATACTACTTGATTTTGTCACCATCTTGGTAAACATTAATCTTGGCAGTTGTGAACTAGACACGTTACAAATTTACTATGGAAAAATATTCGATAAACCAACGTGTTTTAATCGTTAAAACATTTTATCAAAATCAATCATCGATTACTGTGACGATGAGAAAGTTACGTGAAAAGTTTTGGAAGAAACAAAGTGCCAACAAAATGCCCTATTTCTCGTGTAATTATATCGTATAATTTAAATTATTATTATTTATCTTACACATAATAAAAATACTATTGTCATGGGAAACATATTTTTGTTTAACACAATAATAACATTGAGGAAAATAACCATAATTATGTTTGTTTTGCCGCCATTTCGGTAAACATTAGCCTGGACAGTTCATATTTGTTAGTCCTGTAGTAGACACGTGGCAAATTTTTTATGGAAAAATATTCAACAAACCAACGACTAAAATAGTCGTTAAAACATTTTATCAAAATCAATCATCGATTACTGTGGCGATAAGAAAGTGAAATGAAATGTTTGAAAGAAACAACGTGCCAACAAAACGCACTATTTATCGTGTAGTGAAGGATTTCGAAGAAAGAGGGTCTGTAGGTGACATGTTCCAGCATGAACCACAACGTACTAGAAGATCGACTGAAAACATTACTGCTGCTCAAGAAAGTTGTCAAAACAATCCATTAACCTCAATTCGATGCCGTACTCAGGAGGTTGGTTTTCAAAGAACAACTTTGGCCACAATTTTGCACAAGGCTTTGCATTTGTTTCCATATAAGATTCAGTTGACACAATAGCTTCTTCCACAAGACCATTTACGCCGTCTTACATATGCCAATAGGATATTACAGCTCACCCAGGATAATCCCGATTTTCATGAAAAAATCATCATAAACAGTGACGGAGGCCATTTTCATTTGAATGAAAATTGTGAGTAAATAGAATAGTCTGTTCAAGGGAATGGAAAACCCTCAAATTATTCAACAGTCACCTTTACATCCATTAAAAGTGACAGTCTGGTGTGCAATTTAGTCAGGAGAAATCCTGCAGTATCGTGATATGATTGAAAACTTTTTAACGCCACAATTGCATGCTTTAGGCTTCACTAGCATATGGTATCAACAAGACAGTGCCACATCGCATACAGCCAGGATTACAATGGAATTAATGCGAGGCCTCTTTCCACAACAAGTTATTTCAAGAAATAGTGATGTTAATTGACCTCCACGGCCGCCTGATTTGACTGCTACGAATTTCTTTTTGTGGGGTTATCTGAAAACAAGGTTTGAGCAAACAAACCAGAAACCCTTGAGCAACTCAAGCAAAATATTCGTGATAAAATTAATGAAATGTAGGAGAATGTAATGAAAAATGTGCTCAATAGCTTTACGCCTTTGTGAGAGTAACAGAGGCGGACATTTATCGGATATTGTATTCTATACATAATCGCCAACATTAAACAAAACATTTATCACTTTCATTTAATCAAAGATTATAAATAAACAAAGTAGTATACCATCCCGGCGATCACCCTGTACCTGCATGGTCTTACCAGTTAAGAGTATGAAATTTTAGCTCCTTTGTGACAAGAACATGAGTTTGTTATGACTGCAAAAGAGAACTTAAATTGTTAAGAAATTTTCACAACTTCAAGTTTAAAACATAAACTTATGATTCATTGATTCATTATTCATATTTAAAGGCTAAAATGTTTATGCTCCTTAAAAAAGCAACATATTTTTCTTTAAATATTCATATACTTTAAGACTTGTGTCACCTTAAGCACAATTATAGATTTTTGTTTATTTCTTAAAAAGATATATCAAAAATATAATTCCCCCATAAACTATAAACCCATAAATTTATCGATAACATAACATCATGATAGGAAAATTTTCGTAAATATTTCAAACAAACTCAAGCGATAAAAAATTTAGTCAGAATATTTTTAGAGTAAAATTGATATATATTATTGACAACAAAATATCGATAACAAAAACCGCTGTTATAAAAAAATTAAAAAAAAATTTTTTTAAAAATATTTGCCTTTAAAAAAACTTATCGATTAAAGGCATTATTCTTCAAAAACTAACTGAAAACAAAAATTTACTTTAAACAATTTTGTTAAAACAGATAAAAAATTCTAAAATAAATAAATAAATTGAAAAACAAGTTTTTTAAAATATATTATACGAGTAATATCGATAGAAATTATTTAATTTTTTTTTAATTTTATCGCAAACAATCATTACCTGTACAAAAATTAACCAACAGGTGTAAATGCAAAAACTAATCATCAGACACTATTTTTCTAAGAAAATTTTTTGATAGCAATTATTTCCTTTAGAAAAATTTATCGATAGCAACTATTTTTTTAAAGAAAATTAATCGATTGCGATTATTTACTTTAAGAAATTATATCGGTAGTAACTGATTTTCTTAATGTATCGATAGCATTTTTTTTCTTTAAGACAATTTATCGATAGTAATTATTTTTCTTAAAAAATAAATCGATAGCAGCTATTTTATTTTCTTAAAAAAAATTTTTTGATTGCAATAATTTTCTTAAAGAACATTTTTCAGTGGCAATAATTTTCTTAAAGAACATTTATCGATTGAAATTTTTTTAAAAAAAAATTTTTCCTTTGCCTATAATTTCTTAAAGAAAATTTATCGATTGCAATAATTTTCTTAAAGAAAATTTTTCGATTGCAATCATTTTTTTAAAGAAAATTTTTCAATAGCCAAAAATTTTCTTAAAGAAAATTTTTCGATTGCCTATAATTTTCTTAAAGAAAACTTTCGATAGCCTAAAATATTCTTAAAGAACATTTTTCGATTGCCTATAATTTTCTTAAAGAACATTTTTCAATAGCCTATAATTTTCTTAAAGAACATTTTTCGATTGCCAATATTTTCTTAAAGAACATTTTTCGATTGCCAATATTTTAATAAAGAACATTTTTTGATTACCAATATTTTCATAAAGAACATTATTCAATTGCCTATAATTTTCTTAAAGAAAATTTTTCAATTGCAATAATTTTCTTAAAGAAAATTTTTCGATTGCCTTTAATTTCTTAAAGAAAATTTTTCGATTGCCTATAATTTTCTTAAAGAACATTTTCGATTGCCTAGAATTTTCTTAAAGAACATTTTTCGATTGCCCATAATTTTCGTAAAGAAAATTTTTTGATTGCCTATAATTTTCTTATAGAAAATTTTTCGATGGCAATTATTTTCTTAAAGAAAAATTAATGATAGCAATTATTTTTTTTTTTGTAAGAATATCTATTGATAGCAGTTACATTATTTTAAGATCATCTTTGGAGAGTAATAATTTTCTTTAAGAAAATTTATCGATAACTATTATTTTCTATTAGAAAGTTTAGCGATGACAAAAACTTGCTTTAAAAAAGTTTATTAATGGAAAACAGTTTGCTTTGAAAAATTATCAATAGAAAAAAATCTCTGAGAAATTTTATCGATAACAACCATTTTTCTTTACAAATGGTATCGATAGCAAAAATGTTGCCTAAAGAAAATTTTAGATAATTAGCTTAAACAATGGTTATGAGAAGATACTTCAGTCTTAAGCTGCAACAAAGGTTCTTAAGTAAATTCTTTCTTCTTAATATTTTCTAATTCTCATGGTCAAGTAAATTCTGTGTTTTTGTTGTAACTTTTTGCCTTGAGGATTCTGTTCAAGTGCCCTTAGCTTTGCTATAACGTTGTGTTTCTTGTTTTAAAAGTGGTCAATCCAACGCAAAGTTTTTTGGGATCTATCAATCATTCAGCTTGTTTTTGTTTCCTACACATTGTGTCTTCATCCAAATACGATTTGAAATGCAAGGATAATTTAATCAGCATTCTCTCTAAAAGGATCTTAAAGACACTTTATTTAAAAAACATTCAATTATAAAATGATTTCAAAGTTTTTTGTTAAAATTATTTGAACAAATTGTTTTGTATGAAAAAGAATCTAGCGACACTTTTGTCAATTTATCCAGCGATTACGATTACACAAAGTCAATAAAGGGAATAAGAAAAATTAAGCATAAAAAAATCTCATAAAATTAAAAAAATAAATTAAAACTATAAAAATATATTTTGAAGTCCTGTGTTTCTCCATTTGACGTTAAGATCCCCAGTGGATTTGTGAATTAGTTTTTTGAGTTGTGTTATTTTTATGGGTTTTCATCATCATAAAAATATATAAAAGAGTTTTCGAATAAATATATTTGCATGTGTGGCTGTGTATATGTGTATATATGTGTTTGTGTGTGTATATGTTGGTAAAGAACAACTAGTTCAACGAGAATGATTAAAATAACACCCTCATAAAAAGAAACAAAAAAATAAATTTCTATTAAATAAAAACCAAATAAAATATGTTCTTCTGTTAACAGTACCCTGTAGTTCGCAAGAGATTATAGGCAATTCCAGCCTAAAAAAATGTGCTTTTCAGGTAGTGATGCCTTACTAGCTAAGAAGAGTTGAGTGGCGTTAAATAAAATAGTTATCCAGACTTACTTTCATCCACCATCAGCAATTTAAAATTTAACACGCTTCAAAGCCTACAGAACTTAAATAACCAGTCATTAAATGATATAGCATGAGGGTTTTAATTGCTTTCTCGATCAATAATAAATAGATTAAATAATTATTATGTAATAATAAATACAGGGTGTCCTTTGGGAGGATATACTGCCTTGCAAATTCATTTTTAATAAAAATTTTCATTGACTCAATTATCTATCTATTGTTACGTTTATACCGTTTATAAACGTTCTGTTGCTGAGTTCTTTATCGCAAAATAAATAACACCAGATTTTAGAGTTTTTAAATTAATTACAAGTTTATTTAGTTTAACTACAGAAAAAGTTGACACTCCAGAACAATTTACTTAAGATGGGCGCCTTTATTTCAGGAGGTTTATTTTTTGCTACTAACTAACTATCCATTCACACGCCGCCTTTTTATATTTGTCCCCTAGAAGTTTAGAAAAATTAAAAATTTTCTACTCCCTTTGTATTACATTTTGTTGTTGGTTTGTTATTCATTCAGTGTAAAGTCACCTAGTGGTCTGTGTGTATTTTTGTTTTTGTTTTGATGCTGATAAAGTTTCTTCCTGGAATTTATTTTAAGATAGTTGTTGTTGTCTTGTGTACATTAGATTTCTTAGAAAACTACGCAGTTAGTAAACAATATAACCGATTGTTGTTGTTGTTTTGCGTGTATAAAATTTAAATGCAGTTTGTAACTAGCAAGTTGTTGTTGTCTTGCGTGCATAAGTTTTTTTAGCAAGCCATGCAGTTAGTGAACAGCATACCCAGTAGTTTATTTTATTCCTTAATTATTTTCTTTTAAAACTTAAGCAAGACTTATGCTTACCAATATTATTATTTATTTTATTTAATTAAAGTAAAAATCAACAATTCGCTTAATAGAAATATGTATAATTGAGTTAAAATTTTAATTAAAAAATTAATTGAATTAATTAAACATTTAATAAAGCTTCACTATAGAACCAATTAAAATTTTTAATAGCTGCAAAAATTTCTTGTGGAGTTCTTGAAACAAGGCACACTAATCTATTCTACAGGGTATCAGGCGGGAAGATATACTACTTTGTTTGTATTTAATTTTTGATTACATTGTTTAATGTCGGCAATTATGTATAGAATACAATATCAGATGAATGTTCGCCTCTGTTAGCCTCACAAAGGCGAGCCCTTTTTCATTACATTGTCACACATTTCACGCGGTGATTTCCTTAATTTCATCACGAATATATTGTTTGAGTTGCTCTAACGTTTTTGGTTAGTTTACCTATACCTTGCTACCCCGATATCCCGACAAAAAGAACTGCGCAGCAGTCAAATTAGCCAACCGCAGAGGCCAATCAACATCACCATTTCCTCGAAATAACTTGTTGTGGAAAGAGGTCTCGCAGTAATTCCATTGTAATCCTCCTGGCTATATGCGATGTGGCGCCGTTTTGTTGATAGCACATATTAATCAAGTCCAAAGCATGCGGATTTGGCGCTTAAAAGTTTTCACTCATATCACCATATCGCTTCCCATTCACAGTTTTTAAAGAAGTAAGGTGCAATGATTGCTTTTGACTAAATGTGAAAGACTGTCACTTTTATTGGATGCAAAAGTGACTGTTGAATAATTTGAGGGTTTCCCATTCCTCCGAACCGGCTATTCTGTTTATTCACAATTTTCATTTAAATTAAAATCTGCCTCGTTACTCATTATGATGAAAATTTCAAGAAAATCAGATCTGTTATGGGCGGGCGGGCTGTAACATCCTGTTGGCACATTTACGGCGGCGTTAATGGCCTTGTGGAAGAAGCTCTCGTCTCAACTGAATCTCACATGGAAATAAATGCAAAGCCTTGTGCAAAATTGTGGCCAAAAATGTTTTTTGAAGACGAATTTGCTAAACACGGTGTCGAATTGAGGTTGATGGATTGTTTTGAACACTTTCTTGAGCAGCAGTAAAGTTTTCAGCCGATCTTCTAGTACATTGTGGTTCATTCTTAAGCCTATCACCTACAGACCCTCTTTCTTCGAAATCCTTCACTACACGCTAAATAGTGAGTTTTTTGGCACGTTGTTGCTCCCAAAATCTTCACGTAACTTTCTCATCGTTACAGTAATCGATCATTGATTTTGATAAAAAGTTTTAACGATTAACACACGTTGGTTTATCGAATATTTTTCCATAATAAATTTGCCACGTGTCTACTTCACAGCTGTCATTAAAATATTTGTCAATATCTGGTTACTATTCAGAACTACTGGGCAAAGACTGTAACACACATGCTGGCTCTCTTGTTGTTATTTGAAACAAACAACAAAAAAAAACAACGAAATAAACTTTTTGATCTCTTATTTGTTGTTTTTTTATTTTTATGAAAATAATTTTGAATAATTCATTGTATTGTGCTGCTATGCTGCTATTGGAAAGATTGCTATGCAAATTTTTAGTAATTCATTTTTATTGTTGTTCTTCTAGAGAATTATTTTATTCCAGCATTTTTTTTTATTTATTTATTTTTCAATCTGCTTTTAAGTACCAACTAAAAATAAAACTATTTGTATTTATTGTTATTGCTATTGTTTTTGTTATTGCTTTCCTCAAAATCAATGCTGTTGTGTCATAGTTTATGGAAATAGTTCAAAAACTTTTAATCAAAAACAAATTCAAAACAATAATATCACGTTGTAAAAACTAAAACTTGAAATAAAATCTATAAAATATTTATTTCTTTTTGGCTGTTTAAAAATAAAATAAAATTAAAATAAAAAAAAAATAAATAAATCACAACAATAAACTGCCATCATAAATTTAAAACAGATTTTTTGCTTCGAAATTTCTGCTAAACAATTTTAATAAAACAAATATCACAAAAAATGGCTGAGTGTTTAAAGAAAATATTGACAGTAGGAAGTTAGGGCTTCCCTTAAATATTACAAAATTCTTATGATCAATTTTAAAAAATTTTCTTTTTTTTTCTAAATTAAATTAAAAGAAAATAAATAAATTAGAATAAAGTTATAAGACCCCTGCAAGAGCAATCATAACTTTCAATAGTCCCTGACTACACAGTGGGCCTTTTTAAATTGCAGCTCATTCAAGAACTTAGTCCCAACAATCTGACTTATGGCAAACATTTTAATAATTAACAGATATAATTTTATGCAAACAGTTTCTTTATCAAACCTTGGCTCACCTGGGTAGTGAGTTTGAAATCCTCTTAATTAACATTTTTTTGGTGAGCTTTCCTCTGCCTCTTGGTGATAACTCAAGGGGATATAGGAATTCTTTCAAATTGACAGAAGGGCAAGGGCCATAAAAATTGTACCTCGCATGGAGCTTAAAACATCAACTTTATATCTAAAGGGTTTTTCATTAAGAAGTTTGTTATTTTAAATAAAATAAAACAAAAAATATAGATTAAGATGAAATTTTTCTTGTATTACGAAAAGAAAACTTCGGCAATTATGAATGAAAAATGGTAACTGGCAAATGTCCACCACGACCACGTTAACAGATGGCGATGCTTTAATTTTTTTTTCTCGGACCACCACTCAGGGGATGGCATCTGCACATGCAGTGCATTGTGGCAAAACTAGGATTTTAGGTTATTGGGAGGAGGACATAGAATTGAACTTTCCTATGACACGAAAGACCTCTGGAGGGAGTTTATTCCACATACGGACCTTTCGAATTTTCCCTGTAATGCGTCGTGCGATTCACTGGAAAATCAACCACAAATAGATGAGCTCTCAACGAAAATCGAGTTAAACGGGAAAACGTGCGAGTAACGGCAACAAGTTCCCTAATTTCATTAGAGCTTTTACCATTGTGGTCACCATAAAACAGTGAAATACATCCACTATTGCGGCGATGCTCTAGAGAGTCAATAGAGTTGGATACTCTACTGTCCCCAATGAGCTTCTTAGCCCTCTCCTGTACGCGTTCGAGCAACTGCAAAACAGACTTTAGGGCACCGCCTCATGCATGAGAGTTGTATTTCATTTGTAAACGGATATAGGTGGTATAAATAGTATGAAAACCGGTTGGAGTGAATTATCTCTTTCACGGCTTAAGGCGAAAACCGAGGCACTTGAAAGCCTCTTTAGAAACTTGAAAAATGCGTTTAATCCATCGAACATCATACTGAATTTTCATGACAAAAACATCAAGAGCGTTCGATTATCATGAAAAATTCATAACGAGTGACGAGGCACATTTTCATTTGAATGGAAATTGTGGATAAACAGAATAGTCGGTTCTGTGGAATGGGAAACCCTTAAATTATTTAACAAGCGCCTTTGCATCCGTTAAAAGTGACAGTCTGGTGTGCCATCTGTTCAGGAAGAGACCTTATTTCTTGGAAAATGAAAACGGCGTAACGGTAACTGTGAATGGGGAGCGATATCGTGATATGATTGAAAACTGTTTAACGCCACTACTGCACGCTTTGGGCTTGAATAACATGTGCTATCAACAAGACGGTGTCACATCGCATATAACCAGGATTACAATGGAATTACTGCGAGGCCTCTTTCCACAACAAATTATTTCTAGAAATGGTAAAATTGATTGGCCTCCACGGTCGCTAACAAACCAGAAACGAATAAGCAACATCATATCCGTGATAAATTTAATGAAATAACGCGCGACATGTGTGAGAATGTAATCAGCAATATGCTCAAAAGGGCTCGCATTTGTGAGGCTAACAGAGGCGGTCGGACATTTATCTGATATTGTATTCCATACATAACTGCCGGCATTAAATACAACTTTTATCAACACAAAATCCATTCTCCTTTATTTAATCAAAAATAATTAACAAACAAAGTAGTATACCTTCCCGACGAACACCCTGTATTTGCTTAAATTAAGTTTTATAGTGACGCTGTCTTGTTCTAAGTTGTTAATTTATTTTATAAACAAAAAATATTTTATTATTTGTTTAACAAAGTGAAATCGAAAAACAAAAAGAAAACTTCAAAGACCCTCGTTATTGGCGGTATTTTGCCTCAAAGCATTTTAAATTGGAGGTCTCTGTTTATGAAAAACAAAAATTCTTTATTGATTGACTATTGAAGTTTATTTATTGTTTATTGTTATTTTCTTCTTCTTCTTCTTTTTCTACTTCGTGTTCTTGATCTTGTTTGATCTTTTTTATTACTTGCAGCCTTTTATTTTTCACTAATTTCAGCTGTAAACATGATAATTTTGTGTAAACAATTGCGTGTCGTGTTGAAACTTAATTTTTGTTTTTCTCGTTTGCGGTTCACCTTTTTTTTTTAAATTTCAAATGAAATTTATGACTGTTTCATGTTATTTTGTTGTTATTACACGAGATCAAATATATTTAAAAGACTTCATGTATTGAGTTTTTATATGTAAAAAAAGTAATTTTCTTGTATTAAAAACTTATAAAATCAGTTTTTGAATCACAATTACTTGAAGGTATTTGTGCAACTCACAACATGTTGTATAAGTTGTATAAAAGTACACAATCAAGAAGGATATAACGTGGGTTCTTAATTTTTCTTACGCAAAAACTTTAGGACAACATTTCCATGTTGTAAACAATTTTTAAAAATATATTTACAAAAACAACGGTTTTCAACCAGAAGTTTGTTTTCTTAAACGAAAATAAAACAAATAATTCGATCAAGATGATTAAAATTTTTATTGTATTACGAAGAATTACTGAACCCTGGTAATTATAAATGAAGAATTATATCTTGCAAATGTCCACCACGACTACGCTGACAGATGTCCATTAATTCATCAAAGTTTTAAATCACTTTTTGGCAAAATGGCGCTCCTATTTCGTTAATCACATTACAAGTTTTTAGTTTTAAGGCTGAAATCGATTCAAATGGCTCGCTATAGGCTCTGTCCTCAACAAAGCCCCTCAAAAAAAAAAAATAATCCAGTGGAGTTAAATCACACGATTTGGCGGGCCACTTCAGTGCTGATTGTCGTGAAATTATACGATCGGGTAATTTGGTTCGCAATTAATTGATTGTTTCATTGGCTGTGTGACACGTGCAACCGTCCTGTTGAAACCACATGTCAGTGATGTCAACGTCGTTAAAAAATTGAGTTTTTAGCATCTCTCAATAGCGTGATCCATTGATCGTTACCGTTTTTCCAGCATCATCTTCAAAAAAAAGGCCAATCAACACGCTGAGCATGCAATTGCAATGCAGCTTCACAATAATCGCTCTAGGATTTTCAGAAACCAAAATGTGCGCCAATTTTGCTTGTTAATATACCCTGACAAGTGAAAATAGGCGAAAATGGGAAAAATTATTTTTTAAGAAAAAGCAGTCAGTTGTTCCTCAGTGAATTAAACGGATTTATGGCGATGTGAATGGTCGGTCAGCTTCCTGCACCACTTTAACCTTCTAAGGTTTGAAAGCCAAATCGTTACGCAAAACTCGCCATATGGTAACTTTGGATAACCCCAACTGTTGAGAACGTCTTCCCCCCCGGGGGCACATTTATGGTCTTTATAGTACGTAACAGCTATCTAGATCTGTGCAACTGAGGGAAAAAGGGAGCCCAGTCCCCTGAAGGCAGGCAGGGAGTCAACTGGAAGCTCTGCTTTATTTCCACGGGGATCAGTGAGCCGCAAAGTTCATTATTTGTCTCTTTAGACATTTAATAGTTCTCTGACTGATCATTGAGGTTGGCCCCTATATGGGAGCATCGTGGTGGTTGTGGTTTTGCGGCCCCATAACAGTATAATGGTTATTATGGTGGCCAGAATCATCTCACTGATAATGACACGCAAAGTGAATGATCCAGTCCAGTGAGCATGCTAGATATGTGTTCTGGACAGGAGTAGGAAAGTCTCCAACTCTTTAGCAAGGTGTGATGGTTTGCAGCCCTGCCCTGGAATCATTAAAGTTGCAACTAGGTGGTTCTGTTGCTTAGAATTATGTCTTCGGCTTCCTAGGACGCATGTATGACGTTCAAAATTATACAATTGTGGTTTGTCCACCATCTGATTAAGACTACATAGCCAGGTGCGGATGTAAAACGAATCACACTATCTGTTGAGAACGTTGAGGAATTGACAAATTTGGATCTGTTGCAACACTGTGGCTCACGGCTGCGATATTTTCAGTTGAGTGACTCGGCCGAACACACGTTGGTGTTCACACATTTTATATTGGGCCTGTCGACTCAAATTTAACGACCAAATTCTTAATAGTGGCCGTAGAAAGGCGATTATGTTGTGTGAAAATATCACAAATTTTACGAAATGTAACTTTGAAAGAACCACCATTTTCATGGTGGATTTTAATTATTTTTATGATATTTTTGTGAGAAATTGATATCACTGTAACAATTGACAATGCATCTGCTACGAATACGTCAAAACTTTAAATGTCAAAACTATTGGAAAACAAACGTCTTTTCTTTTTTCCCTTCTTTCTAACAGAAGTAGGACTTCAGGCAATAATCCTTATTTAGTCAAGTACCGTGCTATGCTGTTTAGGAAAGAGATAGAGAAGAGATGAGACAGGTGGTGAAAGCAGAAGGATAGCTACGGAAATTAACTGTCGTATAAGACAGCACAGGGATCAGTGATCATGCCTTCCACACTGAGCAGCTTCACCGATAGTCAATTTTTATTTTTGTGGTGAAAAAAAACAGCCAAGTTCTTTGTTGGGAATCGAACCCACAACCCCCAGACTGATAAGGTAGTATACTGCCTGCTAGTCTACAGGGGCACCTTGTAGAAAAACCCGATACAACTGCTACAAAACTCTATTGCTCACACAATTTAAACAATTTTATTTTTTAATTATAAACATTTAAATATGCTTAAATATGCACTAATCTTTTAAACGGTCTTTTAAATATTTTAACGATTTTATTTTTTCCGATATTTCGCTTTCCTGTGGAAAGCTTCCTCAGGAAATAAAAAATAATTTCCTGAAGAAGCTTTAAAATATTTAAAAGACCGTTTAAAAGACTAGTGCATATTTAATTAATTTAAAAAAGGTCGAATAAATATAAAAGTAACATTTAAATATGCATAATCCATTTTCAAAAATTAAATTTAAAAAAAGGGTATAAGAGCTGCCTAGGCTTTTAACTGCAAGTTTTGTTTATATTGTGATGAAGATGGTTTATTAAGTTTTAAAAGAAAATATTTTACACAAAAAAGTAAACAAACCACTGTAAAGTTTACAAACTGCATAATTTTTTAAGAAATCTTATACACACAAGGCAACAGCAACATACTTATAAGAAATTCTGTCAAATAAGTTAACAATAGCAAAAAAAAAAAAAAAACACAACTAGCACAGAACAAAACAAAAAACGCAGCCAATCAGTTATCTAAACTGAATGACAATAACAACTACAATATGGAGTGATGTTAAAGTAGAATATTCTTGTACAGTGAAACCTTTCATAACCGGACACCCACCGTCGCGGTATTATTGTGCGGTTATGGCAGGTGTCCGGTTATAAGTGGTACAGATTTATTTTTTCAAATATTTTATTTTATAATTATTCATTTTATTAAAGCAACGCTAGAGGTTGGTCTATGGTGGTTGAAAAAATTTATGCAGTTTAGACTGCTTTAACTTAGATCGGTTTTAGCTGAGTTGTTGTGAGTTTCAAAATGAGTTTTAATGTTTTGGAATGCGACAAAGTCGTCTCTAGCAAAATGCTTCAAACAGGAAACTTTTTTTAATGCTTCATCATAAAAATTAATGGATTCAGGTTTGTCTACATGTATCAAGTCTTCAGAGTCTTCAGACTAACTTATCTCCCCAACAGCACTTGAATTTAATATTTTAATATAGTTATCTTCAGTATAGACGCTTTTATCAAAGCCATTTGCTTGACCGCACAGTGCTATTAAATTTTTATACGTTGCGAGTGGGATATCATCTTAGGCATCAAAATGCGGAATGACTATGACTAGCTGCTATGAATCCTCCAGCTTTCCGAAAGCAGTTTTGTATTGTTGCTACTACAACTTTATCCCAAGAGGATTTAGTGAAGTATAATGAAACTTCAAGAACATCAATAGACTTAGCAAGATCTGATGCTGAACTTTGTTGTGTCGACCTGTGGTAGTAAGTGCTTAAATATTAAGCATCTGTAGTGAAGCTTAACATTTTGGATTTAAGCTTGATTAAGGAGTTGGTAAACTGCCATTGTATTTGGAGGCAAAAACATGAGGATCCAAGAACAAGAATATTTTACGTTTCTGAGATGTCATTTTCCTGTCGAACTGCTGCAGCCATTCAGTCATGATGTCTCGAGTCATTCATGCTTTTTTGTTGAATTTCTAATTAAACTGGTAGGCCTTTAACAAGGAGACGTTTGAAGGCTCGAGGGCGGTCTGCTTTACGTATGACTAACAGCAGCTGTTTCTCTCCTGGTAAGTTTGCACAAAAAAAATTCGAAAATTTTCCACTTTTCGGATCTCAGAGCAAGAGTTCTATCAGATAAAGCACGAAAGTAGAAAGATAGTCGGAAATTAACTGCCGTATAAAAGACAGCACAGCGACCAGTGACTATAACTTCTTCGCTGAGCACCCCCACCGACAGTCAATTTTTATTTTTGTAGTGAAAAAAATCAAGGTCTTTGTTGGGAATCGAACCCACAACCCCCACACTGAAAAGCTAGTACACTACCTACTAGTCTACAGTAGGTAGACTGAATATTCTTCGGTTTGCACCTACGCAACTACTGCATATCTACCTGATTTACATCTGCAGCATCTCCAGTGAGACATTTCAAAGCAACGTTATTCCTTTTGCGTCATCTTTGTAACCATCTCTTTGATGCAGAAAAATCAGATGCGCCCCGTTGCATTGCTATTACACTTGCCTTAGCTTTCACCATAGAACCAGAAATTGAAATATATTGACATCTAGCCTTAGCGAACCAATCTATACACACTTTGTCTACTTCAGCGTCACCCGCTCTAACAAACATCCTCTTTTAATGAACATTTATTCCGGACTCCCATTTGGAACGAATTTTTATTGATTTCTGCGGTCTGTGTTTTGCCAATGTGGAATCTTAAAGCATAAAAGAACTGTTGTTGGTGGTTAGTTTCAACGAGGGTCAGTTAACCTTAAAATTAGTTCGCCTTGGTTTCAACGCTTTCTGTCCACTTATGAGAGCTTTTTTGAGTACAATTTTTAAAAATTTAGTGTCCGCGTCCGGTTATTAGGGGTCCGGCTATGGGAATACAATTTGTATACAAAAACTAAGGAAAATCTCGGCTCTACAAAGTTTGGGAGGTAATCGATATGGGGGCGCCCCCGTTAGGAGAGGTTTCACTGTATTCCAAATTATTTATTTTTTCTTCCCTTTAATTATTGTTGCAATTTTTCTTTAAGAGCCAACAGCGCTATTTAGCACCCAGCTATCTAAACGGTCAAAATATAACAAAGGTGTTTTGTGGTATATTTAGTTGAGGCCTCAGACATTCCAGAATAATGTAATAAAAGCCCTACAATGTTAAAAGGATCGCGAAATCGCCGGAAATAGAAAAATTTTAATATAATTTATTTTTCCCTAAGAAAATTAATTGATAGAACATTATAAAAAACCCAATTTAAAAAAATAACGTTTTTTTTTAATTTTTCTATTTTTTTTTCTTTGTTTTTGTTGTTGCCGATTTAAATAATCCTTTCAACACTTGGCTTTTATTACAGCAACAGATAAAACAGCAACAACCTTTAACTTCTAATGATGTTCGTATTGTGTGAGCGTTTGTGTTGAAACAATAAAGTCATAAATCTTTTGCAGATTTTATTATCTACACGTACACTTAGAAAAATGGCCATTAAACACAAATTCTTAGTTTTAAATTAAACAGAAAAAAAAAAACATTTGCGCTTACTGAACAACTTTTTTTTTCCTTTTGTGTGTTTGATGATATACAAACAAGTCTTATTTCTCTCTAACATCGTTAAAATTCCTTAACAAACAAAAATCTTAAAGAACAATACCATTTTTATGCTTTGTTTCCACGATGAAAAAGCCAAATAATCAGGATGAGATTTGTAAGCTCCTCCTCTGAATGTGCGTCGTCTTTGTTTTAAAATTCATATGAAAACTATAGGCACAATGAAGAAATAATGGCCAAAAACATTATGAAAATATGCAAAATTCTTGTTAAACTACAACAACAAAAAAATCTATTTTTTTATTGTTTTTACACTTACACAAACACTCAAACACATACACACACACACACAAAGCATTATCCCCAAACAAAAAGAGTTTAATGTACGATTTATTCAAAGGTTTTACAGAAAAGCAGGCATAAATGACACAATATAAAATATTATTATTATAAACAAAAAGACAAATATTAAGGATAACACAAAATTATCGAAAAGAAATTTATCGAAAATCAAACATTAAAAATCATAAATAAAATAAATGAAATTTACAAAAATTTCTAATAACTCACGAAAATATTCTGCTAATCGATAAACTATAGTTTACAGAAGTGTTATAACGAATATAAACCCCGATAAATAACGATAACTATTATCACAGAACAGCTTGAAGACTAAATTATGTGATAGAATTTTGTTAAAGAATATTTTGTTCCTACTATAAGTGAAACAAGACTATCGATGAACGATATTTATCGTAAAAGCATCAGTATCCAAAAACATTAATCGAATTGTAATAACGGGTGTCCACCGAGAAGGTACGCGTGATAAGATTTACATCTGTACCTAGCTGTGTATGTAGAATAAACTCCCTACGGAATTCTTTCCTGACATTCTCAATGCAGGAAAGTTCAAATTGAATGTCCACAAACGCCACTCCCTCTTTCCTCCTCCCCATTATCTAATTTCTTAGTTCTGGTACACCCCATTACATGAGTAGGGGTTATACCCGAAGTGCTGGTCCGAACGAAAAATAACAAATTTATCGAAATTAATCTATAACAAATCTGAAAATGTGCCATAGGAAATTTATTAAAAAATTATCGATAACAGACTTGTAGAAAATGTCACAAATAATAAACAAACGATTATAAATTTTTTGAAAATAATCGAAAATAGAATAATCGAAAGTTATTAGAAGATTTAATGAAAATTCTGGATAACAGATTTCTTTCAAAGTTATCGATAGTAAATTTATTGAGAACATCGAAAATAAAAAATTGAAGGTAATGAAAATAATCGATAATAGAATAATTGAAAAATTATCTATAATAAATTTATTGAAAATGTTTGGTAAGAAATTTATTTCAAAACTATCGAATACAAAATAATTGAAAATGCACCAAAGCAAATTATCTATAATACACCTCTATTTATTGAAAATAATCGGTAATAGATTTATCGAAAAATAAACGATAATAAATCTGTTGAAAATAATCGCTAGTAGAAATGATTAATTAAATAATTATCGGTAACAGACCTATCGAAAATGTAACAAATAAAAAATAATCCGTAATAAATTTATTTGAGATAATAGCAAATAGATTAATTGAAAATTTATCGATAACAGATTTAATGGGAAATTACCGATAACTGATTTATCGAAATATATCCTGAAACATAATCCAAAATAAATTTATTGGAAATTTTTATTAGTAGAGTTGTCGTCAAATTTTCCAAAACAAATGAAAAATAATCGGTAATAGAATAATCGCAAATTTATCGATAATAGAGTTATTGAAAAATAATCGCTAATACTTTCATTGAAAATAATCGTTAATAGAATAATCGCAAATTTATCAATAACAGAGTTATTGAAAAATAATCGCTAATACTTTCATTGAAAATAATCGATAATAGAATAATCGCAAATTTATCGATAATAGAGTTATTGAAGAATTATCGGTAATACTTTCATTGAAAATAATCGATAATAGAATAATCGTAAATTTATCGTTAACAGAGTTATTGAAGAATAATCGCTAATACTTTCATTGAAAGTAATCGATAATAGAATAATCGCGAATTTATCGTTAAAAGAGTTATTGAAAAATTATCGGTAATACTTTAATTGAAAATAATCGATAATAGAATAATCGCAAATTCATCGATAAAAGAGTTATTGAAAAATTATCAATAATAGTTTTACTCAAATTGTTCGTTAAAAGATTTATAAGAAAATGAAATTCATTGAAAATTGTCTTTAATGAAGTTATCGTTAAATTTTCTAAAGAATATTTCCTTCGATTTCTGGCATTGAATTTTCAAAAAAAAAATTGTGTTATCGAAACTTTTTGTATAAAATTGAATTTACGAGAATGGTTATTACCAATAATAATTTAATTGATTGTTTTTTCTTTTCTTTAAGTTAGCGATAAAAATTTTATCGATTTTTTTCTAAAAAAAATATCGATAATAAATTTACCGATATTTTTTTAATTGAAATTTTTTATTAAAAAAAATACATATTTTATTTCTTAAAAATTTAATTGCTAAAACTTTTTTTACAACATTTTTAAAGAAAGTTATCGATAAAATATTTATCGAAAATTAGTGATTATGGAAATTATATCGAAATTTTCTTAAGAAAATTACACATACTTTTTTTTTATATCATATAACTAAATATCGATAATTTCTTTATAGAAAATTTTTATGTAAATAAAATTTTTTTCTTGTTTTTAATTGAAACTTTTTTATTTAAAAGAACAGACTTTGCTTCTTAAAAAATTAATTGTTAAACTTTTTTTTACAAAAGTTTTAAAGAAAATTATCCATAAAATATTTATCGACAATTAGTGATTATGGAAATTATTTCGAATTTTTTTTAGAAAATTTAGTCATAATTTTTTTAAAATTATTTTAAAATTATATAACTAAGTAATATAAGCCATAAAGACTTATCGATAAATTTTTGATTTACATAAAAATTTTTTGAGAAAAGTATTAAAAATTCGTTGCTACTCTTACAATACTCAATCTTAATGAAGAAATTTCTTTTCGTTCTTAAGGTCATTATTTATATTTTGCCACTTAGAAGAAAGAAGGCTTCCTTAACAACGAGCCCAAATATTTTTCACAAACAATGAAAACTACTTTAACACAAATCCAGAAAATTCTACTTTTTTTTACAAAATTTGGCTCAAGTATTAGTAGCTGCAGTGGCAGCAACAGCAGCAGTAGTTGTTGTAAAGGCAACTTTGCCTCATGCAAATTTATTGGTTTAGTGATTTTGTTTTGTTTTTTAGCTGCCACCATTCTTTTCTTAATACTTTAAACGAAATGAAGCAGCTTGCGTTTCTTTTTTTTTGCTGTTTTCTTGGACACAGGAACGCAATGCGACATTATTTGCTGCAAAACATTTTAAAACAAAACAAAAGTACTTTAAAATGTAAATGGAAGTTGTAGTGGCTGGTGTCTTTTTAACAACAAATTTTAAGTGCTGCAGCATAGCAGTGCGCTAGGCAGGTCGGTTGGCACACAAGTATTTAGAGTTATCTTGAAAAAGTGTTAAGAAAACGTTTAAAATGCTTTTAACGCTTGAGAAGATTTTAAAGTCACATTTTTTCTTTCTATTTACAAAAAAAAAGTACTTTTGCGGAAAAATAATTGAAGCGCAAAAATACTGAGAGATTTAACTTAAAATCTTAATTAAAAAAAACCTTTGAGATTTTCGGCTTTCAATATGAAAATGACAGTGGCCATGTTCTCCTAGAGAATTATCATATGGCACTGAGTCTACTAGAAGCCTACAAATTTTCAGTAGAGAAAAAAAAGGCTTGTTTTAAGCTAATTGTATATCAAGAGAGGGAGAGACAGAGAGATACAGAAACAACTCTATTTTTATGGTGAAAGAGTAAGTAAGATTTTGGAAGCGGGTAGATATGACCACTGTACATCAAAAATAAAAATTTGAAAAATTTATTGTTCACCCACCCGCTTTAGAAGAACTCACATCACACCCAGCTCTGCAATTTGAATAACTTAGTTAGCACTTAGCTTGCCTTGAAGTTTCTTGGCCATTTAAATGTCAAAAGAATATTTTGAACTTCAGTCTTAGAGAAATTAAATTCACTCAGTAGCTGGATTATGAGTTATGACTTCTTCACTTAAAAGAGATTCCACCTCATACAGATATTCAAGTATTTGGTAAATTGCAGACGTTCTAACCGAGTCATAGTCGCCATTTTCTAAATAAATAACAAGTCAAGCAAAGGTCTGTTAGGGAGGGAGGTATGTGACTATAGTTCGGCTTGCGATATAAATCAGAATAATCTTTTAAAATATATTCAAAAAGCCCAGCCCATGTTATTTTGTCTTTAGATCGATTTTAGCAATGTTGACCTTGTCTTTTATGCTTTGTGAACTGAATAGTTTGTATTACTTACCTAGTCTTGTTAAAGGTAATACACGCTTTATTACTAATTTTTGTATTTAAAAATTATTTATTGGATTTTTAGAAGAGATTTGGAAAATGAAATTGTACTACAATACAATACAATAAAGTACATTAGAATACAATATAGGTCAGTACAAAACAAAACAATGCAATACAATAACATACAATACATTACAACACAGTACATTACGATACTTTTCAATACGATACAATGCAATAAAATACAATACGATACAATACAATGCCATAAAATACAATATAGCACACTACAATAAATACTTTATAATACAACACTGCGCTATTAAAAATACATATACAATATAATACAATATTACAATACAAAATATAATTCAATACACAATATAATACAATACAACACAATACAAAAGAATGCAATACAATCGTTAAATCTCAGTCACTATCCTATCTGCATTACTATTGGGCTTCGACTCATATAGATTCATATATAGATTCAGCCCATGTGCTGAATCTATATACGAAGACTGCATGCCTGCCTTAAATATTTTCGTCTTCTCTCGCTTGATATTCCTTGTTAAAACGTTACTCCTTGAAAGCATTCCACTTACTGGTTTTCTTAAGGCTCTTTAGAGACTAAAGTAAACTTTTTATCTTCATGGCGGTCACAATCAAGCTTATACCGCTTGTTGTGGAATCTGGGATCGGACCACCACTTCGGGCATGATCCCTACACATGAAATGCATTGTGCAAAAACAAGGAAATAACGTTATGGGGAGGAAGAAAGAGGGAGTAGTGCTTGTGAACATTCGATTTGAATTTTTCTAAATTGGAAGTGACAGGAAAGACTTCTGAAGGGAGTTTATTCCACATACGAACTGTTCTGGTAAAGAACGAATTTTCCCTGTAACGCGCAATGTGAATCACTGGTCAGTCAACCACAAAGGGATGTGCTCTCAACGAAAATCGAGTTAAACGACGCAAAACTGGGCGAGTTTCGGGAACAAGTGCCCTAATTTCGAGAGCATTTACCATTGTAGTATCGATAAAACAGTGAACTCTATTAATTCTCTGAAGCGTCGATGCGTCGATTTGGATACGCTTTTGTCCCCAATGAGCGTCTTGGTTCTCTCCGGATATATATATATATAGGTAATAAAAATAGTATGGAGATCAAATGGAGTCAAGTATCTCTTACACCGTTTTAAAAAATCGAGGCTTTTGAAAGTTTCTTTAGAAACCTGAAAAATGTGTTTAGTCTATCGAACATCACAGGTGTCCCTGTAGGCTAGGAGATAATTTACTAGTTTGTCAGTCTGGGGGTTGTGGGTTCGATTTCCAACGAAGACCTTGGTTTTTTTCACTACAAAAATAAAAATTGATTGTCGGTGGGGCTACTCAGCGATCAAGGCTTAGTCACTGGTCGCTGTGCTATCCTATACGGCAGTTAATTTCCGACTATCCTTCTACTTTCACCATCTGTTCCATCTCTTCTCTATCCCTTTCCTAAAGAATGTAGCAGGGTACTTGAATAAATAGGCATTGTTGCCTGAAGTGCTACTTCTCGTTAAAAAAAAACCCCTGAATTTTCATGCCAAGAACATCGAGAACTTTCGATTCCGTAATACTTATATCAACCATAGTAACAGATGCAGCACCATTTCCGAACACAGATCTTTGCGTAAGCATGCAACATTACGTCTTACGGGCATTAAACTCTATTCAACTCGCACGACCCCATTCCGAGATTGCTGCAAGATCATAATTTAGCGTATCATTCATGTTACGTCTTTTGGAACGCTTCTCAGCTGGTCTGGTCTATTATTAAATGAATACGAATGACAAATGGTGCTGTCATCTGCGAAAGAGTAAAAAGGGTTGAAAGTTTAACAAAGAAGGTCATTTAGAAAAATAAGAAGGAGAGAGAAAGAACGGAGCCTTGTGGTAAACCTAAATTAATCTTGAATTCCTTTGATGAAAGCCCATCTATAACAACTCATATAGTGCGATTCCTGGGAAAACTCGATATAAATCTGAAGAAATTATCATCGACACCAAATGCAACAAGTTTTGACAGAAGTACATCATGCCACACTCTATTAAGCGCCTTGAAAATATCTAGAGTCACCACCTTACTCTCTTCGAAATGCGTGATATGATTTATGTCGGTGCCTAACCATGCAAGCCATAACCAGATGGTGGATCATACTACTGTGGCTGAAATGTAGCGTCATCCTCGCCCTAGAAAGCCTTCAGATACGTATATCCTCCGGTCACTCCTAGTTGCAACTTCAAGAGCAGGCCAAGTTGGATTGTCTCCCACTCCTTGCTGAAGAGATGGAGACAATCCAACTTCTGGTCCAGAACGCACGAAGCTTAATAAAATTTAAGAACACAGCGGCATTCATGCTTACTGGGTGTAAACCATTCATTGTGTTCATTGTGAATAATCCGACCCACACAACTTAAACGGGGGCCGCGAAACCAAAACCGCCCCGAAAGTCACGAAAGGCCAACCTCAATAATCCGTCAGAGAACAGTTAAAAGGCTAAAACGGAAAATAGCTAAACTCTGGAGCTTTACTGATTCCCGTGGAAATATAGTGGAATTGTCCAGTTGGCTTCTGCCAGCCTTGAGGGGACTGGGCTCCCTTTTACCGCCAAAGACACATGTAATGAAGGTGAGATTCCGTCAAAACATATCAAAGTGCTCTCTTTCACATCTCCGAAATGATGTATGGAGTTGCCAGCAAGTTACCCATAGAGCGCCCCCTATGGAAATCATACTGTCGGTCGCTAAGTAAGTTATTGGACTCCAGGTGTCTCACTAGATGAAAATGTATTGTTTCCATTACTTTAGAAAGCTCAGAACAAATTGCAATTGGGCGGTAATTTTCAGGCTGCGGTTCGGCATTACATTAGCAACCTTTTAACACTTTGAAAATTCGCTGGCATGGAACAATGTCCTGAAGAGGGCTGCTAACGGACGTGCTAGCGTGGTAGATAGAACACTGTTTCAAGACCAGTGCTGGAATCTCATCTGGTCCAGGAGACTTGTTGACGTTGAGATCTGCTAAAATCTTTTTAACCGCACGACCATGATTTTTCTTTCTATTCGAACCGTCAACAATGTGTCTGTCTAATTTATGATTCATGGGGAGATAAATTGCAAGCTATCGAGAATAACACATAATAGATTTATCCATGGCTTCGGATGAATTTTTCAGCGCCGGTTTAAGAAATATTATTATTTCAATTGCTTTCGGAAGTTTTATTTCGAATAAACGAAAAACATTTTTCATCAAAGACAGTCATTTGAATTTTTATAATTGTTTCCTTCTGCCTTTGATCTTTATTTTCCTTCATCCCATTAAAACTATTTTAGTTTTGGGTATTTTAAAGAAGAACAAGAAAGAAAAGCTGATTTCTCAAAATAATGAAATTTAACTGCAACATTTATTTATATTTATCTTTTACTTTTTATTTATTTTAACTTTTGTCAAGCTTTTTTTCTTTTCCTATTTAAAATTTAATTTAGAACACAAAATTGCATTCTGAAAATCAAAGGAAACAAATTGTTTCTTGTGCTGTTTATTGTTTGGCCAGTAGTAGCTGAATGGGGTGATGCAGTAGTGTAATTTACAGAATATTAATGACACAAACGAAACATTAAAAAACTCTTTGATCTTTTAAAATGGTTTCGTTTTTAATTTGTTTAAAAAAGAAATGAAATGGAATTTTGTAAAGTTTTTTAAAGTAAAAAAAAATGTGTTTCGAGAAATAAATAAATTTCGAAAGAAAACGATTTTGCTTTATGTTCGATTTTTATAGAAAATATCTGGAGCTAGGCTGGGGCTGAACATTGAATTTAAAAATATTAAAAGGGTTCTGTAATTCCCCCTAAAACGGAATTCATATAAATCCGAAATCTGCGCTCAGTGCGGTAATATAAGATCTCACGAAATCAGCCTGAAGATAAATGGTCTTACGAGCCGGATGGTAGGACTACAGGTAAAATTTCTTTGCCGACTTTTTCTCCTTCTCTCAACGCAAAAACACCACTATTTCTAACGGCTCTGATTACTAAAAAAATTCTCACTAGAGTACTAGGCTCCTTGATCAATTGCTGTCGGCAAAGTAAAGCAACTGCTTTCGAGGCTTCCTAGGATAAAGCTAAATCTTATTACTGTACTCTTATATCCGTGATCCTAAAAATTTATATGAACTAATGCCAACCTATAATCTATAGAGACTCCAAATAACTGAATGGTTATCGAAGAAATCTTTCAGAAACTACTGGACGATGGATTAAATACATTTTTCAGGTTTCTAAAGAAGCTCTCAACTGCCTCGGTTTTCTTAAACGATGCAACAAATACTTCGCTCGATCCGATCGATCTTCGTACTATTTACACCAGCTATATGCGTCTAAAAATGGAATACAACACTCATGTATAGGCCGGCGCCCCAAAGTCTATTTTAGAGTTGCTCGACTGCGTACAGGACAGGTCCAAGAGGCGCATTGGGGACGATAGGATATCCAACTCTATTGATTCCCTAGAGCAACGATGTAATGAAGGTTGTATTTCACTGTTTTTTCGTTACTACAATGGTAAGTGCTCTAAGGCTGTTCGTAAAAGTGTGGCAGAAGAACCCTCAACCTCAATTTACCGTCGTGCGTCTCACGACACGAACATTGCTGATGCGTATTCGGAGCAAAAGGTAGAACTGCCACGTGACAATTCACAAGTGAATGTTCGAAAGCTGATTATTTGCAAAGAATAACTTTTTTGGAGCGGCGTCATGGCGCCATACTTCTTCGTAAATGACGTCGCCCAAGCAGTTACCGTGAATGGTGTTCGCTATTGTGAAATAATAACAGAATACTTCAATACAATACAATATAATATAGTGCATTGTAAAGTACAATACGATACAATAAAACACTATACACAATATAATACATTACTACAATACAACACAATAGTACAAATCAACAAAATGTAGTACAATACAATACAATGTAATATAATCCAGTATACTACAGTAAAATAAAATACAATTAAATAACACATTGTAATACATACAATATAGTACATACCAATAATTAACATACCAATACTATTCTATATAATTCAAACCAATACACTTCAATAATACACAATATATTACAATACTGTAATATAATACAACACAATAAAATACAACATATATACAAACAATAACATATAATACAATGCAATACAATACGACATACTTTATTAGAATACAATATCACACTGTACAAAACAATGCAATGTAACATACAATATAATACAATACATTACAAAAACATACAATACAATACAGCATAGTACATTACAACACTTTTCAATACAAAAATACGAATAATGCAATAAAATACAATATAAAACAATGCTATAAAATACAATGTAGTACAATATAGTACATTACAATATTTTATAATACAATACAACCTCATTAAATACATATACAATATAATAGCATCCAAAAAATAATGCAATACACATTATAATACAATATAACAGTATAACATAATACAATAGAATGAAGACAATCGTTAAATCTCATCCACTACGAAACCACTACCCTGTTAGTGCTAAAATTGGACTTTGAATCACAAAAATCTATAGCAATACAACATAGTACATTACAATACTTTTTAATATGTACGATGCAATAAAATACAATACAATAAAATACAATGTAATACATTACCATACTTTATAATACAATACAACGCCATTGCATACATATACAATATGATACACTATTAAAATACAAAATATTATGCAATACACAATATAATACAATACAACAGTATAACACATCACAACACAATACAATAGAATGCAATACAATCGTTAAATCTCAGCCCCTACGAAACCACTACCCTGTCTGTACTAAAATTGGACTTTGATTCCACAAAAATCTATAGCAGTTCATGTAGTGAATCTATTCACGACGACTGCATACCTTTTTTATATATTTTTGGATTCCCCTGCCTGATACTCCCTGTTAACAGGGAGTCTAAATGGATTTTTTAGTCTAAAGGGAGTTTTTAATTTTATGAAATGATAATGAAGTTTTTGTGGACAGAATTTGACGCACTTGGAAGATATGTGGTTTCTTCTGGATAGCGCTACTTGCAATACAGCCAATGACGAAACAATGGATCTTCAGTTGCGAGTTAACAGACATCGTTAATTCGGCGAAACGATCAGGTGATTTGCGACGGTTGGACATATTTCTTTGGAATAGCATTAAAATAAAATGGCCAGGAACTAAAGGATCAGATAATTTGACACATTAACAATATTGAAGCTCAATTATATCTTAGAGTCATTAAAAATATGGACCATCGGGTAAAAGTATGCCGCCGAAGCAGTGTGGAGCATTTGGCCGTTGTATTATTTCACACATAATTGTCATAGATCCTTTTATCATAACAAGGAATAATTGGGATAATTCTGCGAAAACTTTTCTTGTTATTTACTAATTGTAATTGTATATTTTGGTTGGACTGTGTAAAGAAAAGATGGTTTGTGTCTCCGCTAAATAAATTCGAATTTCCTTCACACACACACACACAAAAAAGAGAAATGAAACTGAAATATAAAAATAATAATAAATTTTTTCATCAGACTGAAATGCGAAAAGAATGTAAATTATTTTTCAGTCCCCATTTGAATGGCCGGTTTGATTGTTTGACTGGCTGACGCCCATTGCACGTATATTGTGCCACAACCAACAATGGAAAACATAAAATTATAAAAATATGTTTTTATTATTGTATTTATGTGCATAATTGATGATACTCCATAGTGAACTTTAGACTGATTGAGAAACAGTCATTCAGTCAGTCGTTAAAATATGGCTTCACTGAACGTAAAATGTAAAATAAAGATTTTTTTTTGTAAATATAAATGTAATGAATTGAATAAAAGAACAACAAAAAATTATTTGCAAAATACTCGCTTGTATCTGTAACAATTATATTGTGTTGAAGTAAAAGTTTTAATGAAATGAAAATTGACACAAAGTAAAGGAAGCAAAAAAAAAACAAAAACAAAAAATGGAAATAATTAAGGAAATGTATTACAAAACGAAGAAAAAGAGAAAACAGGAAAACTTAACAAGAGATAAAAGGGAAAATATTTTTTTTTATATTTTATTTTTAATAAATGAAATCAAATGAGAGTTTAATTAAACAAAAAAAATATTTAATATATTTTTTATATATATTTTTTGCATTACCTGGTAATGGGGGTACATTACTCTACAGTGCTTCAAGTCCTTATGGTTTCTTAAGATCTTAAAAAGCTAGTAAACTTTAATTTAAAGCAAAATAAACATTAATTACATTCGCATTACAAGGTAATTAGGTATGCATTACACTGTAATGCTTAATACAAATAATTTTTAAAAATTCTATATTAAATTATATATTTAAGATGTTATTATCAGTACTCGCTTTTTCTTAAAGGCGTTTAAGCAAATGCACTTTATTTTTTGCATTACCAGCTAATGGGGGTAAAGTACTCTGCAGTACTTTAAGCCAACAAATTTTAATTGTATCCAACAGATATGTATTACTTCAGTCCTTGTCGTTTCTTAAACTCGGATATAGCCAATAAACTTTAATTTAAATAAAAAATAACATCAATTATATTCGCATTACAAGGTAATTAGGTGTACATTACACTGTAATGCTTTATTTAAATCATTTTTAAAATGAACAAAAATTCTTTACTAAAGATGTTACTTCAGTCCTCGCATTTGCTTAAAGCCGATAAAGCAAATGCACTTTAATTAAAAAGAAATTTTAATATCAATTCTTTTCTCATTACAAGGTAATAATAGACCATTATTCTGTAATGCTTAAATTAAGTATTTTTTAAAACGAACAAAAATTTCATACTAAAAATATTATCCTGGTCCTATTCTTCACTAGAAATCCCATAAACTAAAAGAACATAAAATAATTTTTACATTACCAAGTAATAGGGATTACATTACACTGTAATGCTTAAAGTAAGTATTTTTTTATATAAAAAAGTTACATACAGAAGCTATTACTTTAGTATTCATCTTTTCCTAAAACCCCATAAGCAAGTGAACTTTAATTTAGAAAAAACTTAATATCAATTCTTTATGCATTACCCGGTAATGAGGGGTACACTTCACTATAATGCTTTAAGCCAACAATTTTTAATTGAATTTAAAAGCTATTACTTCAGTCCTTATCGTTTCTTAAAATCGGATAAAGCCAGTGAACTTTAATTTAAATAAAAATTGACATTAATTATATTCGCATTAAAGGTAATGATATGTACATTACACTGTAATGCTTAATACAAATAATTTTTAAAATGAACCAAAAATTCTATATTAGTCCTCGCCTTCTTAAAGGCGTTTAAGCAAATGCACTTTATTTTTTGCATTACCAGGTAATGGGAGTACATTACTCTGCAGTGCAGTGCCAAATATTATGTTTTATTGTAATGTATTGTATTGTAATGTACTATATTGTATAGTATTTCATTTTATATCCCAAAAGTACTTCTTCACAATGGAAGGATTCTAAAGTTGTTCTAACATCTACTCTACGTTCAAATTTTACACTGTCAAGGACTACAGTTTTTTATTTATTGCATCTTCATTAACTGATGTATTTTAAAGCGTATTTTAAAAATTCCACTTTTACTAGAGGCACACACGTAAGTCTACGTGAATTCGTGAATTTTTGACATACCATAGAGCTGCAGTAATAGTGCGAAGGATGTTATTCTGGCGTCTTTGAATCTTTTCAATATACGATGCTGAAGAGGTACCTAATAACAGAATAGCGTAGCATCATATCGGCTTTTGGGACAAATAAAGGGCATTAGTTTATTCCTTATAACTTGGCTTTTATTTGCCACTAAGCCTCCGCTTGAAGACAGCTCTGTCTATTGTGCACTGGTGTGTGTGTGTGTGACGGTTTCCGTCGTCTGGGTCCCACTTATCCCGGTCAGTATCCGAGGGAAGTAACAAAAACAATGAAAGTTGGGCTAGGTGAAAACCTCCGTTCAACTGTGCATTGCTTTGATCACCCACAGTGGCGACGGTGGACACAAATTCCACTGGGTTAAGATCTCCGCTTCGTTTGTGACCGCACCACAGTTAGCAGACCGTGTCCGATAGCAATAAACAAAACACTGTAATTTAGGATGGGGTAAGGCTTCCGATCAACTGTCCAATGCCTTTGTCACTCCAGGTAGGGTATAAACTCCGCTGGGTTAAAACCTCCGCTTTACTTTTAACCTGACTGTCTTACCTAACAGCACTGACCAATATTTTCTATCTTCAAAAGACTTTTTGATGACATTTACCAGCCTGTGCGTTTGCTGGATGGTGTCGTGTTAAGTTCTAAAGGCAAATTGATGATGGGGTATATAATCCAGTTCATTGAGTATAGGAGCCAGCTTCGCCATCAACAGTTTTTCAAACAGCTTTGAAATTGTAGGCAGAAGAATTATCGGTCTGTATGCGTTCATTTTGGTGAGATACTCACCAGGCTGCGGTATCATCGAGATCATAGACACCTTCCAATCCGCCGGATAATATTTAAGACTTAAAGTATCATTGAAAACAAAAAGTAGTATTCTTTTAGCTACACTAGGTAACAAAGCAACAATTTTATTACTTATTTGATCCATCCCTGGATATTTCGGATAGTACATATATTCTACGTCTTGATTATGAAATCTAAGGGCCACAGGAGGTCTAGCTACAAAAGGGGGTAATTCAACTGCTTCTTCAGTGGAACTATTGATGGTGAATACACTTCTTAAGTGATTTACAAATAACTCCCCCTTTCCTGAGCCATTTCTGGTCCAATCCGCGGATGGAGTTCGAACGGGCGGCTTGCCTATAACCGGTCTTTTTAAATTTTGCGTTGCATGCCACAAAGACTACAAGTGAACATTTAGTAAGTAGAGATGTTACTATAGGCATTATTCAATACTAATGATTCTGATTAAGGTCAAAAATTAGAAAACACTGCTGAAAGCAAGAAGGTGAGGGGTGACCTAAAAGAGTAGTAATGCGGTTTGTTCCGCTCCCGCCCATTTAAAAATGATAACTTGCTTAAATCAATAAATTTCGTTTCCCTTATTATAAGTGACAATTCAACATCAGCTGGTGTTGGTGTTGTGTTAAATCACTTAACCTTATATTTTACAATGCAAGAAAATATTTTAACTTTGTTTTTTCACAGTGTATTTATTAAACATTTTTCAACCGTTCATCATTTCAATAGTTTTACAAATTTTAAGGGTTTATTTTACACCAATTACGATCAAAATATGACTTCATTTGCAAAATAAAAAAATCATCATCATCCATCAATCACACATTGTTTATAAATTTATGGTTGCCATTCTACATAAAAAAACAAAACACTATAAATAACGACAATATTCTTACAAACAAATATCTGATGATTTGCAATTGCGAATTGCAGTCAGTTGTTGTTACTGTTGCTGTTGTTTCTGTCTTGCTTTTTTTTTGTTGTGGATTACAAATTTTTCAATCTGCAATTCATCAGGAAAATAAAATTATTAAAAAAAAAATAAAAAAATTATGTTCAGAAATAAATAAACAGAAATTCGCTTTCAATCTGTATTCGTGTATTAATTGCAAGATTGTATTTCGTTGTTTGATGCAACAGCCAACTCAGCGTGTATTCCGAATTGTATTCATGCATAAATATCAATACAATTACTTTTTTCCCCCCGTCTTGTTTGTTGTTGCTTTAATTTTATAACAATTGTTTTATAAACAAGACACTGTGAGTGAGTGAGTGAGTGCTAGATCTGTGGCAGATTTTCGTTAAATTTATTTGTT
The DNA here is from genome assembly GCA_030448955.1 of Trichopoda pennipes. NCBI lineage: Eukaryota > Metazoa > Arthropoda > Insecta > Diptera > Tachinidae > Trichopoda > Trichopoda pennipes. The sequence goes on along the minus strand of JASKUP010000175.1, from coordinate 11,206,407 downwards.
TTAATATTTTTTATATTTATTTATTTTTTCCTTCAAACTATTAAATAATAAATCATCATCATAATTTTTTTTTATATGTGAATGGCAGGCAGTTGTTCAGCAAAAGCTTTATTTAGTATTGTGCTCTCGTTTCATTTGATATTTTTTTATTCATTATTTATTATTTATTTTGTATTGTATTGTATTTCATTTATTTATTTCAGATTGTTTTCCATTTCGATTTCTTTTTGTTTTTACTATATTTCCCTAGTTTAGAAACACATACATAAACACACACACACATATGTATTCAAGCTCCGTAACAGACCTGGTTTTCAATTTCATGTATAGAATAAAACTATTTATTGCTAACGTCAATAAATAATACTGATATGATGAGAATTTTAATTCCATAGAAAATTAAACCTTTACGGCCGTAGAAAAAAAAATTGCTTATTTTAAGCAAAAAAAAAATTAATCGATTAATCGGGTAACCGAATAAAATTATTAACTTGATATAAAACATTAAAAAGTTTTTAACATTTATTTATAAAGGTTTATTATATATTGTAATATATTAATTTAAAAAAAAAATTAATCAAATAATCGATTAGTCGAGTAACCGAATACAATTACTAACCTGATATGCAACATTATAAAGATTTTAACATTTATTTATAATATATTACTATAAAAATAATTAATCGAATAATCGATTAATCGGGTAATCGAATAAAATCATTAACTTTATATAAAACATTAAAAAGTTTTTAACATTTATTTATAAAGGTTTATTATATATTATAATATAGTATTATATAAAAAAATTAATCGAATAATCGATTAATCGAGTAACCGAATAAAATTACTATTTTGACATGCAACATTATAAAGATTTTAGCATTTATTTATAATATGTTATTATAAAAAAATTAATCGAACAATCGAGTAACCGAATAAAATCCAACATTAAAAAGATTTTAACATTTATTTATAAATCAGCACCCGGTTAACCGGGTTAAATATAATTGCATAAATAACTCTACTTAAGTAAGTTAGATTGTAAGAGTATAAAGTTTCTTTAAACTCACATTTTTTGTTACGAATAATCTCCACTAAGATATTTTTATATAAACGTTTAATCGATTAATTTTTTTTTTTATTTTTTTTTTAATATAATTCACTTTTTATTTCTTGGTCTTTTGAGCTATTCTATTTAAGACATTAATACAACGTAATCAAATAAAATTTAAATTATTAATTAGAAAATAACGGTTTAACCCAAATAAAATTAAAACAAGTAACCGAATAATTAAATTAAAAAAAATTATAAAGTTTTGTCCTCTATTTAAAAAAAAAAACTTAAAAACCAGCTATTCGTTTAATCAAACATCGCTTGATGAATCGATATATTTTATAAAGTTTCATAAGAAACTTATCAACCAGCTACTCGATTAATCTAACATGACCTGATGAATCGATTTTTAAAATTTTTTTATTGTAAAACTTCATTTATTATATTTTATTTATTATTTATTTTTTTAGTTTTTTAATTTTGTGTTTAGTAGCCAAGAGTTACATTCAATTTAAGCTAAATTTTTTATAATAATAAAATAAAAAATTTAATCGAGTAATCGATTAATCGGTTTGTCGAATAAAATTTTTGTATATGTTTTAAAATCGATTATTTAAAAGGCAAAAACTGAAATTTTTATAATTTATTTTATTTAATTATTATTTTAATCGAATAAAATAAAACCGATTAACAACATTTATATTTTTTAAAGGCGAGAACTAAAATTATTATAAATTGTTAATAATAGATATTTGAGTACCAGAACATTTTTTAATCGAATAAAAATGCTCGGCTTTACAGTTTATTTTTCGTTAAAATGATGTTATTTAAAATAAAATTGTATTTAAGTTTTATTTTACAAAAAATATTTCTTAAACGAATATTTAAGAATTCGAATAATCGAATAAAATAAAATCGATTTAAAAAATTTTTAATGCTTAAAATTATTATATATTGTTAGTTATCGATTATTTGAGCACAAAAAAATTTTAATCGAATAAAAATTATTCGAATAATCGAATAAAATGTAACCGATTTAAAAAACTTTAAACACTCTAACTATTGTTTATTTTAAGTTTGTTTTTGGTGGTATGTCTCTTTACTGAAATGTAAAATCTTTAAATTGCGTAATCTTTGTTTCATTGCATCTCATTCCGCTTCAATTTTGTCGACTTCATAAAATTATATATCCGGTTACTTATATACATAATTTTTCTATTAATTTTATTTAATCTCATATTCTTCTTAGAGGGTTAAGTTCGTCGTTGTTGTTAAGTTGTTGTTGTTTCCTTTATCTTGTACCGAAAAGCGGTGCTTTTTATTTAATCTTTTCATTTTGTATTCTTGCCAGCTTCTTTTGCTAAAAGTTCAAATTCGGTTTTTTGCTTAAGCAAAATTCATTCATTGATAATAAAGTGAAGGATGATGGTGATTTACGATTGTCATGCAATTTAAACATTATAAATAAGATTAAAATTGTTTTTTGCTTTTAAAGGCATTAGCGTTATTTCCTTTCTTTTTTTGTTGTTGTTGTTTGGTTGCAATTTTTGCAAAAAGAAATATTTTTGTGCTAAAAGCATATCTCAATTATGAGTGAGTTTTAAAAAGTATAATTCATTTTACAATAATTAAATTCAAATGTTTTGTTGTTTTTTATATAAAAAATAGCTGTAGAAGGAAATCATCATTATAAAATCGGCTTAAGCTGAAAATAATAACCAGCTGTACCCTGCGCGAGCTGCTACGCCATTAACTGAAATAAATTTTAAGGAAGGCATTTCACAAATATCCCACTCATTTTTAGCCATTTTATTGATTTTGCTCACTTCGACCAAAATTGCCTCGCAAATTGTGATGCGTAAACGAATAAATCAGAAAGTTTTCCGACGCTTGAGTAAGCTTGATAGAGCTGCGCATGTGTGATAAGGTTTACGTCAGCACATAGCTGTGTAAGACATAACTTGATGGTGAATCATACCACTGTGGATGAAATGTAGCATCAGCCTCGCCCTAGGAAGCCTTCAGATACATATATCCTCCAGTCACTCCTAGTTGCAACTTCAAGAGCTCGGAGCAGGCCACAGTCACTCACTTCTCCAACTCTTGGTCCAGATCGCATGAAGCTGAATAAAATTTAAGAACACAACCGCAATCATGCTCACTGGTTCTCTACCATTCTTTATGTTCTTTGTGAATGATCCGACCCAAACAACTCAAACGAGGACCTTGAAACCACGACCACCACAATACTCCCGAAGGACCAACCTCAAGAATCAGTCAGAGAACAGCTAAAAGGCTAAAAGGGCAAATAGCTGAACTCTGGGGCTTTACTGATTCCTGTGGAAATAAAGTGGAATTGTTCAGTTGGCTCCTCCTAGCCTTGTAGGAGACTGGGGCTCCATTTTACCCCCCGAAGATACATGTAATGACGGTGAGATTCCGTCAAAACATATCAATGTGCTCCGGGGCGGGGGGGAATAGAACTGCGCTTGTAAGAAGCTTGAATTCTTCAAATTTAATACACCCACACTTGCAACGTTTCTCCTTGTACTTTGTTGGTAGCCATTGCGAAAGTAAGTCGCAGCAGGAACTGCAAGCTACCTGGATACGTGGCAACACGATGCCTTTAGCTTTGAATTTTCTGATCAAACTTATTCAAACTTATTCATTTTCTTGACTGAGAGTTTGGTGGCTTCGGTTGCAAACTCGTTATGGATTTACATTCCGAATAAGAATGATGACAATGCCCGCCATCTGGCATTTCATGCGGGGCATGTCCTTTATTTCCGTCTTTAATTATTATCCAGGTACATGTGTCCGTCTGAGAAGGTTTTTCGTTTGTTAGAGTGTATGAGTGGTTTCAGTGGTGTGAAAATTGTGTCTTAGGTCATGTTTACCTGTCCGTTAATATGAAAAATGTTTGTTCTGTAGATTTACAAGTTTTCATGAATGTCTAGTCCTCGTCCTTTTTTGCTAGGATGCAGCAAAGTCATACACTTATCTGTTTTCCTTGGTAAGTGTCCCTGATTCTCAAGGTGTAATGCAAAGTTAGAGTCCTCTCTCTTTTTCTTTTGTATGAGTGGATGTGTTTGTTCCTCCAGTTTGTCCTATAAAAGTATGTTGACAGGTAAAAGTAAGTCTGTATACTCCGCTGTAACTTAATTTGTCAAGTGTTTCTGTCCATGTCCTGAGATTATGTTCCAGAGTGTTAACGGTTTTTAATGCTGTGAGTAAACCTTCTTAATCTATAAATTTCTGGTCCAGTGTAAGTAACAGTAAGTCATCGTGTTGTATCGGTTGCCTCTTTGTCTTCTTTATTCCTGGTTTTAGTGTTGTATTGTCTAAGCAGTTTGTCGGTAATAGTGAGTTTGTAGCCTTTATCTTTAGCTTTAGTGTAAACTGTGTCGAATTCTTTCTTTTTTTTTTTTTTTTGTTTAAAGAGAAGTAGCACTTCAGGCAATAATGCCTATTTAGAAGGATAGTCCGAAATTAACTGCCGTATAAAGACAGCACAGCGATCAGTGACTATGCCTACATCGCTGAGCAGCCCCACCGACAGTAAATTTTTATTTTTGTAGTAAAAAAAAACCAAGGTCTTCGTTGGGAATCGAACCCGCAACCCCCATACTGACAAGCTAGTACACTACCTACTAGCCTACAGGGGCACCTTGTACTTATCTGGAGTAAGTGGGATTATCTTAAGTCTGTGTAGCATACATCTAAATGCTGTTAGTTTATATTGGGTAGGGTGGGCTCGAGGTTATGTATATGGTAGTGTCCTTCATATTTGGTTTTGTATAGATGTCAACTGTTAAACAATCAGTTCCTCGTGCTTGTTCTTCTCCGTTACGTATGTAACGTTGTTATGGATTGTGTTCAAGTCTGTTAGAATTTGTTCGGCGTTGTCCTGTTCGAGGATACATGCGATGTCCATCCACTTATATATTTATCGTAATGGGTTATTTTGTATTTTTCCATTATTGTCTTTTTGTGTAGTAATTGGACATGTTGCATAGTAACGCTAAAAATCCCGATGCTCGAATGTATTATCATTCTATTCTACATATTCATCATTTTTATTCTGTAATTATCTTTCTAGTTTTCAGGCCAATGAATTATTTTATTTTATAATTATTTTTTATTTATATTTTATAATTAGAGTTATAATTTTGTATGTTATATTTTTAATTTAACGGCAGCTCACTGGGCAGCGCCATCTTTACGTGAGGGTACAAGTGGCGGCTGATAATGAACGCAGCCATTAGCTGTTTTATATATCAGATGGTGTGTGTGTTTGATTCGATTTACATCTGCGCCTGGCCATAAAGCCTTAATCAGATGGTGGACCAAACCACTGCATAATTTGGAACGTCATGCTCGTCCTAGGAAGCCGAAGCCATAATTCTATGCAACAGAACTTTCGAGTTGCAACTTTGATGATTCCAGAGCAGAGCTGCAAATCATCACTCCTTGGTTAAGAGTTGGGGACTCTCCAACTCCTGTCCAGAACACATGTCTAGCATTTTTACTGGACTGGATCATTCACTTAGCGTGTCATTAATAGTGAGATGATCCTGGCCATCATAATAACCATTATACTGTTATGGGGTCGCGAAACTCTGCGGGTCACTGATTCCCGTGGAAATAAAGTGGAGCTTCCAGTTGTACCCCTGCTGACTTCAGGGGACTGGACTCCCCTTTTCCCCCAGTTGCACTGTTTCTAAATAGTCGAAGTTCTATAAAGACTATATATATATGTGCGCCCGGGGGGTGCGTGATTTGATTTACATCTGCACCGACTATATAGTCATAATCAGATGGTGGTCAAACCACTTGGTTGATTGGACATCACCCATGCCCTAGAAGGCCATCGAATACGTATATCCTCCGGTCACTTCCAGTAGCAATTCAAAAGCTCGAAGTAGGTCGCAGCCTTCACTCCTTGCTAAGGAGTTGGAACTTTCCAACTCCTGGTCCAGAACCCATGAAGCTCTTTTTTATCAAGAACACGACAGCATTCATACTCACTGAACCTGAACAATTCATTGTGTTAATTTGAATGATCCGACCCACAAACTCTCACGAGGGTCCGAAACCACAACCACCACGATACTCCCATATAGGGGCCAACCTCAATAACCAGTCAGAGAACAGCTAATTATCTCAAGAGACAAATAGTGAACTCTGGGGCAACTGATTTCCGTGGAAATATGTGGATTGTCCAGGTGACTCCTACTAGCCTTTGAGGGGCCTGGGCTCCCTTTTACCCCGCAAGACACCAGTCTAAATAGAATAGTAGGTTCCAAAAAGACTATCATGTAGGAGATGGTGTATGTGTGTGTATGTGTACTTG